>CM054379.1:98298647-99001147 GCA_028858755.1 Ara ararauna
ATTACTACAAATGCTTTCAATTTCCTCCCTGTTTCCCAGTGGACTCCAGCTCATTAATATGCAGCTCTAAGCTAGTATTGGAGCTGTCATGCATTTCAAATCTCCCCAAGGAAGCTGTTTAAAATTGTAAGTAAGACCCGACACTGAGACTTATTAGCACCAAACTCGGAAACAAAGCTTCTGTGTAGGCGGTGATGACTCTTCAAGTTACAGTTGCTGTCACCTTTTTTATCCTGAGATTTATTATAAATGTGAATACCTCAAAGGATTTCTTTGATGCAACCAACATTTCCAGCTCCCAAACTGTGGTTTATGGGTAGAACTGGGCTTGTGCCAGCAACTCAGGTTTGAGTGATGAAGCTGAACTTCGGGGTCAGATTTAATTGCACCCACGCTGAGATAAACTCAGAAATCCACTGGAAGCAGCAGACTGAGAGTGCACCACCACAAACATACTGCGGCGTGATGGAGAAACTAGAAGTCTGCACACTAGCTAAAAGATGGGTCACAGCAGTCCACAGAGGTGCAATACCTAGGTCAAGAGCAAATTCTGTCCTCAGTGCTTTGAGATCAGCTTTTGCCTGAACCTGCAATACTTAAGCCTGCATCTAAGGCTTTGGCTCCTGTCCACTCACTTATAAATGTCTGAACAGCCCCTATTTTTTCAGTTTTGTCTGGAATTAAGAAGAGCAATTAGTTTAATTTCTGAACTGCTAGCATAAGGGATTTGCCAGGACTAAGGTTAAGGCATATTCCAGTTACTAACAGTTACGATAACAGGAGAAATGTATAAACTTGAAATGGAGAGGCAGCTGTGGAGCTCCCTGTCATTGGTGTGTGGGTGATTCTGCTAACTAATCATCTTTTCTTAGTGACACCTGGGGCAGGAGGGGCTGTGAAAGGAAACCTTATTAACTTCCCCACAAGGGCAGCTGGGGGGGGGGGGAAAGCTGACATTCCATGTTTCTTGAAGAGGAAGGGTTCTTAGCAGAGTTTCTTGCTGGAGTGATATTATATTGTCCTTTACTTTGGCCACCACAAAATAGCAAGAACTGGAAAGATTTTAGCACCAAAATCTTCACACTGGAGAATTTGGAATATCTCAGCTTCCAAAAAATTTCAAAATTCAATAAATCCTTTCTTGAATGACCTAAACCATCAGTAAATACTGACACATGGTGAGAGGGAGAGCTGACCCAACAGCAACAGAGCCATAGCCCAGGCTTGGCCAGTGAAGTCCTGCAAGAGGAGCTCTTTCAGTGCCACCTTCTTAACAGCTCCCCCAAACCTGAGGGGTGAGAAAATGGATACTTGCTACTGAGATTCTTCAGGCTCACATGACAATTTCACCGTGTCCTGAGGTCCTGACTTCCTGACTAGAGGTGTTCTTCCTTTTCACCAGACATGACCCTACTTCTCCGTCAGGTAAGGACTGAGAAAGCCATGGATATCCTCCTCAGGACCCTGCCATGTGGATGGGATCCGTTTTTGTTTCCCACAGGGCTACTCCATCTGCTCCAGTGCCCCTTTGCCAGAGACCACCTCTCCCTGCCAAGCTGCTGGCAGACACCCAGGCAGCCAGTGCCTCCCGAAGCCCTGGGTATGAACCCAGCTCGTGCAGGCTGCTGCTGGAGCCTCACCCAGCCGGGCAGGAGGCAGGAACGAAGAGAAGCGATGCCAGGTGGGCAGGAACTGGCTGAGAGCACCACAGGCCCAGCTCCCCCGGGGGAGCACGGCATACATGAGCACAACAGCAGGATCTGATGCCCATGCGAGCAGGGGTTGTTACCGTGCCCTGCCGGGAAGCAACATCACCAACCCTAAAAGCCCCGGGAGGACTTCAGCCCTGGAGGAAGCCACGCTTTGACAGCCCTCTGCAGCAGTGCCCTGAGGAGCCCGCTCCCCGCCCCAGGGCCGGCGGGCATGTCTCTGAAGGAGGGACTGCCCCGGCACACCCGTTAGGGACCCCGTGCCCCGGCGGGGCTGGCCGCTCTCCCGCTGCACCCCAGCGGGGCCGGAGGAGCCGCGGCCGCCTCCTTCCCCGCTCCTCGCCGCACGCCCAACCAGCGGCCGCCGGCTACCGCCACCGCCCAACCGTCCCCGCGGCAGGCACCGCGCGCTGCCGGCAGAGGGCGCCCGCTGCCCGCCAACGCCGCGCGGCCGCGCGTCGCGCCCCGCCCCTCAGCGCCAGCGGCGCCGGTTGCCCGTCCCGGGCCCGGGGGGCTGTGGGGAGGCGGATGCCGCGGTGCCGGCGGGGCTCAGCCAGTGTGCGGGTCGGGAGTTTCCGGCACGCTGAGCGAGCTGCTGCCCCTTGCCCGTAGGAAGGCTATCCATCCTCTGCTCAGGCGTGCCGTCGCACGCTCGGTGACGATCGCAAATGTGGTTAGGCGGGCACAGCCAGCAGCTTGGTAATTAAAGGTCTGCTGGAAAACAAAGCAAATCTGCCACCGGAATCGCTGAGCCCGGGAAACGGAGCGGGTACGCACCGTGGTGTGAGCGGTGCGTGGCTGCCTCCGGAGCATACCTGCTCTGCACTGCTGAGCGCTTGCACGGCGTGCTCCTGCACTACCTTGCCATCCCCATCACGTCTGTCTACAGAGCCAACCACGGGAGCACTGCGTGCGGGCTCCCCTGAAGCCCATTCACGTGCAGTAGGAGACGGGGTGCATCGCCTTTGCCTCTGGGGTCAGCTTTTTGGAGGCACCTCTATAAATAAGGCGCTGCTGGTGCAGCCTGGCTACCTTGGGTGGCATTGCTTGTGTTGGCTTTAAGGGAAGGCTTTCTTAACCAGATTAGGAATGGTTGTTCCACTCCAAGGGTGATAACCTGGTGAAGTTGAAACACAGGGGAGTATCTTACACATCTTTACCACCGGCAGGGTATCTGTGAAAACAGAGAAGGCCCTGGGGGATTCCTTGCTCAGTGATGCAGTGGGCTGGTTTTGTTTCCTCCTGGCTGCTACAGCCCAGGTACATTAGGAATGCTGGAAGGATGCATTTATATGGAAGTAACAATAGGAGGTTGGAAAGGTGGAAGCAAGTCCCCTGTGTGTTCTGCCCTTGCAATTGCGTCAACCCATCCATGTTATGACCCTATCAGGGGATCTGGCATTTAGCTCCTTATTGCATCCATTTCTGAGAAAATGGGCAACTTGTTTTGAGGAGGAAGATTTATTAGAGATGATTGGGCAGGATTTGAAATAAAAAGGGATATGTAACCAGATACGTATGACCCGCAAAAAGAAATCATAATTAGAAGGGAAAGATTAATAGGGACACAAGTCTGTAGAATTTCATTGTTAAGAGATCAATTTAGTATGCCCTTGGCTGCAAGTTAAATTAATACACGTAAAATTACAACATGGAAAAGAGATGCCAGTGACTGTCATAAATACAGCTTGCTTTTCTTTCCTAGTTATTTAGGGAGGACAGGGAACGCTTGTGAAATCATGTTCATTAAAGCCCTGAATAGAGGCAACTAACCAATAACTGCGGTGGAAGCAACAAGGTTCCCCCACCCTTTGCAAGAAGAGGGGGGAAATCACAGACGTCAATCAAGACATACTGCAAAATAAGATGGACCCTCCCGGCAGGCGCGGCACCGCGCAGACCTCCGGAGGGGCTCTGGCACTCTGCTCGCCGCCAGCCTTGCAGCTCCGCCGCTGAGCTGACCCAGCAGCGCACGGGGCTCCTCCGCCCGGGTCTTCCCTTCCCTTCCCTCCCTCCCTTACAAAACTATCAGGCACTAAATGGGCAGGAGGATATTGGCTGCAAGGGACGAGGAGGCTCCTCCCAGAGCCTGGATCCCGATATTTTTGGAGTATTTCTTTTAACTCAGTTACAAACCTTGGTGGAGAAAACAAGTTGCCGCCGTAGCGGAGGCAGAAAGCGCCTCTGCTAGGGAGAGCGCGGCTCCCGCTTTCACCTTCCCAGAGCTACCTTGGATGCTCCGCCTGGCTTACGGAGGAAACCTGCGCTGCCTGCGGGGGAAACGCTACTGCTCGGGATGCTGCTGCTTCTGCGAAAATAAGGGTTGTAAGGGAATGAGAGGGAAGACAATGAGGAAAAACCGACCTGGAGAAAACCTCAGCCCCGAGCGTTTTCCCGAGAACTGACGGTGTTTTGGCGCCGAGCGATCCCGTCGGAGGCGGCGGAGGGAGCTGTCTGCCCGCTCCGCAGGGGACTGCCAGGGACCGGCTATTCCCTTCGGATGCGGACTGGCAAACCTGTGAGAAATTCCCCCTCCGCGCTGCGAAGCCACCATGAATTCAGTGGCTGGAAATAAAGAGAGGATCGCGGTCACGGCACGGAGCAGAAAATACGGGGTAAGTTATGGGCGGAGGGGCGGCTCTAGCGGCTGCCGCCGCCGTGCCAGGGCTCCCGCGCCCTTCGCCCGGAGGTTACCGGTGCCTCGGGCTATCGGCTCCCCTCGGCCCCGCTCAACTTCCGCGGTGCGGAGCGGCGGGGAAAGGGCGAGGCGCGGGGCCCTGGCGGGCTCGGAGCAGTCCGAGCGAAACTTGCCGTCGCCGCCGGGCCTCCCTGCCTGACCCGTTGTTCCTTCTCCCGCTCCAGGTGACCGACCCCTGCTCCCCCACCAAGTCCGCCGCGCCCTTCTCCCCCGAGAGCTGGTACCGGAAGGCGTACGAGGAGTCCCGGTCTGGGAGTCGCCCGGCGCCGGAGGGAGCCGGCTCTGCCCTGGGCTCCTCCGGCACGCCGTCCCCCGGCTCCGGCACCTCGTCGCCGGGCTCCTTCACCGGCTCGCCGGGACCCGCCTCGCCCGGCATCGGCACCAGCTCTCCTGGCTCCCTGGGCGGTTCGCCGGGCTTCGGCACCGGCTCGCCGGGCTCCGGCAGCGGCGGCGGCTCTTCGCCGGGCTCGGACCGCGGCGTCTGGTGCGAGCACTGCAACGCCCGCCTGGCGGAGCTGAAGAGGCAGGCACTGAAGCTCCTCATCCCTGGGCCCGTCAGCAGCAAGGTGAGCGAGCGGCCGGAGCGGAGCGCGGCGATGCCGCCCGGGAGCCGTGGGAGCGGATCCCGGCAGCCGGTGGGGGTGCCGGCCAGCTGGGGCCCCCGCTGAGGGTTGTCGGGTTTACTTGGGTTCTTGCCTTCTTGGTCTTGGACCCTTTTTCTGACTCTTCCTCCTGCTTCATGTAGAGCACGGTGCCTCTGTCTCTAGAAGGTCCCCAGCCTTTGGGGGGCATTTACGACATTCCCTCAAGCTTGCTCTGTCCCTTGTCTCCCTCTTTCATTGCTTTGACGGTTGTTTTATGTTGTTATTTCCTGTGTATTTCTTGTTCCCAGTAAGGGGCAAGCCTGGGTGGGAATGCCACATGGGAATCATTAATTCCTTCCCCTCTTGTTGTCTTTGATCCCTACAGGATGGATTTACAAAATGTCCTGAGATTTGCCATCCAATTTAGTGGTGAGGTATCTACAGCCAGATGCCTGTGGCTTGTACTTCCATTGGGCGGGGCCAGGTTCAGGAGACACCCTCCTGTAGCCCCAGGTTCCGATGAGGCGTTGAAATGCTGTGTGAGCCCAAAGGTCACCCAGGGAGGCGTTGGTATACCATGGCATTGAACCCAGATCTGCAGGGTGTCGTTAACACAGGGACAACTTGGTGATGTTTTTCTCTCAGACAAGAGCTAAATTTTATTATTTATTTTTGAATAAAAGACTTGATACTTGAAGCTGCTGGACCTCAGGTATTGGATTGAATAATGCTGTGTCCAAAGAGCATGTAAGCGCTTCTGAAATCTGGCCTTAGGTTTTAAAGCTGACTGATCATGGATGGAGTTGTAAGTCTGCTTTCTACCTCTGTTGAGGAATCTGGTACCTCCACAGGCATACTTTGAAATTCCTTAGGTTTGTTTTTGTTTTCACTGCTTATTGTGTGTGTAAAGATTAAGGGTAACAGCCCTAAAAGAGTGACCAGCAGCCCTTGGCTGACCCTGTGCTACCAAAATAGTAAGCATTGGGCTCCTCCATAGCAACCCTGTGAGCACTGTGTTGTGAATGGATCTACAGCTCCCAGAATGTAATACAATGCAATTTTGTTTGCCCTGTTGGGTCCAGGTACTATCAAATGGTAATATTTACTCTTCCACTTCAAAGAGTTTTCATTAGTGGTTACGATAAAGAGGTATCTTGGAAAAGAGCCAACTGGAAAAGGGTCCCTGATATTGCTGTTATGTTGTATCCTCCACTGTTTATTTGTGCTGTTTGAGAGGGAGTTGGTGCTCTCTTAAACAAAAGACTCACGGGCTGGCCATTACCTTGTGTCAAGAGCAGGTTTAACTGAATTTTCATGGAAAGGGAAAGGTGGAAGCACCACTATTAATAGTCAGTTTAACCATACTAATACATGGTTGGTTCCCTGGAAAATGGCCTTGTACCAAATTCCTCATAATTCTCAGGCTGTGTGATTTGGCAGTGGTTACCAGCTGCAGGTATAGGTGGGAAATTGCTGGTACAGATATGGGAGCCGTTGGAATAACTGAGACTGGGTGTGGAAGGAGGATGAAACATAACCATCAAGGCTTTGTTTTAAATACAGACTGACAGATTTTGCAGTCATGTAAAGATTTATGCAGGCTTGTCTTATTGTAATAGTGGTAGTTGCCCTTCCTGAGGTGCTACCCTTGTGCTACTATTGGAATTTGCTCTGTTCGCATAATTTAGGCAATGGTGTTGTACAAGTCGATCCTTATCCATGTCAGTAGTATGCCTTACTTCTCTGCTTTTAGCCCCCTTACCTATGTTCCTTTTTTCTTCTTGCATCTCCTTTCCAAACCTGCCAGTTCTGTAGAACAGCCACTTACAAAACCATTGCTGTCCAATATGTGAATTTAGGGGGAAGGAAGGAGGTACACGTGAGGTGGTCTTTATGGGCTATGGTGACTTTCTGCCCTATTTGCTGTTCTTAATAGTATTTGCAGGCTCAGTCCTGTTGAGGTACCCCAGCTTCCTGCACACAGTTCCCTTCTGTGGATAGGTGCTACCTGGCTGTGATTATTTGCGGGAGCATCTCTTTCTCTCATCCTTTCTGGCTTATTTACAACTGTTGAAAACTTTCTGGGCTTGTGATTTTTGGCTTCAGCAGATACTGCCCAGAACAGAGAGGCTTCTGTCTAGGTGATATGGGATACAGATGTCATGGCTAGTACCACTGACCAGGTATGTTGTACCAGTCTTGAAAGTTTGGTTTTGCAGGCATCCATGGGGTAGCGTTATCAGTGTCTGCTGAGGGGGAAGCAGGATGTTGGTGTGAGCTTTGCCAGCTCAGCCAGGCCCTGTGAGCTGCCTTTTGCAGGTGTGACACAATAATGCTATGGGGTCACCCTCTGAGGAGAGATGTACAGCATTTCTTGCAAGAATGTGGAGCACTGTCATGTGTTGGGAAAACTTACCTTGGTTTGGGTTGAGGCTGGAGTCTACCATGCTGTGTTAATGTAACTGGAGTTCTTAAGGGTCCTGTGAGGTCTGTTCTTGATTGCTGCTACAGGAACAGGGTTGTTTTGGGTTTTTTTCTGATAGAATTGATTCTGCCACTGAGCTCAGTGGAAGAAGGAGTGGATCACATTTGTAGTTCTAGGTATTTCCTCAGAACATGCCAACCATCTTACAACTTAAGGCTGTGGTGCCCAATAGGACGAAGCTAATTGGTGATATATGCCTTTATTAGAACAATTAAATGGAGCATTTAAAACACATTTGTCATCTTCTAGTCAGCCAGATGTAGATAATTACATGATTTTTGTTTTGCTGTTGAAGCCTAGAAATTTCATTAGCATTATAAATATAGTCTGTGGCACCTGTTTCACATTTAAACTGTTTTTAGAAATGCATATAACCTGGGGTATTGTGAACAAGCAGAATATGGGGGTATCTGTGTTTTGACATGTATCTAGTAGCAGATATTGGAGTCTGTGGTAACCTACCCAAATGTGAACCTACATTGACATTTCCTCCAGTGTGCAATCATGTAAAGGTTTGTGTATACTAGCAGTGTAGTTGTATACTTAATTGCTGCATAAACAGACCAGACTTTATGCACAAAGCTATGTACTGAAGCTTTTCATTTGGTACAGAAAAAGCCACACTTAACCTAGAGTGAGCTGCTTCTGACTGCCTCATTGTTAGTGTTGAGTTTTCAGTTTTAAATACAAGCATTCTCTCCTACATGTCAGCAGGGTGGAAACTTGGGATTTTTTTTTTTTGTTGAGGCACAAAGGTGAGGCATATATAAAGATAGTTGTATTGCTTTATTTTACCCATTTCAAATGCCAGGTTCCCTGCCAATTACAAACAGAAAAATGCTAAAGGCTTGTTTCTTTTTCCCCACTTGTGATAGAGGTGACTTAATCATGTACAGCATTAATGGGCATACAAGAGGTTATGTCTTGTGGGAATTAAATCTTACTGTAACTCCCATGCTTACAGGAAATGACTAGCACAGGTGATTGTTGTAGTTGCACATTGCAGTTGGTAACAGATTATCACAGAGCATTTGCTGACCCTTGTTTATGGGGGTTTTGTTAGTGTCCAACAGTTGCATGGTGATAAGGATTGTCTCAAATTACTAATATTGATTTTAAAAAATTAGCTTTTTCTTGGGCTATATTTTCAGAAGGGCACCAGACAAAGTTCTAGCATAGAAGTTAAAGGCATCACACCCCCGTTTATCAGAATTTGTGTGAAATCTGGTTGCCTCGAGTTCAAACCTGTGATATCCTCTGTCTTCAGTGGAACACTAACCTTGCAGGCATCTGACAAAAAAAAGTCATTAAGGTTAACTGAAGAGTTGCTATATTTATGGGTGTCAAATTATATTGTGTAAATAATCAATTGAATGCTAATAAGAATAGTCTCAAGATGACAATTACCGACTTGTTAGTATGGGATTCCAAAAATCCTGAATATAGCCTTTAATCCAAGAGGTAACTTGAATGTATAGACATGAAAAGCTGCTTGGGCATGTTGTTGTGTCAGGAAGTAAGGGTACAATTATAAATCCTAGAGATGGATAGCACTGATGTTGCTAAGTGGTTTATATTCTGGACTATACACTAGGTAAAAAAGTCTGTTCTGCTTAATATAAGAACTGGGTAAACTCTGGTTTAGAGCAGTGTATCTGTGAAGAGGAAGGAAAGGACTTGCAGTCAGGGTACAGTTTAGTTTTCCTTTTTCATAAATGCTCTATATCTTTTTTGCTTACATATTGTTGACTTAGCTTGTCTGTTTCAGAGGTGTTCAGTAGTCAAAGACTTGACTAATAATTATTAATAATGATGAAAGCTCAGAAGATGATCTAGTGAAAAACAGGTTCCTGTTGGCTTGTAGCTACTTTAGACATTCCCAGTAGAGACAGGACAGTAATGAACCCTTCCTCAAAGCTTAGCAAGTGGCAGAATAACGGAATTTCATTTCCATCCAGGCCTTTAATTTGTGAACAAGCACAGCCAGTCTGTATGGTGACTTAATTCACTGTGCAAAAACTCAGGCACCTAATCATTTCATCCCAACTCATTGTAATGCAGATAGGATTATTGCATTAGAAATGTGATTTTAAATGGCCTGAGGCGGTAACTTGTCAGCATTTGGAAGGATTAACTCCATTAAAGTTTAGGCAACAACAACCATTCTTTTGTGTTGCATCACAGGTCACAATAGCAAACGTTTAGTCTAACTCTGTCTGTGAATCTTCTTACAATCGTATGTTTCCAGGAAACCACAAGCTGCTTCACTTGGCCAGGAATTAGAGTTGCTTAGAGGCCCAGAGGAGAGGAACGGATATGCCTTCACCTCTGAATTAATGTAAAGCCTTTTCTAGGAGCAGCTGGAAGTCTTGCTGTCTTGCTGTTACAATCCACAGTGTCAACATGGGAAATGATGTAAATATTTCTTTCAAGCTTGCAAATGTCTTTGAGGTAAGGGTGAAGATGCTGTGTATTAAAGGCTGCTTTTAGGAAGCTGTCAAAACTGTTAGCTCTGCAGCTTGCTCCATGGGATCAAAAAGGCTTACCGTTACTGAGTACCTTGGAAACCAGGGTACTGTGAACAAAACAGGGCCTGTGATTATATTTAGTGAATTGAGACTGTGGTGTTTTTCCTATCAGAAGAAAAAAAAATACTTTCAGGCCCTAGAGAGATGTGGGGGGGGGGGTGGGGGGAGGAAGGGGGGGAAGGTAGGGAAGTATTGACATTTTATTTGAAGTAAATCTCTAGGGTGGAGCAAAATTTAGATTGAATTTTGTTCTTTTTACAGAAACTTTACATAGTCAATACTTAGTCTGTAGCTGTGCTCTTCATGCAGAGCTATTAAGTGACAAAATGCCTTCAAGGTGCTTTGTACGTGCCATAAGTACAGCAATGATCTCCAAAATCACCTTCTAGGAAAACAGTAATTCTATCTAAAGATAGAAGTAAACATTGCAACATTTGTAGCAATCTCGTATAACAAGGGTAGGGTTTTGTTGTGTAATTTTGAAAGGAGAAGAGGAAGAAAAGGTAGTCATAGCATCATAAAATGGTTTGGGTTGGAAGGATCCTTAAAGCTCATCCAGTTTTAACCCCCCTGCCACAGGCAGGGACACCTTCCACCAGCTCAGGTTGCTCAAAGCCCTGTCCAGCCTGGCTGAATCCCTGCTGAATTCCCCAGACAGTGTTAAGAAGTCATGTTACCAGTATGGGCCATCAGCATGCAGTGGGATTCATGCCTGAGTCAGCAAATTATTAGAATGTTGTAGTGCTGTGTATGTACGGTTTAAAGACACTGCAGTTTTGCCACATCAGCAGCACACAGCCTTTGACATCATGTAATTGGGGTGCTTCCAAGCATTGAACTTGCAGCCTGCGACCGCAATAAACTTGACTGTCATGCACGACATAATGATGTAGTAGGAACTGCAGCATTTTGTGACATGTGATATGCATGTCAAAAGGGTGAGAGTTGTTTTAAGTTAAATTGTTAGCTTGGATCTTAGGAAAGTATCATGCTGCAACTTCAGAGGCATGTGTGTTACTAAAATGTGAGGAATACAAGCATATGCCTTCCTCTCTGCCGCTGGATAAACAATTCCTCGTCCACATTATCTGCTGCTGAAGCTGCAATTCAAGAACTGTCCCTGACTGCAGAAAAACGAAATACAAATTTACTTTGAATTGAGCAAGCTATGGTAGGTAACAACACCCTGAAAAACAAAGTAGTATCCCAAGAGTCTTGTTCAACATCTTTGTCGGTGACATGGACAGTGGGATTGAGTGTGCCCTCAGCAAGTTTGCCGATGACACCAAGCTGTGTGGTTCGGTTGATATGCTGGGGGGAAGGAATGCCATCCAGAGGGACCTTGACACGCTTGTGAGGTGGGCTGATGCCAACCTGATGAAGGCTAACCATGCCAAGTGCAAGGTCCTACACCTGGGTTGGAGCGATCCCAGGCATAGCTCCAGGCTGGGCACAGGAGAGATTCAGAGCAGCCCTGCGGAGAAGGACTTGGGTGCGTTGGTCGATGAGAAAATGAACATGAGCCGGCAGTGTGTGCTCGCAGCCCAGAAAGTCAACAGTATCCTGGGCTGCATCAAAAGGAGCATGACCAGCAGGTTGAGGGAGGTGATCCTGCCCCTCTACTCTGCTCTTGTGAGGCCTCACTTGGAGTATTGTGTGCAGTTCTGGTGTCCTCAACATAAAAAGGACATGGAACTGTTGGAACAAGTCTAGAGGAGGGCCACGAGGATGATCAGGGAACTGGAGCACCTTCGTATGAAGGTAGGCTGAGAAAGTTGGGTCTGTTGAGCCTGGAGAAGAGAAGGCTGCATGGAGACCTCATAGCAGCCTTCCAGTATCAGAAGGGGGCCTATAGGGATGCTGGGGAGGGACTCTTCATTAGCGACTGTAGTGATAGGATAAGGGGAAACCGGGGGGGGGGGGGGGGGGGGGGGTGAGGGGGTGGGGTTGGAACTTAAACAGGGGAAGTTTAGATTGGATATGAGGAAGAAATTGATTACTGTAAGGGTGGTGAGGCACTGGAATGGGTTGCCCAGGGAAGTTGTGAATGCTCCATCGCTGGCAGTGTTCAAGGCTGGATTGGACATAGCCTTGGGTGGCATGGTTCAGTGGGAGATGTCCTTGCCCATGGTGGGGGTGCTGGAACTAGATGATCTTAAGGTCCTTTACAACTCTAACTGTTCAATGATTGTATGATTCTATGTAGAAGTGTCCTCCACAGTCTTTCCTGTTATTGGACCAAATTTAGGTTGCACTGCGGCACTGATGGAAGTCACAACAATTAAGGTATTGTTCTTCTAGAAAGCAGTGGTAAAGGAATAACTGGAAGTAGTCTTCTGCAGTCACACATTGAAATGCTGCTTTTCTTTGGAAGCTTCAGCTTCTGTGTTTGAAAGACATGGCAGTGTTTCATTGAGCAGTTTCTGTTAACACAGGGTGGTCATTGGAGCAAGGCTGCTTTAGATGATCATTCTGTGGCTGCATCCTTATTTGTAGGTTTATGTAACTCAAATCTTGAGGGACTTGTATTGCCCAGTTTTGTTTTCAATTGCCTTCTATGCAACCTTCCTTCATTAAAACAGGGTTTAAAAAAAATGACTGAGCATAATGAAGCTGCTGTGTTTAGGTCTCTGTCTTTGAAACCTGAAATATATAGTCAGCTTCTTGGTCCAGTTGTAATATTTTGTAGCATCTACAACCAGAATATGGGTTTGCTTATGCATCTTTTCCCTCCACTCCCCTCTTTAGATAATATTACATTATAGCTTAGTAATGTTTTGATGGGAGTGTTTTTGAGGTTTCTCCAAGAAAAAGTGCAGACCAACACAAGACACTTAATGGGGCAGGGAAATGTTGACTGGACCATTCTGAGCTTGGGATAAAGGCTGTTCAGAAGATCCTGCAAGAAATAATGAAGCTTTTCCTTCTGAACTATTGCTGGTTACTTATAAAACCAGCAAAGAATGCGGGAGGTGGAGAGGCCCAGATCTGAACCTTGTTAGTTTATTGATGTACATGAAACTGGCCCTAAAGAGGGGATTCTGACTTCAGTGAAATCAGCAGGATTTCATTTAGGCTGCAGCCCTACTTATCATAACCCTCTAACAAGGGAATACATGCATGCATTTAAGGCAGTGGTCAGACACGCTGATCAGGCTGAACAGGGCTAAGATATGCTGTCCCCTTAGGGGCTTCACAACTGCCTTTCTTTCTCCTGTACATCTGATGTCATAAGATAGCTTCTCTGCGGGTCTCTGGTGTGAATGCATGGTGATTGCTCCCTGCCTTAGTTTTTATCAAAATGATAGATAGCTCAAACACTTTCAATAGCACTGCTTTCTAAACTCAGATCCTTTTGATCAGGGAGGGATCAAAATAGATGTGCTATTACAACAGATGTGAGAAGCCATCTCTGAGAAAGGTACTGATGAGAGCAGCACAATGCATCCAACCATAACCTTGGCTGTAACTAGTACAGAATATAGGGATTACTCTTTAATTACTTTATTAAAGAGAAAGTAAAGGAAAATATGATGCCAGCTATATAAAATAATCAGTTTTAAGAAACTGATATAGACTCATAGAATCATAGAATAGTTAGGGTTGGAAAGGATGTTCAGATCATCCAATTCCAACCCCCCTGCTGTGGGCAGGGACACCTCACACTAAACCATGTCACTCAAGGCTCTGTCCAACCTGGCCTTGAACACTGCCAGGGATGGAGTATTCACAACTTCCCTGAGCAGCCCATTCCATATGTTTAATTCCATATGTTTCCATATGTTTAATTTTGGCTTGAGTTTATATTTAGGTTATCAGAATTCAATTTACTTTATTTGAAATAATACAGTGTATTAAGGCTGTTAAAAGCTTCTTTCCATTCTTGCGTTGGTTTACTTAAATTTTGCCTTCATCTTAACTGTTTACTTTTAATTGTCACTAAGACCTGCTAGTCTGCTAAGTCTGTATTATTAAATCATATGGTCGATCTTGCATATCTTGCAAAATATTCTGTGTTTTCTCTGAGGACAATAAAATCAGTCTGAAGAAGCCCTTAACTGGTTTCCTCTTAGTTTTCCTCTAAACCTGTATTCAGTAGTAGTCTTTGTGTTAAAAATTATAATAAAAAAAAGGATTGCCAAGAAAGTTCTGTTCCAGAGAAATGAGGGGAACTGATGGCATATTAATCTCGTCCTGGTTATCAATTTATGATGAAAAAAAAAAAAAGACTTCCCTCTCCTCAGAAGGAAAACTGGACAATTCTGGATTTACATAAGTAAATCCTGTGTTGGTAAAAGATTTTTGTACGGCATATTTAAACTTATTGTTCCTTCCTATTAAACAAAGTGGGTCTGAATCATAGAATCAACTAAGTTGGAAAAGAATTTTAAGATCAAGTCCAACCATTACCCCAAGACTGCCAAGAACACCACTAAGCTATGTCACTAAGGGCATCGTCTATATGGTTTTCTAAGATTCCAGGGATGGTGATTCCAACACTGCCCTAGGAAGCCTGTTCCAATGCTTGACTACCTTCTTGGTGAAGAAATTTTTCCTAATATCCAATCTATTGGATATTGGATAGTGGTATAATTGCAGGTCGAAGGAGGTGATCCTGCCCCTCTACTCTGCTCTTGTGAGGCTTCACTTGGACTATTGTGTGCAGTTTTGGTGTCCTCAACATAAAAAGGACATGGAACTGTGGGAACAAGTCCAGAGGAGGGCCACGAGGATGATCAGGGGACTGGAGCATCTCCTGTATGAAGATAGGCTGAGAAAGATGGGTCTGTTGAGCCTGGAGAAGAGAAGGCTGCATGGAGACCTCATAGCAGCCTTCAAGTATCTGAAGGGGGCCTATAGGGTTGCTGGGGAGGGACTCTTCATGAGGACTGTAATGACAGGACAAGGAGTAACGAGTTGAAACTTAACCAGGGGAAGTTTAGATTGGATTTAAGGAAGGTGTTCTTTACTGTAAGGGTGGTGAGGCACTGGAATGGGTTGCCCAGGGAAGTTGTGAATGCTCCATTGCTGGCGGTGTTCAAGGCTGAGTTGGACATAAGCCTCGGGTGACATGGTTTAGTGGGAGGTGTCCCTGCCCCTGGCAGAGGGGTTGAAACTAGATGATCTTCAGGTCCTTTCCAACCCTAACTACTCTATGATTCTATGAATCTAAACCTGGTGCAGCTTGAGGCTATTTCTTCTCGTCCTGTCGCTTCTTACTTGGGAAGAGAGACCAGCCACCTCCTTGCTCCATCCTCATTTCAGGTAGGTGTAGAGAGTGATAAGGTTCCCCTGAGCCTCCTGTTCAGACTAAGCAAGCCCTACTTCAGCCATTTCTCAAAGACTTGTGCTCCAGACTCTTCACCAGCTTTATTGCCCTTCTCTGCACCTGCTCCAGCAGCTCATAATCTCTCTTACAGAGAGGGCTCAGAACTGAACACAGGTGCAGCCTCACCAGTGCTGAGTATAAGGGGATGATAACTACCCTAGTCCTGCTGGCCACACTCTTTTTCATACAGGCCAGGATGCTGTTGGCCTTCTTGGGCACACTGCAGGCTCATGTTCAGCTGGCTGTCAGTCAGCACTCCTCGGTCCTTTTCTGCCAAGCAACTTTCCAGTCACTATTCCCTATGGGTTGCATGGGGTTGTTGTGGCTCAAGTGCAGGACCCAGCACTTTGCCTTGTTGAATATCATACCATTGGCCACAGCCCATCAATCTAGCCTGATCCCTCTGCAGAGCCTTCCTATCCTTCAGCTGATCAACACTTCCAGCCAGCTTGGTATCATCTGCTAATTTACTGAGGGTGCCCTCAATCCTCTCATCCTAATGTCAATGAAGGTATTAAACAGCACTGTCTCTTAACACTGAGTCCTCAGGGACACCATTAGTGACTGGTTGCCAACTAGATGTGATACCATTTACAACCACTCTTTGGGCTCTGCCATCCAGTCAGTTTTTAACCCAGTAAAGAATACACCTATCCAGGCCATGAGCAACCATTTTTTTTCAGAATGCTATGGGAGACAGTGTTGAATGATTTACTGAGTTCTAAATAGACAACATCCACAGCCTTTTCCTCATCAACCACATGGTGCACTTTGCCTTGCAAGTAGGAGAACTAAAGTTACAGGCCCTAAGGTATCTGCTTTGTTAGTGGCTGGGGGATGTTGTTGTTCAATGGATTTGATAATTCAGTGGAAAGAGTGTCAAAAGCCTGTCAAAAGTGATTTTATTCTAGTAAAAAACCCACTCACATTGGCTTGTAGTATGGCTCTGGAGAACGTTTAGAATTTCTTGCTGGTGGTATGTGTCAGAGGAACTGTGTGTGCTGAAGATAAGCTCTGTATCCAGTGCCATATGACTGATGTAAAGCATCCATCCAGCTCTAGTATCTGTATGAATCTTAAATTTTTTGGAATACAGTCTAAGTGGTGTAGCTTCCAAACGATCTTCAGGTGGAACTTGCTTTGGAAGTGTTTGTTTCTTACAAATGTGTTTCAACCTGCACATTTTCTGTGATCTCTTAATAACAAACCTCTAACGTGTTTCACCACGCCCCTAAATCGTAAATACTTTGACATGATCATTTATTTGCAGCTGAGTATTTACAACAGCTTTTCTGTGCCATGGGCTGCACAGGAACAAAATTCTACTCACAAGAATGTTTGGGGAAAACCAAATGAAAGGAGACTTTGACTTCCACCACAGTAAATGTTTTCTCTTTCTGAAGGAAAGGTGAAAATTCAGTAGTTTGGGGGTTTCAACTTTGGAACTGTCTGAGCAGTCTGCCTCAGCAGTAGAATTAATTTTCCCCAAGTTGTGTGTGCTTCGTTCCCGCTTTCTTTCCTGCCCTCATAATTAACTGAAGATAAATGAGGATTCAGGACCACAACCCCTCAATTTCTGTGGACTGCTGTGTTTCTGATGGGAATTACACATTTCTTTCATCATGGGCATGCTTGAAGATGTGAAAGAAATGCCTGCAGTGCTGAAGAAGATGGTTGCTCTGGAGTCCTATGCTGAAAGTGGGGCAGAACTTGGCTTTTGCATGGTCCTGTCCTTGCTCCTGTAAGAGTCAGTTAAGCAAAATCCTGTCTTATCAATGCCAAACTTGGATTTGATTATGCTGAAGTTATTCAGCAGAGCAGGCTTCTGCTTTCTAACCAATAATCTGAATGATTATGTGCTACTATTTCAATTGGACAGTTTTATTTTTCTCTGCCTCTTAGCTAAATGAACCTCTGACCTGCTAAGTGCCAAATGCTAAAAGAATTGCTCGTTTACTCCATCCACCTGATGGACTCCAGCAGAAAGCATAGTGGGCAATAAGGCAGTGTGGTTGTAAGGAGGCACTGAACAACAAGAATATAAGTCATTACTCTTCATTTGTCTATTAGTTTCACTGGTTGTTTAATAGCGCTGGACAAAGAAAAACATTAATATCCTATTCAGCAGCCAAATGCACCAAATTGAGAGTTGTGACTTGTGTGTTTTCCTCTTTTCTAATGGTATCATTAAAATTTAACAAGTCCTCTAAATCATGTTATTATTCCCAGTGTTAATATTGCTGAAATTGCTGGCAGCATTCCCACAGGAAGAGTTAACAGTGGCTGAGGTTGTGTGGCTGGCATTTGTTGCTTGGGGGGAGGTGTTGGGGCTAGAGAAGCCCTGGCACCAGGAACGTACAATGAAGTCTTTGGTAGCAAGGGGCATTTGCAATTTACACTCTTTTCTATTATTTCCTATTCATCTCTCCTTTTTCCTTTCTTAGCTCTCGCCACCCCCTTTTTTCTCCCCACTAGTCCTAAAGCTGTCATTTCAGCTCATACCTGTTAGATTTCTAATAGAAATTCCTGACAATAAGCCTGTATACATGTGTACCTAGCAGGAAGACATACAAGTGTGCTAGTCAGTGTGAGTGTCAGATTTAAGAGATTGTTAGAGTATAGATGGCTTTTACTGGAGGTCGAGAAGGCTAACAAAGTGGGAGATGCAATTAAAATGGTATTTGTTAGAAAGGAATAGCTAGCTGTCTGGACGGACTGAATGTGGGGCAATGATGGGTAGCTGGAAGGCTATTAGTGATGGCTTTGTAAGCAGTTCTGCAGCAAGGGTGGTAAGCCTAAATCCGGAGCTGCTGTTTTAGCATGCCTAATAAGACTTCCTTTTTTTCCTGTGTGTCAAATCCATTTCTGAATAATGGCTTTGACAAAAATTCTGTGGATTTCGGTTTTGATTTATAGGTGGGAGAGAGAAGTTATGGTGGGGTAGGTAAAAGCAGAAACTGGCTTAAGGGAGATTTTGGGTACACTCTCTCCCCACCACAAAAACAAGGCTCTGCAAGATTCTTACAGCAGATTGACAAACGTGTTTTGGTGTCCAAAAAGACATAAGCTGTGAGAAAAGGAAAGGCGCGCTGCAAGGAGAAGTTCAGGGCTTTGAGGGAAAGAAGACAGGCTACAGAGACAGATGGTGAATGAAGGGAGCTTTGGTTGGTCCAGGCAGCAAAGGAACAATGCTTCCATGGGAAAGATGGCTCACGGGGGAAGCAAGGAGAAACGGGTGATAAATCTGAGTTCTTTAAAGGCTGATCTCACTGCCCATGTCTTTAAAGCTTTACAAAAATGGTTCGGATGAAGGTTGTGTTTTGTGTTTGTTGGTGCTCTTTTTAAAAAGGTATCCTTACAATTTTTCATCTCTCAGTCTCTCTCTCTCAAAACAGAAACCAGCAAGCAGCCAGAAGAGTAAAAGGCAATTAAACCAAAGCTACCTTTGTTTTAATGCACTTCAATGTTTTTCATTCTGAAATTAGGTTTTCCAAAGACTAAGGTACTGGTGCATCCTGTGATCTAAGGATGTAACTAGATTTTCTTTCTTGCATCTCATGCATTTGTTTCTGCTTTGTTTACCAGTCACAAAGACCTATATGTTCCATTCCGTCAATTTGAGGGTATAAAACAGGGACTCAACCCATTGCGCTGGGTTTCATGCAGTGTAGGAAATAAATGACATATGTTTAAGTGCATCAGCAATAGTTACGAATTCAGCCTGGCTTCTCCTTTCCCTGTGCCTGTCAGAAGGAAAAAAAAAATTGGTTTCCAAATTCATTTGAATTCTTATAGTGTTGAGTTTTGTAATCCTGAAGTATTATTATACTGGACACTGAGGGCACACTATTAAGTAGTTGTACTTGTTCCAAATATTTTAAAAGCAGAGTAGAAAAGACAAAGTGTGAGAGGTGAGCTAAAGGTGGCAAGAAGGCTGAATGCACTGGCACTGATGGTTCTAAATACAGCACTTTACAGACTGAAGTACTTTAAACTGCCAGTCTCCTTTGTCAGTCCTAGTTACTTAGTTCTTTCTAGCTTGGTCTGCTGCTGTCCTGCCTGTTCAACATTCCACTTAAGTCTAACAAGAGATGAAACATCCAAGATGCCTGCATCCTCCAGGAGTCAGCTCTACAAATGTGAATACTTGTGTTTGCTGTTTGTAAGCAATGAGCTAAACAGGGGTATAAAGAGGAGGGCAAGAAAGGGAAGGAAAACTGTTGGGACTTCTCTTAATTTGCTGTTCTTTTTATCAGAAAAGGAAATAAATTGTCATTTTCCTACTCCAAAAGCATGCACTTTGGATAATAGAAATTTTTTCAACAGGCACACACTGCTAAGGCCCAGATAAGGAGTATTTCTGTGCCTGAAATATCAAGGACCAGAGTGTGCTATGTGGGAAGCTGGTGTGGAATCATGCTGCTGCAAAAACTGTGTGCAGTAATGCTCATGGGTGACACTGATAAATGGCTCCTCTAAGCAAGCGTCTGCAGCAAATTGTCAGACTGAGACTTCCCAGCATACCATAGACCTCTGCATGAATGAAATCTCTGTTATGCCATTATTTGCCCACCTCCATATAAAATGAGAGGATAGGATTCATTGCTTCAGTGCAGCTTTTATATGTTTCCTCTCTTTATGTATACATACATACACATGCATATATGTTCCTTTTTTCTGCACTGCTTTCTGCAGCAATGGCTGCAGACCTCCTAGTGTCCTCTTGCTGATTTAGCCATACAGCTTTATGAAATGGGACAAAACGGCTTTCAGGGTAAAGGACAGGTTTTTTACTTCTGGAAACTTAAAGTGAAATGTGTTCTCTGTATGCTGTTCTTTGTCCAGGTGCATGCATACTCAAGGTAAGCATTAAGCATGGTTTGGTTTTTATTGTTTTAGTGAGGTTGTGGTGGCTGGGAAAGAAAAGGGAAAGGTCTTGAATTCTTACTTTCCCTTTTTGAAGAATCATGATTACTGTCTTCAAAAGGCAGTGAGACAGTCTGCAAATCTATTTTGCTCTGAAGTAAAGCCTCTCATCTTTTTCTTGTTACTACTGGACATCACTGATACATGAAAAGAATTGGACTTGCTCTTTGCCTTTCTTCAATATGTATTTCTTTGACTTCTTTGAGGTGATTTTCTAGAATAACTTGTAACTGAAACTGAAACTCTGGTAATTTAAACTTTAATGGAAATGTCTCTTGACAACAGGGTAGAATTTCTGGCCAATGTAGAAAAGAAAGCAATTTTTTCATAGTTAGCGTATACTCCCAGCACACAAAGATCAAGCTAAGTTCCCCGGTTTTCTTAATTCCAGCTGCTGCATCAAACCTCAGGGCTCTGAGAACTGAATTTCTGTGGGTTTAGCTGCAAGGATATAAAATGGTAACATCTGACAGAGCAGCAGATAGGTAACACAGTGTGTCAGGGCAGAAGGGCTTATCACGTACACAGAACAGTGACCAGATTACATTTAACAGGCACCTTAGTCAAAGTTTGCTTTCCGTGGAAACGTAAATAAAGTTTTCGAGAAGTTTGGGTGCAGCTGAGGTGACAATATATATATATGTCCTGTCCCACCACCCTGCTGTAGTGTTGATGGCTGTCTGCCGCTCTCTGTTCTACCCTGCTGCTACCACTCTATTAAATTGTTGCTTGACTATTGGAGCCCTCAGCTTCTTGCTATTTTAGCCTTTGCCCTCAGGCTATTTTTGTCTGTCTGGTTGGCTTTTTGTAAAAAGCTTTCGTATCTGCTTGTGACATGGAATGGGACTTTCCTGACAGAAGTTTCCATAGGAAAAGACCTCTTTTAATCACTCGGGGGAGAGGACAGATGCTCTCAGAAGTAGAGTTAAATGGTTTGTGACACTAAGATGCTCATGGAAGTCTCAGGATTTCACATAGTTGCAAATATTAACATCAGTGTGCCCATTATTGGAGTACATGCGTAGATCTCATCTCAGTAAAAGTCTGCTGCTTCTGTTTTTACAGCTGAGAAGAGGAAATACAGAACAACTTGGTGAAATAATTAGTTGCATGAAAGGGAGTCCAGATTTCCTACATGCTTGTGCTCTTGACTAATGGGCTTTTTCCTTTCTTGCTAATGTTGTCCGTCCATTCTGTGGCAGCTCTTGTATGCTGGCTCAGCATTGCCTCTTATGACTATGTACAGAGAGGAAGAAGAGAGTTGTGGTTTACATTTCAAAGCTGCCAGCCTTAAAGGGATTGGAATAGAGCACTTGAATATACGTTAACGAGTTACCCTGTTATGACAAAAAGTCTTTTACAGGGACCTTGACTTCTGATTCTCTGATTGGTACCAGAAGCTGGCTGTTAGTTTAAGAAGACAAAAAAAAAAAAAATGCTAATGGGGATGTTTTTTTGCTAATGGGTGTTTTTTGGTGATTTTTTGAGAGTGTTTATTAATTCTATTTCTTTTTTCCTCCTACCTTGGACAGTTCATATCTATGAATAATTTAATTGTCCTTGACTGTCTGCTGTTGTGAGTGGCATGCTGCTAGACATTCTGTATTCATGTGGTGTTTGTTAATGTTTGTTTTGTATTCTGTCTGCCTCTCTGCCTTTCCTGAGATCAAATGAATGGTACAAGCCTTGACAACATATAAGTGCTATGAAACTGTATTTGAAAGAACAGAAAGGGGGGCTTTGTCATTTCGTGAGTTAGAACATTAATTGGAATAGATTGTTTAGTGTTTTTCTTGCCAGTGGAGAAGTGAATGTTTATGTGAAAGCATGTTTGATACTTTTTGAAAAGTTTGTCTAAGGCATGTCTAGAATTTAAAAGTAACAATCTGTACTGACTTACATAATATTCTTGAATTGTTCCCTATCTGTTTCCTATCATAGAATCATAGAATAGTTAGGGTTGAAAAGGACCTTAAGATCATCAAGTTCCAACCCCCCTGCCACGGGCAGGGACACCTCCCACTAAACTATGTCGCCCAAGGCTCTGTCCATCCTGGCCTTGAACAGCACCAGGGCTGGAGCATTCACAACTTCCCTGGACAACCCATTCCTGTGCCTCACCACCCTCACAGTGAAGAACTTCTTCCTCATATCCAATCTAAACTTCCTCTGTTTAAGTTTGAACCCGTTACCCCTTGTCCTATCACTACAGTCCCTCATGAAGGGTCCCTCCCCAGCATCCCTATAGGCCTCCTTCAGATACTGGAAGGCTGCTATGAGGTCTCCATGCAGCCTTCTCTTCTCCAGGCTCAACAGCCCCAACTTTCTCATCCTATCTTCATACAGGAAGTGCTCCAGTCCACTGATCATCCTTGTGGCCCTCCTCTGGACTTGTTCCCACAGTTCCATGTCCTTTTTATGTTGAGGACACCTAGACATTCTTTGTTACTGTCACTATTCACAAGGTTTAAACTGTGGAAATACCAGATTTCAGGTTTTAATTCGCATCCTCTCTTTGAGGAATGTGTTGCTTTAACTGTGCTTGCCATGATGCTTGTCCAGCAAAGAAAAATGTCTTTTTTTTCTGTTTGCATTCTTTATGATCCAAACATAAGCATCATTATTAGTATTCCAAACATTTATTTAGATCCTGTCGGTAATCCTCATGTGCTTCAGGTTGAGACCCCGAAAACAGTAGGTAGAAAGCTTACTGCTGTCCGCAGTTTTGATAGTGAATGGGAAACCAGGCCAGTGCTTTACTGCAATTCTATAAAGTGATCCCGGGGACGAATATCACGAGAAAGCTTCATCTTTCAAAAAAAAAAAAACAAACAAAAAAACCCAACAAGTTAAGAACAAGAAATAACAACTTTTGCTATCCACTTAATGCTTGTGTTCCTGCTGGCTGTTACATTAATAGCATCTTTTAAAGGTAAGGTTGAAATTGAGTGTTTCAGGGTATGCTGCTGCTCTAAAAGCCTCCACTTCTGTAGATATTTTGTCCAAGTTCCTCAAGGCTGTTTATCTTCTTATGTTTTTTAATATTGCCTACGAGAGTCCAGTGTATGTTGCTAGGCTTCCTATAAAAATGTTGCACAGATCCGTGGGCAGCGAATGGTCTTCTGAAGTGCTTCTGATCCTGGGGGCACCTAATACAGAGGAATAACTTTCTATAAAGCTGACCCTCCTGTTCTTGGACAGCTGGATTGCAGGTACGTACTTGCTTTGCCTGGCCAGTGCCTGGAGAGTCCTGTCCTGTAGGTCTTGTTTCTGGATGTAAGCCAAGTGGCTGTGGGTTCTGAGGCTGGGCATCAGCGCTGCAATGTCTCTTGAGGCAGGCATGTTTGGAGACACTGTTCTCGCTGTGGGCAGCACTGGATGTACTGCCTCTTTGTTCATGGAATGGTTTGTTAGGTTGCTTTTAATTTGAACCATCTGTGGCAACCTGGATGCTCTGTTAAAATACTGGTTTTATATCAGACCTCCAGAAGCATGCTGTGAGTGAGCTGGAGACCAGCATGGGAATTAAGGTAGAAAATTCATGGGAAACGTATTGCAGTGCACGTACAATTAACTGGAAAATAATTATATTAATTGTAAACTGTACATCTGGCACCAGACTCCATCTCTGGTTTTATTCTAGCAACTGTAGTGACTCCGATGAAATTGCAGGGTGTAAAACAAGGGTGAAATGTATCTGTAGGTGTTCCATCGTTTGTTAGAGGCTTCCCCTGTGCTGGGTGAAGCAGTACTGGAGTTTGTGCTTCCCTTCGTCATTGTCTGTTGAAGAATCCTGTCAGGCAGCCTGAGGCTTCTTAGAGCACCAGAAACATGGAGTTGCTAGTTGGCTATAGCCCTGTGCTGTCTTTATAGACTGCTGTTTCTCTTCTTGTAACCAGCAAACACACAGCACACCTCTTTCCTTTAAAAAAACATCTATGCTGTTTTAACCTCTCTGCTCTGTTTTCTGCTGTTTTGATAATTTTATTTCCTCTAAGTAATGACTCACCTGGATGGCATTGCTGCTGGCTCTGTGATTATAGTAATTAAATCTAACCCTAAGGAAATGGCTTGCTGTGTTGCCTGGCAGCCAGGGTCTACAGGAGCTGGTAAACCAGAATGGTTCTGATTTTACTTTTCCTTCATTTTAATCTTACTATTGATTAGTAAGGGAAGCAACTTATTGTGCAGGATCTTACACATTTTCAGGCTGCCTAAGTTACTCCAAGATCTGTTGACTTGTTTTCTCAGTGTTGCTGTGACTCCTTTACAGCTTCTAGCAAACCGCAAAGGCTTTTGTGGTTTTGTAAACAGGGCTTCTTAAGCCTGGCTTAAAGACATTGACAACTACAACTCTCATCACTGTCATAACAAATTTTTTCTTCTGCATGTTAGACTTGATTTTGTAGTGGTGTTTAGCAAAGTCTTGTCTTTCATTTCGTGGTAGAGAATTATGAAGATAGAGTTTTACGTGAAGTTAGGGCCTTGGGAATACATTATTGTCTTTAGCAAGCTTGCTCACACAGTAACTAAAAGCAGATGTGTAAGCAGTTCTGAACATTGAACAAAATGGGAGTGAGCAGTGCATGTGTAGGTATCTCAAAGAATGCCTCACTCTGCCTACCAGGTGTTATCAAAGAGCACCTCTCAGCTAACATCACAGGCGATAATGTGAACAAGCTGCACTGGGATGACATGGCACAATTAAATCTTTATAGGGCTAACTACAGCCTGCTGAATTGGCTACATGTGAGGAAAGGTAGATTGACCTATAAACAAACACCGGGCTAATAAAGCTACAATTTGTTTTTGTACCCCCATCACCCCTTTTAATCATTCTTTTACCTAATGTCAGCACAGATGGAAAATTCAAACCAAGCTCACTGATCCAATTTTGTGGAATTGGAAAGGTGCATAGTATACCAGTGCTGGAGTGCTGCCAGGCTTGATGGTAGATGTTTTAGGTTGGAAGGAACTTCTGGAGGTTGCCTAGTACAGCTTCCTCTTCAAAGCAGGGTGGACTTCAGTGTTAGATCAAATTGTTCTGGGGCTTGTGCAGTGAAGAGTATCTCCAAGGTTGGAGATCATACGGCCTCTCTTGGGCCCCTGTTGCCTGGCTTCTGCAGTCCTGTCCTCTTAAGTGCACATTCTTGCTCTGTCTCTTGTGCCAGCACTTACTTTTCTGACCTTGTGGTGAGATTGTTATGGAGCTAACCTGGTAAAATCAACCTCTTCCCCAAACCCCTGGAACTAGCAAAAAGGGGACTCAGTGAATGAAATGGTACTCAGTAAATCAGACCTTGTTTTCACCTATGTTCTCCTTCAGTCTGGAGATATTTGTGTTTTCTAGAACCACATGTCTGCACACCCAGCTGAATGATTAAGACATGAACTGCTCATCTGACATCAGAATATTTGTAAACACTATGACTTTATATAGACACTGGCAAATGATTACTTTCCCTGTATTTTATGACTGTATGATGAAAAAATTCGCTTGTAACTAGAGGGGAAAAAATCCACCCTTTTCATATACTGCAGTCTTACACTCCTGTTAGTATTCCCTTTTATTTTTTTCTTGGTGGGTAATGGAAAAATGGGCAGAGGTGCCAATTTGATCTGGAGAATGCTTACCCTTAGAATTGGTCTGAAGGCAGTGAATTTAGTATGGCAATGTGAGTAGATGGACAAGTACAGAACTGACAGTAATAACAATCTAAATAGTGCTTCATGTTCTATTTATGTGCGGCCCAGAGTGACCACTTGCAGTAACAAATACTGGATTAAACACCATCTAATTGAAGGTCTGCAAGACGAGGAAAGGTACTTGAAAACCATAAAGGCATCTTACAGACATATCTATGAAAAGATGTGATTTAATCCTGATGAGATCAGGTGTTCGTGCAGGGCTGTCCTGGTAACTGGCTCCTCAACTGTGTCAGTCCAGTGCAGAAGGTTTCTTCAGCTCTACAACATAGAGACTTCTCTTGAGCTGCTTTTCCTAAGTGGCAAAACAGCCTACTGCAGGGCTCTCTGCCTTTGGGAGACAGCCCCATGCCATTAAGTGAATGGGGCTCTTCTCGGATCTGTATTTCTGGTCAGCATGGGCAGTGAGCTGTTAAGCATCTCTGAGACGCATGACATAAGTCTTCAGTATTCTCCTTCACCCCTGCCTGACTGTGCCTAGGAGTGTTAAAGGAATATCTACATAATAATCAAACACTGCCTCTGCATTGCAAAAGAATGAATTCATATTTGACTGAGTGCTTGCAAGCGTAACAAATTCAGCATCACTTCTTAGTCGGCAGATACTGAAAATTTTTGCCTCATCCCTTTGATATTCAGCAATGATGAAATCTGCAAGGTCTGGGTTGCTAACTGGAAAGTATCATTGGCTCTGTAATCTATGTTCAAAGTATGGATGGACATGTATTGTGAAAGATAAGGAGTTTTGCTAAAGCACCATGAGATTTAACTCATCTGCATTTTAATTCTAAGGGTGTTACTGAAAAAAACAACTTATTAGCCACAAAATAGCACATCATATAATACCAATTTCTCCCTGAGTTGTGAGTTTATTGTGGGATACCACTACCATTCTCAAAATTATATCCTGTGCACTTTACTGTGCTTCAAAACCTAATTTTGTTATAGCTCTCCAGTAGCCACAGACCTTAAAGCTGATCTTGTAGTCTTGTAGGTTCAGATTTCTCTACTAAAACTCATGGTGTTCTACTGATGTAGGGAGTAGATAGAAAGAAAATTGGATTTCCATCTTTTTGCAGCTATTGTGCTGTTAATTCACTTTCTCTTCATTCATGTGTGGTATTAATAAAGAGAACTAATTGCAAGTCCCCTGGCTGTGACTGCTGATCGTACTTTGGGGTTCAATACAAATACAGGTCTGTTTCCACCTGTTACAAGTATTTCAACAAGTTCAAGGAATCCTAGGAGTAGAGTAAACATTCCTCTATTTCTCTTGCATCATCCATTGCCCTTTTGTTAACACCTTCTGCCCCACATACTCAGTAACTGTGTCTCAGTAATTTTTGCAATTATAGGTATTTTAACAAGCGTATAAACTGCCCCCAAGTTCCTTTGCAGAAGCTTCTTGTAAAAATAAACCCATATCTCTTTAACTGTCAAATTTTAAAGAGATAGTGGGACTAATCTCAGACCTGGGTACCAGACACCAAGCAAGCATACTTTTGAATATATGTGGTTCTCAGCTTGCTCTACCCCTGTCCATTCCAAGATACAAATCCAGAAGGTCACTTATTGCAGATTCTCTTGAGTCAAAATAGTTGCTATAGATTGGCAAGGTAGAAATGAACCCTGACAATGGCTTTCCCTCTATGAGTGGAAATGGATGTGCCTGCAGCGGTAGGAGCATGATGCGGCTGAGGAATATGGGTGCTAGGTATCCGTTTTCTGCTTGGGCAATTCCTCTAATCAGGGTGCTTACCTATGTTTGCTGGCAGAAGCTGTGGGAGCTTGCCAAGCATGAGTGTCAGGAAGGGAAAAGGCCGGGGAAGAAGGGAAAAAAAAGAACCCCAACCCATTCTTTTTCTTAATTGCTGTTGGTTTCTAATGTTCTCCGAGCTGCCTACTTGTACCAATGAGAATCATACTTAACGGGAACCTTCCCATGTTCACACAGTTTCAGTTTAATTGTTCAAAATGCATTAAGACTTTTTTAATATCTGGACTTAGTTCTAGTATTAAATAGAATCACAGAATCATAGAATAGTTAGGGTTGGAAAGGACCTTAAGATCATCTAGTTCCAACCCCCCTGCCAGGGGCAGGGACACCTCCCACTAAACCATGCCACCCAAGGCTATGTCCCACCCAGCCTTGAACACCGCCAGCGATGGAGCATTCACAACTTCCCTGGGCAACCCATTCCAGTGCCTCACCACCCTTACAGTAAACAATTTCTTCCTCATATTCAATCTAAACTTCCCCTGTTTAAGTTTGAACCCGTTACCCCTTGTCCTCTCACTACAGTCCCTAATGAAGAGTCCCTCCCCAGCATCCCTATAGGCCCCCTTCAGGTACTGGAAGGCTGCTATGAGGTCTCCACTCAGCCTTCTCTTCTCCAGGCTGAATAGCCCCATCTTTCTCAGCCTGTCTCCATATGGGAGGTGCTCCAGTCCCCTGATCTGGACTTGTTCCAACAGTTCCATGTCCTTTTTATGTTGAGGACACCAGAACTGCACACAATACTCCAAGTGAGGTCTCACAAGAGCAGAGTAGAGGGGCAGGATCACCTCCCTCGACCTGCTGGTCACGCTCTTTTTGATGCAGCCCAGGATACCGTTGGCTTTCTGGGCTGCAAGCGCACACTGAAGCCAGCTCATGTTCATTTTTTCATCAACCAAAACCCCCAAGTCCTTCTCTGCAGGGCTGCTCTGAATCTCTTCCCTGCCCAACCTGGAGCTATGCCTGGGATTGCTCCCACCCAGGTGTAGGACCTTGCACTTGGCATGGTTAAACTTCATCAGGTTGGCATCAGCCCACCTCACAAGCGTGTCAAGGTCCCTCTGGATGGCATTCCTTCCCTCCAGCATATCAACCGAACCACACAGCTTGGTGTCATCGGCAAACTTGCTGAGGGCGCACTCAATCCCACTGTCCATGTCACCGACAAAGATGTTGAACAAGACCGGTCCTAGCACCGATCCCTGAGGGACACCACTCGTTACTGGTCTCCAGCTGGGCGTTGAGCCATTGAGCACAAATCTTTGTGTGCGGCCATCCAGACAGTTCTTTATCCACCAGGTGGTCCACCTATCAAAATGATGTCTCTCCAACTTAGAGAAAAGGATGTCATGTGAGACAGTGTCAGACACTTTGTACAAGTCCAGATAGATGACATCAACTGCTCTACCCCTGTCCATTGGTTCCGTAGCTAATTCAGTTTTGAAAATGCACTAAAATAATTCCCAAGAATTAATGAATTACCCTCCAGTCTTTCATTTGCCCTGGAGGATGTATGACTAGAGATCAAAGGTATGGAGGAGTAAAATGACTTGTCACAGTCACAGGGTGCCTGATAGTTTGATTCCCGAGGACCTATATTTAATGACAAAAAGCATTGTGCTACGGTTACCAGTTGCTAACCTGCCACATGGAAACTGGAATTCATTTTCTTGCTGTAGCATAGATGAGTCAGATGGCCTTGAGCAAACTGTGTTACCTACAAGTTGTTTTTACTTTGTTTCTTTGCTATGACTCCTTTCTCTTTCTACTGAGGCTGTAAATTCTCATTGGGAAGAATCTGCCCGTCTTTGTGCAGTGCATAGCATAAGGGATCTTGATATATTTAGTTGTAGGTATTTTTTTAGATGTTGCCTGTAAATACTACCAAAATATGAAACATAAACCAATAAACATAGAAACAGATTTTCTGTGTTAAATTCTTTCAGGTTTTACATTCTTTACTGTGGAAGTCCATAATGCTCTAGATTGCCATAAAGCTTTAAGTTCTACATAGGTGTATACAAAATGACATTCTGCAATGTAGTTGCTGCTATTTTACAGGTTAAGTGCTCAAACAGCCGTCTCCTCCATCCTCTGTCAGTTACCCTCCTCCTATTTTGGATTACGGAAGAACCAGGTAGATTCTCTTTTGCTAGTCTGCTTTTTTTTTCTTTATCTCTTTGCTTTCTCATTTATTTATTTTAAATACACTGAATTTAAATACACTGGCAAATTGAAGATAACCACTACTGTAAATTAGTGTGGGACTAGGACTGACTCCATCCTGCTGTATTCTTTAAGGAAAAAAGTGTGTAAATGTTAAAACACATCTTTTCTCTGGAGGCTCTGTAGTTTTAAGCAGCCTGGTTGCCCGTGTAACGCTTGCTGATGCTCAGAACTTTGTCTTCTAATTGTAGCAGCGGAAAATACAAGCTCTGTCAGAGTGAGTGGTGGTTCAAGAATGAGTTTCTTGAAAAAGAATGTCAAGATCTAGCTTTTTTCTTTTTTTTTTCTTCTTTTACATGAAGATCTATGGGGGGACAGGAAGGAGAGAAGATTGTGGGTGCTAAGTCACGGCATGATGAAGAGTTGATATATAGGTGATAGAATTAAATTCCATGTGGTGCTGAAGTTTTGTAACTATCACTTCTGTCATTTCCTCCTCAGCTATATAACAAGATGTCATAGTACAAGGTAGTCAACGATAAGTCATTTCATGGACTTCAACAGAACGTTGCCCATGTAACATACGCCTACCTATTTCTGAAGGGCTGGGCTGTAGGCTAGGCTGTGGTATCAGTGTGAGCCTAGTAGCAGGGTGGTGAGACAGAAGCCTAGCCATGTGCCAGCTGCCTCAGTATCAATGAAAAACATGCCTATTCTATTTGCTGCGTAATGTGAATGCCACATATATGGAGACAGAGATGTTTCCCTGTAAGCATGAGTTGAGATATTTTTGTGTTCAGAAAGATTGCAGGTATATAACCACATCTATCTAATGACTCATGGTATAGTTGAGCTACCACTATGACTCTTATTCCCAGGTATTTTTTTAGCTGAGAGTCAGATGTCACTGAGTAAAGAGGTTCTCCTCTGTGAAGTGGAAAGACCATTGCCGTTTTTAAAACACAGAAATGCAAGCTACACTATTTGTGTTAATAGCACTTTTTCATCCCAGAGCCATACAAATGTTTCAAGAAGAACTTAATTTTGTATGTAAGTGAAATAGATCTCAGGGAACTAGATAGTCTGTGGACACAAATGAAACCTGGTCTCTAGCATTTTTGTTGTGTCCACCACACCTGACTGCGCAATGAGCTCTGTAGATGAAAGAGTACTGAAGGAAGCGCTGAATAATCTTTTTTTTTTTCTTTTTTGTCTTGGTAACATCTGGTGTTGGCACTTCTAAACACTTAAAATGATGCAAATCTTAAAGCAACAGAGCAATTCTTAACCTATACCAACAAATTTGAACAGAGTTGTTCTCTAGTACCTCATCACAATAATGAAAGTTAATCCAAGTTTGAAACCATTTAAGAATAACTAATAAACAGGACTAATGAGTGGGCTTTCTGTATATATTAGAAGCAGTGTTTCTTTGTATGTTACTTAAGAAACTTGGAAATGTCTCAATTGCCTGTTATAAGAGGTGTGGAAAACTCTCCACAGACTTGCCTGTCTCCTAGGTCGCCCAGGCTCCTGCAAATTATGTGCCTTGCAGAGAAGCATTATTAATTCCAGAGGACTGGCCTGTGGCACAGTCCAAATCTGTTTATAATCTTTCAGCACCCTGATATTGCCTACACTCCTAACAAGAAGGATCAGAGGCATGCAGAGGGGGAGAGATGGACCCACATTTCAGTACGATAAGTGCTTTGAAAAAAGAACACCAACTGCTTCCTGTTGAACCTCCAAAGTTTAACTCTGTCTGCTGGTATAGGAGTTTTAGAATTTTTCACAAGTAAAAAATCTTGAATAAGCAGATTGACCCCAACCAACCAGTTCTTAAGAGATGGGATATAGGGTTTTTTTTGCATCTACAGGCCATCCTGATGCACGAAGTTCTTGGTCAGATCCTTTCCACTAAAGAAAAGTAAAGAATTTTGAGGGGGAAATGAACCCCAAAAGGTTATGAAATCATAATGTTGTATCCCAGGCTGTCAGAAGCTGGTACATCATTGTTTATCTTCTTAAGCTGATGGGTTTATTAGTATCTTTTTGTGTGCTCTAGTAGGTAACTATGTAGTGGGACTTAATAGCATATTTGTGCTGCCAGCAAGACATTTAGCTACAGATCCAGCTGAGTAGCAAGTTTGAGCAGAACTAGCTAAATTAAGGGCTCTTTTTAGCTGTCAGGTCAGTAGCACAGCTGTACTTCTATCTGGCATGATTAAGTTTTCCCAGCCTCATGCACAATATTTGTTTGATGGCTGCTATTGTTTTGTGGCATTAGGAAGACCTGCTTCTGCAAAGTGGCCGTATTGCTTTCCACTACTGCAGAGAGTCACCAGTTGCACTTCGAATTGCACTTTGACTGTTTACCTGAAAGGTTTGGATTGTAACTGTATTTTCCCCGAGATCGTGGCTGTTTACCTCCTTTCTGGCCCTGAGTGAGAGACAGCAAGTGAGAAGCTTTCAGTGGCTGAATGTGTTAAGTGAAACGCAGCACAGGACTGAGGCCTTTGCATGCCAGGACTTGACCTCATGCTGGAGTTATACATTAGAATGACATTCACACAGAGGTATTAACTTATGCCTCCTTCTTATGAAATCTTTTTGAACTGGTGTAACGGACAAAATTGGTATCTTCTTTCTCATGTGTATCCAGATTTCCACTACAGGCCTCCTAACCTATAGCCATTTCTGAGCTTTCAAGCTCATCTGATTCAAATAATATGCTTCTCCTTTCATTTGTGTTTGCCATTAAAATTGGTATTTGCTGACACCTATTCAACATTCAAAGCTGAAGTTCACTGGTGTGAGCTATGAACGCTTGTTGTCTGTCAGACACAGCAGGGCATTAATTAAAGGGAAATGACAGACTCCTTAACAATGTTGTTCTATTTTCAAGGCCAAGCTTAATGTTACCTAGTGTGTTACATAAGATTGTCATGTTGATAATAGCACAGGTTAGGAGTAGAAAAAATACAGCTTCTTGAAATTGATTATGAAAGTTGGAAGACAATGTCATGTTCTTTCTTGCTTCATTAGTACCGGTTGAGTTGCCTCTTGCTTTGTTTCACCTTTTCATGCCTCTCAGACAGACTTCATCATGTTGGCTGTTGTATTTCATTATTTGCATCTCACACTAAATGCCAAGTATCTGTGGAAAGCAGGGTCCTATTATGGTGTGCACTGCGTACACAAAAGAAAGGACCGTTCTCTGCTCTTAAACAATAGCAACAACATTTAAATTGATCAGAAAGTCTGAAGGTGTCGCTCTGAGTATTTGTTCTTTTGCTTGTGACATGGGAATACTGATTAATCATGTTACGTCAGCTGTCTTACACCTAGACAGCTTTCTGGTTTGAAAGATCGTATTTCTAATGCCTCTAAATGCTGTGTGGCCCCAGAAAAGAGGTTATCAAATCAGGATATAGTGTCTCCCTGTATTTCCAGAGCATGTAAGACATGTAGAAGGATTTTAGGACTGAGGCCATGAGATGGAGGTGCAAGTTTCACAGACTTGCCATGGAATTCTCTGCAAGTTCCAGTGCCTGTGTTTCACTGCCTGAAGTACAAGCAAAGGTCCCATTACACAAGGACCATAGAAAACTTCAGCAGTTTTATGTTTTCTACAGAAATCATCATGGGAAATGTGTTGTAAAACTCCAGTGTGCTGTGGTTAAGCAGTATTGTCACTCTATCACCACAGTTGCAATAGCATAAGTGGATTTGATGATTCAAGTTAGCATGAATAATTTGACACAGTAATAAAAGAATAATTTCAAACTTGCAAGCTGCTTATTCTGCTTCCATTGTAGAAGCAAATGAGAGAGAATGCTGTTATATTTCCCCAAGTTCCAGAACTTTCAATGTGTAAGGTATTGGAGGGAAAGAAAATGTTTCCTCAAACATCTCCACCCCTTTTTCTCTTCCTCTAGGCAGCTGTTTTTATGACCATATGGAAATTTTACCCTGCAAGGGTTATTCACCACCTGGATCATTATAACACTATAACTTTTAGGATGTTTCTACCGAAAGGCAAAAGGAGGTGACTTTGGTAAATGGTCTATAATTCTTGGTCTTTTGTCTTTCACCCTGCCCTGTGCTTAGTGCTCTCTTCTGTAGACACAGGTGGAACGAAGCTGTTGGTCTGAGGAATCAAAAGTGGTGAAATACTCTCAAAGGTTGGTACCTTGCTTGCAGATTTGTTAAAAGTGTCAACACAGTCAAACCCTTGTGTTTGTATTGTGACAGCCTTTTTCCGGGGATTCTTCTTCAGTAAATAGTGTATATGGCAATAGCTCTGATCCAGCAAGTGACTGAACTGGCACCCTGATTCTGTGCCAGTCTGCAAAGTCAGTAATGGTTCCGGGGTGTAGGTAAGTGGTTCTCTTGCCGTAAGTGCAACTGCCTGCTTGACATGCCAGCAAATGCTTCATTGGGCCTTCCACCTTCCTTGTTCCAGTGCCTTACACAATTGAAGCTTACACAATTAGTGCAGTACACTTCTCTTGTAGCAGTTTGCCTATTCCTGCTGGCTCTGGGCTGGCTGTAATGTATGGGCTTCCCCATGAAGCACTGAGGTGCTGGTCTGTATCCACACATGTATGCCAACTTGGTACCCCGTGTATGAGGCAGCATAATGTTGTGGCATCTGTTTTGTCATTTGGTATGTCAATAAGATACATGGTGTATGCGATACTCACGTGATGCTAATGCATAAGCCCCATCTCCTGCTTCTCACTTTTGTGTGAACCAGTGCATGACATTTCAACTAAATTCCTTAGTCTGTGGTCATAGGAGCATGACTCTCTTCAGCCTTCTAAAATCCATGGTAGGATGACTGCATGAGGAAACTCTTGATTTGTGAGTCAGTTTGTCTGGACTCAGGCTCAGCTTGGTTCTTAATTCTCTGTGGTCACTTGGGCTAGAGCAAAATGAGTGCAAAAGAGTGGAAATCATTCTACGTTTTGTTTGACACAGCTTGGTCCTAGTAAAATGTGTAATGTGCAAGGCAGCAGGGAGCACAGGATGCTCTCAACTTGAGCTGATTCTGTCATCATTGGTGTCATGTAATTATGTCAGATTTTAATATTCAGACCTGCTGTATTTTTTGTGTTATTTCCTTCAAAATGCCTACAAAACAGGGCAGATCCTGAAACAGCATTGAGCTGAGCTCAACACCTAGTCTTCTGTTCAAACAATGTCTGAAGAAATTCTCAGGCCTTCAAAATAAATTTTGCTTGGATAAGGATATCGGCATTTAGTCTGCTGGATATAACTATAAAAGAAATACTTCGGAGAAAAGAACACTTGAGCAGAGGATGAGAGGGATGCCTTTGCCTGTGCTGTTTAAAAGACTATTTCAGATGCAATAAGTTATCTGTGTTGAAAACAGCATTAAGTGTTTCATTGCTATTATGGTGTGGGCAGTAGAAAAAAGGAATTATACAGACTGGTAGAAGTGAGCTTTGACTTGGCTTGCTGTGAATCACTAATCAGGTGTTGAGTGTAGGACCTTTCAGGACGCTAAACACTTACAAATTGTGCCTTGCATCCTTGTAAAGGTACTTGGCATGAAGAAGGCAGAAGCAGTTTGTTATCAGGGTAGGCATGCATTTGAAAAGGGTTTGTTGATTTGAGAGGCAATTCCTAATCAGGCTCAACAGTGAGCTGAATTTCTAGTTCAAATGCAATGTCAGTAATGCTGAACAAATGCAGTTTTCTGGATGTTTGAAAGGAGTACGCAATCAATTTGTACATGCATCCCACTTGCAATCTTCCCTGACGGGTAGAATAGCTACCTAATATGAACATCAGTGGTTGGCTGACCCCAGCTAGAAGGTAAGCCCCCAACCACTTGCTCAACCCCTCCAGCAGGGTGGTAATGAGAATTGAAGGGCAAAAGCCAGGGGAAACCCCCGTGAGTTGAGATAAAGACAGTTTACATGAAGATTAAAAGGAACCCCCTCACCTCTGCACTTGAAAACAAGCGATGCAAAAGCAATCACTCACTACCAGCAGACCAATGCTCAGCCAGTCTCTAAGCAACAACTATTTTAGAAACCCCCCTTCCTCAGTTCTACTGCTGAGCTTGGTGGTCTGGAGCATCCCTTTGGTATGCTGGGGTCAGCTGCCTGAGGCTGTGTCCCTTCCCAACCTCTTGTTCATCCCCCAGCCCGCTCACTGGGATGGCAGAGTGAGAAACAGAGAAAGCCTTGGGGCTGCACAGCAATAGCTAAAATGATGTTACCAACACTGTTTTGGGTGCCATGTAAAACGCATATAGGCTGCTGTGGAGAAAATTATCTCCACCCCAGCTAAATCCCGTACACCCCCCCAGTTAACAGGTTGAACACCGGATTTCAGAGGGCAGTAACCTGATGGTTCAGCTGAAACCTGTCTTGAGAAGAAGGTAAAGAACTTCAACAGTCAAGATTGCCAGCCTGTCCAGAGCAATGCCCTGTTAAGAACCCAGTTCTTTCTGTATGACTGGCAAAACAGAGATGCAATTATGTACCGAATACCTAAGCAGATGTAGGAGATGGAGAGAAAAGGATACAAGGCTGTATATGTTCTGGGGTTTGTCATTTGGTTTTTATTTGAGGTTGTGTATGCATATAGACTGTGTATAGACCGTAGACACCTGGTTTGTACAGAAAGTTAAGGCAGAAAGCACATCTCTTTCAAATCTTAGTTTGTGGCTTACCCTTTACATCTTCCTTATTTTAAGTCTTGTAAGTAAATTGGCTCCCATCACGTTTCTAACCCTCACTGTTAAATGGCAATTGAAGAACTTGGTAGTACAGGTGAATATCTTGATCTGTCCCTCTGCTCAGGTGCCACCACTTGTGGAAAAAGTAAGGCGTATGAACACTTACATTTGGAGGCACAATCTTACCACCAAAACTACATGAATGAGTAAAAACACAAGGCCAAAGTCCCTATTCAGTTAAACTACTTATCTCAGGCTGCTTAAAGCATCTATTTTGGGTGAAGCTCTAGAGCCACTCTCTCTTTAGTCTTAATGTCTGAATAACAAAACTAATTGCCATCCTTACTGATAACATGAACTAGCTACAGTTCCCCAGAAAAATACTGAGTGTGCCTGGGGACTTTCTCAACATGTGAAATAATCCTAAAATGTAGTCTCCCATTGCAAACATCAAATGCTATTCCTGGAGAGCTTATATTCTTTAGAATAAGCTAGAGGGCCTAGGAAAGGAAGAAGAGGGTCAAATTGCCTACAGCAAGTCTTGTGCTTTAGGTAGCGATGGACTGGCAGGTTGTCAAAACACAGACGCTTCTCTACTCTATGAACAACATGGTATCAGAATGAATGAACAGTGTTCTGCTTTTCCAGCCTCCTTCCACCCCCGTTGCGTTATTAGCTGCATTGCATGATTTGTGTGTGTGAAACATTTTATAAAGTCAGTATGGTGCTTGTCAAACTACCTGTCATTATCCCCCCTCTAAGGCAGTTACTCTGTCTGCTCCTGCTTTGGTCTGTTCCCATCCCCAGTGAGAGACAGCACAGCTGACTTGGATTTCAGTTTCAACTGCTGCCTAAAATTGTCTCCTCCAAAAAGCATCAATTGACTTGTGCTGGGAGCATCATTTGTAATGCTGGAGATAAATCAATTGATAAGCCAAGACTTAGATGCATTTAGAACAGTGAAAGAACGCTAGTCGTGTTTCCTTCACTTGAATGAATCTATTAATTTCATTGAGTTAATTGAGTGCTGACAGGAGAGATGAATCCCTCCCTTGATTTTGTATGTCCCTTTTAATTTTGTTGTTTATAGTTTTATTTTGTTTCAGTTCTCTTATAGAAGTACTGTACATTTTTGTTTTTGAAAAATGTACATTTTATGCTTTTGGTCATCCTGTTAGGAAATCCTGTTGAATGTGTTTGTAATTTTTTGGGGTTTTTTTAAGTATTTAGACTCATGCTTGCAAAGACAAATTTTCATTACTGTTAAAATTTATAAGAACAGATTTTTACCTTGCAAAATTAGCAAACGACAGTTGAGTAAAACTCCCCAGATTCTTCTATATGTCAGGTTGACATATCTATGTGGTGGAAATGGATGGCAAAGACTGGGGGGGTTTGATGCAGATAAAAATGTTAGATGCAGAACATCAGGTTTCAGGTAATGTTTACTCAGTGTTCTAGGACCTCACTTAAAAACTTGGAGGCATTCAGTTGCAAATATATTGCATGCATCAATTCTCCTATAAATTATGCCTGTCATCTAAAGAGCAAAATATTTGTACTTTCTACTGGCAGTAAAATGCAGCTGTTTTATTTAGGGTGGCCTGAAGATGCAGTTCTGAACTAGAGATGGGCAGATTGCATTGAAAACAATAAGACACAGCAAGACACACAAACAATTGTGGGCAAAAATAGGTCCCAAGTAAATGCTCATGAAATTTTACAGGCCTAATTACCTCCATCTCCCCACTCTGATGGGTTTCAGGTGGCCTACAATGTCTCAGGCACTCAAGAATACCTCCTGCCAGTGATGTGGACAAGCCTCTGTGTGTGCCCATGTGTGTGCAGGAGGGGAAGAAGTAGCCAGCTGCTCTCATTTGAGTTTATACTTATTTCTGCTGTTGCTATTTCTCCCAAGGTAGGCATAACTCCCTGCAAAAAAAGGGTTGGAACTTTGTTTCAACTGAGAGATTCTGACGTTGCAGAGTATTAAATTCACAGAAATAATTGGGCTGTCACTAACACTGTGCCTGTAAGACAGATGTGTAACAGGCAATGGGGACGTAGGATATGAGGGTGTGCGTAAAGTCGGGGGAATGATGGGAGTCTTCAGGGAGGATGAAGTGACCGGTGAGGTTATGCTGCAGGTTATCTAGAAGAGTGAAGCATAGAGCTCGGAGATGTGTGCGAAAAATTTTGGTTTTGGATGCGGGCTATGAGGAGATGATAACATGGTGGTGCTATAAGGAATTTGCAGCTGCAGGTTTAATATGCTGGATTATGTGCAGATTGATGTGTCCCAGACTAAGCTCTGTTTGGTATAGGTAAAAATAGACAAGCATTGTTTGTGGCATAGTCTCCATAGTAATCAAAGGAACAGTGATCTTGTTGGGTAGCTAGGTGTACCAGGTTGCAGAAGAGCTGATTATTACTTGCGTCTCTCCAAACATGCCCTTACAGGGACTGAGGAGTGCCGGCTGGTTATTCTCTCATGCTACTGCAGTATCAGTGTTTTACTTGCCTGCTGCAGAGCAGCTTGTTGAGGTAACTCACAAATGGTGTGCAGTGCTCAATTTTATGAACCAAACTAGAGGATTAAAGTTTAGGCACAGGTGTTCTTGAGAGTAAAACCCAGCTACAGTAAAATTCTCAAGTGAAAAAAAGACCTGGAGGATGCTTTTCTAGACCTGCTAAAATCAGTTTATGAAAGTGGCCCATCACTCAGTAAGTGCTGTCTTTGGTCTTTCAAGAACATTTACTAGTCTTCTGTACCAGCAAGTTCATCTGTGAATCAACCTTTCCTTTTCCTAGTGTGTGAGAGTTCTGTGTTAGTGTGGTACAGTTCCAATTCTCTCCCATAGGCAGGATGATTTCCTTGTCAATTATGTTGAAGCATGCAGTAAGGGACTATTTTTGGCCAGTGATAAAATTACAATGATTGCACATAATTGCTGAAAACAATTTTGAATTTTATTAATGAGATACTCCAAACAACATCTTGTAGACTATTGTCTCAGTTAACAGCCTATTTGTAGGAGTTAAGTGTTGTGCAATTTACATTTATTTCCCCTATTTATTTTGAATTGACACTTGCTGTCCATAATTAGCCATCCTCCAGATACAAGTTGTTGCTTTTTAGCTGCTCTTTCCCTTAGAAGAAATGGAATTAAACACACAATTTAGAGTTGTATTGATTAGTCTCATCCAAAGTATAAATAGAGTTTTTACTATGCATCTGTGTCCCTACATTTTGGGAAGACTAGCTGCAGGCACTGAGAATAATTCTAATGAAGATTTAAAAAGTGCTAAGTTGTACTCCTGATCACATGGAAGTGTGTTTTTAAGTAGCATGAAACGGTGGTAGGGATCTCTCTGGTCCTGATCCAGCAAAGATTTATATATTCAACTTTCTATATTGTGCTATCATTGGGACTATAAAGAAAAATGATGAAAGAATGTGCAGTAAAGAAAATGAAGGGAACAGATCTTAGTGGAGAGGAAAATTCTAAATCGTCACGTTGATACAGGGTGTGGTTTGGCTCTACTCATGGGGGGGACGACAAGCACGTGTGAGTGGCAGTTACAAAGAGGTTGTTGTGGGAGTCTTAGTCTGGTTGCTTTGCATACAAGGGAAAGTCAAGAACATCTCACTCTCACAGATTTGTCAACTTATAACAAATTTAGTTGTGTGTCCTGCATATAATGAGCGGTTTCTCCCCAAACTTGTAATGACCTTACTGTTTACTTTCAGGGTGGGACAGAGGGATAGCTGCTGCTGGTTCTTCACATGTGTCCTCATTTCAGGTAATAGGGCTCATCCCCCACCTCTCTTTTTTTTCTTTCCTTGTATTTTCCCTGCAATGAAGGTATGGATGTGCTATCCTCAGAGTGGCTCGGTCCAAACTGGTGTGGGTCATCCTTTGGGAAGGAGGTTGGAGCCAATGCTTCCTGAGGTCCCTATCAGTCTGAGAGGTTCTGTGATGCTATTCTGTGATTAATGCACGGTTTACCCAGCATGCTTTAGTGATGCTAAATCCGATCTGAGGAATGGGAATTACACTATCAGCTTATTTGTAATGCTTCCCTTTCTTTTGTAGTGTTGCTTTAGGAAGTTTATTTCAGGTTGAAGTCCTACTATCATCTGGGATCGAAACCCTAGGAAAATCAGTTCTTCTCCAGCAGATCAATAGAGGAGGCTTTTATGTGCATAATTTCACCCATAAATATTTCAAAATATTATAGGTGTGAAGAAATATAGTCTACTGCAGTAAAATGGAAGGAAGATGGATATTTCCACTCTTTTTTTTTTGGCTTTGTTCAACACTCTTTGCTCCAGGATAGAGGGAACATTAAGGTAAACCTACTGTTTTGGGCTAACCCCCTGCCCAGTTGTTATAGATTTAATAATAATAGGAATCTAATAATAGGAATGCATATGGTTGAGAGATTTCTGGTTTGGTACTGTTCCCCTTGCCATCAAATTACTTACCTACTTGGGGAGGTATTACTGCCAGTTTCCTGTAGGTGGTGTTAAGTGTTGTGTAATGATTTGTCTGACTGCAGGGGAGGTTGAAGAGAAATTTCAACTGAGCAATTAATTTTTCTGTTGTGGAATCCTAATGATAACAAATATCATCTATCCAGTACTCGAAGAACTCTATCCACAGCCTTACAATTACCCTCTACGGGGAACCCTCTATGCTGTTGGCAGTAAACTTCTGATGCAGATCTGTCTCAGTTACTGAGCTTTCTTCAGATTTCTGTGTCTCTTGGTAACTGAAGTTGTGTATACTTCAAATCATACCTAAATAGTACCATAAGGAGCAATTTGTGGCATAATCCAACTATTTGCTTAATCAAATAAGTTATGATATTCCAAGATTTTTTTTTATTTTTTTTTTTTTCCCCGAGGAAATGCTGTAATCTTTTGATTTCCCCAACCTCTGCAGGAAGAGACAATATCTTAGTTGCTGTGGCCTTCATAAGGTGGGTAGGCTGAGGAAAAAGAAATGAAGAGTGTCTTTCTCACTTTCTTCAATGAGGTGCAAATAGGATGTGTCACTGTGCAGTTCTGGTGAGCAGCTATGTAGACAGTTGAATTTCTTGCTTACCTGATGCATTACAGGAATGATTCCACAGATGCTACCCGCTGCAATTAAATAAGCAATGTACATATCTCCCCTTTCTTTCCACTCTTTATTTGCTGCTGCTAGGTTTGCCTTCATGCTGACTTGCTCTGGAGGAACAGAAATATGGGATTCAGAAATGCATTGCTCAAAAATAAAGTGTTCCATGTAGTTGTTACATCTTTGAAGCTGATGATAAAAGAATTGTTTGGACTTCTTTTGCTTGTGAATGTATATGAATTTCTTGTATGTGATACCTCCCGGCAGTGACTTTAACAGTCACTTGGCCCTTCCCCTTTCCTTTAAACAGGACCTCAAGAGCAAGTAGATCTTCAGTGTGCAAAAATGTAGCTCTTGTAGGGGAATAAATTGGACTGCAGCGCAGAAAGCTTGCAAGTCTGACAATAAGGATCAGCTGATGTAACTTTGAACTTATTAATTCAATCATAGTTTCCTTCAGCTTTTCCAGAAGGCTGCAGTATCATAAAAACGAAGGATTTCTTTCAACTTTTGCAGGTAGCAACACTAGAAACACTGGGTCAGCTTTGAAGAAACAATGCTATTAAACAGGCCTGTAATCAAACAGACCCGCAAATAGTAATCACTAGGTAAGAAATTACAGTCTTTCAGGCTCAGGGGATATCTAATTAATCCCTGAAGCTATGAGTGGGCTTGAACACACTTCCTGTGATATCTGGAAGATGACACCTTACGTATAAAAGGCAGGAGGAGATCAGGGGGATTAATCCTCTATTTGAAAAAAACGCAAACCAAACCCCCCAAAATCCAAACAAGCCTCCCTCTAAACAAAATACAAACCATAGTATTTCTTTTTTCTCCAAGTTTATTATAGAATTTTGATTATTCTTTTTATATTTTTTTTTAAGGGTCTTCCTGTAAAGGTCTATCTGTCAAGTTTTTGAGAGGATTGGAGCCAGATTTCCAGCATATATACCTGTCTATCAAAAAGGCCTTCGATTATTTTTATTCATAGACATTAAAAGCTATGCATTGTAAGCACAAGATTATTGGTACTTACGGTGGAAAACGGTAGTCTTGTGGACAAGGGACTGGTGTGTAAAATATGAGCCTCTGCCTTTTCGTAGAAAATCTTAGTTTTTCTGTTTCCAAGAATAACATTCTGGGTCATCTGGTACAATGTCTTCTTGTATTTCACTATGAAAGATGGAAATGTCTTCTTATTTGCCAGATGATTTCAGCTGTACTTGCGGTGGGATATGAATGTGAGATCAGAAATACGATGGAATTTAATTCCTTTTGGGCAGTTATGCACTCTTCATTCCATGTTGCATGCCTTTTTTGTGTCTGTGCATGTAGTGTTTAAAACAGTTCTGCTGGTGCTGAGATTTGTAAATTAAGCCATTATCAGTGATAGTATGAATTTGGAGTGAAGTAGGGAAGTGAATAGGGGAGCTGGGGTTCAGGGGAATATATTCTCCTTAGTCTTTGTACTGCCTCAAACATACACTTGTGGAAAACCAAAATTTTCTCTCAATCACACTATATTGTTTGGAGAACACTTGCTGGCTTGTTTATAAGTATTAGTGTGCTGATATTTCTTTTAACTTTTCAATAATAACATGGTTTATAAATTTAGAAAGGTTGGCGCTGAGTAGGAATACAGCATCTGAAAACAAATGAACAGTCCAAGATAGAAGCCCCGTTAAAGTCCGCTATAGCAAAAACAGACTGGTCCCAAGAACTGGAGATGTTGTAGGATGAGCAATAACACATCTACTATGCCATCTGTCGCCTGTTGCTGCAGGTTACTGTATCTGAGTAGTGCCAAATAAGAGAGTTTAATTTCAAAAGCTTTAGTCATGCTTTTCTTTTTTATTTTATTTATTTATTATTTATCTGCTATATCGTCTGTGCTTTTCCTAATTTTATAGATTAAACTATTGAGGTTTCATATGTGCTTTTCCTCAAACTGCAGGTTCTGTGAAAGCTTGGGATCACTATCATGAAATAACATGTCCCTTCCGCCCCCCCCCAAAAAAAAATCTTCAAGAACCTAAATCTGTAGTGGAATTGACAATCGGTAAATCAGTTATCCCTTTACTTATTGAAACAGTGTCCCTGTTTTTCTTACAGCCATGTGGTTGCATACAGAGTATGTTTTCCTCCTTTCTTTCACTGCTTTATTTGATGCCCCTAGGGAGGCACAGTACCTTGAAAAAGAGGATTTGATTACATGAGCAGAGGAGAACCTGACCTTCAGATGTTGCACCCTCTGTAGCTGGGGGAGGGGAGACAATGATTTAAGCATATACTTGATGGAAGAGAGCTGTGCAAATCTTTCTTAGGGAGGCAGACCCCTTGTGCTCAGTTACCATTTTACCTGAAAGAAACTTGATGGTTTTGTCCCTGCTGCTTCATTTCAAGAGCTGATGTGGCAGGCAGAGTAACAGGAAAGAAATCCTTGAAAAGCTTTCCAGAAGCTGATGTTTCATTCTGGGCTTTTTTGGCTTGTAGCAACTTGTTTGCCAGCTTGATACTTGAGCTCTGGGTGTTGCAGCAACCACCTTTTTTCCAGAACTCATCGTTTTATTCTGCCACATCTCCTTTACAAGGTGATACGTTTCTTGAGGTACAGGAGTGCTTACAGCTGTGCTAATGGCTGAGAAGTGAGACATTTCCAGGGTGCTAGGTGTTATCTATACATAGTTGATGCCTGAAATGAAGCTTTGGGACACCAACTCCAAGTGGTCATTTGTCTCTGAGGTAATCCTCTTTGCCCCAGGTCACCATTGTTTATTTGAAAATGAGCACATAAAAGATGGTTTTGCAAGCATACTCATATGTGCCCTTCAGAGTTGTTTTGATGCCAGATTCAACCACTTTATGATATTTGATATCTAGATGTCTCTGGAGAGTTGAAACCCTTATGGTTTCAAAAGTGTGACAGAACTATTTATGCCGGAATATTTCTGTTCAGCCTGATAGCAGCCCTCTTAACATGTGTTTGGGCTCAGGCAGTTAATCTATTTATTAATCAAGGACAAGTTGTTATTAACCTTCTGAAACTTACATACCCAAGCTTTTATAACGAGCCATGACTCATACTTAGCTTATTGTTACCAGTGCCTGACAGAATGATTTCCAAACTTGAGCCTATCAAACACTGTGGCTTTTCAGAGATGACAGCTTGAAGAACAACATCAAACCAGCAGAATGATAGTGCTAGAAGGTGTTAGGCTCGCTCTTCTCTAAATACTGCAAGGCCACACTGCTCAAGCACTTGTACCCCTTCTTGAATCTGAGGGCTTTCTTTTTCCGTTTCCTGCATCAGCCACTTTTAGTTGGAGATATAATTAAAGGACTTTATCTGAAAATGGAGAAATGGTGTTGCATGTTAGCCCTGTCCTTTATGGTGCCTATAATGCTTCTCCTGGACTGATATGTTCCACCTGCATGTGCGCTCAGCTTTCATCAAGTCACTGTCAAAAATGTTGCATAACACTGGACCCTGAGTAAACCCTTGTAGGACCATGCTTCACGTTTTCCTAGCTTGATAGTGAATCACCAAGAACTATTGATCAGGTTGGATGGGGCTTTGAGCAACCTGCTGTAGTGGAAGGTGTTCCTGCCCATGGCAGGAGGCTTGGAACTAGATGATCTTTAAGGTCCCTTCCAACCCAAACCATTCTGTGGTTTTATGATCAAGAATATATTTTCAGCTAGCTGGGTGCCTTTTTAGCTGTAATTTGATAGAAACCATACTTTGTTAGTCTATTAATGGAGTATCATGTGGTATAGCTGAATTATGTTCAGGCAGTTAAGTTGCACATCTACGACTTTTCTGCCATCTTCAATTTATATATTGGCTTGACATTATTTGCTTTCTGTTGAATGTTGTTATTCCTTACATGATTCTAAGCTAAGTTTCTTTCATTTCAGCATTTTTATGGGTATCAAAGCTATACTGACCATGCCTTCTCATCACTTCCTTTCTACAGCTAGTAATTAGGTTTGTCCTTCCAGGATTCTACCTCTCCTGCATGAATTTTTAAGAACTACTTTATTCTTTAAGTGCTCTCAGTACATCTCATTAAAAAATGCCAGCCTAATTACATTTTGTAGACCTACCTATATTATTCTATCTTTTGTATTTTTTTCCTATTGTACAATTCCTAGTTCTTAATTATGATTAAAAATAATGTGAAACTAAGGTAAAAGTAATTCAGTCTGTGCTATGTCTCCACATTCTCTGTTGGTTAGCAAGTCTTTCCTACAGCAATGGATCTGTCTATACTTCATCTTTTCACTTCTCATTATTCATTTCTTATTGTCATTTTTATTTTGCTTGGTAGTTGTGATTCATAGTGTGCCTGTGCCTTAGCCTTTCTGACTTTCGTCTATTTCTACTTCTACAAGTTTCTTTATACTCACTCTTATCAATGTATCTTTGTTTGCATTTTTGTACCACTTCTTTTTTGACTTTTAAGATCCTGAAAGAGCTCTTGATGAAGTCTTATTGAGCTCCTGTTGTATCTTGACTTTCATCTCCGGAAGAACATTTTGCTGTTGGGCCATTTAATGTTATCCTCCTATAGAAAGAGTAGCTTTTCAGTTTTCCCTTCTGAATTGCTTCCTATGGGATCACAAACCCCCTCGCCTCTTTTTCCCCCCTTTTCATGCTCATTGTTGCAGGATCACTTCAATCTAAAATGTCTTTTATGCTTAGAGTCTGGCAACTAGAGGCATTTGTTGCAAAGGGGGTTACAAATGTGATCACTAATTTTGATATAATTGACAAACTAGGCTGACTAAAGGCTGAGGGAAACTTGAGCCCAGAAGGGCTCATGTTACTTAAAATCAGATTAAATATCTAGAAGGGTTGAAACTGTCATGCATCAGGGCACAAATGAACCCTTAAACGAATTGGTATAGAAGAGATGTATGGACTATTACTATGATCAGATACAGCTATTTCTGTGCTTTGCTGATAACTTAAGGGGTGGCAGATTGGTGTATGGTCTCTCAAAAAGAGGGGAGAAAACACTTGCTTCTTCCATTGTCTGTCAATATGTGTGTATTTTTGGGATAAAGATTAAGTTATCATAATAAACATCAGTGTTACTAGTGGCTGTGACAGGGAATTATGTCATTTAGGTATGTGTGAGCTGCATATGGGATCAGATGCCAGTATCTAATAGTGGTGTCTTTGGAGAGGAATTTATTTCAAGAATGGTGGAGTTATTTTAAATCTTCCCTTGTAACAATTCATTTAACTTGTAAATGAAATGTATGTAACTCTGTTTAGAAAATGCATATGTGTGGGGACAGATAACTAAAGATGCAGTAATTTTTAAGTTACAGTTGGTCTCTGTTCGCAAGGGGGATTGGGTTCATGCTTGTTCATTCTAGGATATTCATAAATACCTGTGGTGCATGACTACTTGGAGCACAGAGAAGCTGAGACTCCTCAGTTGATGCTGTATCTGTGTTTGTCAGGTATATGGCAAATAAGGATGGCAGTCTCAGCCATAATATTGCTGTGATGTTCATTATTTTGACAAACTCTTCTGCTTAAAAGAAGTACCGACAGTGCTTCAGCTGCCTTTTTTGTTTGTTTGTTTGTTTGTTTTTAAATAAAAAACCACCCCAAAACCCAAACAACTGTTTAAATCATGTTCCTATAGTACTTGATACATAGTATATCACAAGCTTTTATTGTTTTGGGATTTCTGTTTGATTTCCTTCCCAATTAACAAAATGGTTTTCCTATGTTTTTAAGGGCACTGCAGTGGATGAAGGGGCGTTATGCTTCATAAGCATGGTCTACTTTGAGGCAGAGAGACCACCCGTTTTCAAAATGTTCCAGAGAACAAAAGATGTTCATACTGACAGATCATATGTTCTTTCCTGGTAACACCAAACTATTAAGTAAAACTGCCCCTCAAGGCAAAGCATTTAATTTATTTTCCTTTGAATGAGTAACTTGTTTATTAAGATGTACTAAGTGACTAAATCCAGATTGTACTGCAGGCAAGGAAAATTGATTTATCGCAGCTCTCTGGTATTGGATGTTTTAGATTTAGTGGAATTATCCTTAATTTTAGATGAAGAAGAATATTTCAATAGGAGCAGTTGGATGAAGTACCACGTCATGCGCTAGAATATGCAATGTGTTGTTTTTAAACTATTACACTCAAGAAGTTGTGGTGGTGACTGATGAGAGATTTTGATGATGGATTCTTGCATGAGTGAGCAAGGCACATGAGCAGCATGTGCATGCCTGTTTTCATCAGAGCTCTTATACAGAGTAAGGAGAAAACTTGGTGTTCTTACACAGACACTCGATCTTTTGGGGAATGAAGACGGATGTGGGCATGCTGAACTCTACTTATGTACTCTCAGTACGGGTCTTCAGGTCAACATGCACTGTCATTAGAAGACATGATATTACTTTTTTGGAGTGATATTAATTGTTTTTCTGAGAGATCGGAAGAGATGGGGGGAAGGGTGAACTGAAGAAGGCGAATAAAGGAATTCTGCATAACGCATGGAAGTGTTTGAGGAATTATGTGCTTGTGAGTGATTGTGGAGGTGGGGGGCAAAAATATCCTGTGTCTGCATTTATGTCTATACGTGAGATCTCGATCTGGCAGAAGAAGGGACTTGTGCTCAGGGAGACAATGGGCAGAATTAGCAGTAACAGTTAAATAGCAAAGGAAAGTAAAACCCAGCACCAGATGGTCTAACCTTGTGCAGTGCTACTCAGTCATCTTGTGGGGACACATGGTGCTGATTAAGCTTAAAACTGCAAATAATGATATAAATTAGCTGGCTAGTAGTAGACTGCTTATGATCCCTAGCTTTGCAAGGTTTTGTTACCTCATCTGAAAAACATCAACTCAGGCAATCATGTCTAAAGCTTTTGGGAAAGGGTTTAAGTAAAGCCAGCCATAACATTGCTAATGATTTCTCCTCCCCACTCCCAGACACCCCCCAAAATCTTCCCCTTTCTCTCTTTCCCTTCATTCTCCTCTGTTACTCATTTTTACATGCACTGTAGTTCGTGGCACACTGGAACTGATGATGGGTTCTCATTCCATCTATCCTATGGACTCCTCGAGTTTGGTTTGGGCACAGGTCTGTGACTGAGCTGTGCTACTGAGATGCAGCAGTAAAACCTCTCTGATAGGCTGTGAAGCTGAGGAAAGCCTCAGTGATGCTCAGTCTCATTTCCTCCATCTGTGAAAAGCTGGGAAAAAAGGGTGGAATGAAGTATTACCTGTCTTGTTTTACAGGGATTACAAGCTGCCCAGGGAAGGGGTGGTCTTCAGCTGAGGACTTGAATGGTATGCAGCACACCTGCCTCTGACTTTAGCTTATTTCTTTAAACCATGATGCAGCTCATGAGGATAGTTTATATCATAGAATCATAGAATAGTTAGGGTTGGAAAGGACCTTAAGATCATCTAGTTCCAACCCCCCTGCCAGGGGCAGGGACATCTCCCAATAAACCATGCCACCCAAGGCTCTGTCCAACCCAGCCTTGAACACCGCCAGCGATGGAGCATTCACAACTTCCCTGGGCAACCTATTCAGTGCCTCACCACCCTTACAGTAAAGAATTTCTTCCTCATATCCAATCTAAACTTCCCCTGTTTAAGTTTGAACCCATTACCCCTTGTCCTCTCACTGCAGTCCGTAATGAGGAGTCCCTCCCCAGCATCCCTATAGGCCCCCTTCAGATATCCTTTGATACTAGTAAAGTAATAAGGGAGGGATGAGATTTAGAAGTCCCTGTTTTCAAATAGCTAACACAGCCACCTCAAGCATTGTAAGACGTTTGTAAAACTTGGACCAAAGTTGACACCCTAAGCTGTGCTGTGTGCTCTGTGTTTGAGCCTGTTAATTCTGACCTGTGTGTGCTGGGTAACTTCCTGTGTAATTCCCCCAGACACCTGAGCAAACAGAGATAAAGCCCAAATAAGCTGTGTGACAGGGATATTCCACAGCAATTGCATAGAATTCAGGAACACACTTGTTAGCGAATGCTAGTAGACTACACCTTAGCTTCTCATTCAAGACATTTCTGTGTAGCCCACATGTATTATATCTTTCTCATTTCTTCATTTGGGCAGGGGGGAAGGGAAACAATAATTCACACAGCCCTCTGAATCGAAATATTTATTTTCACCCCCTTCAGAAGTCTTATTTCCCCAGTAGATGCAGACACAGCCATGTAGTCAAACTGCATAATAGATTGTAGTCAATTCTGCCATCTGCTGATGATCTCTTCTGGCTGCTTGCCAGCATGATCATAATATGTGGCTAAATCCCAATCAGTTGAGGACATTAATAGGATTTGGCCTGTGTTATAGGTAAGGAGAGGCAAAATGTGGTCTAACTTTTGATAAAACAATTATTTTTGTGCTACTAGAATTACTCTTCATGTTCTAAACCAGGATTCGCAGGCAAGATTTGTATGTGTTCCTGTTACAGCTTTATTAACTATGTCAAATTAATTTCTTAATTACTGCTGACTGCAAAAAATGAAAACTGGTCAGTGTTTTGATTCAGAATGTTCTCAATTTCTGAGGAATATAGGCAGCAAGAGGGGATTTAGTTTGTAAGGGAGTTAAACCTTGCCTGTACTGGTGTCTGGACATACTGAACTGGTTTCTACTGCATTTTGGGTACTGCTAAAATTTCAGCAATGTGTTATTTGTGGGTTGATGATTTAGTGAGGGACCCTTCCAGAAACAGAAGTTCTTGCAGTATTTGTGTGCTTGTGGGGAAAAAGGAAACAACACAGCAGAACTGTACCCAGCAGTTGATTCGTATCTGCATTCCTAGTCCTTGCCTTGCCTTGGGTCCCCAGTTCTGTATTCTGAACATTCTGAAAGTTTCCCAGCACCAAAACCTACCTTTTGGGCCAATCCCCTCCAGATCATTGAACCATGAAAGTGACAAAAATGAGAGATAACCTACCATGAGCCTGCAGCAGGTGATTTATGGAACATGCTATAAAGGTACAATATGGAATCAATCTTTGAAGATACGCCTTTTTTTTTTTACTTTTTTTTATGTGTTTCTATTAATATTTCATATACAAGAAACTATTACTGCAGTTACAGTAGTAAGGATGGAAATGCTCTTGAATCAGCTATGAGTCATTTTTCAGGACAGGCTGGTCACTAGAGGAGGGAAAAAATGACTTCTGATATGTTGCACGTTAGGCTTCGTGTTAAGGGTTTTGCATTTTTGTCAAGAAGAGTCATTTGATTAGAGCAGAAGTTCTAGCTGGGCCATGTTTCTGGTGTATCATTTCCTACATGGTATATCTAATGCTGTGTTTTAACTCTTTGGTTGCTGAATGTGTGTAGAACATGTAAGCGAAGGAATGTCCACTGGAATATTTAAAATATATGCATGCTGGGAGTAGGGTGTGAGAAGGATTTCAAAGAAATATATGTCAAATATATATTTTTCATAATAAGCCATACCCAAGGAACATGCTCATTGAGGAATCTGTCTGTGGGCTCAGCTTAGAAAGTGATATCTTTTTAGTCTTGAATTCCCATATCTTGTCTACCTTGCTGCCATGTTTTTCTTTAAAGTATCACTCATGACTTCAGGTAACTCCTGCCTTTGGAGAGTTGAGGCTAACATTAAAGATGCTCCCTGGTGCTTTTTCTGTCTTTTTTACATACTGCAGTTTTCCAGCAGAGGCACTTGGAAACTCAACAGCAGGGTGTCTTTCCTCTGGATTCCTCTGCAAGTTGTACAGTGATTGGCCTCATTTTCTGCCAGGCATGGCTTAGGTAAAAGGTACTGAAGGTTAGTGTAAAAGCAGAAGGAAAGCTAGAGAAAGATCTGAGTAGGCATCAGATAATGGAAATATCATTAGGAATTTTAACCTCCAATCCTGGAAGTACTTAAGCATGTGATTTATTTTATGCACCATGACTAACTGTAAGAAAGCAGTTGGGACTTCAGAGACCCCGATGCAGTGCAAGGGCGAAACATTACATAGTTTTAATCGGCAGTATGATTTTGATATGTTAGATGGCATCTAGTTTGCAAAAATGTTCTCCACCGTCCTGCATGACACTGTGCTGATCCCTTTGTGTTATAACCAAAATTCAAAAAGGACCTGGAAGTTGAGGAAATACAAAGAAGGAGAGCATTTCTTGCCAACTGTTGCTTTACAAATAAACGTGTGCTTATTGCTTTCCACTTCTAGATACTTCCCCTCTTCCGCCTTCTTGAAGCAGAAAGTAACCCATTTATTAAGAGAGGTTCACATTCACAGTCAAACGACCAGATATAAGTTGGGGTGAGGGAAGGAAGGGAGGGGAGAAAGTGAGTGGGTATGAACCTGGAAAGGTTCTTGGGCTCTGCAGTAATTCAAGCTCTGGCTTGGATTACTGCCAGCCACTGGGGGTTACAGTGCTATGGGAGGAGAAACGGGATAGGTGTACAGATTTATTTAGCGTTAATTCAAATCGTTTGCAAGCTTTTGAATGGTGAGCAATCAGCCCAGTAGGGGAGCTCTTCCACTGTGTCATGATGCGTGCTTGCTATTAAGTGTTTATAACAGAATGAAACCACGTTAGCATGTTGTGTTAAAACACTGTATTTAACAAGCAGCATGCCTCTTAGCTAATCTAACAGACATCCTGTGTTTGGTTAAAGAAGTATAAGTGGTCAGCATGTTTTTGTTTTGGGTTTTTTTGGTTTTTTTAAATAATGTTTAAATTCTTGTTCACCTCCATCCTCTTATGAAAAAACTGAAAAGTTAAATCCACAAATTCAGCAGCTTTTCTTAAAACCTTAAGTGGTTCACTCACACAGGCATTGAGAAAAAGAGGTCATCGGTACCTCTTTACTATGCCTGAATGCTAGCCAGCATGCACAGCTTTTTATTTGAACAAGCTTCTAAACATAGAATAGATTTTTAAAGTGGCCTTAAAGTAATTGGAAGTTGTGCCTTTTCATTATTATTTATTTATTGATGTTTTCGAGTACAAACTTTTAAGTTTGACCTCTTCTGTGTCTGTATTTTTGGGTTGTGTCAGGAATATCTAGCTTACAGGCTGTCTTATTAAAGCCAAACTTTGAAATGTATGATCTGGGGTGGCAACAGGACACGTTAACTGAAGGTATTGAATCTTAGCCAAAGGTGCTTTATCTAAAATTTTAGTTATATAGTTATGTTAGATGAATGTAAATAAAATACAATGTCTTCTAAAGTAGTCTGACCTGCAACATCTTCCTTTCTCGACAGAAGTCTACAGCTGTCAGGATAGGTAGTGGAAAGATGCATGTTTGGGATACAGGAGAGATGCAGTGTACTTTATGAAGTACTTCAGTGGTGAAGTGAGTAAGTGAGGTGCTATGTAATCCTATGTCCCCAAAGATGGTTGACATATAAGTTGAGACAGTAAGAGGAAGAATTCTCTGAGAGCCAACAGGTACAGCACTAGATGTGGTTAGAGAGGTAGAAAATAGTCATTGGATCTTTGCTGGCGTTTGTTTTGTCCTGCTACATGTTGTGGGCTTCTTCCTGCTATAAGTAAGATACACAAAGCATAGAATATTGATCAGCCCTCCATACGTCTCCCATGCTCAGATGGGGAGTTTCAAACTATTTTTCTAGACTTTCCTTCAGTTGGCTGAAGGCATAAAGCAAATTTTTAGCTATAAAACCACTGTTTAAGGACTGGGTAGGGGAAGGGGGCTGAGTTTATGAGAAAAGGAAAGATCTGTTTCTGCAGAGGAGTTGCTCCAGTGCAAGCTGGACAGCTGGCAGGACTTGCACATGCTGTGGAGAAAAGAGTGGCTGATCTGATTCAAGATGCAGGCTTCTGTTTTGCTGTGTAAACTGGCTGGTAGGTCCTGAAAAAGCTAAAGTCTCTGCCCAGAGAGGGACCCTAATTTCTGAGGCTGTGACTGCAACAGAGTCTCTCTTACCTGGTGTGGGTAAGAATTGCATTTGACCCAAATCTTTGTAAAGCACTACTTCTGCTTTAGTGAATACTGCATATAATCTGTTTTGGTTTAGATCAGATACACCAGGGAAATGGCTTTCTTTTTCAATCCTTCATTTCGTTCTCCATGTGGTGAATGTTATGTTTCTACTAAATGCTAACTGCTATTAATAATAGACATGTATCAAGCCTTCCACTGGTTCCTGTACAATGTTTCAAAGCTGCCACACCAAAGCACCAACCATATAGTAAAATATTTACCTCCTTCCAGCTGTGTTTTTTTAAGAAGTATCTACGTTCCTTCAGAGTCTGTGTTTCCATCACACTGAATTGAATGTTTCATAGAATTAAAAAAAAAAAGAAAATAAAAGAAAAAGCTGATTCAATACAGCTTTCCAAACAGTAGGTACCAAGCCCACTCCTTCTTTTATCTGTAAACCTGAAATACCTTCTACAAGTCATTGGTGCCAGTCATGTCTTTGCACTCCTTAACCTCTGGAGAGGTTGTTATTAAACATCTTTTCAGTAGACATGGTGGCAGCTGTGAAATAAAGAATGTTTTTCTTATAGGTAAATGAATGCTTACGTGCAAGAAAGTCAGTCCAGCATTTCTGAGCCAGAAGAGTCTTTGGTGTTAATATAGCAAAAGTTGTGAAATATCCAGCCACCTCTGCAATAATTCCAGATCAAGGCTGAACATATTGAACACTATGTATACAACAGTATTTGTGTTGTAGCTGGATGAAAGCTCTCTTTTCCTCTGTTTTAAATGGCTAAAGAATGAACAGGTTATTGACCAGAGATGAATGTTCATTTTAGTCATTTCAGGTATTCTTGATTAGCAGGGCCTCTTTCCAGGCTTCACCTGTTTCATGTGGGGTTACCAAACTGCAGGGCTTGCAGGTTTTTTAACTGAGCTTTCAGGGGAGCAAAAGACAGCCTTCAAAGAATATGACAGTGTGGATTCACTTGCAAGAAAATACACTCTAAAATAAGCCAACATACTTCTTCAAAAGTTACAGCTGATCTTTTGCTGTACTGAAGAACTGTCTCCTTTCTTGCCTTCTTTTTGTCTCTTGGCATTTTGCTGATCCAAGATATTTTACTACTCGCTCTGATTTACATTCTTTAACAACCTTTACTAATAAAGTTTCCTGGCAGTATTTTTAGAAATAGAAATAAATGAGAAATTGCTTGCCATTCATTCACTATTTACATGCTGAGGAACTTCAGTAGACAGTAGTAGTAGGCCTTACGTAGTCTGACTTGACTAACATTTTATGTTCTGTGGCTTTTCCTATAGCCTTCCTCCTGCTACAGGATAAATGGTAATGGCATACACTTGGGTCCAGCAAACTAGCAAGAAGTGTTTTCCTATGTGAATGTAGATGTCCACGTCTGATGCTGCTAGCAGAAGGTACTCCCATGTTTATCTGCCTTGATCTGAGCTATTTGTATAGGGCATCTGTGCAAATGAGCCTGCTGTTGCTGAGGCTTAGAGTGAGCCTGTTGATAGAATGGAAGCTATAAAAGTCACGTAGTCAGCTATGACACACCTATGGATAGTGCCACACAAAGGGTCAAAACTGGGACTAGGACCAGGGGTAATGTGTGAAACAGTGGTCCCAAAAGTAAAGGTTTGTGCACTGAATTTTTTCCCTATTAGTAAGGAATGGAAATAGGACATGTGATAGGGTAAACTGCACACAGTGACTCCATTGTAGAGTACCTTCTAGGCTAGGTTTTACCTGGGCTTAGGCTAAATATTGGCATTACCTGGGGTTTGTACTTTCTAGTGTTCTGACATTGGCTCCCGCTTCAGAGAGAGCTTGAACTCCTTCAGTCAACTCCAGAACCGCTATAGCACCAACTCACAGATTAGAATCTTCTTTATTTTGGTGGTGGTGGTATTTGTTGTGGGGTTTGGTTTTGTTTTGTTTTTCTTTTTTTCTTTTTCCCCTCAGCTTCCCTTTTTAAAGTTATAGGAGAAAACCAAACTGGGCCAAACAACAACAAATAAAAGCAAACCTCAGCTGGGTTTGTTGGCCCTTTTTCTGAAGGAAACCTGGCATGCCTTCTACCATTTAGAAATCCACAGTGTACATGTCCTGCAGAAGTTTAGGTTATGGAGTTTTATTTTTTTATTTTTTATTTTTTTTAATTGTGAAGATTTACTGTGGTTTTGTTACCTGTTTGTGCTAAATATAGAACCTGATGATCAGTTGGCCATAGATTACATAGGAAAAGATTTAGTCCCTCCTATGTTAGGAACATTGGTATTGGCTACCAAGCAGAAATATTATTTTCATGTGATGATTTTGTGGAAAAAAAAAAAAAAAAAAAAAAGAAAACCTGAACCAGAACAGTCTCTATCCTTAAACCATCCTCTGTTACTGGATATAGCACTGGTGAGTATCAAGAGCTAATTAGTATCCCAAAGACTTGCCTGCTGGCATTTGAAAAAGCAAACCACTTTCCAACAGTTATCATACATCTAGATTCCCTTTTTCTAAAGTAAATAAGATGGGTTGGGCTTTCATTAGCAGATATAGGGAAAGGTCAAAATCTAAGTGATAAAGGGGTGGTTTTTAACGGGTTTTCTTTCACTGATACAGTTCTAGATGAGTTTTTAAAAAGAAGAGAAAAGGAATGCTGTAAGTCAGCTATAACTACAAGGCTGTAATTTGATGGGAAATGCTGCTTAAAGGTCTTCTTCCTTACACACAGATTCTATACTTGGAACAAATCCTGGAGATAAATTTGGCTTCCTGAAGGGAAGTGTAAGAGATCCCAGGGCAAATTTACAGAGCAGCCATAAAATATTTGAGCTTGTGGGGTGTTAAATGTACTCACAGTTGCTCAGAGATATCTGCCGTGTGGTGGCAATTGGCAAATTAAAAATGTTACTCATGACAATCCATAAGATATTCATATTTGTTTAGAAGAGTTGCTGCTCATAACCTGTCAAAGAAGAGATCATGGGAAGGAAGTAAAAAAAAATATGTTTAAAGTCTGATGTTTCATCTAAGTTGTACCTGTGAAGTTTATGTATATTAAAATCAGAGAGCACACTGAAGGTATGTTTACAGACAAGACAAATGCCCACTTGCATTGAGCTTTCTGTTAGATCTGCTTAATAATCAGGTACAGTTTTATGCTTGTTAGTACTGATGCTTCTCAACTGCTGGGATGTGAGAAACAAGGTAATTAAAAGTTGTTTTCAAGTAAGATTTGAAACTACATTCTATTTCTTTCCATAAGATTCGAGAGTTCAGAGCATTCTTCAATGTGGCAAAGTAAGTAGTAAAAGTAAGATATGTTGTACATAAATGTGCTGTTCTAATGCTGTACCAGTTATTGTAAGTAATGAGCTGGAGCAGAGGAAGAGATAGCATGGAAAACATCATCTGACTATTCAAAGAGATTTATTATAGATTCATAGAATGATTTGCGTTGGAAGGGACCTTAAACATCATCTAGTTTCAACCCCCCTGCCACAGGCATGAACACTTTCCACTAGACCAGGTTGCTCAAAGCCCTGTTCAATCCAGCCTTGAACACTGCCAGGGATGGGGCATTCACAGATTCTCTGGGCAACCTCATAGTAAAGAACTTCTTCCTAATATCTAATATAAATCTGCCCTCTTTCAGTTTAAAGCCATTCCTACTTGTCCTCTACCTGCCCTTGTAAAAAGTCCCTCTCCAGCTTTCTTGTAGGCCCCATTTAGATTCTGGAAGGCTGCTATAAGGTCCGCCCCCGAGCTTTCTCCAGGCTGTCACACGAATGGAGTTAAGGGGGAGAATCACCTCCCTCAATGTTTCTTTTGATGCAGCCCAGCATACGGTTGGCTTTCTGGGGCTGCGAGTGCACAGTGATGGCTCACGTTGAACTTCTTGTCAGCTAACACCTCCAGGTCCTTCTCAGGGCTGCTTTCAGTTCAGACTCTGCCCAGCCTGCATTTGTGCTTGGGATTGCCCCGACCCAGGTGCCAGGACCTTGCACTTGTTGAACTTCATGAGGTTTGCCCTGGCTTGCCTCTTGAACCTGTCCAGGTCCCTCTGGGTGGCATTCCTTCCCTCCAGCATGTTGACTGCACCACATAGTGTGGTGTCATTGGTAAACTTGCTGAGTGCACACCCAATCTCACTTTCTGTGTCGCGGACAAAAATGTTGAACAGGATCGGTCCCTATACTGACCTCTCAGGGACACCACTTGTCACTGATCTCCACTTGGACATCAAGCTTTGACCACAACTCTTCGAGTGTGACCATCCAGCTAATTCTTTATCCACCAAGACAAATCTATGCCTCTCCAGTTTAGTGACAAGGATGCCAATGCAGGACAGTGTCAGACTTTTGAAGAAGTCAGGTAGATGATGTCACTCTTCCCTTATCCACTAATGTTATAACCCCATCACAGAAGGCCACCAAATTTGCCAGGCACAATTTACCCTTGGTGAAGCCATGTTGGATGTTACCAATCACCCCCTTATTGTCCATGTGCCACAGCTAGCTTCCAGGAGGATCTGCTTCATGGTTGGACTTGATGATCTTAAAGGTCTTTTCCAGTGTAGTTGATTCTATGATCTTGCCAGTCACTGAGGTGAGGCTGGCTGGCCTGTAGTTCCCTGGATCTTCCTTTTTTCCTTTTTTAAAAATTGGTGTGATGTTTCCCCCTTTTCTGGTCAGCAGGAACTCCACCACACTTCTCAAATATGATGGATAATGGCTTGACAACTTTATCTTACAGTTCCTTCAGGATCTGTGGATGCATCTCTTCAGGTACCATGGACTTGTGCACCTTCAGGTTCATTAGATGGTCTTGAACATGATCTTCTACAGTGGCCCATTCTTCAGGTTCCCAATCCCTACTTTTCCCTTCTGTGAGTTGGGTGGTGTGGCTGGAACACTTGGTGTTCCAAGTGTTATCCTAGACATGGTGGTCCAAAAGTGACTGTTTATTTCAGGGACTCACAGTGTCCCCTGGCCTGTGTCTTCCCAGTTTCCAAACTGATTTTTGTGAACAGAGTTCCATAGGATTGGGCTGACAAGGATGTATGTTAAGTCCCCTGGTCGGGATGGCAAGTCTGGGGGAGAGGACACTACCATGTAAATCCAGCCAAAAATTATTCTTGTCAGCAAGTGCCTGTAGATGTTCTCTGTGTGCATGGTAGAAAAATTACTGGGACCTCAGCAAAACATTCTACTGAGTTGTTTTATACTGGCTTTAGTAGATTTAACCTTGAAATTTTCTGTCTGAGAATGTAAAGCTAATTTGTAGGATTGAGAGAGGCTTCAATGACCCTACCTTAATTCAGCTGTCAAAAAGATAAATTGACCCCTTTCCAAAATCTTTCTTATCATTCATCACTTCTGTTTTAGTCTGAGAACACAGCTACTCTCAGTTGCCTAAAACACTTTGCCTGTGTATGATAAGGAAACATTTGCTAAATCATTTTGGGAAATGAAAGCTAGAGAGAGAAGTTAATTTTGGTGACCTTTTGGTTAGTTTTACAGTCAAGTGTCTTTTTTTATTCCCAATATTACAAGTCACTTACAATACACCAGTTTACTTAAAAAAGATACTGTAGTTTTTAATGTGAATGAAATATGTCAAACTAAATTAGATTTGCTCTTTGATATTGGCAAGCCTATATTTGCCAATAAGAGCCTAAGTCTAGTAACAGATCTAGGAGTGGAAATAACTTGTGAAGTTCTGTAGCTGGTTGAGTGTCCAGCACTGGTCACTACAGGCTCTTGTTGGTTAGTTGTTTGTGTCTGAAATGGAGAAAAATAATTCCATTGTATGTAACTTTCCCCACTTCCTCTGTTTCTCCCTTATTGGAATAAGCTGCATTCAGGAACAGTTTGTGTTTAGGGGCTGAGTGCTGCTTAGGTTTCTCGTGGAGCAGAAGCTGGTTTGTTGTTTTGATTTGTTTGTTTGTTTATTTTGTAACTATAAGATATTTTTAGTACTGCATAAATTTACACTTTCAAATTAATTTCTAGCAGAGTATTTTGTTAGTTTAGATTTCCCTGTTCCTGTGGGCTGCTTCTCAGTCTTCTTTACGTTTTAATAGTGTATATGAAGGTACAGATCTGCTTCATTGCTCCTTTGGTAAGGTGGCAAGCTGAGAGTTGCTTTGTTCTTCACTGTAGTCTCTAGCTATTTCTGAACTAATAGACAGGGTAGCTAGAGGCAACGAAGTTTAAGTAACTGGAGAGTTGTACCACATTAAAACCAGTGTAAGAGGAAAATGAAGCCGCAGAAACAGCACGTGAGTATATTTGTTTCTAACTTGAGTGGCAAGAGTGTGGTTTGGGAAAATTACTTGCTATGATCATGCGTTGCTCTTGTGTTGCATTAGAACATAAGCTCAGAAAGACAGTTTAGAAGAAAAGTGAGATTATTCAAATTTGAAAATAAAGGTGGTGTCAGGAAAAATGTTTCTAAGAGCAGTTCAAGGAAAGAAAGTACTAAAGAATGAAATATTACTGAATTGTAATGCTGTAATTCTTTAACTTACTGCCACATATTGTATTTCAGTCTTTGTGCATAAATTTTAGTGTAGCAGTCTTCATATAATTTCTGCAAACAGCTTTTCAGTCACCTGAGTTGATTTCATTATTGTGGGATAACATTCTTAGTTTGTTCCACTCACTCCCAAATACTCCTTTTTAAAGTTCCTCTTAGCCTTACAGGTAAACAGCAAACTGTCTGTTTCATATCTCTTGCACGCTTCATGCTATACTGATTTCATTGGATCTGCTTGCACAGATAAGTACTTGTCTGTTTAGGAGCTGCTGTAGGTAAGCCCAGAACATTTGGCATTTTAGGCTTCCTCTGATGTGCTTATTTGGATGTGAATGTGAAGTCAATAAATATTCTGGATGTGATTAAAAAAAAAAAGGAAAAAAAAAAAGAAAAAAATGAGGACTCCTACTCTTGAGAACGTTTTAGAAAAAAACCTGAACTACTCTATTTTAGAGCATGTGAGGTGCTTTAAGAGACTACTGGCACAGTAGATGCAAAGCTCAAACTCCTGTGTTAGGAGATAGACAGGAGACCATGTCTGTGAAAATGGGCAATCAGCAGAGCTTGCATAGGACAAAACTTCTTGCTCGACTCTGTTAGTGAAGGTCATAGGTTGTCGTTTAACTACTTTGTCCCTACCTTGTAACGTGAATGAGAGAACAAATAATGTCAAGAGCTGCTGCACCAATGACTTATGTCATTTTCCATAGCTCCAAGTGGTTGCTTTTGGGTTTGTTTCTATTTTTCATTTTTTCCCTTCTTTAGTATTTGAATACGTGAGCTTTTTCTGTTTATAAACTCTTGAATTTGGAAAATATCCTATGTCATATTTCAGAGGCCCTAACTTGTAGTTGACAGACATTTAAGAATAAAGAAAAAATAATTCCTTCAGGTTTACAGTAAGAAAAATATTGAGGGCTATTATTGATGGAAGCTTATCTCAGGAAATTGATACTGGAAGAGTTTTAAAGTAGACAAAATTTTTCCATAACTTGATGTCATGATAAGTACAGAAGTTGCCAAGTCTTCAAAAATCAAACGGCTGATGCCATGAATACGTACTTCCGTAATATTTTAATTTTTATTTTTCCGTAACATTTTAATTTTTAGGAATCTCCTTAAATTTTGCTGTTTAGTAGTGTATGCGCGTGAGGAGGAGGGGTGGGAATAGCGTTTAGCTGTTCTGGAGGTTTGGTACAGTGACTCTGAAATAGCTGTTACCACCTCCTGGTCATGTCACCACCCCTGCCCCACGCAAGCTCTTTAGCAAATGCGTTTCTCCCCTGCGGCATCCCCGCTGCCCTCCAGAGCTTGAAACCTCTGAATGGGTGAGCAGCTACTGGTGGTTCCTCCTCTGGAAAATGTATGTGCTGAAGGGAATTGTCTCCAGGCAGTCTCAAGTGTCTCAGGTTGTTCAGTCTCTAGAGTATCTCAAGACAGCTGGGCATAAGTAGTCTGTTCACTGAGTCCAGCCCACACAGATAATTGAAAGGAACAAGAGAAATCAAAATAGCACATTTCCCTTGGGCTTCAAACTCTGAACCTGAATTTCACATCAACTCCTAACTGTTGGTGTGTGTATCTGCATATATTGTGTGTGTCTTTGCATGTTTATAAAATTATCGAACAACAATATATATATTTGTAGTCTGAGCAGAATTATATAAAATGGAAGACCTGGGATTTTTTTTCCCTATTTGTTTGCCATTAGTGGGCTTTTCCAAGAAAATACTGTGTTCTAGTGAAAACCTAGCCGTTTATTTTTCATATGCATATACAAATCCACTCAAGTTATCCCCTGTTCACCTCATCAGACTCAGTTCCCTCCTTCCATTTAGGAAATTCAGTGTTCCCTAAAGCCCAGATAGGGGTTATCAATCATGTTCGATATTAGGTTACTTGCAGAAGACAGTCATTACCTTTAATGTGTAATAACTGCGCCATGAAGATAATACAATAAAATCCAAGAAATGTAATTTAGAAAAGCTTCCTGCTCAAGCTTAAAGAAAAAAAAAAGTTATAATCCCATCCTTAGGGTCACAGCAAATCTTGTTTATTTTTTTTTCCTTCTACTTTGTGCCTGTTGGGGCTTCTTGCAGAGTAATGCATCATCTGCCTGGAATGGTTCTCAGTGTGTGGGTCTGCTGCATTCAGCTATTTCTATAGAAACATGCAAGAATACTTTTTGTTGTAGTATAGCTGCTGTGCTAGGGGCTGCTGCAGTACAGAGAGCAACTACTGTGTTGGATTGTGATTGTAATGCTCCTGCTGAAAAAACTTACAATTTGAATTACAGGGAATGGGACTATGCTGTACTTTTGACTTAGGTGTGAATGGTGCCCAAATGGAGATACCGGAAACTTGGAAAATTAAGAAAGATTTTTCTGTTCAGATGTGTCCCCAGGGAAGCAAATGGCTGTTTTTTGGGGGTGACTTCAGTGGGAGGCGAGGGTCAAGGTGTGGAATGGCTGTTACTGGCTTTGTACCTTTTCCCTTGGCTTCATTCTCCAGTACTGACACACTAGTGTGTCTGACTGTCCCACTAGGAGGGAGCAAGATAGTGTCAGCTTTAGAAGGTGGAAGAGTAACGAGGAGGTAAGTAGCAAAGCAGACTTCTTTATCTTGGGAAGGGCAATGTGGCCCAGTCATTTCAACCAGTGTTTTGTGAGCAATTCCCAGCTCTGACTGGATTTCTCAAGAACAGTTTAATGCAAGTGGCAATGGCAAATACTAGCTCTGTGGTTTTAGATGTTAACAGTGTTTCTCCACTCCTGCAAATACAGCTGGAAGCTATCGTTGATGAGGGGATTATCCCTTTATTACCTCAGCAACTTGGATTAATATTCTGACTCAGCTGCCAGAATTATTCTTCATTTGTTTACTTTATTGGCAAATATTTACACTACTTTAAATAATTAATTTTTATTTAATTATTTCTCCCTCTTTTGGGTACCTTCTCACTCGGTTATATGCTGTTCTATTTACTGTAATCCAAATCTGAGCAACAGCAGTTTCTGTTCATTTGATAAATTCGGTTTTCCATGAGGGAGTTTTCAATGGGGATATGGCTTCCATGAAGCCATAGAATTAAGACTGTAGTCTGCAGTTGTCATGTGTGTCTTTGCTGTGATATATTTTGATGTTAAGCTTTTAATGGTGTTCCTGTTCTTTTCTGCTGGAATACACTTCCTCCTGCTGCTGTCTCCAGTTGTACCTATTTTGGTGAGTAAAGCGGCTTTGTTAGGTAAAGATGACCCTTTTGAGGACTTATTTCTTCATTCCTTTTAGGTGCATACTTATAAGTAAGTGTGCAGCCATGCAAAGTAATAAAATCAGTCAACTGAACTCAAATACCTTTAGATCAAAAATTACAACTAAGCAGTTAATGGAGTTTACAGTACTGGTCCCCTGTATTACTTCGGCTAGTAACCATCAAGGTTTGAGAGGGAAATCTAAGCAAAAACTGGAGTACTACTGGGAAAACTTTGGAGGATTTTTACTCCAGAGGAAAACAAAAAGCATGACAGCTAACCAAGCTTCTGACCTATTCCTACATGAAGGCAGTATTCTGCCATTTCAACTTACCTGAATGTTCAGTGCTGAAACCTGATGTTTCAGCAGGCACTATCCAGCTTCTTTAACAGTCTTCCTTCAGTACAGTGCTAGGAGTTTGTAGTTGCACTGGATATTTCTTTATGTAAACAATTTGAAAGAAAACGGAAAAAATTTGGATTCTCTCTGTCTTTGGGAAGTGTCTCTTTTCCCCCAAAGCTGTGGAAAACAGCAATCAGATAAAAATAGAGGCAGATCAATATATACAAATCTCCCCCCTTCCTTAATTGTATTTTTTTCCACATGTGCAGCCAAAACTTGAAATGACCTTGCCCTTAACTATTGTCATGATATTGATGTTGAATTGTATCTGGACACTGAAATAATCCAGTAAATGTGCTCTCTGCTTAAGTGCAACTTGAATTTGAAAATCACATCCAAAGCAGTTCTCGGAAATCCTATTTGAAATTAATAAGCATGATTGCTCATGCTGGAAATGCTTTAAAAATCATTCTTGTCAGACACCAGAAGCTATTACAAGTGACTTTTCTAGCCAATCTTTGTTACCCAGCATGGGTCAGAATTAGTCTCTGCACCTCCAATATAGTCAACACACTGTAATTATTCTGTGGAGTAAGAACCTTGACAAAGCACTATAAGATAAATTCTAAAAGAAAATCATAGTTAATATACCCTGGAAAACTGTGAACTAGACTTGTCAAATGGTGTCTGCTGTGAATTAGTGTCTTGGCTTGAATTAATAAAAGAAAATTACGTAGAGGCTGTTAGTGAGATGAAACTTGTTGATGCAATGTCATATTTGATCTATTAAATACTTTTTACCTCCTAATACTTCAGCTTTTGCTAGTCAGCGCTAGCTAGATGTTTCTTATTTTTCTAGCCTTAAAAAAATTTGCCTTCTTACTGCAATAAAATAAATATTGCATAAATGAGAGTGTAAATCTACTGCCTATGTATACTTTTGTGGTGGGCTATCTGACTTTTGCTTAACTGGAAGCTGCATCAGAATAAGAGCACTAGTGCTTGGAAAGATGTTGCTGTGTGGTGAATCCTGACCCAGCACTGAGGAGGGGAGTGCGTGCGTGACTGAATGGACAGATCACGATAGCTCTATTCTGCAGCAAATTGAAAAGGGCTGTGATTAAGTCTTTCTTTTAAAGATGTTCTGAAATTTGCCTTAAGTATTTGTTTATATTCACTGCTCTTACTTGTCATGAAACCAAGGCACCATAGCCTTAGTCACAAATCACTTCTGTTTGTCCTGGCTTTGCCTATGTGCAAGTCAGAGAAAAAGATTCCATCCCGTGTATCTTCCAGCTGTTTGGACTAGTATTGATTTAACTGCTGTTTCCATGCCCCATCTTTAAGATTTCTTATATTTCATATGAAGTTGTCAAGCAGCTGAGATAGCTCATCTTTTTCAGAGTAAGTCTCTGCTGAGCTGGTTGGAAATGGGTGGCTGGTACTCAGTTCCCTAACAGCCGGCCTGAATGGGAAGCAAAAAGCAAAAAAGTAAAAAGTTGGTGGGAGGTGGTGTGACAAGGTTGAAGTGTTGGTATACAGCGAAGCATGTGACTTCCTGTATCCTGGTTTCTGGCTCATAGCATCTTTCTGTGGAAATATTGTATAACCCATGAGTTCTCCAAGGGGACTGAACATTAATCACAGACAGCAAATGATGATTAGCTCTGCAATTTAGGAGTAACATCTCTTACTTCAGCACTCCTCTTTTGAGAGAATGAAGTCCTAATGTAAGATACACTATCAGAATATCCTTGAATTGTAGTGGTAAGTGGAGATCTTTGCTGTACTGACACTCATTTTAGCTCTGACTTAAATTAGGGCTAGGAAAGAAGATGCGTGTAACTAGTTTAGATCTTTAATCATTAAGAAGAAGAATGAGATTGACTGTGCTTCGTTAAAGAATGCCAGTCTGGAGGTTTGCTATTTTACGTGTTGTTGGAGAATTTGCCCACTCCAGTTTGAAAATTAGTTTCCTGTGGTTTTGATTTCAAAAATTAAAATAGCTTGTTGCAAAAATTATTTTTAAGGCAAACCTTGTAAAACTTTCCTTAAAGGGATATGTTCCTTATTTTCCTCAGGCTGTTTCCTTTCACTTTAAAACTACATAGTAGTGGATAGTGTGCCTTAAGTTTATCTTTTGTGGGTTTTTACTTACTGTGTATAAACCCACAGAACAAAACCGAGACTCATGTAAACCTAGATAGTCCTTGTGTACATGTATGTGTGTCTGTGAGGTTTTGTGGTTTCCTCTGAAATGGAAACTGGACGTGGAAGCGTATGCTCTACTTCTGTAACTTGGCAGCAGGGTGTCAGGCAGGAGAGCCTGTGAAACTGGAAAATAAAATTTTTCTCTGAAGAGAGAGTAGATCGAGGGCTCCTACTCTTCCTTTAATAGCATTCGGCTTTTGTTTTGCTGTAACAAAACTGTGCTGTCGTCTGTTTACTGTGGCGAGAACTTCAAGCCAGGAGAGTTGGAGGACTGGTAAAACATCCATCTGTCTGGTGTCCACAACCACAGTTTGCTTTGAGTTTGTGATAAAACTAAAATGACACAAAAATCCTAAAAGTAATTTCCTTAAAGAGGGTGACTTTTACTTTGGAATCTTAGTGGAACTGCAATGGCTTAAGCAAAACTGGTTTAGTTTCATAGTTTAACCTTGTGTCTGCATCTTACAGCTCCTTTTAACTTTGGGTTTTTTGTGATAGCTTTGCACAATGCCAGTTTAGATTTGCAGTGGACATAATGGGAACGGAGGCATCAGTGCATCAGTAGTGTCAGGAGATGTGTGCACAATGAAATCTAAGGTAGCCAAAGAAATATTAAGTTGAGCTGCTTGCCTGGTTTTTATGTTATTAGATATCTGTGGCTAGAATTCTGTCAAATATATACAAACACAAAGTGGTTCTGCCAAGCTGAGTTTAATAATTTTTTTATGCAGGTCTATGTAATGTATTAGTTCATTGTCTTAAGATCACAGAGGGTCTTAAACATATGGAGCATGCTTAGTATGATAGGGTAGTGTTAAAAAATTCTTTTCTTTGGCTTTTGTTAGGTTTCAATTTGACAGTGGTTCTTGAGCTGTGGCTCACAGCATGCTTGCTAGTGATTAGAGAGGAGTGGTGCGGTTCTGTGGCACTGACTGTCTCCAGCTGCCATTGACATTAACAGCAATACACATCATGTGCTTGCCTGATGTCAATATGTGGTTCCCATCATCTCTGGGATGCTACAAAATTATGGATTTGAGAGATACAGGCTTTGTGCAATAGGAACCATTAGGGACTGTCTTCATGATCCTTCCAGTAAGCCTTTTGGAAGGCTTGGATTGCTGCATTTTATGTTTCTTATGATATGAAGTTTGAAGAAAAAAAAGTTCCTGTGACTTTCACCACAAGATTTATTTGAGCCATTAACTGCTGTGATAGAGGTGATCCCTGAAGTCTTCAGCACAAACTTTGTCAGGAGGGCGTATTGGCTATGTTACAAGCAAGTGATATACGACTTGATCAGATCAGGGTTGTCTTGGATTTTTGTTCTTTTGTAGTGGAAATGTTGTTGCACAGTCCGTCGCCTGATTATTTGATAAGGACAGATACACTGGAAGGATGTGCAACACATCCAGGAGTGTGCAACAAACATCAAAGGCTTAAATTTTTCTAATATAAATGTAGATCTTTTTCATTTTAATGTATTGACACAGGAGTGTTTGACTGAGAGACAGAAAGACTTGTAATGCAGTTGCTATTGTTTTTATTAAAGCCCTGCTGTCCTATTGGACTGATTGATCCATTTCTTCCAGAAAATATGACATGTAATGAGCCTGGGCCCCTTGCTCTCTGTTTCTCAGTGATGGCTGTCTTGTAGGGCTGTCACTGAAGGGAGAACAGGGTGTTGGAGAGGGCTCTGCTTTGGCTCTTTGTTATGTTTAAAAAATATGACAAAATACCAATGTTGTATTCCTCTTAGCAAAGTGTTGTTTTCTTTGTTTGTGTGGCTAGTCCAAGGAAAACAGCAGGACAGTGTTTGTGAGCCAAGCAAATGAGATTTGTTCTTTGAATTTGTAACAGAAATACTTATAGTTTGAGCAAAACCAATTAAAGTATCTGATCTGCTTACAGATGCATCAGATTTTTTTCTTACTTAATGAAGCAAGGCTTGGAGCAAACAGATGGAAAGTATCATGGGAACTGGTATGAATAAAGCTTTGAATTAATAAAGCTTTTGGTAGGAACCAAAATATGATTTGTTCTAGTACCTTTCTTTTCTGCTATTTTAATTCTCAGGATTGCATTCAGAGAACAAAATGAGTCTTCCTGTGGGTTATTCATCACCTGTAATTTTCCATAAGTGTTTCTCAAAGTCTCCTGGAGTAATTGTTTTTGTTTCACATGTCAAAGGAAGTGAGATCAAATCCTGTTATGGTGTTCTTTTCTATCAGGTTAGCTGAGTTTTCTCATTTTAGAAAAAACTTGAGGGGGGATGGTAGAAAGAATCAGCAATTATTTCCATCTTCAGTATTCAAAATAAAATTGCATCTTGCTAAGATGAAATAAGAAGAGAAAGAGAAGATTAGGTGTGAAAACCATCCCACAAATATGATGTGTGTGTAAACTTGCTCCATGTGAACATTGCCATTAGTAGGCTCAAGTAAAGAACCTTGCCTGTGCAATAGTTGGTAGGTCCTCACTCTAGCCCTTAAATTGCCCATTACAGAAGAAACTCTACTGTTTCTGTAGCCATCAGAGGGCAAACTGCTCATGCAAAACCCATATGGCCCCTGACTACCTGGGGTCTGCTGATTTCCTTCCCTCCTTCCCCGTACACCCGTACAGTGTCAACTGTTTGGGTTTTTTCATCAAACTTTTTATGGGATAGTGCCATTGTCAGAGGAAACTTGCTGTGGGAAGTGTTTGCACAACTTTCATAGGGAAGATGTTTTCCTAGAGTCCAAGGTGCAACAGCTGAGGAAAATGAGAAGGGATCCTAGAGAATGAAATGTGTTGTCAGAGTATTGGTGTAAGCATGTTCATAACAAACATAGGCTCAAGTCACCTAGCCTGAGTGAGGGAGAGTTCCCACCACTGGACTTTGTAGAAAGTTTGCATTTTTAGAGCCATTCTGTGTGAGGAGGTAAGTCTTTTCTTCTCCCTGAGCAAATGAGCAAGAGTGTATGTCTTGGTGTTGCTGTGGTACTTATTCTGCATAAGAGTATGATGATAGGAAACTGTATCTCTCTTACCTAAGGCTTATACAAACATGCACACTTTTTTTTGAGGGGCAGGTGGGCACAGAAAACAGAGAACTTTATAGTGCTGGAAATGGCATTTGCTATGGAACCTGCTGCTCTGCTTTTCTGCATTTGTCCTCCAAATGCCTGTCTTGCATGGAAAACTGTTGGATAGGCTTTTTTCATGGGTGCCTTATAGATAGCAGAAGCTCTCAGCAGGAAGGGGGTGTATTGCATCAGAAGACAAGTAAGATAAGAGTTTCACTGCTCACTGAACTTTTCGGTCGTTGACATCAACATAAATTTTATCGGTACCTTGGATTTGCTGTGTCCTTTTGGAAGTCCTGTTCTTAAGAGAAGCACAGCAGCCTAAATCACTTTTGTACTGTTCTTGTGACACAGCCATAAACCCAGTTTTAACTGACCAGTAAAACTGAGTTGTTGAGTGGATAATGTGCTACCAAGAACACCTAAAATAATGTCAAACTTGTTCCTTTTCTTCTACAGCCTGTGCAGAATTAATGTTTGAGACATACTAGGTGAAGAACTGGAGAGTACATGACAAAGTGGTATTGGACCTGTTTCCTTCAAAGCTCCTCCTTTTTCCCCCTTGCCTCTGATCACCCTACCATTTTGTGCAATGGAAAGAAGGCATTTCTTTGTGAGTTATAATTTTGTTTATCATTACTAAGATTTTCTCTTTAAATTTTAATCTGGCGAATGCATCCTAGAAGAACCAGTCTGACACCCAGCCGAGTTCTGACCTGCACATCATAAGGTGGCTGTTACAGCTGTTCTGCACTGGGACAAAAGTAATTGCCAGATATTTATGGTTTTGAGAGAAATCAAAGGGCTGGACCAGAACATGTAAAATAGAAATGGAGGCACAATTTTAAAGGAGCTACGGCAAAAAAGTGGCATGTAAACGGGCTGTACTAGAACTGTGGGAATCTTGTTGACTTTTTCCAATGCTTTGACATCTGCCTGTTGTCCCAGAGCTGGGGTGAGAACCCCTGCCTCCTGAGGCTGAGGCATGCCTGCAGGTGGCTGGGCTGTGTTCTGCGTGCGGTAGAAATCAGATTTGGTGAATTCCGTACCATTTGGAAAGGAAGTACCTGCTTGCCACGAAGTTGATGGTAATTCAGTGCTGTTTCTTAAAGTGGAAGTCTTTTGCCAGTAAAGTTTATGAGAAGGAACCTTGGAGACTGTCTTTCAGCTAAATCCCCTCCCAGCCCACATAATTTTACAGTTAATATTTCTGTTTCAAAGGCACCATTCTGTACCCATTCTTTTTTCTACTTGAGGGACAGTCAGTAACTGCCAGATGCTAATAAAATTGTAAGGGATGCAGATACTGAAATGGCGTCCCTTTGGTACAACTAGTGTGTTCCAGAGGCGGCCATAAATGCTATCTGTAAGAGGCAGAGAGCCATTTCACTCTAGCACAGATGGTTTAGTGTAGCTGGGAGAGGAAGAGGGAGAATAAACCCCACCTGAGGGCCAACAGGGGAATTGTGGGCATTGCAGCATTGCAGTTGGTATATAGGATAGGGCAACACCAGAGATGTGACCTGCCATAAATAATGCACTTAGACTTCAGGTGGGATTTACAGCTCTGTATTTGTCTTATGGGTATATGATGTTCAATGTAAATAGTAGCTTATTGAACTGCAAAAGACAGCTTGTTGCTTGCTCAGTTTTCATAGAAAAATAAAACCACCAAACCCACCACAAAGAAGCTCCTGGTTTTGGCCATGGACCAGGCATAACAACCAGGCATGGAAGCAGCTTGGCACCAAGAACTGAAGGTCTTCAGTCTGACCCCAACCTGCACATTTTGGGGTTTCTTTACTATAATATCTTTTGTACTCGGTAAGATGATTAGTGTGCTAACTTTCTTAAAAAGCAGCAAAGCAAAGAAGGAAAATTAACACCGTGACTCCATTTAACAGCATTGAGGAGCACAAACACTTGCTTTTCATGCCTGAAACCACTGTTCAGCCTGCTTCTCTGCCCACTCAGGGAGGACAAACTAAAGAAAGTCTACAGGTTCCATGTACCCTTCTCAGATCTAATTCCTGAGACCTGTCTTGTGACATCCTCTGCAGAGGGAGCCTGATTGCTCTGCAGAAATTACTTCTAAAGTCAGGTGCTAAGTCTCCACTACTGTAGAAGACAACTTAGAAACAAGTTTTTAGTGATGAATGATAAAGACCAGGCTGACGGATTTCCATTTTTATCCCCACTTCCCTCCCACCCTTTCACCACATTTTTGCTGTCATTATTGCTACATCAAATTGGAATTTGTGAACAATTTGGCTGATGTTCAGCCCATTGTGTTAGATACGGGTGAAGCCAAGAGGACTTACTTGAGAAGAGGTGCAATAAGAGGAGAGGCTGATGTGTGTAGTGCAATTTTTGCAATGGGAGCTATTAGTCCTCAGCTTCTTCCTTGCGCTCTCTTCCATACTTCAATTTTGGCACTTGGAGATCTGTGTCTCTAAAGCTGCATGCAAGCATGGACAGCCACTCTATTTAGGTAGCAGTTCATCAGAACCCTTTTCACAGTGCTTTTTACAATTCTGTAGATAAACCTTCTCAATTAATTTTCAATTTCCATTTCAGAATTTCAATTGAGCTGCAGCTGGATATTTGGAGGTAGTGGCCTATTCGGCAACACTTTTCCTCATCCTCTTACATACCAGAGCCAGTTTATCTTCATTCACTTTGCCATGGTTTATTTAGACTGCAACCTAACCCTGCAGATCCCATAAAACGGGCTTCCATGTCTTAGAAGATTCATTGTATTCAGCTGCAGAAGTGGTGTGCCTTCGGACCTCTGTCCTCTGGACTTTTTTGGGGTAGCTGAGCCCTGCTGGGGAAGGGCCCAAGGTTGCAGGAATCATGCTGGTCTGTAATAGAAGGGAGCTCTGCAAGTAAGCATGGGGGATATGAGATCTTGGGCTGCTGAGCTGGCAGTAAAACTATCCCTTAGGAAAGTAGTGCAGGATGCTTCTTTCTGACTTGTAGTACCTCTTCTTTATCCTTCTCAGCACCATTCAGGTTGCCCTGGTGTGACATTTTAAGAACAATCTTGAAGGCATCCTAGTTTAGTTGAAGACGATTGATAGCCTTGTATAGGATGTGGATTTGGTTCCTGCACGAGCTCAGTTTAATCTGGCTGTGCTATCTAGATGTTTCTCAGATATAAATAAAGCTGCCACAGCAGTGGTGGGTTCATCCTCTCATGACAGAGCCTGTCCTTCTCCTGTATTTCCTGTCACTACTTACTTGGACCAGAGGAGAAGGGGTGCCTGACTGTGCTTTATTTTCTAGTCTTTTACAAATGGGGGTCCAAGGTCTTTATTCATCATCTCCGGGGTGCTGTGCCTCTTCTGTTATTCATTTGGGTCATTCTGAACACTTCAATGGGTATATGTTTTTTTTAACTAGCCTTCTGGTTATTTAGGAGCCAGGTAAGTGATGCTAGACATAAACCATCCTGTTAGCCTTTGATCTTTTGAGTAGTAGCTGGAGTTATACTTTAGTGCTTAAGCTGATTTAAAGTATGAGAGCTAACAGATAGATAGAAATCACATTTCTTTTTGTACATAAGAGTATGTTTTCTCTTTGTGATTTGTATTTCACAGTACTGTATGATTCTTCAGAACATAAACATGTGCATAGTGCAGTGGTTTCAAGAGCCCCTTTATCTTGGTGATGTTTTTCAGAGTGAAAAAATGGTCTGAGAATTGTAAGGTAAGAGTCTGAACTGAAATAAATTGGCATGGGCTATGGACTTTATGTTGTACTAGGCTGATTCCTAAAGTTTTATCCATGCTCCTTTTAAAAGAAGAAAAAGGTATATTATTTCTTTTGCACTGTATTGTTTTTTTAAGTTTTCTCCTGTAAAATTAAGTACAGTTTTTCTTTCTCTTTGTATTACCTTTGAGCTTGCCTCTGCATAGAGGCCATTTAAAGTCATAAGGAGTGCCCCTACTTCTGAGAGAGTGTAAGCAGAGCTGGTTAAGGCACGGTCTTCGTGCTTTTTTTATCCTCATGTTTAAGGGGCTCTGGGCTGGGGTTTGATTTAGGAATTCATGCAAATAAACCACCCATAACAATTTTTCTGTGGAGAAAATTACTTAGAATATGTTTCAGTGTTTTAGCCTTGTAACACAAAAAGGTACTTGCAGTGCTATGTTCATTTGGATTTAGGGTGTTTTTATAGTCAGTGGAGAGAGGCACAGTCCTCTAAAGGTGACTTTACAAACTCAGGCACTCTTAAAAGTTACCTATCTTTCCCCTCTAACTGTAATGTGGGCTTAGGTTGAAGTGATGTTAGAGTATCCCATCTTTGTCTATCCCTTCTGTTTATGGCTTTATGATGCTGTCCAAATGCTGTTCAGATATGAAGTGAATTGAAATTTTTTGAGTCATATTGACTCTTTCAATGCCTAATCTTTGTTACCTGTGCAAATACTTTGTTATACTGCTGTGTCACTGAGGAACTGCTAATACTATTCGCTGTGTCTTTTTGAGGATATGTGTAGTTGTCAGCCTTTCAGTGGAGGTGAAAACTGTGGTGTCAGAACTATGAATGTCACAGCATCGTTCAACTTGACTTGTGCCTGTGCCCCCAAGTCCACTGAGTATGTGGATAGCTCTGATTTAAAGATGTGGTTCTCAGACTCATCGGTGACTCCTTAGATGGAAGGTGTGCTTGCAGCAGCAGAAACGAGTCCTAGGTATTTTTCTTTCAGTAGCACTAATAAAATCGTATCTCCAAAGTAGATGGACTTGTCATTAAGGGATCCCTAAATGAAGGAGCTTATCACAGATTCCAGGTGAGGAAGGTTAATGCTTTCTATGCTGAACTTTTGATATAATGAATGAGCCTTTCAATGAAGTTCCCCCTTGCTGACTGTTTTCATTTTCTTTTCCATTTATTTCAACTTCCTGCATCAATTCCCTTCCAGCTCACTTGCTGTTTTCCCCTTGCTGTATTGAGTTTCCGGACTTGTCTTAACAGTCTGCTTCGCAAGACACTATGAATCTTACTCCAGACAGAGAAAAGTGGATATCTCGTCAGTCCATTGAAGGAGTTCGGGTGGGGCGGGGGGGAGTGTACTCACTCCATGCACATAAGTGCTAGTTGATTTGCCAGCTGGGCAAGATCTGGCTTTCAAGTGAGGTATAATTGCTTCTAGTTTTGTGTTTAGTGTGGTCTCTGTTTCCTGATGTCTGGGCTTTGGTCACTTGTCAAATGCAGTGGTGATCTATGTGGTAATGTGAGAAGGAAGAACTTGCAGTGTACCCTTGCTAGTCTGTGGGTTTCTGAGGCACTTGTAGATCAAAGCAGAGATTTAAAATTTTTTAATTAATTTATTTATTTTTAATTCTGAGTGCTAATGCAGTAGAGGAAATATCAGAATTTGAGGGGTATCTGTTAGCTAGTATGTACTGCGTGGAATATAGCTTGGAAGGCGTAGATCTCTATCTTTCAGCTTTTATATGTACCTTAAAAATTTAAGTTAGGCTTAATTTTCTTCAGATTCAGAAGTGAAATGGATATGCATAGAGAAGTGCACAATATACGAAGTCTTTAGTCTGATCTATTTCTACTATTGCAGAAGCATTTCTGCTAGTGCTGAAGCATAGCTTCTTGGCAATGCAACCTGTCCTCCTCTCTTTGCACTTACTTCTGATGATCTACAGTGTCAAACGTGGAGTGCTCAGTTGTGGGCTTAGCATAACTCAAATAATAAAACTCTTGAATAAATACTTATGATCCAGAACTACTCTTTCAGAGTGAAACTACAAAAAGTGGTTATTTTTAATGAAGACATAGTCCTTGTGCACCCAACCTGAGGATGCAAAATCCATTGTAAGTCTCCCTGCAGCCTGTTCCACATACAAAGGTATTTCTTTGGCTTAATTTTCTCTGAGTATATTGTGATTTTTGTGGTTGATGTGTGATAAATACTTGATAAATACTTGTTACGTCAAAAGAAGTGTTCATACTCCATTTCATGTGCTTCTTCATCTGGGTGGAAGATGAAAACACAGTTTAATTTACAACTGAAAGATGCTTGCAAACTGCTGGGGTGAGCATAGTAGAATCTAAACCAAAATATCCAAATATCCTCCTTCATCATGTCTGCTCACTAGTGTTTGTGTTTCACTTAACACCTTCATCTGTTAACGGTGTTGGCTTTGCATCATAGCTAAAATAGTAAATTATTTGTTAAAATCTTTGTTACCTGCCCACCTGAGCTGGCAGGATGTTGGTTAGAAGCTCTGTTAGAAAAATTGGAAGTGCTGCTGCTCCTGATTTTCAAGTTATGGAGCTTTTCAAACTACACCCTGATTGAGAGGTTGATATTCATGAGCTGGTTTGAAGAAGTGGACACTGAGGAAACAATGAACCAACTGGATGGTATTAATTTGCTCAGATGTTTGATCAAAGTTTGCTTATGTAAGGAGAACCTTGTAAAAAAGGAGGGCCTCAGGAATTTGATTTTCTGTTTGTTCCTCTTGTAAAGAGAAAATAAAATGATCCAATGACCTAAATTTTCCTAATATAAACTTCTCTAATTTTAAGGGAGAGCATTATTTTTTCCATTTTGCAGAGAAAGTGAAGGGAGTTAATTCTTAGCATGCAGTGATCTTCTAGCATTTTAAAGTAGTAAGTGTTGCATGCTACATTCAGTGATAATAGTTTGAAGTGCCATATACAAGCAAACCTATGTTTTATGGGATTTTCTTATTTTTATTTACAAAAGGCTGGGAAAAAAAAGTAAAGTTGTTGCATATTTGTGTAGTACTTACAAAAGAATGGAGGAGGAAAGAAGAACTTGGGGACTTTTTCAGGGGAAAATTGGGAAGAGATGCAATCCTGGAATTTGGTCCTAATGGAATTAGTGTGAGCAAGACCAGGCCCTCAGTGTTTAAAAGGATATAGAGCACTTTAAAGACCTAAAGACCTGCTCTTGTTGCCTTACTGCAATGCAAGTTGTTTATAGTTAGAGGCAAAAAATGGGATTTTTTCTTGCTCTTGCAAGATTTAGTTTCTTTCAGTGAGTATTTTACATTAGAAAAGCCTAATGTGTTTTAAATTAGGGTAATTTGAGGTTTGGGATAGGAGCTCTCTAATAAACATAATCAAGAAAAGATGTTCCGTGGAATAAGTCACATAATATCTGGATTTGTTACATTGCTTTTCTTTCCTGTCTCCCCTACCCAACCAATACAAGAACAGTCTACAGTTCTTTTTAGCTTGATAGGATTTCTATTTTATTTTCATTTTTGTAGCCACTTACATATTGCAGTGGTATCCTGATTTCTGACAAGTTTCTGTTGGCTGGAAACCGTGGGGAAGCTCAGAGGGCAGGAATGTGTTGAGGGGAGCTTGGCACCCACAGCAGTTTATCTGCATGGTGCCTCTGCTTCACTGAGAGCAGAATTAAGAGAATGGTATAGCAAATATATTTTGAAAACTTAATTTTGCTGGTGTCAAGGCTCAGTGGTCCAACTTGGGGAGCTCCAAGCTGTGAACAGAGTGCCATGGGACTGCAGTGTGAGTACTCGGGAACCATGTGTGTTGGCCAAGCCTTTCTGCAGCTCACTGGGAGCTATGACACCCATTTTCTTCCTATTTTCCACACACCAGACTGCTGTGACACCACTTCACATTATCATCCTGGCAGTTTCTTATACTATTTACTTCTGTTTTCACAGACTTGTTTTAATAGGAAATGAATAGGCTTTCGCAGAAGACAAAAGGATAGAATTCTTGTAGGTTACTGCACATTATGAACCATTACAGCTAAAATAGGTCCCTCCCTGTGGAAGTGCTTTACAGCCTTGTATGGCTACATGAGGAGTCACCAAATTGCAGACTACTTGCTTTACCCTAAAAAATGCTTTCAAACATCACACATAGTGGCCTAGGCAACCTGTTTCTTGGATTTGTCTTGACTGATGTGCTAAAAGCTGCAAATGAAACATGACATTAGAATTACTTTCTAGGGATGAGACCTGAAAGGCATTTAAATGCACTAAATCAAGAGTAGGCTTAAGACTGCAGGCAGTCTCCCAGATCTGTCAGCAGGACAATGGCTGCTTCCCACCCAGGCAGAGTATTTATCATAGGGCTTCACTGTGCCAGTTTGCACATTTGCTCCTGTTTTGGAGTATGCTGCAATGCTTTTGACAGTAGACATGATCGTGTGTTCTGAGCCCAATTTGTACATGTAATCTCTATTCTGTCACTGTAAAGCAAGTCTGAGGATTACTGCTTTTGCAGGAATAAGGGAGAATGACTTTCAGTAGTTGTGGTTGCTGTGATGAGTCTTCACATTGGACTCCCAGGTGCCAGCAGAGCGAGTATACTTAAAGACAAGGAGTCTTCAGGAGTCATGTTCCAAATGGTGTTTTGAACTCTGGATGGGTTTTGCACCTTGCTCAGTTTGCTGCATTTGTTTTACCAAAGACCATCACCTGCACAGAGATATGGATTGCTCCAAAGAAATGAGAAGCAGCATTAGGAACTTCCATCTGAACATCAGAAAACACTTTCACTATGTGGGTGGCTCAGCACTGGCACAGGTTACCAGAGAAGCTGTGGAGCCTTTCACGTTGGAGATACTCAAAAGCTGTCTGGACATGGTCCTGGGAAAAACAGCTCTAGTTGGCCCTGCTCAAGCAGGGGGGCTGGACGGGATGACCTCCAGAGGTCTCTTCCAACCTCAGCCATTTTGTGATTCTGCTGTTTTGCTTCCCTCAGATTCTACCAAGCACTTTTGGTTCAGCCTGAACTGGGGGCACGGAGAGCATAGGAAGTGCCTATTTTGTGTGTTCTGTCTGGGGCTGATGTTGTCAGGAAGGAGTCAAAATTATTTATTGCAAATTCCCTTCTTGAAGTTAAAAACATTTCTAAATGTGATTCAGAGGAATACTTTGTATTGGCTTCAAACCTTTGAGATTTGTTTTTGTATTGTCCTCTGAAAGATAACTTTGTACATTATAGAGTAGAAAAGAAGTTCTACATGAATTTTTCAAATGCTGATATGAACATGAGGAAACTAGCCATAACAGAGTTCCAGACAGAGACATTTTGGTGCTTATTTGTGTGTAAGAGTGCTGGGAACACCTTACACATGTGGCATGGCTAATATTGCTGCCAAGAGTAAATGTGGAAACAATTGTGTACAAAGCCTGGCTGAGAGCAGGGGCAAGAGGTTGGGTGGGGAATCAAAGATTCACAAATGTTATGAAAGATGGTGTAAAATGTTCTGGCTGTGCAGGTGTAACTCCCCCTAGAAAAAAAATGGCCCTGATATGCAGTAGTGTGTTCTACTGTTTAACTAAAAAGAAAAAAAAAGACATGAAAACTGAATGTATACACACGCATCAGACTTTGTTACAGTTATATCTGCACTGGATACCCAGTCATGTCTCTGTAATCCTTCTTTTTCCATGTCCCTTAAGTTTCACATAATAAATTCACAAAATGCTATAGAAGTAGATGCCAAAAAAGGTCTCTGGTGGAATTCTGTGAGCATGCCAGTAAGCATTCTATGGATAGTAACATGGGAGAGTGAGTTAAATTACAATACTAACTGCTGGGTTTAGTTAAGAACACCAAAAGCATTTAAAACTGGGGGAGAAGGGGAAGGAGGGGGAGTTGGACTTCCCAGTAAGTTCAGACTGACAGTCCCTATGGTAATCAGTGGAGTCCTCAATGCAGACTCTCTAAATATTAAAAAACCAAAGATCCCAGTGTTCTAGTATCGTTTCCGGAAAAGCTTTGATGACCTTATGTGTAGCTTGTGTAGTGTTGATAAAATATGTGAAATAATCTCAGGCAAAGACTGTGAGCTGGAGCCACAGTTCTGGTTATTAATATCGAATTATAAAAATGGTTGCAAAAATAGCTAAAATGCTTGTAATTAAAAATATGTCAAGCAATTCAATTGTGCATTGCATCTGTATTTCTACCTGTAAACTTAAATTATGGGTAACAAAAATCCCTCTCCACTTTAAGCATACTATGTGGGGCCACTGTATGCTTCCAGAATGGTCTGTTGGCGTATTGGAATTGAGTTCTTATATACAACTCCCAGTTTGCAAGTGCAGTTTGTTTACGTATCTAGTATTCTTGCTAACTTGAATAGTGCAATATCCTAGGGTTCCTGTGCCTGTGTTACTCTGCTCATACCTGGAGATTCTGTTCCATTTTATTAGTATTTTAATGACTTGATGGCTGGTGCTTTTTATTTTTTCCCTCTTTTTTCTTTGTCTTTTTTTTCTTCCATTTTCTTAGTCATTATTCTTTCTTTCTCTCCTGCACCTGTAATAAAGCCCATATGATCTTTGAGGAGAATTTCTCTATTTTAATTTAACACATGGAATGTTGAAATCTAGACCTAGTGGCAGTGAATTTCAAGAAACCACATATGTTTTGGAAGTCTGGTCTTGGATGTATTAAATTAGGTCAGTTGAATTGGGGAACTTGTCTTTGGTTGCCTTATGCCCCATGACAATTGATCGTTTCCCACTCAAGATTAATCATGTTCAGAGGTGCATGGCAGGAGACCAGTAAATGACATCTGTGCCAAAAGGGGGACTTGTCCTTCTGGCTGGTGATGCTGCTGCGGTAGGTGGCCTTGGCATAAAACAGCCTATACCTGATGGTGTTCAGCAAGGCAAGGAGAAACTCAGGTTCCCTTTGCAGGTCATTGACCTCAGCAATTAAGATGTGTTTCTACCAGAGAAGTGGTTTAAGGCCACGACATGAAGGCAATTGCAGAATGTGATTTCACTCGCAAGTTCCCAGCTCTGCAGCCTTCCCCCACCTTTCCTGTTGAGCCTTCATTCTTCCCTTGCTCTTCAGGAACTCCTTAACCTCAGTTGCATTGGAGAGGGGTGGTAACAGCACTGACTTCACCTCACCCAGAACTCCTCCATGCTTACATGTGCTTGTGCTGAGTTGGACTTTGGGCCCACAGTAACAGCTGCTCATCAGCACACCTTCTGCAAGAATAGATAGTATGTCTTACCTTGCCTTGCTTGAAGGTAGACAGTGCAGCTTCTGAGGAGGTAGGGGTTTTAACACCCAGAAGCTTGCTCTGCCAAGTGCTGTTAGCCTAAAGGAGTGTAGCCTTGCTGCTGTGTAGAGGGAATGGTACGACTGCCTTAGCAGATAGGGAGGATCTAACGAGGGAATTCTGATAGAACATAGCTCTGGAGGTTTACAACCACAAGATAAAACCTCATGTTTGGCAGCTTTTCTTTGCAAGGTTTTGTGGTTACCCTGCCAGGTGTCACTGCTCAAGGTTGCTCCTTATGGCTTACGTACTGCCATGGCACCAAGGTCCAGGTTCCACGTACTGCTATGATGGGAGCTGGCTGCAAAGGACAAGCACAATGCTTCATATTGCTATGCTTTGTGAATCCAGCCTAGCGCCACAGTGACACCTTTAATCACTGCTGATCTGCTCAGACTCTTTCTGCCCTCCCACTCTATCTCTATCTCAGTGTGGCTCTTCTGCTATAGCATTAGAAATAATGAGGTTTGGTGCTAATTTCAAGATGCAGGGCTCTTTAGCACTTGCCCCATCTGCTTCAGAGAAGAGCAAGGTAAACTCTGAAGGAACTGTCCAGGTCTGCATGAATCAGAAGGAGTAGAGTTATGTACAAGAGGTAAATAGAAACTAATGCTATATTTAAATCAATGAGACCCAGACTCTGTAAATGAAACTAAGGAATACAAGCTAATGCAGTGGTAGGAGCACTTTCTATCTCACAACTGAAGCTGTATTTCTTTACTTTTTTTTCCCCCCTCCTGGATATGTAGCTTTCAGCTATCCTGACAAAACCAAATTTAAGCTAGCACAATAACAACTCCTTTTTTCCCTTTTCCCTGCTCCGTTTCCCTTGAAGCATCTTTCCAGGAGGATGCTGACGCTATTCTTGTTTGTTTGTTTTAAATCTAAATCCAGATGTCAGCTTGTCTGTCAATAAATAACATAAGATAGATTTTTTTTTTCAGTTAGCATGAATTATGCAGGTATGTACATTTTGTAACACGTTTACTTAATCAGTGATTGCTGAAATTCTTACAGAGTCTTTTAAGAGGCCACTGGGTTACTCTACTGATCATAATTGATTTTTGTCTAAGGATGTATGTCTAAGTTTTCTTAAATTTGGTTTAATTTCTGAATCTGTAGAACTGACTTGGTCATGGAGAACCTGGTGCCTGAGCTTACAGGGGCTTGCTCTGTAGATTAATTGCAGGAGGTACCTTTGGGTAGAGGGAGAGGGTGGGTAGCCTTATTCAGTGTATTTCAAGAGTGGTGCCATATGGCAGTGGCTACCTCTAGAACTAATAGTTTCATCCTTTCAGATGCCATTCCCATTTCCCTATAGATTATGCTGTGACTGGGTACACAAGGAGCCCTGTATTAGACTGAAGTCATGAGCAGCGTCTTTAATCTTTACAAAGGCTGGAAATCCATTCTCCTGCTTGCTGGTTAGAGAGCTTTCCAGCTGACACGGTAACCTGAGGAACTTTGTGTTTTGGTTTGAGGCTGGCTAATGTTACCAGGCTCTACTGGAAGCTTTTTCTCCCCCCTCCTCCCTTTCTTTTTCTTTTTTTTTTTTTCTTCCTTGTGTGGCTCACTTGGGGACTATCTGGAGAAAGATTTGTAATCTTAGCCTTCATCAGACCACACAAGTCAAGAAGCTGATCCCTTCTTGGGCTTGTCAGCAGTCAGCTTATTCAGGACAGAACGTGACCTGTGGTAAGAGTGGGGGAGGAATGTTTTTAGCCCACACTTGTAGATTGGTGTCATGGGGGGCCAGCAACACCGTGCTGTTTGGCAGTGAGGGCTCATTATGTGCCTGTCCCCTGTGGTCCCACAGCAAGGGCTTGAGGCTTCTGTTCTCAGTGAATGGATGTGGGGAGGGGACTGCTTGGCTTCCTTCAGCTCTAAATGCTTTCATTGAGACCTTGGTGAGAACGCTTTCCAACTGAGCTCCATGGCATCCTCCACCATTTGAATTGCTTGGGATATTGTGAGAGTGCAAAAGGTGGGACACAAGCTGTGGAGGCTGTGACACTCTGGTGTTGCATAGTGTGAGTACTTTTGAATAAAACCAATAGTCCTAACCTAAATGATGCTTACTTTTTGCGTTTGGGATGTTTTTTTAATAAGCAGCCACAAAAGCGGTTTAGTAGCTGTACTTCAAAGTTCCCTTAATGTCATAAATCTGGCTGTAAAGATATGTATTGAAACAGCATTTACCAGCCTGGAGAAGTGCAGTGGTAAATGTTAGACCATGTTGCTTGCTCCTGGCTATATGTCTTCAGAAGTATCAGTGTTCTCAGGGGGCTGACCAAGGCCCACAGAATCATACTGTACCTTATATCAACTTTAGTTGGCTTCAGATCCATGAAGGTTTCTGCTATACCCATATCATCAGATGCCTGGCAGCCAAGTGACCGACCAGCCTCTGCAGCCAAAGCAGTACCTTCCCTCAGAGCAGCCTTGCATCAGTCACCCATGTCAGCCTGAGTCAGTGCTGGTGTCGTAGGTGCCTTCTGGATCACCCTGCAAGGGAGCAGCCAAAAGCAGGTCCTTTGGCATCTGCAAAAGATACAGTGAGTGAAGTTGGAGCTCTCTTCTTCTCACGTAAAGCCACACTCAGCAGCCCGACAGCTTCCGTCCGGACCACAGCTTCACATCTTCCCCACTTGTCTTCCTGCACTCACCAGTCCCTCAAGCCCCGCCTCTGTCACCTACCCTTGCCACAAAGTACCCTGTGCAATTCCTGCCTCAGCAGATGCAGGGAGAGTCTGCTGAATTGGAGCTGAAGCATATGCTGAAGTGCACCGATTAGTTTATAGTTTGTGTAGAAAGTCATGCACAGACAGAGTTTAATGAAATTTAGCAGGTATGTTTGCAGCAGACTGAAGAGAAAATGGCTGTGTGTAAACAGGCTTGTCATAACACGCGTTCTACCACTTGAGCTATGTTGGCACAATTAAACAGTGCAACTGCCCCAAGACTGGAGAAGAGCTTTACCTGGCAAGAAAGAGTGCCATGCACTGCAGTTTATCCTCATACTGTATGCGAGACAGTCGTGACAATGTAATTCTATTCCCACTGAGACTTGGCAGATTCTTGTTACTTACACCAGTTTGTTTGGGATCTTGTTTTTGCTTCTTCCTCCCCTTTGCGTACCCCCAGTGTTTGTACTGTGCTAACCAAACATAAACTGATCCTGCAAGTGCAGTGGAGACCTGAAAACAGCTTTGCTCCTGAGATTATTCCCAGCTGGAAAGCTGAGGTGTGCTTCTGCTTGCTGCCCTGTATACTAGGTGGAATAAATGTTCTTTCATTGCTGCTCTAACGCGCTTTGATTTCTTTTCACATGGAGATTAGGAGCACTCGGCACACTTGAAGGGTAAAGTGCATTTTGTGGTGCATTTTTGTTTGTTTTTGTATGTCTGTAGTATTTTTTACAAGCATAAAAATGATATCAATAAACGATCGTGCATGAGATACGTAGTATATGGGGCAGCAGATGTGGTAAGATTCTAGAGAGAGAAGTGTGTTTACAGATACAAATTTCATTTCCAAAGAAAAGTCTTTGATACGTTACATCTCGTTTTAGGGGTTCCAGGGATCACTGTCAATAAATACAAGTAATTACATGCACACAAAAGAAATTAAGAAAAAAAATAATCAGACAATTTGATAATTAGATCATTAACAAGCTCTAATATAACAGTGTTAATGGAAAGAGCTATAAATGCAAAAGTGTATCGGGTTACTGTTACATCAAAGCTGGGGAGCTTTCACACACAAACGTAACCCACCCTGGGATAACGTAAAACTGTTAGGATAAAATTTCAGTGGGTTGTGCTGGGATTCTTTTTTCCTCAGTTCATGTTGTTAATAAAACCAAAACCAAGTGTTAATAAAAATAATTAATAGTGTCATGACATCCCAAATGGTAAGTATGGTATCAAGTAACCTGAAGCTTGGATTAGTGGGGTGGGCTTGCCACAGCTGAGGAGCAGAAGGGTCAAAGGGTATCTGCTGGGTTTGGGAGCTGTGCACCTGATAAGCCTGGTGAGCCTGAGGCAGGACTCCAAAAGGCTGTGCAAACCATGGGAGGGAGCATGGACATTGTATTGCTGGCAGGAAAGGAATAGGGTGGTGGTGCTTTTCCCTTTCTGAGGGGAAAAAGAGGATTTCCAAGAGACTAAGTCACTGAAATGTGGTTTGATCTTTTACAAGGGCAAGTAGGGACAGGACAAAGGGTTATGGCTTTAACTGAAATAGGGTAGATTTAGATTAGACGTTAGGAAGAAATTCTTTACTATGAGGGTGGTGAGACACTGGCACAGATTGCCCAGAGAAGCTGTGGTTGCCCCATCCCTGGCAGTGTTCAAGGCCAGGCTGGACGGGGCTTGGAGCAACCTCATCTAGTGAAAGGTGTCCCTGCCCGTGCAGGCGGCTGGGAGTAGATGATCTTTAAGGTCCCTTCTGACCCAAACCATTCTGTGATTCTATGGTCCTGGAGCAGGTGGAAGTTTGAAGAATCACGAGGCAGGAGCAAGCAGAGCAGCCCTTTTGCGGTGAATGGCTTAGGGTAAGAAGGAGGTAGTAAATGATAACAGGTCAAATGTTACTGTGGGGGGAAAGATGTAGCACATCGAGGTGAGACTGTGAGAGACAGTATGGCTAGACAGCAGGGGACATTAGCTGTCTGCGAGCAAGTGGCTGTCAGTGCCTGGTACGTGGCTACTACTTAAAGCAGCAGCCTGCTGCAGGCCTGATAAGTGTCAAGGAGGATGTTTCAGACAGGTGCTGTCAAACCTCAGAGCTTAATGCGACTTCTGTCCACTTGAAACACAGCATAAATCTTTTGGGAAAGCAGGGTGGCATATAACTTATTGACAGGGATGTTTTGATTTTCCTTCTAAGCCAACAATTCCATCTACGCTCACTGCATCAGTAGATATTTTTATTTATTAAAAAAAAATAAAATCCTTTCATAGATCATTGCCTTGATATCTTCTCTCCCCCTCCTTCACCTCCAACCCCCAAATTAGCAACATCAGCTTCTAGTAGGTACCTCATCCTCTCCCTCTGCAGCTTCAAGTGATCTGGGACTGTTCTCCACGGTCTTAACAAACAGTCCAGCTCTCTCACTGCCCACTTGCTTGATCCTGGGTGCATTCACATGAAGGAAATGGCTCCTAGAGAACACATGTAACAACTCTGCAGATATTGAGATGCATGTTCTTTAGTTCAGTTGGAATAAAAAGCTGGTGGAAATCCCTGGTCAAAACTAGTGTGAAATGCGACTGCCACTTAGTGATAAGTGCTTGTGTCTATGCAGGTTGGAATGCTCTGCATGCACAAAGGATTGAGAATCAGTGCAGAGGGGAGACTCGCACATATTTCCAAAATACATGTGTTTAACAGTGTTACCTAATGCAGAATGGAAACATAGAGATAAGGCAAATACATTCTGATATTTTCATGTGCCTCTGACTGTGAATGTACTTGGGAGAGACCTCATTCTTACTGTGAAGCGACTGTTGTCTTCGTGATACACCTTCCCAGTGGTTAGGAACAAAACTAATTCTCTGTTTCCTAGATGGCACACAGATAAGCTCTGTCTAATTTGAATACAGTGGGCAGGATTTTACATTTACTTGCAGTTTTGATAAAATTAAGATTCCCTGGGTTACCTGGTGTTTTCCTATTCAAAGACATGAAAGAAAGTTGATTTAAAGTGTGAATTTCCAATGGCTTTGTTAAACTGCAGTAAGACTATTGAGGTTTTAACTGAACATAATTAGTGCTGCACTAAGGCTTGGGATGCTTGAATTCTAGTCAATCCATATCCTTCACCTTACCAACTCCTCTCTAGTCAGGAAGTTAGATGGATGGAAATTAAAACTAAAAACTAAAAAAAACCAAACCAAACAAAACCCAAACCAAAAACCAAAACAAAAATCCAACAACAAAACAAAACCAAAGAACTACCCTCCCCCCGAAAAAAAACCCCAAAACCCAAGACAAAAACAAAAGGAAATTGGACATACAAAGATAAAGCTGGAATCAGTTGCCCAAGGAAGCTGTGAATCATAGAATCATAGAATAGTTAGGGTTGGAAAGGACCTTAAGATCATCTACTTCCAACCCCCCTGCCATGGGCAGGGACACCTCCCACTAAACCATGCTACCCAAGGCTCTGTCTAACCTGGCCTTGAACACCGCCAGTGATGGAGCATTCACAACTTCCCTGGGCAACCCATTCCAGTGCCTCACCACCCTTACAGTAAAGAATTTCTTCCTCATATCCAATCTAAACTTCCCCTGTTTAAGTTTGAACCCCTTACCCCTTGCCCTATCATTACAGTCCCTAATGAAGAGTCCCTCCCCAGCATCCCTATAGGCCCCCTTCAGATACCAGAAGGCTGCTATGAGGTCTCCACGCAGCCTTTTCTTCTCCAGGCTGAACAGCCCCAACTTTCTCAGCCTATCTTCATATGGGAGGTGCTGCAGTCCCCTGATCATCCTCATGGCCCTCCTCTGGACTTGTTCCAGCAGTTCCATGTCCTTTTGATGTTGAGGACACCAGAACCGCACACAATACTCCAAGTGAATGCTCCATCCCTGGCAGTGTTCAAGGCTGGATTGGACATAGCCTTGCGTGGCATGGTTTAGTGGGAGGTGTCCCTGCCCCTGGCAGGTGGGTTGGAAGTAGATGATCTTAAGGTCCTTTCCAACCCTAACTATTCTGTGATTCTTAGATTCTTTACCCACTGTAAAAGCCACCAATAACCTGTATCAATCCACTGATCCTCTCCTCCCTCCCTCCCCTCCAACAGTGATCTTGCATACAATTTGAGGATACTGATGTTTATTAGGGTGGAGAAAGGCATAATAGTAAGCATGCAGAAATGGTTTTAAAAAACAGTATGCAGAAATAAGCTGAATAGGATAAAAAGTTTTTGATTCTCTAATGCCTGTCAATTGTGGATGTGCTGAAGCCAGACAGATTTGATAAAAAGTATTACATACTGATGTCGTGGTTTAAGCCTAACTCACGCAGCCCGTTCTCTCCCTCACTTGCCCCTCTTTCTTCCCCCTGCTCCCGGAGGGATGGGAAGGAGAATCAAAAAGAATGCAACTCCCACAGGTTGAGATAAGAACAGTTTAGTATAACACAAATCACTACTGCTACCACCAATAATAATAATGACAAGGCAAATACAAGGAAAGAATACAATTTCTCACCACCCAATACCAAGCCCGACCACGCAGTGCACCCCCACCCTTCCGGGTCTCTGCTCTCTGCTTTCCATCCTGGGCATGACGTGCTGTGGTATGGAATAACCTCTTTGGTCAGTTTGGGTCAGGTGTCCTGTCTCTGCCTCCTCCCGGCTCCCCTCCTCCTTGGCAGAGCATGAAACTCAGAAAGTCCTTGGCCAGACCAAAACATCACTAAGCAGTAACCGAAACACTGGTGTTATCAGCACTGTTCCCAGGCCCAAAATCAAAAACACAGCGCTACACCAGCTACCAAGGAGGAGAAAAATGACTGCTGCTGCTGAACCCATGACAACTGAATAGCTCTTTTGAGAATTCTAAGTTATGAAATAAACCCCACAATAATCTCTAATGATTGTTTGGCTAAAATAAAAGGGATATGATTTTCAAGTTTGAAAAGCATTTGGAAGAGGTTTCAGCTTGCTACAAACCCCTTTATAAATCAGGAGGACAGTTAAGTATATAAATGTCACAAATTCTGTCCTGACCTTCACACTTGTGGCGTTTAGTTCTGTTCTTCAGGTATGACAGCCTTTTGAGAAATCAGCGGTTACTGTGTCAATAGTAGCTCAGTGCTGGCATTCATCAGAGAGCTGTAATGCTCTTCTAGCAGGAAAAGGAAGCTAAACTGTGAAAATGTGGAGGTGTGGCAGAACAGTAATTGCTACTGTAGCCTGGTTACTCAAAGAGGTCCGGGTGATCTGTTGATTTGATATTGATCAAAGCTTGGAAGAATGGGGAAGTCTGAAAGGATCAAAGAAAACCTAATGTTATTCCAGTATTTTAACAGGTCTTGCACATGTAATCAGAGGTCCATCATCCTTCATGCTTATCCCAGATATGTTTGAAAGGGCAGGTAACAGAATATGAACAATAAAGAACAATGTCTTTGTGAATGGCAATCAGTAGCATTTTATGAAAGAAAGGTATCATCACGTTCGCCACTATGATGAGGAGTGAGACTAAACATTTGTTTAATAAAGCTAACAGCTTGTAAGCTCTTGAAAGCACTTAATCCTTGCAACAGTTAGGTCAAATTTGTAGCCAGCCCCCAGTGGAGTGAAGGGGCAGCACCAGCAGTTGAGTTCTATGGGGTGACTGGAAACCTGAGCAAAAATGCATCTGTGATACATTTGTACTGCATGCATGAAACAAGACTGCTTATAGCAATGATGCACCGAAGTACTAAGGGGCCAAGGTGAATAATCAGTTGAACACAAGCTCACAGTGTGCTCTGGTGGCTAAGAAAGCAAATGCAGTCCTTCCAACGTTGAGGCAGGAAAACAAAGCAAGGATGAGAGAATGGAGCTGCCACTTTTTCTAGCACAAGTGACAAGGCTTCTGTGGTTCTGAATTTGTTTTTATTCTTTGCACTATAAAAAGGCTACTGGCAAATTCTGCCCCTTTGGCAACAGCTGAGTTTGTATACCACGTAGCTGCAAAACCTTCCCTCCAGGCCACCCTATGCATGCTGTGGCTACAGATTGAGTCTGGGCTGCAGAGCTCTAGACAGCTGCATAGCAGAGCTCATTGGGCAAGGCTTCGATTTGCACCACTGAATGTATATTTAGATTTTCCTGCTGCTATTTCATCTCTTCTTCCCAACCCAATTAAAAATCTGGCTGATGTCTGGCTATCAAATGCTAACACAAACACCTGTGTGCCAGATGTGTACAGCTGTAAGTCCGTGAGTGCTGATCCATCATCAGAGCCATAAGCCAATCCATGGAGCAAGTAGAAAACACTTTTTGTTTTCCCCTTCTCTTGTCCCTCCTCCCCATTTTTAATCCTCCTATTTTTCCCAGGGTTTTCTCTCTTCTGTTACCTGCTGCTGCAGGCTTGCAAGGTGAGCCTTGCTCAGACTTTCTGTCCCTTTCAGATAAGAAAACAGAGAGCCTAAACTGAAGGAGCACATTTTTTCTGGCTGCCATGTGGCTGGTTTATACTGACAAATGTTAAATTATAGAAGACCAAATGTCAGTAGTATGTGCCAGCTCAAGAAAAACACCTTGAAATTAGTAACCTTGTGAGGGCTACACCAGACAGGATTAAGATTGGATTTTTCCTTTCCTTCTCTCCCTGAAAAGAATTGGTCCCCCAGATGTCTTCTGGAGATATGGACTAGGACAGGAAGCACTCTCATGGGCTCTTTGAAAGTGAAGGCTCAAGTCAGCAGCAGAAAGCAGTTCTTTAAGTTTGAGAGAAAAAATGGTAATAGTTAAAGAGGTGGGATATGATTTTTACTGCAGCGGGTAAGACAGTCTCTTTACAAGGGCTTGCTGGAAACAGGCTAATGTGAAAAGCCTCTTTCTTATTCCACTATGTTTCCCTCATGATTTCTGTTTCTCCTTTTGCCCAGGTTTCCTACTTACAGCTCCCCGTTTCAGGATTGCCTCCTCTCTCTTCTCCCCAGCATGTAGTAACAGCGCTTACATGGGGTGTTCCTGCTGGGGAAAGGAGTGAGTTTCAGAAGGACAAGGGGAATAGGTTCTCCTATTCTAGCAAAGATTGAGGGAGTTCCATTTGCTCAGCTGGGGGTGGTAATACATGCCTTAAGTGAGGAAAGCATGTTGGGTGTGAGGTAGCAAAGAAGGTAAGGCTGTGTGATCCTGTCCAGAGCAGGTGTCAGTTACTATGTACAAAGTAATACAGAAGTGGGCCACCCCACTGCCCCCTTGGTCTTGCTCGTGTGCAACTTTGGCTTTTGCTTACCAAAATGCTGCTTTTGCTAGCGGAGATACTGCCACCTTAGATAATTCATTCTTAGAAAAGTTAACTGATTTTTATCCAAGGGTTCCCTGCTCAGTTTTATGGTGCAGTGCTACTAATTTATAGTAGTGGTGTGTATTCTGTCATGCTTATTTGAGGAAAATCCCACTGACTTAATTTTATTTGAACATACTTTTGCTTTAACAGAAGTGGTGCCATTGTAACAGTGAGGGGCTATTTTTCAACTGATGGGGCTCTGGAATGCTGAAAACAGCAAATCTCTGAAATGCAGCCTATAAGGTGGCAGGATATGTTTAAATTAGGGTACACAGTCACCTGGAAAATAGCCCAAGTGCCTCTGGAAAGTAAATTCACAAGTGTAATCTCTTTATTGGGATGGAAACTGCACCTTCAAGAAGGAAAGAACAGAGGAGATTTATTTATTTCCTAAATAGAGACCAACCATGGACTAACAGGATTATGTTTAGAGCAGAGATGTTTGTACAGCCATGGAAAAACATGTGTTTTTTATCAGGGTTAAGGCTTCCCTCCTACTAATGTTTCTTAATTAGTTCTTTTACTCCCTGCCTGTGGAGAGTGAGAGTCTGGAAAACACACTTCTTCCTGGGCGGAACTTTGATCGTTGCTCTCCCCTACTTCTCCCTTCCCCGTGTATGATGGATTACATACCAGCAGTCATTGCTGGCTGACCCTTTCAGAACAAAAGAACTTCATGAGTCTTCTGTGACCAACTTCAAGTGGAAGCTGACCTTTATGATTAAGTTAGTATTGACTGCTTTGTTTTCCCCTGAAGACCAATGAATATTATTGATGTTGAAGGATGCGATTTGATAAGAAAGTCTTGAGATCCATTGTATAGTTGAATTTTCTCTGAAATTCGGTAATGACATAGGGTTACAACATCTAACTTGTCTAGGCTATAGGTGACCAAATCAAATATGGTTATATACAAAATCTTAGAGTACATCCTATACTAGTGTCTGCCTGCTATATGCTTGCAAAACCATAATATGTGTATGAGTAATCTGTGTATGAATCTGTGATCAGCTGGGTTCCATGTAAAATGTAAAAATGCAAATTGCTTGTCCTATTTCTTGCCTTCTGCTCTGTCCACCAGTTGAGCTCTGCCTGTTTTCATCACGTCTCCTGAGGTTTGTGTAAATGTATGTGTGAAACAGGGTATGCTTCATACTGAAAGTGGTTGTTTGCTTTTTCTCTTGAGGAAGATGGGCAACAAGCAGGGCAGCAAGAAGGAAAGAATTATTCAGTTTGTAGCCTCCTTTCTTAGAGATGGAGTTAAAATGTCATGAAAACTACAGCAAGGTACAGATTTACAAAGGGAGACAAAAGAGAGGAGGATGCTTTTGCATTACCATACTGTCGTGGTTTAAGTCCAGTCAGCCACATAGCTTGCTCGCTCACTCCCCCCGCTTCCTCCCCCCCACTCCCAGAGGGATGGGGAGGAGAATCGAAATAATGTAACTCCCACGGGTTGAAATAAGAACAGTCCAGTAACTAAGGTATAACACAAACCACTGCTGCCACCACCAATAATAATGATGATGAGGGAAATAACAAGGGAACAGAGTACAAACTCCCACCACCCACCAACCGATACCCAGCCTGACCCAGCAGTGATCTAACCCTTCTGGGTAACTGCCCTCAGTTTATATAGTGGGCATGACGTGCTGTGGTATGGAATACCTCTTTGGTCAGTTTGGGTCAGGTGTCCTGTCTCTGCTTCCTCCCGGCTTCACCTCCTCCCTGGCAGAGCATGAGACTCAGAAAGTCCTTGGTCAGACTAAACGATACTGAGCAGTAGCTGAAAACATCAGTGTTATCAGTGCTGTTCCCAGGCTGAAAGTCAAAAACACAGCACTGCACCAGCTACTAAAAAGGAGAAAAAAATGGCTGCTACTGCTGAACCCAGGACACATACGTGATCCTACAGTACTGCTGTTTCTCCTCCTCTGTGAGGTCAGGACTGCATTCACCCTGGTACAGCTGCGTACGTCAGTGATTCTTAACTAGTGCTTGTTCACTGGGTACATTTTCACTAGGTAAAACAAGAATTGCATAGCATACCTGTGTATGGTGGTCTCTAAAAAGCAGAACTTCCTTACTCTTCTGATTTTCCCACATAGGTTTTTAGCTCAGGACCAAAGATGAGGGGTTAATTACTAAGTGGTTACAGTGGAGAAGGTGCACAACTAAACATAGCTGGAATTGGTGTTTACTTGAGCTTGAAAACTTAAGGGTAACGTGAGGAGGCTCCTTGCAACAAAGCTCAGTGTGCACCCTGTTTAGTTCACTGCTGCCTTGTGCTGTGGTCTGTGTTGTGACTGATCTGAAGCTTTCTGACCTGTTACATGCCTTTGTTCGTTTGTTATAAGAGTAGGAGTTTATAGTAATGCTGTTTACACTAAAGATGGGTGAACCATTGCAGCAATCAGAGAAACTGTCATGAACCTTTGCCCTGAACTCAAACCAAACTCGTGATTTTTAAAGTTCTGTTTCAGTTTTCAGTGTCACTGTACTTTGTTCTGTCAGAACTGGAAATGAGTGCCAAAATATAAACGGTATTTCCCATGTTAACCTCAGATTTCAAAAGCAGGACTACTCTCATGCCAGGGAGCTTGGAGTTTCTTAGACATCACAAGTTTCACAAGTAGTGAGTATAATCTTTCCAACTGTGACGCTTAGTGCAGCTAGTTCAGTGTGCATATCCAGTGAAACTTGTCCATCACTATTTCATATGTGACAAGATCCTGTTTACTGAACTAATCAGCATTCCTAGGGGAATGTGTGCAGATGATTGCTTACAGATGAAATACTGAAACAGAAAGTGCCATGTAGCTGCATTTCCTTGCTATTCAAGCAAGTGTGTAGTGAATGTCCAGCTTTGGCCTCCTTCCCGCTAAATGTGTTGCAAGTCTGTCAGCTGATTCTTCTGTGAAATTATAGTGGAGCTTCCCAGCGCAGAGTAAGAAACTAAACTCTCTTTTAGGCTCTGTCAGTTTTGTTTTGAGAGCAAAATGTGACTAATGTTTTTCTGGAACCTGAGTTTCTCCAAATTTATTTGTTGTCCTGTTGGCTTTTCTCTTTCATATTCCAGACTTGGATCCATCTAGTAGAGTCCAATAGATTAGTAGAGCCAATCTTGGGAGTAATCAGTTCAGTTTGTGCCTGTGTCCTTTCTACTGCTGAGGAGGAACAGTCTTCCCTCCCTCCCTCCTTCCTTATGTCTGTCTGTTTATTGTTGTGTCAGAGAATGATCTGATGTTTGTTTTAACACTGAGATGAAGCTGTATTCGCTGCTGTCCAGCACTCATTAAAGTTGGTGTGCTACTTGAATATTTATATCATGCTGACATTTGCTTGCTTTAGAGAAGGCTTTATTTCCTTGGAATATTTATCATAGTATCCAGGAATTTCCATGTTGAACTGCTGCTGGATCTGAATGTTGTATGTAATTACCTGGGTTCAAGAGCAGTTGCCTAAGGGAAGTTAACTTTAAAATAACATCAGCTAGCTCTGTGGCACTAGCTAGCTGAAGGAAGAACTGGCAAGGATTTTTCCTGGACTGATGTGGAGCAGACTGAAAATAAGACTCACACCTCTCTTCAGCTATATAGGTATCCTTGTCTAGCTGCGTACTTGGCATCATGGATAGGGTACCTATATCTGATGTGATCTTTTGGCCTACTTATGGTCTGGTACGGAAAATAAGATTTGACATCTTTTGCATCCTGTTTTTTCCCCCTGATTTCCACCAGTCCTTTTCCTGAAGGGTAAGGGGGGGAGGGGTTGTGGCAATCCAGTTCCTGCCTTCCTGACACAATTTGAATCTCTGACCCTCTTTGTTGCATAGAATAGAAATAACCAGCTTGAGGCTTGATCAGATCTCAGCGTCCTGTTGTTTCCCATCAGCTTATACGACTCTCTTGGGTTTCTGGGGCTAGAACCACTCTTTTGCTGCTGTGCATAAAGAGGTACCATGATTTATGAATCAATTAATCACTGCATGCTGAGGAGCTGTTCACGGTAGTTAAACAGTGAAAATAAAATGCTTGAGCATATAATAAAAATGGAACATAATGAGTACGACCCTCTACCAATGAATTCTCTTCCTCCCTGTATTATATGCCCTACCTATCCTTTCCTGGCACAGCCAAACTGATAGAGCCACAAAGATGAAGAAAAAATATAAATAAAGGTTCTGATACTGTCTGTAAATCTTTATGAGCAGTTGTAAGAAGATCCACCAATAAGTCTCCAAAACTTGAAGGGGGAAAGTGAAGTCTGCCCTGCCCTGCCTGGCCTGTAAACCCATAAAATGTGGTGTGAAATCTCCAAGAAATATTTCCATCGCGTAACTGTCATTGTTTGCTCTGTGTAACAAACACATCATTGCCGTGTGTTTCTAAAACTGCACGATACTGTAAGAACTAAGCAAGTTTGGTAGTAAGCCCCTGCTATGACCACTGTTCATATTCAGAACTTACTGAAGCACTTTGCAAGTTAGGCCAGTGCTCAGTGACTGTAGTCAGATCAGGGTGGCATATTGCTCTGTGGAGAGCACCACTGACATTCAAACGTCAGCCCATGAGGTAAGCATATAAGGCAAGATGTTTTAAACCTGATCACACAGTTTTGCCCCACAACTATGCTTTCCAAGAAAATTATTCTTTGCAAATTATTTACGCTAGACATGTACTATATTCTAAGCAAAATTAATGTTTCATTTTATATTATCAGCAGACACCTAAAATAGTCATAGAACATTTTATTAACAGGAAAGTTGTTAGGGTTTTTGGTTTTGTTTGGTTTTTGTTTGGTTTTTTTTTTTTTCACTGTTTGAACAGTGTATTCTTGGTAAATGAAATGCTGAAAAGCTCTTGAAAAATTTATCAAATACCCTTCTGTTTTGAATTCCGAAAAAGATTTGGGAGAGTGATGGTACTTCTGTTTTTTGCCTTTTTTCTCTATAAGCAGGCATTGAAATGTTACATTTTTGTTGCAGAGTATTTCCTGGATTTTCTGATTTCCAAAGGCTGGCACTGATGAGATGGATTTGTGAACCTTGCTACAAGCCCACTGGTTTTAGTGGAGTTGCTCTTGATCTTGCCTCTGTAACTAAGAGTATTTTTCATTCAAGCCAGAAATTAGGTGCAGTGGTGTGAAGCAGGCTAATTTGTTCTCTCTGCCATGTATTGAAGCTTGCAGTGGAATTATAATATTTGCCACTTATCAGTAAAAGAATTTTTTCTTTCCAACACAATCTCGTTTCTCATTTTCGTTCAGCTCTGCTGCTGGCATGTTGACTGTGTCTAATGGCCTTTGTTTGCATTCTAAGCTTATCTCATAAATTGGCTTTTGAAATGCATAATCAGCAATAATAATGTTTCACTGTGGTGACCATAGTTAAACATTTCTTTCCTGTCCTCCCTTCCCCTTTTTTGTTTGATTTTTAGGACCCAGGTTTCTCTTCAGTGATTCACGACAAGCTCCAAGTTCCTAATACCATTCGCAAGGCATGGAATGAGAAGGATAACAGATGTGATGTTTGTGCCACACACCTGAACCAATTGAAGCAAGAGGCCATTCAGATGGTGCTGACCTTAGAGCAAGCTGCCAACTCAGAACATTACGATGCCTCACCAGGCTCTCCCCCACCTCTCTCCAGCATCCCAACATTAGTGAGTCCCCGGCACATGGGCAGCCTGCAGCCCAGGGACTGGGCATATATGCCTGCTCCTTATGCTACGTCTAATTATACGGGCTTTATTGCCAATAAACACAGTGGAAAACCCAACACTCTAGGAATTGTCAATGGGGTGGAGAAGAAAAATGGCTCTCCTGGACACCAAGCCAAGGTCAGCTTTCAGATGGCCACCAGCCCCAGCAATGGTAATGTTCTCAACTCTGTGGCTATCCAGGCTCATCAATACCTTGATGGCACCTGGTCTTTGTCAAGAACAAATGGAGTCACTCTATATCCTTACCAAGTAAGTATTAAAACAACAAAATGTATTCTTTTTCTTTCCACTAAAGTTTGTATGGGCATACCTAGTGCTACTTGCTCGTGTTGGGTAGGAGTAGAGCCCTTCATATGGTTAGCACCAGAACAAGGAGTGCTATAAACTCCTGTTTCCCTGATAAGGGATTGTGTTCGGGGGACACAGATCACAACCAGCATTAATTGGAACACCTTTCATTAATTTAGCTATTAATAACAGATGTTATTAAAATAAGCTGCTTTTAATAGGAGTTAACCAATTATAGAGTATATGCAATTATTCCCTCACACAGTTCTCACTCTTGATCCTAATACTTGGTTGGACGAACAGCTGGGAACCAACCACACTTGTTTACTCACAAGTGTAAAGTGACATTAGTGCACCAGTGAATTCTGGGTTAGTATTCAGGAGTTACGCAGAAGGCCTTTTTCTTCATCATGTGTGTATATGATCCTATGGTCTCTGTCTGCATAGAGCAGGCACTACCTTCACTTATGTGTTCTAAGTTACACACGTTCTTACTGATGCTAGTCTGTGCTGGAGGCCTCCAAGAATCAGTTGAATCTGCAGGTGTTTTGATTTGTATCAGTTCTCATGGATTCAACAGGTCCACAAGTCTCCAGAGCTTAGCAATTCTAGGGGGATTTTCGAGTACTTTTCAGCATGTTCTTTTCCTCCTCTTTAGCCTGCTGTTTTCTGGTATACCACAGTCATAAATACCTGTAGAACCCATCCACAGCAGCTGGTGCAGAAGAGGCTTTTTTGACAGGAGGTAGGCTTTCTGACACACTTAGCTGCAGGTGGTAGGATTTTCAGAGTGCCCAAGCACTTGTAGATTACAACGTATGCCTAGTATTTCTGAGTTCTCCCAGCCATCCGTATTGGCTTCCTTAGGCACATAAATATTTTTCCAGTAAGTTATGAACAGATTGCAAGATAGATCCCTAAATTAATATTTAACATTTATTAGTATGAGTAACTGACACTACAGCCAGAAAAAAGTGATGTTGCTTATAAGCACAGAGCCGTTGTCATGCACCAAAGAAGACTTGGTAAAACCAGAAGTGAACTAGTTATTTTATCTGGGAAATATGTGACTTTATGGTTCTGTGGATTTATGCTCTAATGAACTTGAATCAGATTTGGGCAGATCAGTATGTGATCATAGTTTGATCTAAGGAAAAAAAAATGAACCTAAGCAAAGAATGCACATTAAGAAAATTGATTAATTATTATTTGTATTGGTAAAAATGAGTTCAGTTTTATTGCACACACAATCTTTTAGGTTAATGTTCTATGGAAAGGTTTTTTTTGTTTACTTTTTGATAATGTTCATGGTTCCCAAATTGTTCATTTTGTCTTAAAAATACTCACTAAGGAGAATCTGATATTCAGAACTTTCCAGACTGATCCTATAATTTTGCTACAGTCAGGTTAAAGAATGTTGCCTGCCATTTCCCTCTCTTTGATAAACCTTGAAATAGAAAAGATGACCACTCCCCTAGCAAAATAATAAGCAAAACCAGCCAACAAACCAAAATCCAACCAACTAGCCAAAAAAACCCTAACAAAACCCCCAAACACACCCGACAAGAAACAAACCAAAAACCCCAAGCTGAAAAAGCCCCAAAGAAGCCTAGCAGTGTTGGTTTGTGATGGACTGTGTTGATAGTAGTTTTACATTCTCTTCAAGATTCCACCTTCAACTGTTAAAATTCTCACTTTACTCAAGTGTCACATTTAATTATCCAGTCAAGGAACAATAATAAGTAGCTTTTGTCTTTAAACACGTTGAAAGGATTTTACTGTTTGTTTATGTCAGTTTAGTGTTTAGTCATATCAGGCTGGGAATTAGTCAAGTAAGAAGAAAAACTTTTCTAAGTAATTTACTTGTAGTTTGAAGTAGTAGGAAGATGCAAACTTTGCTTTTTCTGCTTTTGTCTACAGAAACCAATCTTATTTGCTACACATTTTCAGGAACATTTTAATCTCCTATATAAATACATTTTCTGTTATACACTTAGAGTTACAAACCTCTGTTGGGGAAGAGCAGTAGGAAGATGAATTTGTTATCTTAATTAGAACCCTTTATTTGAAGGTGAATTAAGGAAAGAGGCACCAGCTACTTACTTGCAAATGTATATACATTAACTAAACTTTCTTCCCTTCCCTTAAGAACAGTGTTCAGAAAATCTTCACTGTATATTGGCTAAGAGGAATAGAAAATAATTTCTTGGGGTAAAAGACCTTGCACTTCACACAGAGAGGTACAGTACCCTTCTACATCCTAGTCTTATTAAATTGATGTCCAGGGAGAAGTCAGTCTCATGACTTTAGACTTAATGGTGCCTGTTGTAGACACCTCCCGTTGTAAATTAGTTCCTGTTAGACAGTCTAGAAAACTTGACGGAAATGGTAGAGTACCTTGAAAACACACTGTGTTTTCTTCCTTAAAGCATCACCAAAAAAGAGAAAACACTAGTTTGAAAGTGACATTCTATGGCTCAGAATTGACTCACGGCAATTTTAGGCACCAAAAAATTTTCCTGCTGTTGGAAGTTCTAGGATGTTACTTCCTTCTTAGGATCTTCCCCTCCAGACCGCCTAAAATTAGAATCTTGTTAGAAGGAATAAATTACAACTTAAGTTTCAGTTCTGGCAGAAAAAAACCACCAAACATAAACCAAAGTGAGTGTTGTGATATTGTAAGGCTCAGCTGCTGCAGTAGTATAGGGCAAGTCTCAGTTGACATGCCACTATGCAACTACTTTTGCAAAAAGAGTCGTTGCTATCAGGAGTAAGTAAAACAAATGTGAATTTATACATTACCAGATTTAGTACCGTTTTGGAAGTCTGAAAAATAGAAGAAGTAATATTGTCTTCAACTGGAGATACATGTCAGTTGTAGAAGAAACTTTCTAATAATTTCATGGAGGCATTATAGGAACTCACCAATGGAGTATCCTAAGAATAAGTCAGAGAAATAGCTGCTAAGAATTGATTAGGTAGGCTAAGTTGGTCCTACCTGGAGATTAGGAGATGGTGCAGATGACCCTGTCAGTCCCCAACAGCCCTGTTTTATGTGATTCCATATTTAGCCACCCCTTGACTGGACAGAAAGAAAGATGTAGTTCCAAAAACCTGTGATGTCCTGTAGGCCTGGCTGACAAATGAACAGCCACTGCTGTTTTCTGCAAGGGGCTGAGTCAAATTTTGGTGGTAAGTGATTCTCTTACAAAACAAGAATTTGAGGCAGGGAAAAGGAATTGATTGATCTTAAACAAAAAATACGTTAAAATTCTTCTACTAACACTTGAATGCTGTAATGGTCACTTGGTCAGGGTAGAAGTGACCCCTTTCTATTGAATACATGTAGGAAAATACCAGCCAAAATGCAACAGAAATACATCCAGAATCTGGAATTTGTGCTCTTTCCATCTCTAGTAGGTAGCATTTGTATATCCTGGGGATCAGACTCTGTCTTGATACTTGTTAGGGCTTCTGCTGAGCTCCCTATCACTCAAAGGGATTTCAGTCCTTCTCTGCTCAGAAAAAACTCATTTAAATTGGTAAGGCTTTACCTGAGAAGGGCTGTAATTATTTGTGCAGCTGTTGATGTGAATTACAGGGTATCAAGGTGTTAAGTACGTTTCTGTTGCTTAATGGTTATCACATAACACCCCTATCGAAAAAGAAACCTTTGCACCTGGGGTACTAATGTAGGAGCCAAAAATCCAAATACTTTGATGAAATGATTGCTTTTCATAGTTTTTATAGTGAATGTGGTACTAAATTGAATACATAGTGCTTTTATTACTTTATTATCCAAAGCTGTTAAAGTAGCTAAACCAAAACCACTACATTAAAGAATAAGTTAGATTTATGTCCATAGTAGTTCAGAGTGATTCAGAGTTTGCTTTCAAAGGGAAAGGAGTTGAAAATAGTGACTAGATTAAGGTGGTTACACTAAAACACTTTTTCTGGACTAAAAATGCTCCATTATTTAGAAGTAGGTGTTCCTCTTTAGCATGGGTACTCTTTTAGCCTAAATTAACTGCATGGCTCTTGCACGTTGGTGTGCCTCTAAACCAAAAGCATGGCATTATGTGCATTGTGGTGCAAGCTGCAGAACATAAAATGGTGGTATTTCCTCAGTCCTTTAGTTATCTTCCTGGATCTGTGTGAGAATCTCTTAAGTAAATTATTTAAAAAGGCAAAAACCAAAAAACCCTTTAGCAGAGTGTGCTTGATAGATTTGAGTGACGGGAAGGTAAGAAAGAACCAGAACACTGGAAAATGCTAACTGTTTCAGGAACAATGTGGGCCATGAAAGGGAAGGATGGGTAACAGAAATCACGGCTGTTGATGTGGGTGAGCACCGCCTGTTCCAGACATTGAAGTTGTGAAGTTTGAATTTGGTAAGGAAAAAGATAGTACATGTAAGGATTTGAGTAGGGGTATTGTGAACATAACGATACTTAGGGGAAAAGTGTTCCTTTTTCCCCTGCACTTAAAAAGACCCTTTTGACCAAAAGTTTGGAAAATGAGATCTTAAACTACTGAGAGCCTCTGGGCCCCAAGCATAATGATGTCGAGCCTATTCAGAGAGTAATCAAAGGCTTTGTTTGTGTACAATTGATGAAAGCCTACAGTATGTGCTGTTTCCTCTTTATGTATAATGTGTTTTTAGAAGAACAGCATTCCCTGGGAAAATACCAGCTTGTTCTGGAGTATTACAGTGATGAATGATTTGTTTGGAGTTTACTTAGATCATAACTGTCTCATAACACATCAGTTCTTTCAGGCACAGGCTTTTAAAAAGAAAGTGGTAGTGATTAGAGTTGGGCACAAGATGTAGAGTTCAGATACAGAGGCAGATCCTCTGTGTGAGGTATTTCCATCCAGGATTTTGATTCCAAATTTTTTTTTGAAGTCACTGCTGTCTGATTTATTTCTGTTCCACTTGTTGCTGCTTCTTTCGTTTCTTAAAGTATTCAGCAAGGTAAAGATAAAATGTTAATGATTGCTACAACAGTGCCAAGGTTATTTAAGTAGCTTCTAAAGCATATAATGCAAGGGACGGAAATCAAGTTACTTGCTCCATCTGTAAACTAACAGGTGCCTTCTATATTTATTCCACGCTTCCTAGAAGGAGACCTATTTTGCCAAAGCATCTTAGCAACAAGAGAAAAAGGGATTTGTACACTGTCTCTTCCAATGCCATGTTCTTACATGACCACACATGATTCAGTAGGAGATACCTAATGCAGGAGGTATTTTGCCTTTGTGCAGTTAGCTTTTGGTCCAGAATATTTTTGATGGCTTATGTTTCAATAGTAGTTCAGTCACTGAATGTGTGAGATCCACACTGGAGTGTAATGGGTCTCTGGACATAGTAGAGAACTTCTTGTTGCTATTACTGCAAGATCATAAATGGTGATGTTGAACAAACGTGTGTAAATTCTTGTACTAATGTTTTTTTCATTCTGCATCATGGTCTCTAACAAGAAAAGAATTCCATAGTGAGACTGAAAGTGCAGAAATTTTATATCCAAAGATTGTTTGACTGGGCCAAGAGACAGATTGTCAAACAAATTCATCAGCACTGAAGTTATATCCCTGCTTAATTACCTCTGTTGCCCTCTTCCCCCATCCATTAGTTATCTCTGAAGTGGATTTCCTCTGACTAAAAGCCTTTTTAAACCACATCACTAATAATTAGATGTGACCCAGTGTATGTGATCAGCTGACATTTTGCCATGATTGTTTGATCATTCAATTTGTATGTTACAGAAGTTGGCTATTTGTATTTTATTCCTTCTGTCCATCCCTTCAGTTAACAGCCCAGTTGTATATTGATTCTGTAATATCATCAAGAGAAGAAACTGAAGTCTATGTGAACTGTAGGAGAGTTGGTTTTTTTTTTTTGCATTATTCTGGTGTGATTTGATCTCTTACGGCATTTCATGCACGGCTTAATGCCCTTAGAATCATTAGTTTCCCCCTTCATGATACTGGGGTGACCAAGGGAAGAAAGAGCTAAAGAGTGTCCCATGGACTGAAAAGAGCTAAGTAGGCTTATCCTATGAGTATGAAAACCCCATGACTCAATTGTGATGTGAGGAAGAGATCTGTAGACTATTAGAGGAGTGAGTTAATCCTGTATATTAGCAAAAGCCAGAAGATCACAATTAATGAGGATTTGGAGTCTTGGTTTCCTCCCCTGTTCTGTAGCTTAAGGATTTTGTCCACATGTGAGACTAGTTTATTTTCTGAAATAATAGCTGTGCTGATTGCTTGCATCGCTGAGCAAAAGTATAAACTGAGATGAGGGGAGGTATTTTAACAGCCGGAAAATGATGTAGATGGGATGAAGAGAGGGACAAGACAAACAGATATATCAGCAAGATATTGTCCCTTTGTTTCCCACTCTGTAAATAAGGTGGCAGAGAATCAGAGAGGTAAATGGTCAGCTTCTACTTCATTTCATAGTGCAGTAACATAGAGAGTTGAGTTAAAAGACAGCCAATCTGGATGTGAGAAGAGGAAATAAGCTTTTCATGCAATGTACAGTTCTGTGGAACTTATTGCTGTGAAATAGTATTGAGGCCAAGATTTTAAGAATATTCATAGAAGAATTATGTGTTTATATGGGCAATAAAAATAATTCTTTCTGATATTAGGATAAAAAAAAAAGTAAGAGATAAACTTTCATATAGCATAAGGCAATTGGTGTCTTATATTCTATGGAGCAGGCTTCCTTTAAATGCATCCAATATATGGCTAAGTAATTGAATTCCTGAAACTACCACTAAAGCTTTTCCGCACAAGTGTAACTGGGCTGACTGGGAGAAGGATACTGATGTACTTAGTCAGCTCTTAGACTTTTTGTCACTCTGTTCTGAAAATGGCCCTTGCCTGGCAGCTGGAGAGAGAGCCTTGGTTAGAGCCTGAACCTGGTGAAGAATAAACACCAGATGACTGGTGCTGTGTTTTGGATGGAGGCCTGTGATGAACAGCTTAGTGAAGAGTTCTCTTCCAACAGTTTCAACAGTGTTGCCAGAGTTCATTGAAAAGTGGCTCACATTTCAGACTTTTTTTTTTTTTTTTAATTCCTTACTCAAATATGTGAACATTCATGGCTTTGAAAAACTCTCTTGGGTTGAATCATTCATATGAGCAACATATTGGTCTTTAGCACTGCATAAAGATTCAGTTCTGTGGCTGATATTTCTTCCTATATCTTGCTATTGTTCAACGTCTGTTGCAAGAAGAGTGAAAATAGAAATGTACAGAACCAAGAGTATATTCATTCTTACTGAGATGAGAGGGAAGGGATGACAAAAGAACCAGAAAACAAACTTTTAGGTATTTCCTTTTTGATTCCCAAAGGGTACCACTCAAGACACAAATCAATGTATTGTCTCTGTAACTGAGACATCTGTTTCTCACAGCGTTTTACAGAAATGGGACATAGAATCAAGATTAGATTTAGGAGCACCGTCATAATATGTATTTTTTCTTCTTCTTGTAAAATCCTGTTCTAACCTTTGTTTTTGTTTGGAAAAGATTTGAGCGTTTAAATATGACAAATTGTATAACTGCAAAAAATAAATTGACAAAGCCTTTTTACTTGATGCTGTGCTGTGCTTCAGGGAAGTAAAAAGATACATAGCTAGAGGCTGATGTAACTCTGAAATGTGATTCCACACAGCTATTATGTAAAACCAGTCTTTTAATTTCTCTGAAGTGTTTCTGAAATGGCTTCAGAAAGGGAGCATCAAATTCTCTGTTGGGACGGCTCTCTTTAATTCAGTGGATTTGAGTTACAGCAGTTGGCTTTCTGGGTGGCAAGCGCACACTGCTGGCTCATGTTGAGTTTTTGTCAACCAACAACCCCAAGTCCTTCTCTCAGGGCTGCTTTTAGTCCAGTCTCTACCTAGCCTGCATTTGTACTTGCGATAGCCCTGATCCAGAAGCAGGACCTTGCACTTGGCATTATTGAACTTCATGAGGTTTGCACTGGCTCACCTCTATCAAGGTCCCTAGGCTGATAGTCCAGCAGCTTTTGAAATGTGCTCAGGTGTGTTTTATGCAGAATAAGGAAGGATTACATATGTACAGGGGTGAGAAAAAGCCCCTCCAGCTAGTAAAATAATCTTTTACATCTACAGACTGCTCTGAGGAGAAATTAAATTGTACTTCACCTTTCACTCTCACCTAACCTCTCTAGCTGAATTCAGAACTGCTCCAAAGGTTGAAGGGGAAAGCAAGGTAATGAGCTCTCTTCTCTCAAGAGATTGGTTGGTGCTCACTGTGCTTAGTGTTACTAGCAAATCTGAGCAAGAACATCTTTAGCATTTCCTTGTATAGGAGCAAAAGATTAAGCCTTGGGCGACATGGTTTAGTGGGAGGTGTCCCTGCCCCTGGCAGGGGGGTTGGAACTAGATGATCTTAAGGTCCTTTCCAACCCTAACTCTTTTATGATTCTATGATTAAGTGATTAAGGCATCTGAGGACTTAGTTTTTAATAAATCAAGAAAGTCTCAGGTTTGACTGGTAGATGTGAATGTCAAGTGACTAAACTGCAACCAGTACAAATTAATAGTTGTATGAATGGAAGTGAGTTTCTGTTGTGACAGCTCTTTGAATCAAATTCATGTGTCTGTCATGCTTTACTTCAAATTGTTTGATATTTTTTTGAATTTGTGAAAGTGGCATATATATGTATTTATTAAATAGCTGGCTAAATTTATGTGCTGCCTTTTGGCTAATGGGAAAGACAGAAAAAGAGTTAAAGGGTGGAACTATGCTTGATGAAATGACTTCTGCTTCCCTAACTTCATTGTCTGCGCAAATCTAAAATGAGTGCAGCTTTGTGCCACAGGATAATTATAAAACACATCTGTGATATAAATTCTGCAATTTCTTTACAGCTTTTACTGCACTATCATTTTGCAAGAACTCAAGGCTATTAGTAAAAGTAGAGGTTAGGACTAGTTTTGAAAAATATTTGTATTTTAAAGCATGTAGATTGATATTTTCTGTCCTGCAAGAGACAGATAGCTAATAGATAGTGCTTATTGCTGCTTTTCTTCTAGACAGGTTTTAGGCTCCTGGAGCTAGGCAGTATTACTGGATTCAAACACAAATCATAAGCACAGTAATCCCTCTGTTTTATTCTTGTATATTTTCTCAGTTACTGCAGTGCAACACAAGATTAAAAATTAACTCAGTCGTAATTAAAGAAATTATACAGAACACATCAGAAGAAAATGTGTAGTAATGAGATATCATCAGTTCTTAATTGATCAGTCTTTCTGATCCCTGAAGAGCCTTTGTTAAAGATCTTTTATACATTGCCAGAGACCACCTTATTGAGATTTATTCCTCCTTTTATAGAAGTAGGTGAAATGAAGACACCTGGCCTGATGAGAGCTAGGGCTGTAGATCAAGGTTTCTGGAAAGGGATTTGAAACAGGGGTCATGTAGGTTGCAAGATTTTTCCAGGCTTAGTGATGTAGGTTTCTCTGCTTCCTTTTTCATTCACTGCTTAATTACCTTAATACTGTATTGTGAGCATTTGCCTCTTCTTCTTGCCCACTCAATGCTTTGTCTTTGAAGCAGAGACAGTTGGCACTGGTGCAAGGGGCTGTTAGTTCTAGGGCCTCTAGGCATTTCATGATATAATAAATATGAAGAGTAGAGCACCATATTCCTCATAAGTTCTCCAGTAAAGATGGTTCCAAGTGTGGCAGTGGAAGCTTATTGTGGCTTAGTTTCCTTTTGGAAGTGAGAGAGCAGGAAGGCATCTCTTAGGTAAAATGCTTGACAGAACTACTGGAAAACAATTGATTGTTCTTCAGTTTCCCATTTTATCTGCTGGACAATTTTATATCATTCTTGAGAAAAAAAAAAAGATACTAGTTATCACTGCTATTTGAATTCATTAAATAGAAATAACTTTTTTTGTAATATCCATGGATGGTTTCATGGAAAGCCAAAAGTGTGGAGGCATTTCTCACTGAAAAGGGTTATGTGAGCAATCCAGCCTTTGGCTCAGCCCCACCCCCATAGTGAGCAGAGGGGGCCGGAGGCTGCTGGAGGGGTTGTTACAGGACACCTTTACAGAAGCCCGCCAAAAGTTACCTGAAGGGGACACCCACTTGCTGCCACTTCAGGAGCTGCTACCAATCACAAGCCTTGTTACGATTCAACTGGGAGGCAGAACCAATCAACTGTTGTGGAAAGTTCGGGGGTTCTGTAACTTCTATAAGAAGAGGTGCTTGCACTCCATAAACGGTTCAGTCTTGATCATATTGGTCTGTAGTGCTGCCCGTGTGTGTGTTAATCCCCCGCACAAAAGAGCTGTCAGTAGCCACAACTTCTACTAGAGCAAAAAAAGGATTTGTGCTTAGGTGACTAGAAAATTTGCTCCCAAGATTTTTTAAATATTGTACAGACACGGAATGGGAAAAATGAAATTCTATGAGGAAACACATCATATAAACTCAGCTGAAAAAGAGCTGGAGCTGTAACTGTATATTGTCCATACTATAAAGTCCAGTCCTCTAACAGGACCCAGATTACGTTGAGCATCAAAACTAAGCCTTGGCAATACATCTGAAGGAAAACCACTTTATTGTCACATGCTTTATGTGTTAAGAAGCAGATATACGGGAAAGTGGAAAGATATGCCTGAGATGGGTGCTACACAGTTTGCGAAGAGTTGACAAAATCTTTTCTTCTGTCGCATTGAGGACAAAAAGAGCTGTCTCGTAATTTCATTTGTGGAAGTTAGTTTTTTCTGTGACTGCCTGGAAGATTCAGTATCAGTGGATTATGAAACAGCAAAGTTACAAGTGTTTGAAAGAACTTTGGAAACAGAAGAGACTGACTAAAAATATCTTGCTGGTTGATTGTTTTTTATCTTCAGATATGGCTTGAGCTGGAATTTTTGTCAACTGCACGAAGTTCATACACTTTACCATTTACAACAAGCTGCTACTGTGCTTTCTGAAAAGAAAAAACTTGAAAACAAGGGCTTTACTTTAGAGGGATTCACTTGAAAGTGTGCCTTTGGGAAAGAACAAGGCTATAGAAGATTTAGGCTGACCTCTGAAGTTTTTTTAGATTTTAACATCGGTGAAATGTGTTCTTTCAAAAAGCTTCTGAGTTCAGGATATATCCTCCTTATTATTTACTCTGCTTTAAATCAATAAAAGTATTTCCAGCAAAGACTAAAATCCTGTCACCCTTGTCCAATACTCTCTTTCCACATAGGTAACCTTCCATAATGCTATTCTGCTGGAAGAGTGAACTTTAAAACTGTAAATTTTTTCCCTTTAACTTTCAAAATCATCCATTCCTGTTGGTTAGGACTGAACCCTGTGTGCATGAAACCCACTGTCTGTAGGGGACACTGTGCAGGAATGGGTGTTTTGGAGTTTCAGTTGTCTGGGTTGGCCACAGGGATAATGGCTAATCTGCACCCGGTTTACATGGCTTATGTCACTGTGGCCATCGTGAGCAGAGCAACTTGGTGCTGGCAAGAATTTGGAGAATTATCCTGATTTTTTTTTGTTTAATGCATTATAGTAGTACTCTATTTCTGAATCCCGTCCCCCCACTCTCCTCATCCTTGATCTGATTTCCTTATATGTGTACGCATGTATTTATGTATATACACACACACAAATACGTCTTTTTCTTCCACTTCATTTTCTTTAGGGAAGAATCCTATGCTGGTTTTCCTAAAGAAATTGCTGATAAAGTCAGGATAGATTCTGATCTGAAATCAAATTCACTTCACTGGTGACAGAGCGTCATCAAGCTTTTTCCTTTTAGTGACTTAACTCCATTCTGCTGATACTAAGAAAATCAAAGAATGAGAGTACACCGAGTTCTGAAAGCTAATGTTGCAGAAAGGGGGAGTGTTTCAGTCCCTCTTAAGAATAAACACTAAGCAGCAGCTCTAGAAGGGTTTCAGGCTTGGTTCTTTATTATTCTGTGTATAAAATGGTGCTCTGTATTTTGGAGCTAGTTCATGCTCATCTTGTATTCCTAGTGTAAATGACTGTGTGGGTTGACTTAGTAAATGCCCACATTGTACCTGGTGAAGAGACACGAGACCTTTTCCTTCAGTTATGCAGATTACAACACTGAAGTTCTACTGACCTGTAGTCAGTGATTCTTGATTGACAGGTCAGTATGGGGCAGAAAACCAGTCCACGATGGTCTGTTAAACAGAATAAAGTCTTCCGTTCTAAAATTGATTTAAAAGTAACTTCTGAAACTTTTACACTGTAAACCAGTAAACAAGTTGAAGGGGAAAAATCCAAAACATCAAAAAAATCCAAAACATCATTTGCACAATTCATGTGCAAATAAAATTTTTCTGTGGAGTGCTGAAATTAAGATAACCATGAAGCATTTATTGCAGTTCAGAACAGTTTACTAGAGTTTAGGCATCATTTTAGATGATGAGCACGTTTGCTGTTGTTATATTTGGACTTCATTAAATGTATTTTATTAAATCTATTGTAAATCTGTTTTATTCCCAAGGGGCCAGTTAATGTAATCTTGCATATAAAAAATATCAACCAATAGTTCCCACACTAATTTTAATCACTGTTTATTTATAGACCCTAGTGAAGTGCGTTTTGTCAGTTTAGTTTATTGTGCACTGCTCCTTGAGCAATTACTTTTTGTCTTTTTGTCCTATGTAGAAGAAACTGTATATTCATTGTTACTGTGTTAAAAAAAAAAGAAGAAATACCTTTTGAAGGTTATTTAGGCTGACCTTTATAAAGAAATAAATGCAGCTATAAGACTTGACTGTATAATTTCATGCAATTTTCTTATGCTGATACTCTGTCTTAACCTTCTGACTTTTGAGTTTCAAGATCTTTCAACTTTTACAAGCAGTTTGTTTTGGTTTTCTCTCCTGTCTCTTAGGCTTCAAACAGGAAAAGTCATCAGGATGTGTAAAATTCAAGAATTAAAAATTAACAAATTTTAGTGCAAAAATCAGGAAATAATAAGCCAACAGGGAGTCATAAGTTAGGAAAACAACAAGGTCCTTAGATGAGATAAAAATTACAAGTCTGAGATAAATGTGCTACAGAGACAGGCAGTAATTTAACGAAAGTGGAAGAACACACTGCATGTGTACTGTGAACAAATTTTGCTGTGAAGTATGCACAAAGTATACCTATGAGTAAAGAGTAAGTAATTTGCAGTATTTACTGTGTGCAGTGTGTTCTGAAATTAAACGCATTAGGTGGTAAGACACATAAGACTTTGCATATGACTGTCTTTCACAGCCTTTCTCCTAGACAGAAAATGGCTGGTATGAAGTCATTAAAGCTGTATGGAGTCTAGCCTTGGTTTGATCAGAGTTCTGTTTTACTGGAAAATAATCCTTAATGTATCAAGTGGCTATTATTTGTCCACCCAAAATTCTCATGATAGGTTATACTGGTGAAATTTGAAAGAATATTGTCTTTTGAGGAATGGTTGCTGTTTGTTAGTGCTGCACGTTATGGGTGTTCAGTTGTTCCCTCTCCTGCCTTTTCAGAAGGAGCAGTAGTGCACAGCCAGACTAGAACCGATGTTCCTTCCTCTCTAATTTTCACTTTTCAGAACTGTGAAATTTTGAATATGTGCATGTCTGTAGTTCATTATCTTCCAAATTCATCGCTGAATTATTTTTAAAGTTTGTTTTAAATAAGGGAAAAGTAAAGGAGTTATGTGTATCAGCATTATCTAAGGTCAGTGGTGATGAGAAAATATTGTTCTTGATCTAATGATCTGACCTAATTTTTAGCTGGTCAGTGGAGATGGGGATTGGTATTAATTAGTCTGTATGTGAATGTGCACTAAATTCCAGCTGAGAATAGGCAGTCAGCATGCTTAAAGTTCTCAGTGTACAACGAACATAAGGGGAAATGTGGGAATGTGATCTTCATACTGCAAAGCTGTTACAGCAAAGATAGATTATGATAGTTACCGCAGACCAAAATGCAGGTTACATACACTGGGCAAAGATCATTGTGTGCACCTGAATTAAATGCTTAGTGAGCTTCAGCTAATGTAATGCTGAGCTACATCCTGGAAAACCATGCTTAGCTTGGATCTCTTCAAGACTTGCAAGTCAAAAATGCCAACTGAAACAATTTTGATTGAAAACATGATAGAAGTTGCAGAAAATAAGAGGAGGCTGAACATGATTATTTTGGGAAATAACATAGACTAGGAGTATGTGTAAAACCCAAGAATGTATGGTGCTGTAAAAGGAAGATCCACCCCATTCAGGAGAGTGCCATAACAAGTCTGTAGCCTGATGCTCACGAGTTGACCTCCATGCCACTGAAAGAAGCCCCGAACAGACAGAGGCCTACTTCCTAAGTTTTACAATATGCACCAACAGGGCTTAATTTGATATTCAGCTGAGGATGTGCTCCTCTTTTTTGCTTTCATTAGCTGAGAGGGCAGTAAATCTAGAGCTAACAGAAGACAGCATAGCGTCATCTTGCCACCTAGACAGCCTGTAGAATTTGCCACAGTCCTCCAAGTCAAGTGCTTATAGCTGAGTGATTTTTATGACTGCTAATAACAGCTGTAGCTATGTAAACTAAGGTAATGAATCAACCAAATTTATGCCTTGAGGCATTCACCTTCAAGGCCAGGAAGGAACTGTTTCTGTCTAGCTACTGGTCTCATTTGAAGGCTCTTGTGGCACCTTTTGAATTCTTTTCATGTATTCCTGTTAAAAATAATGGTTGTTGCTGTCATAAAATAATTTTAAAACCTCAGCAGGACATTTTTATTATTAACATGAAAGTAAGACAGGTGTTCATGTATTGTGACAGAGATTAGAAAGACCAACCTTGTTAAGTTTATAGAGAGGTCACTCCTGGTGATGCATAGCTTCTGCAGAACTGCCTGGGTCCTTTTTTTTCCTTTTTTCTTTAGCAACTGCATACTGACTCCTCTGGAAATGAGACAATTTCATGGCAGCTCACATTAGCACTGATAACTGTGAAATTAGCTATTGCCATGTCTCCATGTTGGTGCCATGAAAGAAGGAACACCTGCCAGGGACTATTAATAGTAGGGAAAGAAGGGGGGAAAGCAGTTACGCAAAGCCAAAAGGCAATGCAATTCAGCATGACTGTTACATTATAAGGTGGTGGATTAGGCTATGATTTATTCAATTCACTGCAAGGGTAGAAGTTTTCAGCATGGAATTTGAGGCTAAATGATGTTTCCCTGTGGGAGAAGGGGGACATGATATTGTTATGCTTTTTGACTTGACATGTTGGCTGGTGTCAAGATCTTGCAAGGTATTTGGATTGATAGTTTATGCTGTTGACTTCTGAAGTAAGTGTATCAATATCTCTGCCTGTGGAAATAAAATAAGAGTGTTTCCTCGGCAAATGCAAGTCTGAGTTCTGAGCCTTTTCCAGCTGAAATTCAACCTCCTGAAAGCACTTTTCTTGCAACATCACTTTGTTGGTACTTCTCTTGTTTTCACTTCTACACATCTTCAATGCATTTTTTGACCAAGTAATAGCCAATGTACATTGAGCCCCACTGAACCTGTCTGAACACATAGTGTAACTTTTGAGCTGCTCTGCATTAAACCCTGCTTAAAGGCTCCTATTCTGGCTGTCCTAGCCTAATCTAAGTTGTAGGACTTGGAGACATGATCAGCTTGATAACTTTTTAGCAAGCTTACTAATATATGGTAACCGTGAATGCATGTTCATAGTTTACAGCAAATTCAAGATAATTTGACTTGGATTCTCTGACTTAGCTCTAGAAAAGCAATTGAAGATAAATCATTATTACCTTGCTTTTGCCACAGGCTGTGTGTGCATGAGGAGAGCTGTTATGACTCAGCACAGCAACTTTTTGTCTGTGCCTGAGCCCTTGTAATCCCATACGATGTCAGTTAGTCAGCATCTGGTAAGAAAATTGGCTCCTAGCCAGGATTTCAAATGATGAGCTGAATGGACCACCTGAATATGTGTGACTTCAGTGATTTTTAATTTCATTGTGAGCATTTAAGCTGATAACATTCTAAGAACTAAATTTCATGCAGAAGACTGGGTACTTTGCAGTTCTGAATACGTCCTGTGGAACTGAGCCCAAACAAAGGAAGCTGTTTGATGATTTCTTCTTCAGGAATGAGAAAATTGGCTCTTTTTAAGATGAGAGATCTTACTGGAATTCAGGTAATACACCGAAAGATTCGGGGTAGCATTTATTAACATGAACTGAAAGGGAAGGGACTCATCAGCTGAATGACTAGACACTAAGATCTGAACACAGTGTTTCTTTTTTAAAGCTTTCTTTAACCAGCTGCCTGCAGGTTTCAGTGGGTTTTCAGAAGAGTACTTGGAGCCTCAGACCTGTCTTAAGAGATGCAAATTTAACAAAGCATTCAGATGTGCTCCTTAAGTTTTATACCACTAAGGATGGATGAGAATATACAGGACTCTCCTCGGAGGCCTTTCAGATGATGAGTTGTTGATATTTCATTGAGACAGCAAAAGACCAAGCTGTGTAAGCAGGATTAATAATCATTGGTGTCAGAGGTTAACTTTTATTTGATAAGTATTTAAAAAGGTACTTCTGTGTGGAGATGGTTTAGGAAAGCCTCTGGAAAAATATACTACAGAACAAATCTTCAAACTTAGAGTATTTTATGAGTTTAGAGAGATTTCTTACTTTCTCTCTCAAATTTCCCAGGCTTCTATATTTTTTGGTTCAAAACATGTCTGGCTTCTAAATGAGCTGGCACTTACCTCCAACCAGGTTTTTTGTATTTGTGCAGAAATTCATGTCTCGTGCAAGATTCCTCCCTTTATAGAGTAGTCTTTAGTCTGAAGACTGATAGTTTTATGACCTAACACCCACAGAAAACAATTTGTTTTATAGTGGTATCTGCCAGCACTAATACAGTTAAAGCTTTGGCAGCAGTTTATAGGAAAGTTTACATTCATAATTTTTTTTTTTTAATGGGGAAGCCCCTGAAATGGTACTTGTTTCTAAATAGATTCAAGGCATTTGCTAGATCCCTGGGGGTCAAACCCAAGCATCTTTCCATGAGCAGCTGGGTAAGAGACCCATCATATGTGTACTGATCTTACCCCCCAAAAGGTCAGATCTTGAGGTGATTTTGTGTAGGGGCTGAATTTACATTATGCCGCATGTTTTTACAAGAATCATTGCAGGTATCTGTAAGCCTGTCAGATTTTTTTCATACTGGAAATGAAGGTTGTTTTCTTTCCTCATCTTTTCATGGTCGAACTTAACCATATGTCTTTTAAATAAAGACTAATGACCCGGTTTATACACCTACGTGTGGAAAAACTAATGGTGTTTTTTATTGCTTACTCTCTTGGTAGCTATGGAAAGAGGTTGCTCTCTGGGTCAATAATACCATTTAAGTTAAGCCAGCACGCTGACACACTCTGGTAGCTTCTAGAGCTGTTCTTGTCAACTGGCAAGTGAAAGGTCAGTGGCTTACAGATTGCTGTTTGTGATAGGGAAACAGCTACAGTAAGATTTGAACTTCTTATGATGGCTTGTTGCTGGCAGGTTAGTAACTGACCAGAGAAATGAAAGTTTGTTTTCATAACAAATATATTACTCCTGCACATAGTGAGCTAGAGAGACATGTGCCTCAGCTTCAAAATGCAGGGACTTCATTTAGCTGCTGCCCCATGTGTACAGACAGAAATTAGACGTGCTCATCTTTCATAGTCTGCACACACTCATCATTGCTGCACCAGTTAGTTTGGCACAATTAGCCCAGCTGCTGAGGTCTTAAAATGTAGCTGATGCAACAAAGGATTAAAGTGTGATTGTAGAATCTGGATGTATGAAATCAACTTTAACTGAGTCACACAAAAGTAAGGCCTTTTCTCTTGTAAAATGGTACTAATCTGATAGCAATTAAAAGTCATAACAGAAAAAGATCCGATTAATTTCCAGCTGCACAGCTTTATAACGTAGCAGCAAGATATACAGGCAATTTAGAGAATTCACAACTTTATAAAAGTAGGTTTAAAAAACCCCTGAAAGCTAGAGACAGCCTCAGCTTTCCCACAGATTGCTATGTTGTTGTTGTCTTCTTGATGAGAAAGCAAGCCGTTTTATTGTGTTGCTGCACTGTAACTTTTTGCGTTGCTGAAATGCCTAGACACACAAAATTGAGACCAGAACCTTTCATTGCTAGCTGCTGTTCCTATTTTTGTTTGGAGAATAAATAATGGAATATGCCAGCTGGGAATCATAGAATGGTTTGGGTTGGAAGGGACCTTAAAGATCATCCAGTTACAATTCCCCTGCTATGGGCGGGGACATCTTCTACTAGACAAAGTTGCTCATGGGTTATTTAGTTCAGGAGGGCACTGGCAAACTAAGAAAAATGACTTAATTGCTAAGCCAAATCAAAATGAGCCTAGGTACCTCACGTCTGAGTGGTGGAGGTTGCTTGGGAATGTGCATCAACTTTTATTTACCAAGTTATGGTCTGTATGAGAATTTGTTGATCAAGTAAATGAACCATTGTCATAAGCTTAATAGTGCAGAGTTCCTGTTTTATGATAAAGCTTTCATTGTTGCCAGTGCTGTTCTTATTTGGTGTTGGTTTTGAGGAGAGTGTGCTCAAGAAGTAACTCAGGTTGTCAGGCGGTACTGTTGTGCTGCATGGTTTTGGTTTTGTCTGTTTTGCTTTGCTTTTCAGTTCAAAAGCTAGGGCAAGAATATGCACTGAGTGAATGCATGAATGTAAGAGGGAGAATACTGGATGCCTGAAAGAATTGTATTGTTATTTACAATGGAAAATGTAGCATAAATAAAACAAAATCAGAATTACTCCTTTGTAAGGCAGAATTCTTAGGAGGAAGAATCAGAGGAAAATGTCTTCCAGTAGAGAAATCCACCATTATTTGGATGTCTGATCAGCTCTTGGGTCAGCCTTTAAGTAGCTGATCTTAAAGAGATTCAGTGAGTTTTTGTAAAATATTCCATTTAATGGCACTAGCTCTTGAGTGTGAGCTGGAACGAACTGATTCATAGCAGCTTTGATGGGATGATGTGCCTGCATCTGGGCAACTGGAATTTCATCTGTGCTGAAGAGTGCACTGGATCTGTGCTAAATAGCATCTTGTTTTCAGAGGGACATGGGAGGTGCCTGCAACAGTCAAAGGTCATATTTCTTTTGGACAGCAGGAAGCTGGAGGTTGCAATTAAGCTCTAGGTGCTCTCATGGTAACTAAGTAATGTTTAAGTAAAAGTAGTTTATGCTAAATACAATCTGACTTTTCTTCATGAAATACAAAGCATAATCAGTGTTCTTGCCATCCCAGCAATTTGCCTATTAAACTCCCTCACTCTTTCTAAGGTGTGCAGTTTTGTGTTTAGACGCAAATGATGTGCTGTTATGGTAGCCCTTTCTGCTAGATCAGTATTTCAGATTTTGTGTGCAAATTTGAATAAAGCAGGAGCAAAGCATGCCTGAGGACCCCCCCTAGAGTTTCAGCCCTTGCAGTAAATAGTGAGTGGCCTTTGCTAGGCAGTATTAAGTATGTCTATGTCCAAGAAAGAGCCTGAATGCAGCAGACATTATGCATGTCCTTTTTCAGCCTGTTCCTCATAGAACATATTTTTTGACACGAAAGGACTATCAGGAATTGCTGTCTTGCTCTTGTTCACACTGTGTCTCTATCAGCGGTTGCACTGATCTTGAGCTATAGCAGCTTAGTATTCTGCTATGAGAGAAAAAGGTCGCAGTCAAATGGCAAGATGCTATGAGACTATGCCAGTGCCCTTAGCTGCAGGAACTTGCTACTGTTTCAAAATTTTTTTTTCTAAGGGTGGATTTTTTCCTTAACAATTGTTTCCTTAACAATTGTTTCCTTGAACAATTCCTTAAATGTCACCTGTGTTGTATTGAGGGATTTGTGACAGATGCAGAGTATGTCCTTGGTACTCTGTGGTATATTAAAGATGATGGACTTATCAAATCCCTACCACTTTCAAGTTGCTCTCACTGAATGGTGTAATTGTTCCTTTTTGCTGTGGGAAGGATGCGTTAAAATTAATTGGATAGTTGTGTGGACAGCGCAAGATTCATCTTTCCCTCTACCCCTCCACCCACCAATCCCCCACTTCATAGCATCACAGAATCAGAATAGTTTGAGTTGGAAGGGACCTTCAAAGGTCAGTTTAATGGTGGCTAAGTAAATTTCTGCCAGATTTACTTCAAAACATTTAAAGCTGTGTTTGACAGCAATATCTGAAACTGACTCTTGCGTATTTTCCTTTCCTATTTTCACATTCTGAGCTCTCCCAACAACGCTCTCAAATAATGAAAATGAAATATAGCAAATGTCAAATTATCCACATTTCCATTTTTTCTTCTTGGCACTGAACACAGTGGATCCCAGCTGTCACCTTGTCCTTTGAATGCTATGATACATAAATTTATGCTGCACAAAAGTGGGTGCAGAACTTCCATGTTATGCAAAAGGGGTGAAGTCAGTATTTCCAGAAGGGCCCAGATAAAATAGCCAAATTGTGGGAAGAGGATCTGCTGCTTACTGATACATTAACATGCTAAGAGATGCCTTCTCTAGCTGAAGTAGAACTTCAGTAGTACTTCCTTCATTAATCCAAGAAGTCTCTTCAGCAGAGACCACCCAGCTCCTGATCTGTTTTCTGATGCTGCTTCCCATTGGCAAGTTACTGTAATTCTGCTGAAATTTGTAGTGGCTGGGAAGAACTACAGCTTACTGAGCACTTAAGATTTTTGTCTTGGTCTGCATTCCACCATGCTGTCACATCAGATGTGAACTCCTATTCATTAAAGAAAATGGAAGATTTTTTAATTTCAGTTTTCAAAACTGATTTGTAAATTAGAGTTCTTGTCTCAACCTGTAAGAATTGCTATGAGTAGGTCAAGCCCAGGAAAATCAGGGTCTCTTAGTGCTTGGGCAAGATTTGGTATTCTATACATGTGTCAGAAGGATACATGTGAATGATGTACAGTGAGATACCTCTTCTAGTGCTTATTTCATCACTACTATAAACCTGAAACCAGGCTCCTTGAGCCAAACAGGAAGAATAACTTTATCTTGTTATGACTGAGAGAAAACTGTGATGAGTCAAAAAGGTAAGGACAGAAGGTAAAAGATTATTACTTTTGAAGAACCAGAACACCTTATTATGCCTAGTGGAAAACTTGAAATTAAGCTGTTAGGCTTGTGTTGTAAGCAGGCTTATAAGTATTTATGATATTTTTGGTGTGCTAAAGCTTTGAGAAAAGTATCCTTTACAGCTTCCCTCAGCTTACCTCTTGAAGGGGGGTCTTCAAGAAGAACCCTTTTCTCTGTTAATGTAGACATTTGCTGTCTAAAATAAACCAGGAAGTAATTTCATCAGTATTTACTGGAAGGAAAATTCAGTGCTGTTCTGAATCAAAAGTGGATTGTCAAAGAAGTCATTCATGAGTGTGTGTGTTTATGAAAGAGAGCTTTCTGCCTTAAGCAGCTTCTTGCTAGTGGGCTTCTCCCCTGAGATTAGGATCTCTGGACACTGAGGATTGCTTTATAGCTATTTGAACACAGATTTGTATCTTGAATTTGGCTTCAGACGTGGTTACATTTCATGCATTTCTGTGTATCCAGTTCATTCATCAGTCATTGAGTAGATTTTGGGACTGCTCTTGAATGCTTCGCTACATCCAGGTTAAAGGATGTTTCACATGTTTCAGAAATGCTAACTTCCATTTGTACAGTAATTTCAATTGGGGTCCTCAGTTAGGAGCTTTAGAAACATTATTGAACTTGGCTGTAAAATACCCTTATGTAAATATAATTAATCTCATACTGCATGATGGCAAATTTTAAATGTAGAGTGACTCTTTAACTGGAATAGGAAGAGAATTTTGCCTGGTTGACACCTGTGGTTTAATTGCAGAGCCATCTTTTTCCTATGAAGTAAAGAATTTAAATCATGACTTATCACCAGCTCTTGCTATATACTGTCAGAAAGCAGTGAAAGAGGAGCTTAATAGATGCCTTGCTTTTATGAGACAGGATAAAGAAGTAGGGCCTTGGGAGGGACATCTGTCTTGTTCAGTGTGCACTTAAAGAGTTTTTATTGAGGCATGAAAGGTTGCATTGTTCCATGCTTTGTTTTTTTGTTGCTTTTCCAGGCAGGGATGAGCTGCCAACAATTCAATAAAGGAATTTCTTGAAGTATATCCTATTAACTGACCTTAAGCCTCATGAATATACTATGTGGGTACTCACAGAAGAGAAGGGAAAAAGAATTGAGGAATTGATTCTTCTTTTCCCCGTAAATCCAGGAGAGTAGTAGTAGCAGTGAGAGAGACAGTGACATCGAAGAGGCAGATCTACCTGAACTGTATTTGCCAGGCATATGTTTTTGGAGGGGAAAAAAGAAAAAAAAAAAAGCCCAAATTTGTTAACATTCAAAGTGTAATTTTCAACTATGTCTCTTGAACTGGGATGGGGAAAGAGAAAAATTCTCTGAGAACTTTGGAAACCTCTGTTGTGAGTATTTTTATGCTTGATATATCCTGGTGCAATTACTCAAATTTGTGTATGTGTAAATTTCAGCAACCGGTGTCGGAGGAGGAAGGGATAATTTGGTGGTGTGATTGGAGGACAGAGTAAATGAGATGGTAAGATTACCTCCAAAGGCCACTCTTCAGTTTTATATAATAGTTTAAATGATTTCTATGCTCTCCAGTCTATGAAGCAAAAGAAAGGAGTGTAACAGAACTGACTTGAATTCAGTAATCTCTGGATATATGAATTATCTGGACTTCTTTCTGCCCCTACTTTATGTTTATGTGTTGAACTCTGGGAATAAATGAGCATTTAATAGTCAAATGTCATGGGCATGCATCTAGTGAGGTACTTAGGCTGTGGATTGACCCAGATGCGCAAATTTGTATGGTATAAACAATAGTCTGATGAGTACTGGATGCAAAAAAGGTTCTCAGCCTGGCCCACTATTTGGCATAGCACTGTCTTTGCCCTTCATCTCCGCTGACTGCATGACCAAAGGACAATTTCATAATTAAATATCAAGTTCTAGTTTGTTGTCTTGTTCTTGCTGATTTATAAGATAGCAAGAAAGTGACTTGAGGAACTTGTTCAAATAAAGCCTGATGTTTTGTTTGATGTTATCAGTGCTGCAGTATCACAAGGTACTTCTGTGTGCTCATACCATCAAGCGATGTTGCAGGCATCCCAGATAAGTGATAGTAGAATGTTTGAAATTTAGGGAAATATTTCAGCTTTCATTGTTTCTGGAGACAAAAATCCCACATTACCAGACAAAGTAAGCAAGTGCTAAAACTAGAAACCATTCCTGGATTAATTGGTCTTGAACTGTGGCTTAAACAAGTTCTTATTTTGTCTTAATTTGTCTGTATCTTGTGTTAGGTAAAACAAAGTGTGTTCACATTTTGGTATCCTTGTGATATGCTGTCAGCTAGGAAGTGTCCCTGCTGAGGCACGCAGTAAATCAGTGGAGCCTTAGAACAGACAGTATGTGCATTTGGAAATTTTGTTATGAGAGAGTTCACACTGAGAAATGGATTTTTGCCCAGGAGGTGTTCCAGCATGGGTAAAGAAAGCAGGCATAGTGTTTTCCTGGACCCTCAGGATCAAGAGGGTGCTTCGCAAGGCCAACATACCCTATTATGAACGTCCATCCAGGGCAACTGGGAGCTCCCTCCGACATGGTTGTTTACACTGGAATGCTGCATTTCCCAGATAATACATCAATATCAAAGTCAACAGTAGCTTCCTGTTTTGTGCAACAAAGCAAGCTGTGTGAATGAGCGGGAGGGAGAGCTGCTGCCTCTCCAGCAGGCTCTGGTGGTCAGTACCATATGGATGTTTTGCAGCTTTCAATTTGAGCAGCTGACCATCCCTGTAATACTTGGACTGTTGTGCGGGACACATGACAAAATAGCAGTACTACTGAAAAGCCTACATTTATATAGAAACAATACATTCTGCATCTGTTCATGGTATATGCAATTCCTAAAGTGAGAATTATTTATTTCTCTTTTCTCTCAGTCTTAGGGATAGTGCGGTAGTCCACAAACACAGAATCTGTAAATATGTTTGGTTATTTCCAGTTTCTTCTTCAGTTCCTTTACATTTTATTATAAGAAAATTTGACCTAAATACAGGCTTTTTAAGATCTCCATCCGCATTTATTAAAAAGCATTAACATTCCATTTCCTGACTAAGATCTGTTTCTCTCTGAGTGTGTAGGTGAGGGAAGAATGGTTTATATTTATATCTTTCTAAAAGAATCTAAATCTAAAAGAATGTCTCTTTGTTGGTGAGTATTTGATTATTTTGGAGTGCTTTTATTTAAGAATTAGTTACTCAAAAATTCATGAACAAAGCATCTAATCAGCCTTTGGGGAAGCTTGAGAGTTATACCTTTCACGCAATGCCCACAATCAGTTTGAGGTTTTTTATTGTTCTGTTTGTTCTGTGCTGTTCACGTTAATAGGACTCATGGATATGGGTGTGGGTGACCTGAAAGTCTCTATAATCACACAAACTGTTCAGTTGCGGCTTTGGTGCCCATGTTACGGTGGATGTTTTCTGGATGTCCCAAACACCAAGACAGGCATATCCTTTCCTGTTTTGCAGTCAGCTGAAATGCCCAAGCCTCCCCATCTTGCAGCTTTAAGGGATCTGCTGACACCAATAGAATAGTGCTGCACTGGCTGTGGAAATTTGTATTTGGAGCTGCAAATTTTTATTTGGGAGGAGACAGGGAGGTTATAATTGCAACTGAGATTGCAGTTAAGTCAACTCATCAACTTCTAAGCTGCTGTCAGGTTACCATGGAAGTAAGTAGCACTTCCTGGTTACATTGTCAGCAGTAACAATTAATGATGATCCATCCCTGATTTCAGCTATGCGAATTGGATGGGCTAAGACAAGGTTGGGTTTGTATGTGTACTCTGCTCTGAAGGGAGAGCTTTTTAACTGTCTACTTAGAGGTTCCCAACATGGTAGATGATAAAATTCGTCTCAGGCTAATTTGAGGGAGTAGGGCAGAATCTTGTGCCAGTTCATTGCAAATCTGAATAGCTGAGTTAGTAAAAGTTACAGAAAATTGGAGGAATTACTGTCTAGTGAATTCAAGTGTATTGCATGCCCCAAGTGGACATACATAGGTTAACAGAATACTGAGGAGCAAATGTCTGTTTGCCTGCATGCTGGAAATTTAGGGGTTGTCCTGGCAGCTAGCCTAAATTCCTGTTTAACAGTAGTACAAGATGATTTAAGTCCAGAATTTCAACTACAGTGTTCTGAAAGCACTGCTCATTCAGTCAGTAAATTTGAAGGGCTCAGCGTGTGACTAACATGGTAGGGGCACTTTAGCAGTTTTACTGGTTCCTGGTGAAATTAGACTGGCTAGTTTAGTGTTCCTGTTCTTGAAGTATTATAGCTGATTGGCCTAAAAAAATATATGTAAAATTAGAAAAAACACTTAGTTTATCTTCTTAGCCATAGTAGAATGTGTAACAGATCTCTGTAAAATAAACAGAGATGGCTTGATAGTTGGTCTAAAAAATGCTGCCGTATCACGTCTTTTCCCCTCCTACATACAAACCACAGGTCCTCAACTTTGCGTTAATAACTGAAATGTTTAACAGCTGAAATAAAGCAAGGCCTAAGTGGAAAAATAACTACAGGATGATCTTGAGCATTTTCGTTTAATGCCTCACAAAGATATTCTGTTGTTAATGTGGTAACAAGGGTAGGCAGGAGAACTGAAATTGAACAGGTGAGAGACTGGTTCTTGAGAACTTTTTCCAGCAGAAAGGAAGCTATGCCTTTGACTCTTGCTAGCCATTATTTGGGAGGCTTCTTTTTAGGCATATATTGCAATTCTGTGACATACACAGGTGAAGAAAAGCTATTTGTGGTTGAAATGAGGGAAGGAGGAAAGGGAAGTTGTGAGGAATTGCATGAAGTACAGTAGGTGACATCACACCACTGTATGTTTATGCAGATGTAATAGTCAAGAAACTGAAAGCATAATTTTGAGGAGGTGTTTCAACAGGGCCAACCCAGCTTTCTGTAGAGTCAATAAAGATATTTCAGTTGATTTGAGGAGAGCTGTGTCAAGTCTGGTTGAACTTCACTTCTTCTCCCAGAAAATGAAAGGCTGATATGAGACTTCCTAACATGGGGAAAAATAAATGGACCATCAGAAGAATGAAATCACAGGGTGCTTAAAGCCTTATCAGAAAGCCAATGAAGGTGAGTGGTGATGATCCCAATTTTCCAGAGAGATGATAAATAGATTTTTTCTGAAGAAAGGTCAACAAAAATGCTTTGCTATTTTACAAAGGCAAACAAATATATTTTTTTTCCCTGAAGTAATATATAAATATCTTACACATTTCTAAGCTCTCTCTCTTGTACCCTGAGGTAAAGCTGAGTAAGTATTATGGTTTACTCTTTCTTTTCCATATGAATGAAAAGCCATAGACATTAGCAACGGGATGAATTTATCCCATTAGTTTTAATGCAGGCAAGGTTAGAGCTGAGCCAAAGTACTGTAGATAGCATGACAGAAGCAATAAACTTGTTCACAGAGCAGCATAGATGTAGTGAATGAAGTGCCTCTGTTACTCCATATGCAACCCAGAGGCACCTCGGTATGAAGAGGGGTCAGCTAGTGAGCTCTAGATGATGACAGTTTTGTTTTTTTCTGTCTTCAGATATCTCAGCTTATGACAGAGACTAGTCGAGAGGGCCTGACTGAAGCCGCATTGAACCGCTACAATGCAGATAAACCTTCCTTGTACAGCTTCCCTGCTTCCCAGAGCACATATGTTGCCAGTGAAGTATCCACAGGCACCTCGGTGGCAGCATCATTTTTTGCCAGGTAAGAGAGATTTATCAGATTTTCCTTCTCTGGAAACATAATGTCTTTCAAAGGAGATGATTCTCTAGTGAAGGCAGACTACAGCACACATATTAAAACATGGCTATATGTCACAGACTTGCAGGAATTACTAGAATTGCCATGAAAATGTTGTTTAATCAACCTATATGCATTTGTCTGTAAGATGGGGATGATGCTTCCATCCTCTTCTGTAAGATCGCTCTTAAATTCTTGATTTGGTTTCAAATGTGATTGTACTCACAGAATAATACCTGATTTACTGATATGTTTAGGGGGGTGTATCCCTGAACGAGAAGGGCCTATCCAAGTAATTTCCTCAGAGAAGCAATTCATTGCAGAGCTAACTAGAGGTGGATAGTTCTGTTTGATGGGCAACCTTCAGGTTTCTTTACTGAATTTTACTTCCATCAAGGGAAATTTTCAAGATTTCCACTTTCAGACTGAAAAGTTAAGGTTTCTGATGTCAGTTTCTTTCCCTGTCCTGCCGTTAAATTGTAAACAGGGAGAGGTTGGGAGTGTAAACTCAGCCTCAGATCACTCTTTCTGTTAAGTATTCAGCCAATGTTTCAAAAAAATTCAATGAGATAAAGTTTCATTTAAAAAAATCTTATGGCTGTCTATATTAGTATGTCAGCAAAAGTGGTTTGTGAAATGGGCATAGCAGCTAATAAGTCAAATATCTATTATCTACAAGGAAATATTTTTCTGCACAGAATTATGCTCTTTTCAAGACATAATCTTTTTAGCCCAGTTGAATCCTTACATAACTGACAAAGCTGAAATTATCCTTGTCTTCTGATGCTTTTCAATAATTAGAAGATTGACTTGGGAACAGTTGTGGAAGTAATGAAATAACAAGAGAATAAGGTATTTTTACAGCACTTCCAGTCCAATTTAGTGCGAGATCTGAATTTCAAAACATGGTATGAACTTTTGACTAAATGCCTCAAGCATGTTCAAATTAAGTTCCTACCCTTGAGAGAGCCGACTATTAGTAATTCCACATGATTCTATTTTATTTTAAAGGTAACTGGAAAACTTATAAAGGTGCTAGACTCTGTAAACCTGGAGAGATTTTCCTGTCCTGTTTTTCCCTCACAAGCATAAAGACTGCATATGTTCTATGAGAGTTACACAAGTTAATCTTGTTAAAGTATGAAGAGTAGGATTTTAAAAGATCCAGTGAATATTGTTTGGGGCAGCTCTGCCATTTTTTCTTTACCAGTGTGATGTTGCAATAGCAAATGTGAATGATGATTGTGGTCTTGATTTGCTGCAGGCAGTTCAAATTAAATTTGCAGAATGTACTCATATGGTAATATCTAACTATAGTGCAGATTGGGATGAGCACGTATTTTAGCATGAATTGATTTATAAAGATGGCTTAACTCATTTGTTTTTCATTGTTTCAGTGTTTTATGCTGAGGGAAATCATTTGCTCTTAGTACCCTCTGCTGAAATGTAGGAAACTAATTAAATTTATTAAAAATCCCTAGTGTAAATCACAGCATTTTAAGTAGAACTCTGTTAGTTTCTAGCTGATGGTATGAATTGTTAGGTATGCTTGGCCCAGCAGAGTTCTCATGTTTAGACTGTTTATTTTTAAACTGTATATAGCCAGACAAAAATGCCTGGTTTAGTTTGGGGTATTTCATAATTAGAATAGCATCACTTACATAAGTCAGTTTTGTGTTGGACTTCAAGTTACGTCATGTGCTGACAGTTCGAGCAGCAAATCCAAGTCAGTTGTACGCTGCTTGACCTTTTAACAAGAAAATCTGCAACTTGTTTTCAAAAATGTGGATTTCTCACTAATTTTTGTTTTGTCTGTTATGTGTCTATTTGCATTTTTGTAAAGTTGGGGTGTGAAGTGTAAAAACCCACGTGTGTGTACTATAAAATATAAAGTAGAAGGTAGTGGTTGTCAACTCATTAACATGGTATGCTGTTAACAGCATTTGTGCAGTCATTCATACAAGGCATATGAATTCTGAACTTTTGTTTTATCTGATTGTATATGGCACATGGAGTGGTGACTACCATCTACACCTGTTTTTTCTGAATGTGTGTCAGATAACAATGTTCTAATGGTCAGCATGTAAGAAATTATTACACAGCCAGGGAAATTTGATAATGTGAAGCTGGAGTTGGAAGTAGGAAATATTCTTTTGAAATCTCAATAATATCTTATGGTATTTCATTCTACTTTCCCTAACAAGCAAAGTGAGCCTCAGATATAAAAATCATCCATCACCAGGAAAAAACCCCAATTAAATAAAATGCTATAGTAGGGAGGAAATGTCAAGGCATCCACGGGAACTTGTGGTTGTAATTACTTGAGAAACAGTAGTGGAATACTGGGAGCTCATAATTTTTCTGTTCTTGGGCACTGCTAGTCCAGCAGTGACACTTACTTGATGAGCCTACAGCTGGCACTGAGCCATGGAGAAGTGTCTGAAGGCCACACTGACACTTAATCTTTTGAAAAGCCAGGAGACTTCTCACTTGTCTCAATACTTGACTGTTACGTTTCATGATCTATAGTTGGCAGACTTCCAAGTCAGCTAAAAAGGACACAGCTTTTGTGAATTGTCATTTGTCAGGATACTGCTGCAAGAGAACTTATGATATGTCAGGATCCCATGGGATGGGCAGTGTGTGAATGTTTTAAAGGATCAAACATTGAAAACTGTCCCAAGTGCTCTGCTGGTAGGCTTATGAATATTAGATGGTACAGGTATGAATAATGTATTCCTAATGGTGTTTCTGACACAGAAACTGAGTTCAATTGATTGTACTTTCAATAACAAGCACCAAATTTGCCTTTCTGTTCAGCGCTGTCAATCATTTTTGTCTCAGATATCTGCCAGTCCATGCTAATTTAGCATCATCTTGCTTGTTACTGGTACACATTTGTGATAAAATGAATGCATGTAGTGAACGTGACATAACGGTTAGATTCTTTACACAAAAATAATCATTTGCAGAGCATTTTAGGTTTTTTGCATTAGTTAGCGTTTGCCTCCAGTTTGGGTATGTCGTAAGAAGCATTGCATTTTTTTTGCCATCACAGTATCAGGTGTACTAGCCTCTTGCCTTGTGTCCTTCTTTTGCTTATCTTTCTGAAGTCTCTGTAAAGCTGTAGTAGGCAAAGGGCTGTTGTACTAACCTTGTTTCCATCAGTGCCCTTCTGAATAAAACTCTGTTGTGACTGGGCTGTAGAGTTTCAATAGTCTCTCAAAGGGTGGTAGCTTGGTATAGGAACAAAAAGACAAAACTTGATCAGGATCTTTCCGTGGTCCTTACAATATCTAGAGGTTTTGAGGATCTTGGTACTGTTCCTTGTTTGCCATGTCACAGTAAGGTTGCTTTCTTGACGAGGAAAAGCTTTTACTGTGTCAGAAGAAAGGAGGACTGTAAAAGCTCAATTCTACTTTTACTGTAAAATTTCACTTTTGACCTCAAAAAAGGTAAAAGTTTTTGAGAAGGAGATATTTTTTAATGGTAGTTTTCAAAGTTGTTTCCAGTTGTTGATCACAAAGTGTTACGGTGTATCTTGAACAAAAGCCGGCCTTGGTCTGAAATCAGATATAGTCATATTTGGATGAATTGAGCCGAAAGGGAATATAGATAATCTTGAAAGTAGACTGAAAAATCTGTTCTAGGGATCATTTTCCATGTCTTTAAACAGCTTAAATGCTAAGCAGGGCCACACAATGCTACTGTTGTAAGATGTAGCGAGGCATATTTTTCAAATGAAGCACAGAAATGTCCAGATATTTTAAAAACTTATTTTGAGACAAAATAACAGAATCACAGAAAGGTTTGGGTTGGAAAGGACCTTAAAGATCATCAAGTTCCAACCCCCTGCCATGGGCAGGGACACCTTCCACTAGACTAGATTTCTTATAGCCCATCCAACGTGGCCTTGAACATTGCCAGGGATGGGGCAGCCACAGCTTTTCTGGGCAACCGGTTCCAGTTGCCCACCCTCACAGTAAAGAACTTCTTTCTAATATCTAATTTAAATCTACCTTCTTTCAGTTTAAAACTATTCCTTCTTGTCCCATCACTACCAGCCCTTGTAAAAAGCCCCTCTCCAGATTTCTTGTAGGCTCCCTGTAGGTACTGGAAGGCGTGAAATATAGACACAATGTGATTTTGATATTGTGGACCACTGAAGGAGGAAAGTCTAATAGTGACTTAAGAGGATTGAAGGATTCCTTCAATATGATGGCCCTAAACTTTGTATTGGGAGTTTGGTTGTTGTATTTAAGCTGTTTGAAGCCACAAACCAGCTTAACAGCTCATGTTTGAATAAACTTCGAAACTCAGTTAGTTACACAGAATTTGACATGCAATTCTGTTTCCTGGAACTGGAAGAAAACCAGGCAAATAGAAAACCTTAGCTTCATGTGTAACTGACATGTAGCTTCTCTACATGGGTTGAGCTGTAGTTACAATTGCTTCCATTCTTGGAAAAACCACTGATAACCCTTTCTATACTCATTCCCCATCCCTGTGTGGTTTGGCAGCTGGGAGAGGAGGAGGTGAGGTGATGCCTTAGTGCCAAGGGGTATTGTGAATGTTGTGTTCAAAACACTGCTGAATGCTTCACAGATATACCATCCACTTCCAAGAATCCTTTTTGAATCTTTTTAAAAAATATGGAACATATTGCATGAATTACGAAGCTTATATGAGAACATTATTTGTGGGACCCTCGTGTTAAAGCCAATGTGCTGTTTTGATGACTTAGTATTCTAGAGACCCCAGAATCTCATGCCTTGCTGTTTTTCACACACACATGGTAAACTATCATCTTATCATATTAACTTTTGATGTTTGCTCTTCTTCCTGAGAGGTGCAATATTGTGTGATTTTTGTTGGAACTTGAAGTAGTTCATCTGCACCATCTTTCTGCTTATGGGGAAAAATTGTTGAAGACCAAAGACTTAGAATCCTGGAACACCAGGGCTTTTCCTTATAGACTGTGTACTAATCATACTATTTTAAGGTCCTGGCTTGAATTTTTCAGAGATCTGGGACAAGTTCACAAAAATTAACTTTTCCTAACATTGCAACAGTGGGTTTGTTGCAACTTGAGCAGCAAACCCAGGTAAGAAAGAGAGGCAGCAGTTACAAGAGAAGGAAATGTGTTTTAGTGGGTATTTCTATACCAGAGAGCCCAGCTTTGTCTTGGGAAGCTCCATGGGAGAAAAAGTTGCTTTGCGTCAGTAGTCCAGCTATAACTGGTGTAACTGAAGCATTACACTAGCAGATGTGGAGCCAGGTCATGAATCTGTTCCTGATACGCCTGTAACTTGTGCAGATGCACAGCAGGCTGTGCTGGCACACGCAGGGTGTTGGTGCTGCTGAGGCCTGAGATGCTGTCGGGAAAGAGCCTGTGAACATTGCCAGAGAGCAAAAGCTGCATGTCCCGTGCTCTGTGACTTTCTGAAGAAAGTTCTGTTGAAGTTTTGAATGGTTTTAAACAAGTCAATCAGATGACAGTGTTTCTTCATGCTGAAGAGTGATGGACCTAACTTCTCTTTCAAGCCATGCAGTGGTTCCCTGGTTTAGGCACTGCTTGAGAAGTCCTTGATGTCAAATAGTGGTGACCTCAACATCCCGAAGAGAAAATTATTTTCTGAGACTTAGGTGAAAACATATTTTGGTTTCTTGCTGTGTGAAGTATGCAGAGCCTAACAGGATTTTCTTTCATTAGCTGGGCAAACTAAATGTAACGGTTAAATTGTGGTCAGTCCCTCAGACAGTTTGAAGAACTATATATTAACAACTCTGATTAGAATTTCTACTCTTTTCTGTCATCCTTCTCATATACTGCATAAGAAATATGTAAAAAGAACTATGTTACGATAAAAGATCCATCCACTGTCTTTCAGTAGGGATGTTGCAGTAAGTTTTAAAACATCTGTAAATCATTTTCACAAGTATTTCTACCTTCAAAGCCTGTCATGGGACTGACTAGCAGGGTAAATTTCAATCACAGTGATCTCAGTCAACTTGAAAGACCATGAAACAAATATTTAAAATTGGCACCTAGGTTTGAGTGCACAACTTCAGGGGCTGTTTTTTCACACTTGCTCCACTTTCATCAGAAATGTAGGAGATCTGTGTTCATAGTCACTGCTTTTCTGTGCTCCCCATTGCTGTGAAAGCCCTAACAGGCCATTTCTACTTCATGTTATTGGTGTTATTTCATGTGTATAAAGTAAATGCCAATTAAAAGGGAATCTTGACTGTTCTGAAGTAAAAGAAGGCTGACAGTTGGAACGTAAAGGATCCGCTTTTTCTGTGGTTCCATGTAAACAAACAAAAAACGTCCTGGCAGGAAAGACTGTGTAAGCTACATGCAAGAATAGCCAGTGTCTAGTAATGGAGGCAATGATTTGATACACAATAAAAACATTAAGACTTAAGTGCCGCACCTGGATGAGGGAAAGCAGTGGTAAGTGAATGATCTCGTTTTGTACGGTAGTTCTACCTTGGCTCCCAAACAATTTCCAGTGATTAATTTTTTTTTTTCCCCAAAGTTGAACAGATTACCTGTGTCACTTTTGTTTGGATAAGTTCATGTCTTTTGATTAAAAAAAAGTTTAGCAACAAGATTCCAGACTAAGTCCATTTTTAACAGGAAGCGTGTAGGCTACATGTCCAAAACCATGGTCTCGAAAGCTTTGGATACTTGCACACTGCCATTATTTAAACCAAAACTTAAGAAAATGTATGTGCTTTTAGACCTGGGTTGGAAATCTAGTTGTGATGTTTAATTTGGTGTTGGACTGGAAACAGAAATAATTTGAACCTTCGTGCCAATTACATCCACTATATTGTGGCTGAAGATTAATAGCTTTTATTCACACCTTAAAATACAGATAATGGAGCCTGATTTTTAAACAGGAATTTAAAAGTGATCCATGGTGCTACAAAAAGAAATAAGCTAAAATTACCCTTAGATTATTGTAGAATATTATACTTGCAGGGGCACGCCATCTGCTTAGCCTCAAAGCATGTAACTGATAAAAAGGATGTAAATCCTGCCTATGTTCCTAGTATCAAAGTAATCCACTTCAGATATACAGTGGCATTTACTGTAAGTTAACAAATACTGTTTTAAAAATAATTATTTAGAACAATTTAAAGTAAAACGTTGCTATGCAGTAGTATATTGACCTCTCCTGGGTTCAGCAGCAGCAGTTATTTTTCTGCTTCTTGGTAGCTGGTGCAGCGCTGTGTTTTTGATTTTGGGCCTGGGAGCAGCGCTGATAACACCAGTGTTTTCAGTTACTGCTTGGTAATGTTTTGGTCTGACCAAGGACTTTCTGAGTCTCATGCTCTGCCAGGGAGGAGGGGAAGCCGGGAGGAAGCAGAGACAGGACACCTGACCCAAACTGACCAAAGAGGTATTCCATGCCACAGCACGTCATGCCCAGGATGTGAAACGGAGAGCAGAGACCTGGAAGGGTGGGGGTACACTGCTTGGTCGGGCTGGGTATAGGTGATGAGCAATTGTATTCTTTCCTTGTATTTGCCTTGTCATTATTATTATTGGTGGTAGCAGTAGTGGTCTTGTGTTATACTTTAGTTACTAAACTGTTCTTATCTCAACCTGTGGGAGTTGCATTCCTTTGATTCTCCTCCCCATCCACCCAGGAGGGGGGGGAAGAAAGAGAGGAGAGTGAGTGAGAGAACGGGCTGCGTGATTTACAGCTTAAACCACGACATGACCATTGAACAGAGAAATTAAAATTCCAATCTACAGAAGGTATGTTACTTTGATGCTATATCTGTATTGAAGTATGTTACACCTGCTTCTGTGCACTGCACACAGCAGGTGTTTTCTGATCTGCACTTGCCCCACATGGTAGGTTTTGTATTCGTGGTAATGGCAATCACGGAATAATGTCATTATCAAAATGGTCATCAAGATTTGGAGTTTCTTGTGTAACCAGCCTTGTGAAATCTTTGTAATTTTCTAAATAAAGCTCCACTTTCCTCCCTTTTTCTTTGGTTCTTTGGAAAGTTTTGAGACATTATGTTGTTTCTCTGTGACGTAGTCCCCAATTCTGTCTTACGAATATCTGGTTCTAAAAGGCAAAGGACACATACCATGAAGGTTTTTCTGCTTAAGAGATTATTTTTAAATGGATATCTTTTCTCAAGTATAGTTCATTATATTAATTGTTTCTCATATATATTCCCTGAAAACCAGAATCTTAGAATTTTTCTCATTCCTGTGTTTAGTTACGATTTGCTTCTGTAAATGTGTGAGTGCTTTGCATCATTTTCTTTTTTACTTCATGTGCACAAGTTTGTGAACTTGTGTCTAGAATTTATTTGCCCTATTAATTTTTATATGATCAACTATACCAAATTTTTAGATTTAAAAAATTCATCTAGGAATACAATATGCTTATATGTGCTTTCCCCTCTTTCCCCCCGCCCCCGTCTGCTTATTTTCTGAAGTACAACTCCATGAAACTATATGGTAACTCCATTAGCTTCTAAACAAAAACTTTCCATCTCTCTCAGGTGCTAGAATCAATATCTGATTATATGACAATTAAAAGGGCCAGTAATGCAAACACCTACTTAATCTACAAAGCATGCAATTTGCATGCTCTGTAGAAATTCTAAATATTATGCAACCTCTGTGGAGGCAGAAGCAGGTAACCAAGAGACTTCTGTCTCCAGTTGTTAACAATGGCATTTGTCAGATGTTTCTGAGATGATAGCTTAAATTTTGCTCTCTCTGTTTATACCTCACTGATTGCTGCTATTGCAGATAAGCTTTAGGCGTGTAAATGAGTGTGCTGGCCTCATTCATGTTGTGATTCTCATGTGTTAGATGTTGGGTACCAGCAAAAGCTTTGCATTGCAGGGAAGAATATTGGATGCTGATGGTATGGCGCTGAGGCACTGGTTATTTTAGTGGTTTGCTAAGAAAGGAGGCAATTCTTGATGGAGCTGTATTCCTAATTCTCCTATGTGAATTCAACCATTCAATACACAAGTACCTAGGTGTATAGAAGCTGAACTCCTGTTACTCTCCATACACCATGTTAAAACAGAGGTAACTTCTATTCTACTTCTTGCCACATTTTGTAATTTCCTGCTGGTTTCAATAGATAGAAAAGGGGGAGGCTAACTAAGGATAGATTTAGCCTTATAATTTCTAAGAGGGCTTCTGAAGGGTGCCTATAGGGATGCTGGGGAGGGACTCTTCATGAGGAACTGTAGTGAGAAGACAAGGGGTAATGGGTTGAAACTTAAACAGGGGAAGTTTAGACTGGATATGAGGAAGAAATTGTTTACTGTAAGGGTGGTGAGGCACTGGAATGGGTTGCCCAGGGAAGTTGTGAATACTCCATCCGGGGCAGTGCTCAAGGCTGGATTGGACATAGCCTTGGGTGGCATGGTTTAGTGTGAGGTGTCCCTGCCCCTGGCAGGTGGGTTGGAACTAGATGATCTTCAGGTCCTTTCCAACCCTAACTATTCTATGATTCTATGATTTTGGGGTGCTAGAGTACTTGCTACATGAGCACCTTGCTTCCTTCTGATTTAGGGAAATATTATAAAGAACTGAGGCTATTTCATTCCCTCAGCACTGCCTTTCCCTGCACCGGACATGTACATTGAGAAAAAGAATTGCTAACAGCATATGCAGTAATCCCTCAGCACCTGTTACCAAAGACTCCTGGTGCTTAATCTTGCCTTTTACTCTCAGGGCAGTGGAAGTAAAAATGGTCAGCATTAATCTTCTGACTTCTAGTATAGTTGTGACTGCCAACTATAGTATAGGCAACCTCATGTTGATTTACTGTTTTGCATATTTCTTGCTTCCCTTAAATCTTGACATAAGAGCTCTGATTTACAGTGTCTCTATCTTGGCTTGCAGAGAGAGAAAGATGAATTGACGTAGTTGCACTGTCTGTAGCAGAAGATTGTATGCACTGCCAGTTGTTTTTTTCCTCTGTTTTTAACACCATCAAACTTACCTTCACTCAAACAGATCATAAATCCATAGTAACGAGCTTTTCCTAAACACCTGGAAGTTCAGAGTGGCAAACTTTTTATTCTGATTACTACTTTCCTGTTACAAGAAGTACTGTTACAGTGCTGTCCCAGCAGCCTCAAAATTCCAGCTGTGATTTACTCTTTCTGTAGAGTTCTCCACCACCTGCTCGAAGAGTCAGTGTTTTCTTAACCTTGAGAGCAATCTATTCAACTGCTGAATGGCTTTTCCTTACAATTACCAATGAATACAGACCATTTTAGTTTTCTTGCACACAGAATAAAAACTACAACAAAAAAAAAATTGATTTAAATATTGATGTATTTGTTTATTGCCAGATAATTTAACATTAGGTAGACAACTGCCAGTTGGGCTTGTATATATGCATCCCTGTGATGTAGTTATTAACTATGATAAGATCACAGTACCCCCTATATACAATCCATATAGGTAGCGAATAGAGAACTAGAACCTTGCCTCTTAGCTCATCAGCAGATTGAACATGATGTCCATCTTACGACTCCTGTCTGTTGGCATGTTTCAATCAAACTATTGATTTGGTCTCTTCTAAATAACTCAAGTTCAGGATTATATGCATGAGTTGCCTGCAGGACGCGGGCTCCTAAGCTTTTTACCATGCATCCTGATTTGACACTACCAGTTGCCTTTCAGAAGACAGACTTTTTGAAGGATAAAAGTAGAAATGAGTGTACACATTTAGGAATAAGTCATTGTAGGAACATTGCAGCTAACAGAAACAATTTTCCCTGTGAATGCATTTCTTGAGATTTCATGGCTTTGTGGTGTAGCTTTAGAGGTTTTCTTGTGATTGCAGAATTCTAAAGGGTTTTTGCCCAAGTGTATTTTCTGTTGTTTAATAAAGAATTGTCAGTGATTTCTTCAGTAAAGTGTTGACAGGGTCTGCCTCTTCTATTCAGCTGTCTATTTTCAAAAAATCAATAAAGACTTAATTTCTTTAAGCTCTCTATTCTATTGATTAAACTTGGTCAATGGATTCAAATCCTTTTAGGATGTAGTCTGAGAGATTCACCTAGGTTGTATATTAGTCATCCTCATTTCTTTGAGTAACCAGGCTGAAAGCTACTACTGATAACTAGGGAGGCAAACTTTGGTTTTATTATCTCAACAGTCATGACAGAAAGAAACCAAGCTAGTTACTCTGTAGTGAGAATTCCAGCAACGATCTCTTTGAATCTAAGAAAGAATGACAAATAAGTGAAAACTGTGGAAACCTAGGCAAAGACAGAAGAGACAATATCAACAGAAATTATTTCCATTTCTTTTCTGAATAATTCTTTGTATGCAAATGCAGGGAAAAATCAGTCAGCCTTTCATTAGAAAGGAAGTAGTACATAGATAGAAATTGGGCAGCATTGTGTCTCTTGTTCAAGTTATATGTAAGCAAGCTGAGTTACTCACCTGTCCAGGATGGAGCATATCAACAGTGAATGAAAGTTCAAAGCCTATTTCTGCTTTTGAGCTAATACGGTAGTATTTGGAATGATCCAGGTATCCAGGAACAATTCTGGACATGACATGATCCAGGGCAAACAGGAAAATATCTGCCATGGGGTACAATTAAAAAAAAAAAAAAAACAAAACAAAAAATCAAAATACTGCCAATGAGTTTAGAATTATGGAAAACAGGTGTTGGTCATACTGGCTTGAAATGTTTTTCCCTGAGGTGATTACATGTTTAGTAAGTTTAATAAAGTACAACTGATACAATACAATCTATGTGAATTTCACTGAGCTATTTGGGTTAACACCCTGTGAATTCTTGATTAATACTTTATAGCAATGCAAAACAAATTGGGAATGCATTAAATAGACTAAACTAGATGAATTCTGTATTATGCTAAATGACTCTGCTCCTGTTGGGATTCTGTAGAGATACATAATTCCATAGGGCACTAACTGGAAAAATATTGTTAAACCTTTCAGATGGTGTTGGGAAGGTTGTTAGTAACAGATTGCTTAGTCATCTGGGCCAACAATAGGTGTCAAATCAGTGTCAAATGTACTATTATAAATCCAGTAGTAAAGAATGTAAACCATGCTTACAGATTAGGGTCTTATGTACCGAGAAGTGCTTACTGGAGAGGATCTGTGTGTCATGTTTAATTAGTTGCATATGGGTACACAGTGGGGCACTCCGGTCAAGGAGGACTAATGAAACTCAAATACCTTTATGAATAAGAACATGCGAAGAGAGACTGGGAAGTTAGTGTAACTCTGCAGTAGGAATAGATATGGCCACTGCTGGAATACTCTGTCTAGTTCTGATGTGCACAGTCAAGAAAGATGCTGAAAAATGGAGAAGCCTTAAAGAAGAGACTCTCAGATGGTTAAAAGTTTGGAAAACTGCCTTCCAACAGCTTGACTTTAGTTTATCAAACAGATTTAGAGAGCGATGTGTTGACAATGTGCAGGGAACCTCTGCAGGGAACAGAAACATGATACTAGAGGACTCCAGTCTAGCAGACAAAAGCATGTCAAGATGTAATGGCAGGAAGTTGATCTAGACAAACTCAGAATCATAATGAAATGTGCATGTTTAGGAAGCATGCTTGGAAAAGGGCAATGACCTGCTGAAATGGAGAAGGGTAGCAGGGAGTTCTCTTTTAGTGTCTGTTTTTTAAATTAAAATTGATATTTGAACAAAAAAGGTAGTAGTTAACCACAGTTTTGGGGGCTTTAAGAGATTAATGTAGGGAAGATCCATTGCTTTTGCTATGTGGAAAGTTAAATTAGAGAGTCATAATAGTCTCAACAGTCTTGTAAGACATACTCACTTGTGTGTGAAGGTGCAGCAACAAGGAATAGCATTTCTGTTCTTCTTTCAGACAGCAGTGCTGTTACAAACCTCAAGAGAAAATTGCCATGAAGAAAGCAGTAAACTATTCTTCTTAATTTAGCTAGGAGTGATTAACAACCAAGTCATTTAGTCTTTCAATTGCTGTGTTTTTTTGTAGATGTACATCAGAGTTGTTTGTGTGCGAGTTGGTTTTTTTTTAACTGCCAGTATCTGCAATTTTAATTTTTGCCTTTTTAGGCAACAAGATGTGTAGTTTCTCTGAGCACACATCTGCTTTAGTGGTGCACAGTTTTCCTGTTCTTTTGAGATTCCATCAATTTCTTGTCTGTTTCAAAAGAACATCAGTATATATCATTAAAAAAAAAAAAAGTTGGCTTCCTAGAGTTATAAGTGCTTTACTTCTTCCTTTGTCTCTCAGTTTATGTCAGTCAGCAAAGGTGATGGGTGTTCATTGCTGACACAATCAGATCGGAAAAGTCGTGAGTGGGAGAAGAACATCCTAATATTTTGACATATAAATTAAGAGGAGAATTTAGCAGCCAAAGCTGAAATAAAAACCGTGTCATATCTGCAGGCAAAGGCTTTGGGGCAAATGTCTGTGCTTTAAAATTACTGATTTGATGAACCTAATGACCCCCCTCCCCCCCAAAAAAAAAACCCAAACCAACCAACCAACCAACCAACCAAAAACAAACCCCCTCCAAAAAATCCCAGCTGTTCCACTTGATGGCTCATAAAATCTGAATAAAGTCCTTCAAGGTCTTTTTTTTTCATAGGAAGAGACTATTTTTTGTATGTGTAGTTGTGGTAGCATCTGGTTCCCATCTCTGGGAATTCAGAGAATCCACAGGCACCGCCATGCTGTCTGCTGCGGAGAAGCTGTACAACACAGATAAACGCTTCAGACAAGTGTGCAGTATGTCATGTAATTGTCTGAAAGCTGGAAAGATGTTGGGGTTTGCTGGGTAGAGGCAAAATCTGAGTCAGTAAAGTCTGACTGACATAAGTAATAGGAGCAGCCCTTGCATAAAATTTCCTTTGCTCATCTATGAAGAATGGACTGATATGATAGTAACACCTGAGTCAATAGGATTAATCAGTCAAGAGAAGGTAAGTAAGGCACACCTAAGGGAAGAGGAGTTAGTGGGTTTGCACAGAGGCTATATTCTTCACAGAGGATTCAAACAGTAGGATCAGTAAACTAAGTGTCAACAAATTTGAGCAGGAAGTATAAAGGGCCTTCTATGAATAATCACATTAGAGTTAGTAACTGTTGAATGACAAAAGAACGCAGAATTTGTTTTGATTATTTCTGGCTCATCACATTTGTCGCTCTAATGCCTTATCCTTTCTATAAACAGGATTTGTGTGTAAGAAGTAGTTGCATTGTTATCTTATGTGAAACTATATTACATCATGGCGAGAGTTTGTTACATGTTTTTGCCATTCAGTATCACAGAAGCAAAATCTTCAGAATGCCTTAAACATGGGTGCAGATGTAGAATTGATTTTTTGGCTTCCATTGTGCTCTGCACATTATTTTTGCTTAATGAGTAGTATGATAGAGCGAATAGAGAGGACATGTAAAATTTTGCTTCTTTTATGGCTGGAGATGGACTCAGTCTCAGTGAGATTCAAAATTAAAATGCATTTAAGTATTACTCTGTACTTGAATGAAGCTTACCTTCATGCCAAGGCAGTTAATTATGCACAAATATTTACATGGAAGAGGTGATAACAGATATCCTTTGTGTCTCAGGGAGCCACCATTGTACTCTGAATCATAGAATCATAGAATAATTACGGTTGGAAAGGACCTTAAGATCATCTAGTTCCAACCCCCCTGCCAGGGGCAGGGACACCTCCCACTAAACCATGCCACCCAAGGCTATGTCCCACCCAGCCTTGAACACCGCCAGCGATGGAGCATTCACAACTTCCCTGGGCAACCCATTCCAGTGCCTCACCACCCTTACAGTAAAGAATCTCTTCCTTATATCCAATCTAAACTTCCCCTGTTGAAGTTTGAACTTGTTACCCCTTGTCCTGTTGCTACAGTCCATCATGAAGAGTCCCTCCCCAGCATCCCTATAGGCCCTCTTCAGATACTGGAAGGCTGCTGTGAGATCTCCACAAAGCTTTCTCTCTAATATACCTGACTTTTGTATAGCAACCTAGAGGTCAGTGCATTTCTCGAGAAAACTGGAGGACTGGATACTAGACATCCTTGAACCTGAAAAGTCAAAAATGGTATCATGTACAACCCAAAGGATTTTCTCTAAATAATATGAGTGTGGAATAGGTCCTCACTCCAATAAAGCCTGCTGAGGATTCTCCACTGTGTAGGGAGGACTGTGGGAGCCACAGAGCTACTGGCAGTGAGTGAGAAGGGGCAGGTGTTTCCCTCCACCTGGAGAGCAAAATGAGACAGCTGCTGTAGCCACTGTTCTCTTCCTCCAGCAGCAACATCTAAGAGAAAAGAGAGATACCAGCCATTATGTGTTACTTTGTGACTACACTTAGAAAGAAAATTGTGGTTTTGACTCCCTTTCCCGCAGCCTAGGTCTGTGCTATAGAAGTGGGTCTTGGAAAGGCATTATTTCTGATATATCTGTCTTCAGCACTTCCTATGGGTTAGCGTATATGTTTGCAGCATGCCAGGCTGCAGTGGTGTTGAGCCAAGTGCCTCGGTCTTCTCTTGCTCTGTGTATAGCAATTAGGTACCTAACGTGAGGTTTTGACTTTCCCATTAATGCAGTTGCTAAGAAACTGCCATCATTAAGAATGGTATGGATCTAGGCTGAAGTTTAAACCCAAATCTGAAGAGTAAGTCCAGACTAAAAGTTTCAGGTTTAATTTGTGTTAAAAGTAACAAGTACATTGTGAATACAAGAGCCGTATATTCCTAGAATCAAAAGAAATCTGAAAATGATGAACAGACCAGGTTTCCAAGAGCATTGAGATGTGAATGATTCAAGAGCCTAGGACCCATTTCCAAAAATTGTTGAAGTCCTTATTCCTTGTGTGAATCCTTATTGAAGAGCTTAAGTAACAGTGACTCTCACTGGAATCTAGGTTCCTGCACATCAAGGTAACTTCTGAAATTGTACCTTTGAAGTGATTACAACTTTTTCAGAACTTCCAGAAAGCAGATTTTAGAGCTGTGTTCTGATCCAGGTTTATCTCTGGTTCTGCCATAAAGCACTATTCTTGAATTTTGAAAATTATGTTTATATAATTCCTAACAAATAAGTACACTTAAACCTCAAACACATTATACAATATGTAGCTCTAAGGGACAATATCCTAAATGAAAACAGATCCTTTTATTTTTCTTCATGCTAGCAATTTGTTTAGCAGCATGACAATTGCACATAAATATCCCAGATGTTCATGAAAAAAAAATTCCTCTTTAATTTACAGCAGAATCTGGTTTTATCCCTTGTTGGCTTTGTGTTTGTCCAGCACACAAATGTTTAAAGCCTTACACTGAAATATACTACAGCAGTGTTTTGCATGTCTCTTAAAGGTTAATATTTGTAAAATCACAGAATAATTGCTAAGTCCAACTCCCTGCTCAAAGCAGGTCCAGTTACATCAGATTGCTCAGGGTTGTGTCTCATGGAGCTTTGAATATCTCTGGATGGAGTTTCTACAACGCCCCAGTCCTGGTTCCAATAGCTGGCCATGCTCATGGTGGAAAAACATTTCTTTATGTATAATTTGATTTTCCCATGTTGCAATTTGTGTCTTTTGCTTCTCATTCTGTCCCTGTGCATCTCCAAGAGTGAATCTGGCCCTCTCATCAGTTGTAGGCAGCCGTAAGAGCTCAACTTCACCTAAGACGAAGGCTAAGTAAATGCAGTTGTCTCAGCATCTCTTCATATGTTAAATGCTCCAGCCCCAACCATCCTGGTTGTTCATCTCAATGGGCAAAGAGACCATTGTATTATTGGAGAGAAGATCATGGAGCTATGCCTTCAGTAAGCTACTGTTCTTGAAGTACAAACTGCTTTCGTAGGAAATCTTACTGTTGTTCAATTCAGCTTTTGCTGGACCTGGTCTTAGAAATCATGCTCGAAGTTTGTACTTTAATATTCAGGTTTTAGTCTGTGATGGTGACTGTATTTCCTATTGCTTTTACCTGAGCAATACATAGTTGGGAGAGACTGATTATATATTCAATAAGAATGATCTTAAGGTCCTTTCCAACCCTAACTATTCTATGATTCTATGTGTGATTTCAGACTTTTGATCTAGTAATTTTTATAGCTAATGTTTTCTCTGCTGTTCTTGTAGCAAATATGGCAATACTGTAGAACACCCATGGTGCTACATTCATATTTGCTTTGCAAAGTCTTTGGTTGGGAGTCAAATAGCACTGACAGCCTAAGCCTCTGTTTCATGTACTCAGGAGCTATTAAGTATTGATATTTCATGGAAAAAGACATAATTGTAGTCTGTGCTGACAGGGCTGTGGAGAGCTGCTAGGGACTGGCCCTGCTGTGGCCTTGCTGGGGCAGGGACTGGTGGCATTGCTGAGGCAGGGACTGATGGCCTTGGTGGCTGACATGGGGTACTGGGCTGGTAGGTAGCTTCTGGCAGGTAGGGTGAAATCCAAGGGGGCTGAGCAGGACCTGTAAAGCCCATGGGTGTCCTCAGGGCCTTGACAGACCTACAGTTGCGGCTGGAGTTAGGAGGAGAGCTCTAGCCTGCAGCGGGTGTGAGGCTGGAAAGAGGCTGTGAAACAACAGTGCAAGCTGTGGAAAGGTTTCTCCCCTGTAAGTTTGTCCATGTGGGCTATGGCTGGGGGAGCTGAAGCTTAGCCAAGGCCTAAGATTAGGGTTAGAAGACAAAAGCCCGGAGCTCTGGTATGGGGCTGAAAAGGTGCTGTGTAATCACGGAGCAGCCTGCAACCAGATTACTCCCTCAGTGGTTTGCAGAGAAATTTGGCTGAAGATCTGATTAATGCAGGGAGGTAATTGCTGCATTGCCCTCAAAAATCACTATGCTGTAAGCACCTATCAGATTCTCAGAGCATGTCCCAGCCCTGCGTCTGTAGCATATGAGAAGCAGGCCAATAATTAGACTTGTCTGAACTGTAATTTTTGTTGAATGGATTATATAATTCAGTTTCACAGAATCACAGAATTGTTAGGGTTGGAAGGGACCCCCGGGGATCATCCAGTCCAACCTCACTGCCAAGGCAGGGCCATCTAGACACAGGAATGCATCCAAGTGGGTTTTAAATGCCTCCAAAGAGGGAGACTCCACAACCTCTCTAGGCAGCCTGTTCCAGCGCTCTGCCACCCTCAACATAAAGGTCTTCCTCATTTTGAGGTAAAAGTTGTGGTTTAGTTTATGGCCATTGCTTTTTGTCCGGTTGCTGAGCACCAGTGAAAAAGAGCCTGGCACTAATTTGTTCAGCACTCTTTATTTTCACACTAGAACTAGAATAATTTCTTTAGCTTCTTTGACTCCCACTGTAGAGGGTCAGCAGAGATGAAAACAGGACTGACATTCATCTCCATGAACCTTACTGCAATGGCAACTAACTAGCACAGCTCTCGTTTTTTTATTGCTTCAGCTACTCGTGAAAAGGCAATAGAAAAGAGTCAGGAAATTCAGCTCCGGCACAGATCATTTTGTGCACAAGCCACAGGAAAACAGCAGCAAGTGCTAATTATGGTTTTTAAGTTGAGCATTTCCCCTTTATGTGTCTGTTTGCAAACAGCAAATGCCATCCACACCCACATAGTTGGAGACACAAAGATGATACTGGAGCATGCAAATACATACTTGTTTATAAATTGACTTCAGACTTTCCTCCTTAGTCTGGATATCAGAGGAGGAGATTGTATAACTTGCTCAGTGAGTCTCTCTTGACTAGCTGGATCTGCCTAATTTTACCCAATGCTTTCTGACCTGACAAGCACAGGAAAATAAAAATCCTGTGAACTCATGAAGATGTCTTTCAGCAGTGCCCCACATTGAGCTGTAATGCTATTCTGCACAATAGTGGGGATACTGTTGTCATTTAGAACTTCTCCATGAATGGAAAAATTCTTCTCTTTCTTCTGTCTGTTGCTTCAAAGTTTATGTTGCAGCACTTGGTAAGTTGTGCCCATGAGACCGGGCTGGCACCATCTCCTCTGTGGAAATGTGCAGGGAATGTTCTGATTCTCACTTCTTTCCCACCAGGGAGGATACAGCTCCTGAGAAATTGTGTTCTTCTGGCTATTATATTCTGTGTATTTTACCAAAAATCTGATAGAAGAATAAAACATGGTCAAATAAAGGAGAGCTTAAAAAATCCGTAGGAGCAAACAGAGGTTTTAGTATTTAGTGTTCCCCTACATAAGCTAGGTCTTGGGGATTCAAGGACAAGAGAGCTCTTTGGTCTCCAACTCTTTCCAACTCCTAAACTACTGAATGGCCAATGTTAAAAATAGCCCTCCAAGCAATGTAAAGAGTTTTGTAACCTGAATCATCCATTGATCTTTTTTACAGCACTGCAATACAAATGGTTATTTCAGCACACCTGAGAGAGGCAAGAGGTTGTAGTGGGGGCTAAAATAAGAAGAGAAGAAGGGGTGTTATCTCTAACTTCATCCTGAGTTATACTATTGCTCATACTAAGGCATGAAAATGGAGATGTCAAAACATATTATTTAATAAAAGCAACACAAACACTGGGTGGGTATTTGTATGTCTCAGAACATACATACTAGTTGGTTAAGTAAGGAAATGTAACAAAAAACCCACTTGGTTGTTAAATTACTGATTCAAGCTACACCAGAAAGGTTGTTAGTCTATTATCAACCTCCAGTGTAAGATTTCATAAAGTAACTGAGATTTGAGTCCACAATACCTGATAATTTGTGCATCTGCACAGAAAGGCTGCCTTGGCTCTGTTTGTTTACAAAAAGAATTTGTAAACTACTGCAAACAATAAAAGTTTGAGAACTGGTGCTTTCAGTCACATGTAAATTCTCATGAGCTTGTTAAAATTTATGGTTTCTAAATACGTGTAAATTATGATTAGCAAGCAAATCTCTAAATGATGGCAAGTGAGAGAAAAGAGTGAGCTGGTACATTTATATAAGCATTCATGGACCTTATTGAATTAGTAATTATAAGTTGTATATATGTCAAATGTTGATTTTTTTAATTAATCAGTCAAGACAGTGTTAGCCTGATTGTTGCTAAAAAAGCAGTATTTTAAATGATTCCTGTTATATGCCTAGATAGGCAGCAAGTGCCCTCTAGGATCAATTTTCTTATCATTTAACACCAGGAATTAGTCTCGTCCTTCTTTCTGATTTGTTTCCTTACCCCCGTTCTTCCCCAAATTCAGAAGGGTTCTACACAGCAATAGCAAAACCTGGATATGACCATGTATATGGCAGTGGAATTCTTCAGGTCAGATTGGGCATGTGCTCAATATTCTCATGGGGTTTTTCTGCAGGAACATACATGGCCAGGGAACAGCAATGCAGGCTGTGGCCCCAAGTCTTTGGGAACATCAGTGCACTTTGGGCATTCTTCAGGCTGCCTGTGGTTCCCACCCTGCCCCTTGTCTTGGTGAGGATGCTTGCCTGTTCCTTGTGTGCTTGAGGTTTCTCACTACTGTTTTGAATCTTCCCCCAGCTTTGTACACTCAATAGCCATTTCTGCAAGAAGTGTTCTGCTGCCCCAGATGGGTTTGAGTTGCTTCGTCAGGACCGAGCAGTGACCTTAATGGTAGATGAAGTTTGATTTTGACCTGCAGCTTTTACAATGCAGTTTTTGGGGTTTTTTTGTTTTCTTTTAGGCTTCTGTATCCTTTTGAAAGCACATTGCAGCTCATGGAGATCCAGTTATGTGCCCTGTAAAACAGTGCAGCATATTGAAATTAATGAAGATTAATTAATAAAGAATTAAAAGAAGGCAATATAATTAATGCCAATCAACATGAACTTATGGAAAATAGCTCTTGTCAAAATGACTTGTAATCTCATCAAAAAGAAATATCAAGTAGAGTTGATTAAATATAATTGCATCAATGTGAAATTTGGTAGTTGAGGACTCTTAAGTATACTGGGTGTGTAAAAAGAGCCAATGGATAGGAAATAAAGAAAGGCTCAAAGTTGAAATAAGATCTTTACTATAAGTACAGTTAACCGTTGCAGATTGAAGACTGGTAGAAGCTCATTAATGGTGATCTCTATGAAAGTGCAATGCTGGTCAGTGCTTATTATGTAAGATGTGAGTGATCATGACTCTCTTTGCTGGGCGTACAATATCAAAATGGGAAGGCACTGAATGTAGACTAGGGGAGAGTGAGAAGATGGTGGGTGCATCTTGGGAAAGCAGCGAGGAAGTTGTAACTGCAAGTTAGAGATGGGGCCAGGAGAAAGAGCTAGGCTGAGAAGCTGTGTGCTCCGAGGAACAGTGGAGTGATGTATTTGCTTTTTGGTGAATAGGTATTTATGTTAAAATTAATGAAATATTCAGTTTGCAAAAATATTTTCCTAAATGTCTCTTAATTTTACAAATTCTCAGTTGTAAAATTATTGATCTTGCTCCCACTTACTGTCATGATGCACAGTGCTTGATATTTGACCATTTGACTTGCTTTTTTTTTTCTTTTTTGAGTGATGCTATTTGTATAGAAAGCTTCTGTTGAGCATAAAGAAGGAACATAGCAGTTGCACTAAAAAATGAAAAAAAATTATCTAAATATTTGGTTACTGACACTTTTTATTTACATTAAATAGTACTTTCTACTACTAATGCACCATTTTGGTTTGTGCAAGACGTTAGTCTGAGTATTACATGGTATTCGAGCTTCATCACTTTGAGAACAGCAAGTGTTTTGCCTGAGGATAAACTTGAGTGAAATTGAGCTTGGAAGAGCTAAGGAGATACCTTTAGGGAATAATTCCTTCCTTTCTATGCCATTATTCTTGGTCAATTTTAGGAGCTCATTTACTTCTGACTAACTTCCAACATGATGTTTTAATATCCCTTAAGCATTTCAGTTGCGCCAACTAACACAACCAGCATAAGTAGTCACAGAAATAATCCCTTTTTTTCACCTGTTCTGGTGCAAAAGGGTCAATTTTGATGAAAATAAGCCAGTCGGCACTGACTGAGAGCTACACAAATTGGAGACTGTTCTTGGGTGGCAAGAGAAAACTGAAACACAATAATTGAAAATTGATAGACTTGCTATGTTGTTTTGCTTGGTGTGATTGCCTTTTACCGAAAGGGAGTGAGCTGGGTGCACTCCCTACTATGCACTCCATCTTTTAGCAAGCTCACCACCTCACTGGCACACCACTTGGGATGGTGGAGAATATTTCTTATTTGTGTTGCTTTCCCCTGCTGTGATAATGAATATGGCTTCTACTTGTCTGTAATATGAGCAACCTCAATCAAAGGTTCAGAGAGAAAAAAATATTTGCCTGTCAAACAGTTGAAGTCAGTTTTGAACCTAGAAATGGTGCATTTCATTTTTAATAAATCTAATGGACCGAAGCATCTCAGAAATATCAAGCCTATCTTTAGCACGGCTGTTGTGCTCCTCTCATATTTCCAGATGTGGTCCCCCATTTCCCCTCCTTCTGGTCCTTGCCTGCATTACCCAGATATCTTATTTTTGGCTGTATATAGACAGGTATTAGAGAGTGATCTAGTTCCCAATGAAACAAATAAAATCTTTAATATGATGGAAGCTGGGTCAAGTTCTTTGTAAGGTGTCTGATAGATGTTACATGACATTTATTACTCTTAAGGTAACAACAACAGATTTGTTCTGCTGTGGATAAAGCAACCTCTTAACTCTAGGCTTCACCTTCTTTCTGTATTAACCTACATGGAATAAGTCTTTATTTGCAGAGAAAAAAGGCTTTAACTTTTCAGATACTTTGTAAAAGAGCACTTCCTGTTGAGGCTATAGCTGAAATTAACTGGATAGCAGACACAGTAGTTTAGCTAATAAAATAAGAAGAATTCTTACTCATTAACCCCATATTCCTATTAAAATAAAATTTATTTTCTCTCTCTCTCTTTTTCTTTTTGTCATTTGAATTATAAATTGCACACAGTGTCATGGGCCACTGGACAGTCATCTGAGTGCAGCTTGCTCTGAATAAATGATGCTGCACAAGGCAAGCCTCGTTCCTTTACAGAGATAATTTTAAATTTTAATTAAATTTAATTTGACCTAAAAAAAAGAAGAACCTAATTAAAATTATTAAGAGGTATTTCAGATGACATAATCTGTCAGTAAGAAAGAGAGAAAATCAATCTGCTACAGTTTTCTGGCATCATTTGTATTCAGAGCCTTTGCATTATGATCTTTATTGACAAGCGAGGGGAAGGAGTTACCTAATCAGTAGTATCAAATCAATACTTTTATGCACAAAGCAGTTCTGAATAGCATTAGTGGAGCACCTTTCTCCATTAAATAAATGTTAGCTCAGTGTTTTCTTGATGCACATTTTTAATCATGTATATTTAATGCTCTTGACACAATTCTCTTTACTATTCTTATGCTCTTCCTAAATGTCCCTGAACCAGTGGCCATGGTAACCCTCATTCACTGTACATTAGGTTACCTCCAACACTGCCTTACTTGGGCTGGTTGTTAATTAGCATCATTTGCTGGTTCACTTGTACAAGGTCATTCTTAATTTCCTTTTGGTTTTAGTACCAGCTCAGCATTGAAGAATCTCAGCCCCAACATCCCCAGGGTGTTGTGTTTGTTTTTTTTTTGTCTGAGGAAAAAACTTAGAGTAAGTATGTATGTCAACATAAATTGTACTTTAACATTTTGCTGATGTCATCTCACCAGTTTACTATTTATTCATCTTTTTACTGTTGAAATATGAAATCTTACCAATGCGTGGCTCTGCACTACATGTCTGGGGCCTCCCTGTATACATTCTAGTTCTGCAGATAAGATCTGAAAAATGTGATGGATTTTTTGCTGTCTGTCTGCCTGTGTATAATAAGTGTAGTGCTATTCACATATGATTATATGTTTCTGCCCTTGCTGTTAATACGTTAATTGTGCATCATTCTGCAGTTCTACCGACAGACCTCTATCTGACTTCAGCTCTTCCTCCAGGCTGATCTAGGGAGTGCTATGTGTATCAGCATGGCTTTCAGCAGAGCCTCCCTTACAGCTGGGAGGTGACTCACTGAGCAGGAAGAAAACAGGGCCAGAACTGCTGAATAGTTTTGGACATTGTTTCCTTTCTAAAAATGAAGTATCATCTTGGATTTAAGACTAAAACTATTAACAATCTTCTCCTGCATTGGGAACTCAATTCCAGTTTTGTAGGTGAGGCTTTTGTTGTTTAGTCAACTGGAATGGAAATTAATGCACAGCATGAGAATTTGGGCAAACGCCATGTTAATTTAAAGGTCATATTTCTCCAAGAATCAACAGGTTTGGAAGTCACCAAGTGGGAGATCACTGTAGAAAAGGGCTGTTTGGTACTTTTCTGTCAGTTTACAAGTGTACGATAATTTTTTGTAACTGGGGAGCCTGCAGGTTTTTCTGGTCTTAAAAGATTGTAACTTGCACCAAATCATGAATTTCAGATTTGCGTGACAATTGTGACAGAGTACTATTGTTTGCTGTGATAGTCACTTATCGTTGAAGTAATAATCAACGTATTTATCATATTAAGTAACAAGAGGCTGATTCCGTGTTTTACATGAATAAGGTAGACTGCTTTACAATGTTCTTGCTGAACTTCATCTTTATCAGTATTTGTTCTCTGTGTGTATTCCAAATTAGATCCATTAGCTGTAAAGAAAGAAATATGTTTTTACAACTTTTAGGTCCCATTATCATTACAGAACCATAAAGCCATGCAAGAGAGAGTTTCTTTTGCCCACACATTCCTGTTTTCCTCCAAGAAGGAGACAGCTACCTGTGTGTGCATCACTTGCATGAAGGCAGGAGGTACAAGGCAGCTCACCTAAACCAGAGCTCCTCTTGGGACTGAACAAATGAGCCAGAAGGACACAGTTTTCTTTTGGCTTGACCGTTTTAGTTGGCAATAGGAGAATAAAAATCTTGTGAATTTGAAAGCAGAGTTAATTTGCTCATGGTAATTGAAAGACAGTGAAAAAAAGAACCTCATGCTGCCTCTGCTAGCAATGTTTCAGAGTGAGAACAGCTGGAGGGTTCAGAGCTTACCAGTCTGAATGATAAGCAAAGGAATTAAATGGTGCTTGAAACACCCTTGGGTAGCTTGGTCTTTCATTGTACAGGATATTTGTTTGGAGGTTATTTACCGGGCTTTGTTCTTCAGGCATTTCAGTACCAACTCAAAAATTAATCAATTTTCCATCCTTAGATGGTAATGGAATACTTCCACAATGTGCCATTTTTGGCACAGCAGCATACACTACCCTATTTCAGCCACCATTGAAATAATCAAAATAAATATTTTGATTCAGTGTCAAGTGATGGAATGGAAAGAATCTTCTCTGTGTCCAGAGAGTGTTCAAAGATTAGTTTTAGATGCCTACAAAAAACCCACAAATTTATGGAGGGCCAAGCCATAAATAATAAAAGCTGCATTTGTTTCAGGGAAATGAGACTTTTAAAGACAGAAAGAAATCACAGTATAGTTGGTTGGAAGTATAAAGAACTGTGTTAATTTCTCTCTGTTAGCAGCTGCTGTCTTAGCATTGAACAGTTGAAACTACGGACACATATGCAGTGCCTCTGGAGTTGTCTTTCCTTGTGGCTCTGTAACAGTTTCACAGGTGTTTCTGTGTTCCTGGTGTTCCCATTCTCTACTTAGCAGAAGCATGTATGAGAGGCAAAGGAATAAAAGCCAGTTGCTTTTATATCATTTTCCTAACGAAGCAGACTGCATGACTCAGTAAGGCACTACTTATTTTTTATACCTCAGGCTACTAAGGCATGGACTTACATTAAGCACTTTTAGCTCGTAGTTGGACTTTAAAATGTTGAGCATGTACCTCAGTGATTTCTGAACTTGGATCTTTCAATATCAAAAAAGTGTTTCTTTCAGAGGGGGAGTACCAAATGAAAAAGTGCATCAGGCAACACTTTCACAAATTGGTAAATTTATTTTCAGGCCATCTCCAGAACCAGATGAGAAACACAAGGGAAATGGTGTAAATTAGTGAAATGATGTCAAGCCATTCAGCTATTTCATGTCTAAGGACATGAAGAGCTGATTTGCCCTCGCAAGCTTCTTCAACTGTATTGAGTGCTATCTGCCCTCCCTGCTTTCACAGAAATGCCAGCATGAACTCTCTAGCTAGGTCAAGAGCAATACAATTGTATGCTTTTCTCCCACTTAGAGCAAATTGAACTGCTGGGTCAACTGGGAATATGCAGACGTGGTATTAATGATGGCAGAACCATGACTGTAATCTTTGTGGATTAGAATAAGAAAATATGGAGGCTCAATTATGATGTACATCATGTAAAAAACCCCTGATGAGCTGACTCAAACTTCTGTGTTGTTCACCTGTTCCCAGCTGTGACTCCATGCTGCCCTTGTGGTACACACCCACACCAGAAGCTGGGTATGTAGCAAGCCCAGGCTAATAAATCTGCTGGGCTTATTAGCGTGGGCTCTACAGTGGCACCACAGGAGGCAGCAGGAGCGATGCAGGGGTAAAAGGATGCTAATGAATCAGCAACATGACTCTTGTGGGTTGAGAAAACATCTGTGAAGCTTTTCTGGAAAAAAATAAAGAAAAGAAAAAGTGAGAAAACCAATACCGTCATGGATATTTGCTGACACTGTGAACTTTCACACACCATTTTGTTTTTTCTTTGGCTTGGGTCATGGTCTGTTGCTGTCACAGTAGGGATGTTCAACAAGTCCTAGTGAAATAGAGCTGCGTTTGTGGAAGCTGCTGTGCAGATTTGATAGGATGTTAGGATGGAGAGGCAGAACAATCAATACTCTGAGACATACTGTTAGGCAAGAACAAAGTGAAGATAAATATATTTTTTCTCTTTGATGCCGAGTGAATCATTGTATTGGGGAACTCAACTCAGCTCAGCTCAGCTGTTAAATGACTTGCATTTTACTTCCAGGATGTATACTTTTGACAATGACGATTTCAGAATAATCTCTCTAATACACTGTAAGACACTGTGGCTGTGAAGGCAGTGCTAAGGAATTGGTAATCCCCTCTGAATTGCAGTCCTACTGGGTTAGTGGTTAGCACAGAACTCTTGCTTTACATTTTTTCCTTTGTAATCTATGCTTCACTGGATTTTGAAAAATGCAGCAAAAGCTTGAAGATTCCTTTTTCACAGCACCACAAGCCTGCATTGTGGATGCAAAAGGCAATGAAGTACTCAAGCAGGAAACATGTTCAGTGGATAAATGGGCAAGAGATCTGTTCAGATATATTTCTAAAGTTGTCCAGAAGAAGGAGGATGATAATGCCATAGTACTGGGACTTGTTGCTGTCAGACCCTATCCTACAGGGTCCTCTGTTTGACTCAGCAACCCTAAAATAGGCCAAATTAGTTTTCAGTAAGACTAGGAGAAAATGCTGTACTGCTGCATAGATTTTCTGGTACCCAGCTGTGCAAGTTCAGATTAGACAAGTCGTGTGGGCTAGGCCAGAGCCTCACAGAGAGGTTGCTGAAGGTTGGGTTAGCACTTCCGAGCACTGGGATCAAAACTATCAGATGCAATTTTTCCTGTCACAGGGGGATAGTAATTTTATTCACAGTTTATTTAAAACATAACTTAAAGACAGCAGTTTGATTTCTGAAGTCAGAAACTAAAATGAGAATGCTTGATCATTTTGTCAATTTACATGAACATGTCGATTATTAATATACATGGAACAGAGATGTAGGCATAGAAAAATATACTTGTACACTAACTGAATTATTCCCTTCTGAGTTCTTTTAGGTGGGAAATTATACAAGTTGTAATGAAATCTTGGAGTGGAAATCAAAGAAATGTCACCCTGTATGATTGGGTATAATGGCATTGAGGGAGCCTGAAAGTATTGTCTCAATTTATCATTTCCAAGACAAGCACCTTGCATTTTAAATGAAGAAGAAAGCTTTCAGAAATGTTCTTTCAAACAGCTTCACTTCTGCATTTTTATTTCCTAGTATATTTGAATTCCTGGCTTTTAAAATATCCTTTTAGCTGCATTGAATCACCGCTGGTGAATCATATTTTTCCACCTAAAAAAGGAAACTAAAAATTCCCTATTCCCTTCTGCTCTCTACCAAATAAAAACTGCTGACCAAAAATGTTGATTCTTCCTTCAGAATTCTGTCCATTTGAGACCCATAGAATAAGAGTCAGCATGAATGTCTCTGTTTTGTTTTGGTTTTTTTTTTGCTTGCTCAGTATTTTTTAATGCCAATATACCTCATATGTCATTGTGTCCTCCTTTTCACTGGTAGTTTTCCATCCTATGGTCCATTATAATAAGAATATTTCAAATTATTCATTAATTTACGCAGTTCTTCATCATTTCCCATCAGCTACTAAGGTGTAAAAAGTGAGCTTTGTCGATTGTCTTTTCTCCCTGGTTCTCTCCTGCCTTCACTTGAACTGCTTCTCATGAAATCCTACTAAAAAATAAAGCTAAAATGAGTTATTTTTCTGCAGACTTTTCACTGCTCTTATGTACATTTTGCTCTTAAAATGCTCCTGGGGAGAGCTGGGGTATTTGTTTCATTGATTAAAAAGTCCTGCAGGATTTGGTGGAGGGCTATCTTGTATTCATAGACTTCGGAAAGCAGCTCATGGGATTTAATAGGGTAATGCCTCTGCTATAGAATTCAGTTAATTGCATAAATATTTTTTTGAACTCTCCTCTGACCCATATGTTGTTTAGAGTCATTTCTATAGAGTTTGTTTAATTTCTTTCAAACTTCTATTGGTTCATCCTTATTATATTTGATGGGAATTTCCCATGAGAAGACGGTAAAAAAGCCAGTGAAGTATGACTCGAAAAAAAAACCCTCTAGTTGTATACATTCTTTGTAGAAGAAATGGCAGGGGGTTGGAACTAGGTGATCTTCAGGTCCTTTCCAACTCTTAACTATTCTATGTTTCTATTCTATGATTCTAAGTGTAGAACTCTGTCCTTAATTGGTAACATAATAAAATGATGTATCTGCCTGCCTTATCTTAGACTTATTCTGCATTTGGGAAAAAAATGCAAAATTGCAAATATTTTTCAAATTATTAAAAGCATACTAAAAGATTGTGTGAAGACTTTTCTTAAAAAAAAGAAAGTAAGACTGTATGCACTGTTTTTCTCTACTTAGGGGAGCTTCAGATTTATGTCATGATATTAAATGTGGCACAGTATAAATGTATGTACTTTGTAAGAAAACTTTATATCAGAGTAAGTGAAAGGCAGGATTGTTGCCTCGCGTGAGGCACAGTGACCTGGTTTACGAACGACACGGCGACCAATCCAATGGCCGCATGGGTCATCAGCACGCTGACACCAATGTGGTGGACGGCTAAATGGCGTTTATTGCTGGGTGATACAACGTTATATAGTCAGGGCTTACACCGTCACTTCCGTCTGCTTACGTCGTCAATCAAACGCTTATTGGCTATTAAAAGAGGGGCCCTGTCTTTCCGTACAGTGCGACATCTTCCGGCCACCAGACCCTAACTAACTACATTTCCCCCCTCCCTATGCGTAATTAGATTAGCTAAAATATACTTAATAAAAATGTTAGTTTATAGCTTATAATGGTTTTATAGAGTATATGTAATAAACTTGAGTAAAAAATATAAGGCACCTTAAATGGGATCAATTCTACAGAAAGACTGCATACAAATATAAACACAAAATGTTAATAAAATACCGGACAATGACCCTGCTAAAAATCAAAAACCAGCTCCAGAAAGCGTCAGTGCAATGTAAGGTGCATGCCTCCCTCACATTGTCTGAGGCCTGGGCTTCTAAGCTGACCAAAGTGCACACTCGTTCTGATGTAGGTGGCCAGCCTACATCGGGAGAAGCGGCCGATACTGTCCGTAACAGTTTACAAGGGTCGACAAAAACCTAAACATAGTTATACGTGTTAATTTTAGGTATATGACTAACACATCATCATAAACAAAACTACAGTATCTTCTTAAAACGAAAACAAAAGGCAGCTAGTAGTAGTGGATCGTAAGTTGAGGCAGCTTAAAAGTAACCTGAGATAACACTAAGTAGATATAGCACTGAGGTAGCTCTAAGTAGGTATAGCACCGAGGTAACACTAAGTAGGTATAGCGCCGAGTAGATGTGTTCTCAGAGTAGTTGTTGGTTTTCTACTAACATAATATTGACTCTTTCGAGCCGGCTCTTGACGAACGACACGAGCCTATTCAGTATACAGGGTCCGAAGATCAGTACCATGATGATTATTGTGATCGGTCCCATCAAGGTAGATATCAAGGTGGTTAACCACGGTGAACTAGTGAACCAACTATCATACCAACTGCGTTGCGATTCCCTTTCTTTTCGCCGTTTTTCTAGGTTCTGTCTTAGCTTTTCCATAGTGTCCCTTACTACTCCAGTGTGGTCCGCATAGATGCAACATTCTTCCTTCAGTGCAACACACAACCCTCCTTCTTTAAGGAATAAGAAGTCTAGCCCTCTTCAATTCTGTAATACTACTTCTGAGAGGCACCGCACTGATTTTTCTAAGGCACTAATGGATTGTTCTGTTTTGGCCAGATCTTCATCGACAGTCATTCGCAGGTTTATAAAGTCCTGATTCCCTTTTATTAGTGCTGCTATTCCTGTTCCAGCCCCTGCTCCTCCTAGGGCTAGTAGGGTGGCTATTGTTAAGGCTGTGATTGGTTCTCTTGTTATCAAAGAGTGGTCTAATCTGATATTCTGCTCCTTTTCTTTGAGTTCATACACATAACTTTCTGAATGGTAGACTATCTTGGGAAGTAGAACTATTTGTACACAAAATTCATTGATTGCTCGCAAGTACTTGGTAGAAACACAGGGCGTTAGTCCTGTTTTGGAACACACCCACTTGGCATAGTTAACGGGAATTACCCAATCAGCATCTTTGTGTATTGTCCCATCCTCGTTCACACAAATATGCTTTTTTCCTTCTGGGATTTTTCCAACACATCTTCCTTTCCCTGACACCTGGCTAAGAGAGATCCCTTGTGTGTTATTCTTCCAGTCACAACCCCGCGGGTTGATTCCTTTAACAATGTTGGGTTGACTATCAATTCCAATAGCTTCATAATATGGTGGTTCTATGTCATAACAGAGCCAACAATGTTGAGTTAAATTTGGGTGGATGCGTTTCAATACTTGAAAAGAGGTTTCCATCAGGCCCCAGAGGGGGTATTTTCTCCTAAGTTGCGTGTCTGTTAGAGCCGAATTGTATGTTGTATCTAAAGCCAGACTAGTTTTTGATGTAGTGACCTGCTTTTGCTTGGGTTTTGGAGTAACAATGGTTTTTAGTTTTTCAATTTGCGTTTCTCTGGTTAACACTTTGTTGGGCCCAAGGGGTTCCCAATCAATTGGAGCGCTGGTTTTAAAAATTTGTATTACTACTCCCACATCTTTGAAACCGTGAAGAAATACTGACCATAGTTTTCCCACTACCCAAACCATATTGGTCGGGTTTTGGATTTCTAAAATCAAATATCGACAAGTACCTTTTTCATACACCAACCCATCGCTTGCAAATTTTGGACGTTGACAGCTATTTGGTCCCCATTTTACCCGCAAAAATTCGTCATCTTTTTCTGGTTTCCATCTATCACTTGTCACAATGGTCTCGCATCCCCAATATCCACAAAACCAGTATCCTGTATAATGACAATAACTCTTTCCTGGGTTTTCGTTGGGACACCAGTACGTTCCCCATAATGAATCACGTCCAGTTTGGAGGAATAAATCACTAGTTTTGATCGTAAAGGTTGGGGCACCTACTGTTACGTTTTCTCGTATCACTCTATCACCTGCAAGATCCATCTGAATGGCCGATAATGATGGTAATTTGATTCTGCCTGTCCTATAGTAACAAGCTCTAAAATCAGGATTGCACAAAGGCATCGCAACCCCCCTCCACGGAGGTTGTCTCGCCGTTGTCTGGGATCTGTCGGCATGGAGCTTTCAGGCTTGGCTGAACTTTCAGGTTCGGTCGGGAAGTCTGGCACCGGGGTATACGGGTTACGAGGGCATCCGATGATGTGGTCCTGTGAACAGAAACTCACAGTTTTCATTAGTTTTATTCTGAAGATCTGGTTTAATAGACTTAAGCGGACACCACTTAACTCCATTGTCTTTTTTGACAGCAGCATATCCTCGCCCTGTCAGGACCAACCGCCACCCTTGTTCCCATTCTCCCAGTTCATTTTTGATTAAGACCAATGGCCCTTCTTCTAGTGCTCGAGTGGCCCAATGTTTTTGTGTGGGGCTACTTGCCTCTTCTCCCCTGGGAAATTGATTCAATGCTAGCAGAGCAGTCGCCAATAGGCGTGCGTGATCCCCTGAGGGAATGGCGTCAGCAAAACCTTCTGCTTTTGCTAACACTTCCAGTTTGGATTTAAGGGTTTGATTTGCTCGTTCTACTATGGCTTGTCCTGTGCTATTATACGGGATGCCGTGTATTAGGGTAATACCCCATTTCAGAACAAATGCTTGGACTGATTTAGAAACAAAGTTTGGACCATTGTCCGTTTTGATCTGATTAGGGACTCCAAGCCACGCCATGGCTGTCAGCCAATGTTGGATGGTTGCTTTGGAGTCAGTTTTACGGTGTTGAGTGGCTACGATCACTCCACTATATGTGTCTACAGTTACTGCTAGCCACGCTCGAGGTTTCAGTAACTGGCAGAATGTAAAATCTGTCTGCCACACTTCGGAGGCTTTAAGCCCTCTAGGGTTTACTCCGCTGGACCACAGTGGAGCTTTCTGACAGTGGGGACATGTTGCCACTATATGTTTCGCATCAGTGACTGGAATCCCGCATCTCTTTGCTAGCGCTTTGGCTCCGATGTGGAGAGACTTGTGTAGCTGACGGGCGTCTTTTAATGTCCACAATCGTTTTGCAGCAGCGCCTGCTTTGTCGTTACCGATTTGGAAAAACCCTTTAATTGGGCTGTGGCTGTTGACGTGGATAACTGATATAGTGCCCTTTCGAGAAAAAAGTGCTTCTTCCAGCATTAGGGCTGCTGTGGATGTTGACACGCCGGGCCCCGACCAACAAAGTTTGGTCACAAACATCGAATCGGTCACTATGTTGAGGTGTTCTGTGGGGAACAGTCCGCATGCTAGTACTACGGCCGTCGCTTCTAGCTGTTGGACTGAAAGAGCACAATCGGTCATTTTAATACAGTGCCATTCTCTTCCTGATTGCCACACTGCTGCCGCAGTTGAGGTCGCTGAGGATGCATCTGTGAAGACCGTTGGTCCCGGTTGGGGCCGGTCCATGATTTTCTGTGGAAGGTCGATGTTGACAATTGCTAGCATTTGAGTCCAGGGGGGCTTTGTGGCGTACCGGACCTCTCCACCAAATCCAACGAGAGCTATGGCCAGATACTCCGACATCGCCACTGATTGTGTTGAGAGCTGTTTACGGAAGGGTAGGTATATCCTGGCGGGTTCGATGCCTAGGTGTCTTAGGGCGAGTTTTCTGCCTTTCATGATGAGGTTACTAAGGCACTCGACTCCCGGAGAAAATGCACGTGATGGTTTTCCTAGGACTATCCATTGTACTGGTTGGGCTTTTTCAGGGGGGCCCTGGGCTAGTGCTCCTACTCCCCCCCCCTCCGTGAAGTGCACATAGAGATCAAGTGGTATACTCGGGTTCCACCTGGCGAGCGTGCTTGATGACATCTGTTGCTCGATAAAGTTGAGAGAGTTCATTGCTTCTGTCGTCAGGGTTTTTTGTTCCCATGGGTTTTTTCCTTTCAAAAGATCATACAGGGGGGTCATGATTTCGGGAGGGATCAGAACAATATTGCGAAGCCATTGTAAGGTTCCCACTAACTGTTGCATATCATGGAGTGTCTTAATATCGCGACGGATTTTTATTTGGGGGGGGGTTACGTACGAACTTGTGATCCCCACTCCCAAAAAGCTTACACATGGTCCTTTTTTAATTTTCGCACTCGCAATTTCGAACCCGTTTGTTTTTAAAGTTTCTGAAACTGTTGACACCAGTTGGTCCACCTGATTTCCTGATGGGGCAGCGATTTGAATATCGTCCATATATTGAATGATGGTCGCAGTTGGATGACTGCCCCGGATCGGTGTCAACGCCCGATCCACTGTAATCTGACAGATAGTGGGTGAGTTGATCATTCCTTGGGGCAGCACTTTCCACTGGAAGCATAGGTTGGGGCGTTGGCTGTTTGGAAACACAACAGAAAAAGCAAACCGTTCCTTGTCCTCCTCATGCAGGGGTATCGAAAAGAAACAATCCTTAATATCAAGGACAGCACAAGGTTGTCCCTCCGGTATCATAGAGTTCATAGGCAACAACGTTTGGACAGGACCCATTGGTTGGATTGTCTTGTTTACTTCACGCAGATCATGGAGGAGACGAAACCCCTCACCAGTTCGTTTGGGTATGACGAAAACTGGGGTATTCCACGGACTAGTGGAAGGCTCTATATGACCTCGCTGTAGTTCGCAGTCAACTAGTTCAAGAAGAGCATCCATTCGAGGCTTCGATAAGGGCCACTGCTCGACCCACACTGGGTCAAACGATTTCCATGTCAGTTTAATTGGTGGGAGTGGGTGTGCGGCAGTGGCCCTTAGGTTAAATTTGTCACCCTGGCATTTAACAGGACTAGAGCGTCCCTTCCCAATAGGGGTGGGACTCCTGACATGACATATGGAAAAAGGATGATGGTTTTTTCCGGCCCCTTTTCAGTGTGAAGCGTGATAGCTACCAATTGAGCACTTTTCCGAGCTCGGGTTAGTCCCCCAACTCCACCCACCATGGGGGCGTTTTCCAGTCTCCAGTGTGGAGGCCAATTCGTTTCAGGAATGACTGTAACATCTGCTCCAGTGTCAATCAAAAAGGGAATGCTAATGGTGGTGTCATTTGAGCTATTATAGAGTGAACAGATCCCCCACACCACTGGCGGGTTATCACACTTTACCGCCAGGGCCACCCAGGGGTCTCGCCCCCAACGGATGGTCCTTGCTGTCCCTGGGATAGGGGCAGATTTGGCTGAACTGTCGGTTGGACCATAAAGTTGATCGCTTCTCGGGGGGGCAGGGGGTTCGGAGGCGCCTCGCCCCATACAGGGTTGGCACAGTTGGGCTGCCTCATGTCCCAAGTGGGAGAGGGCCTTGTGCGACCCGAATACCCTCTCCCCCTCCCGTTTCCCTGGGGTTGAGCTTTAAATCTACATTGCTTAGCATAATGTCCTGCCTTTCCACAAACCCAACACGGTCCTTTTGGTCGATTTTTGTGCGGGGGAGGTGCCGTTGACGGGTCACTCGGTCGGGGGCAGTTCACCGATGCGTGACCTGCCTGGCCACATTTAAAACATGCCATCACATCAATTATTGCGGTGCAAACAGCTGTCTGAATGGGGGCCAGATGTTCTTCATTTACGACATGTTTAATCATAGTCGCGATACTGGACCCCGCCGGCAGTGATCGTAAGATTTCTTTGGTTTTTGAATTACACTGTTGACGTAAGCAGTCTGCAACGACCGGGCCTTTTGCTTCCGAAGGCAGGGACGAGGAATCAACCGCAGCTTGGAGGCGATCTACAAATTGTGTAAAACTCTCACTTTCATTTTGCTTTATTGTAGACCATGGCGATGGCTTAGCAATAACTGTAGAGGCTGTGCGGATGGCTTCTCTGGCTGCACGAGTAGTTGTCATAACCTCATAAACCCGCAGGCCTTGGGCTTGTGCCTGGGGGGTGATCATTGTTGGGTCTGTACCTATTAGTCGCGGCAGGCTGGAGCCGTGTAGCGGATGATCCGCCCCAGTTACTCGGGCTAATTGTTTCGTACAGTTATCTTCCCATTCTTGTTTAAAGACAATCATCCCTGCCCCGTCAAAAATCAATCTGCAAGACTGTTTTATATCGAATGGGAGCATATCATCTCCCCCGAAAACCCCATCTATGAGGGTGGAGACCATGGCAGAATTAAGCCCCTTGTCTGCTATTGCTTTAGTAATCGCTTGTATATCTTTAGGGTTTACCGGCTTATAGGTCCTTTGTCCCCCATCCGTTACCTGGACGGGGAACGCTACCGTGGATGATGGGGCCGAATCGGTGCACGTAATCTGAGCTTTCCTCCAATCTGTGAGAGGAAAATTTTCCTGTCTTGGTTTCTCTTTATTTCGAATGGGGATATTTTGGCTTTTAACTCTGTCTTTCCCCATTTCGTCCCCCTCTAAACTTGGATCGGTTGCGAGCCACTCGTCCCAGCTAGTGTCTGAGTCAAAATCGGAACTCGACTGACTGCTTATTTCCGGGCTCTGATACTTTTTTGTTGGGCTCCGGCCCCGCCTGCTTCCCTTGCAGGCTCTGCAAATGGGCCGTTCTCCCCCTCTGCTCCTGTCACACCCGCCTCCTTTGTGGGTGGGCCGTTCCACCCCTCCTGAATAACCCCGCCTTCCACTCGGAGGGCTCCCGCCCCTCCGGCCCCGCCCACTTTCTTTACAGGCAGGCTGATCCTTCCCTCTTAACTCACCCCGCCTCCTGCTTGGAGGGGTGTTTGTCTTGTGAGGGCACCTTTTCGAACAGCAGCTGTGATTGGCTCTCTGCCCCTCACTCGCGCTCCACCCCTCTCCTTCCCGTTCTCCCCCTCTTCCCGTTTGTGTGCGCATGTTAAGTCCAGCGCTTCCTCCCTGGTCCTGTCGGGGGCATTTTCGCCCCGCCCTTCCCCTTGCCACTCGGCGCCATCTTGGGGAGCATAGGGCGGTGGTCTAGCCCAATTGTTCTCAGACTCTGATTTCGCTGCAGCACCCCTGGCCTCCTCGGCTAACCCAGCCCAGAAGGACTTCGGTCGAATCTGTCCCTCCGTAAGCGGGTCGGGGCCCAGGGATTTAGATTTGGGGGGCGTATCGCCCTCCCGCGAGTCTTTAGGCTCAGCAGAATTGTCATCAGCTAGGGAGCACTGAGTCTGTGTGGCTGCCCCGACTCCCAATTGCGGGGTGACTAACAAGTAGCCCTTTGCCGCTTTCCAGGTTTCCTGCTCCTGCATGGCTTTTTGCAGAGCTTGTACAACTTTCCCCCACGATTTAAGAACTTTACCACGACCCGAGGACATCGTCTCCTCACATAACGCTTTAGAGCATTTGTCCCACACTTGTGGGTGGAGAATGTCCACCAGCTGGTCAATGACCCCAATTTGTAAAAGTCTCGCAACGGCGAGAGTAAAATCTTTGGGCTTACAATCAATACCCCACTGCTTATGTAATTGTGATACAACCTTCACAAGGGCCTCCATCGTCCTTGCAGATCCAACCTTCACAAGGGTTTCCCCCTCGCAGGTCTGGGAGCGTCCTCCCTGCCTGGCTGGTCCAGCCGCTCCGGCCGTCGTTCACACACTCAGGCGATTCCCGATTCCAGGCGAGTTCCCGGGTTTCGGCACCATTTGTTGCCTCGCGTGAGGCACAGTGACCTGGTTTACGAACGACACGGCGACCAATCCAATGGCCGCATGGGTCATCAGCACGCTGACACCAATGTGGTGGACGGCTAAATGGCGTTTATTGCTGGGTGATACAACGTTATATAGTCAGGGCTTACACCGTCACTTCCGTCTGCTTACGTCGTCAATCAAACGCTTATTGGCTATTAAAAGAGGGGCCCTGTCTTTCCGTACAGCGCGACATCTTCCGGCCACCAGACCCTAACTAACTACACAGGATAACAATACAGACTGTAGCACTGTATCATTAGTATCACTTATTGTTCCCTGTACAGTTCAATATGAATGTAGAGAGTACCTTGTCTGAAAGTGGTGGATTTTGTTGTCTGTTGCATTTTCCTCTGAAATTCTAAAAGCATGGCATACAGTGTCCTATCGAGTTTGAAGCTATTACTGACTTTTAGAATTTAGTGACAGCTTTGGATTGTGGGTGTGAGCACAAAGGAAAGACTTACCCTTCCTATTATCAAGACTTACCCCTCCTATTATCAAGCCTTACCCATCCCATTATCAAGGCTCCTCCATCCCTTGGTGCAAAATACACTCTTTCCCTGTACAGATTGTTTATATTGTGCCTTTGTTGCACATTGAAGTAACATACGACCAATTTACATCTCTGGAGCTGGACATGCAGTGTTTTGTGTTAAAATATTTCATGCATATTTATGCATTCCCGCCAGTGATATCTGTGATGCAATAGTTAGTGCTTTTTTTTTGATCAAGGATATGATAATCAAATTTTAGATACCATAATATCAAAGTATATATATATTTTTTTTTTGGCTTTGCCTTTTAAGAGAGCTAGTCTAGGGTTGCTGTAACTTTCTTTGGATCTTGGACACTATGCCATTCAGCTGTGCACATGGGCTGAAATAGAGGTCAATATGCACATACTGACTGGTTTGGACTTTAAGTTCAAATTGACTTTGTAAGTACAGCTTTCCCATATCAGGTTTAGGATTTCTAAGGCAAACCTAAGTAGTGAGGTCCAATGACTCAAGATTCCTTAGAGCTGTCAGGGCACTCAACGGTTTTGAACTTATAGAAACATATCTATTAGAGGAAAACACATAAACTTTACCCGTCTATCCTGTTTTCTATATATGTTGAGACTCCAAACCTTGTACTTCTCAATATACTTCTGATACAACATATGGGTGGTGCTTTAATATACAATTCCTTCAAGTAATAAGGTTGCACTTCATGGCCAATTGCTCTAGGAGGGAAATGAAGAAATTTACAGAACATTTAACATGATAAGACTTTGCAAAATGTACTGGTGTAGGACAACATTAGATTTGTGAACATCCAAATCAGTAAAAATGCAGTAACTAATTCAATAAAAAAACATAGAACACAATTTTGTATAGATCTTATATGGAACAACTGAGCACGGAAAGATTAATGGTTCAATTTACCCACATTCTCTAATGGAAAAGAAGGCTTTTGTTCAAAGAGGAATGCAATGATTGCAAGTCTGCTGATACTTTAACGTGGGTCAAAACCAAAAAATGTGCCTGGTTTCCTGCTAGTTGAAGTTCTTTTGTCTCAAGCTTTCTCCTTTGACAGGAGTTTGTTTCTGCCATCTATGGCTTACAGTCAGTACTGTGGTACCATTGAGGATGTGTGCCATATTGCATTACTTGCATTTTCAATCTCATTATTCTTGTGTGGTTGGGGAAACTAGAAATTAAAATGGAAATCTCAAGGGCCTCTAAAATGAGAAGTCAGGCAGAGATGCTAAGGTTATCACTATCAGCTCTGTATGCTTAATTAGAAGTTCAGTAGCAGATTATCATTTACTGTACCAGTGTCAAAGCCTTCATTAGAAATTAAACTGTGATGGAGAGGAGCATGTGGCAAACAGAGTCTGTGAACTGTAACTAAGACCTGTTTATCTGGGCAACCATTGGACAGAATGAGAGGAGAGAGATGCTGGTGCTGGCATTACACTGTGTGAATGAAATAATTAATTTAAGTTGTTACTTCTGTAAAGCTCTTGAAATGAGCCTTTAGGGGGTGGGGGTTGGGGGTTGAGGGTTGGGTATGGTTTTGAAAACAGTATGCTTTTCCATTGGTGCCATTTCCTTTTTCCTTAAAACAAAGAATTTAAAGACTGGAGTCCAGTGTAGAGCCAGTGCCCAAATACAGACAGGGGGATCAAGGTGAATAATGTGCTGTATGTGTACTATGGATGGGATTGGGTGATTTTCCTCACTACAGGGATGTTATGCCACTGGAGCCCTTGTTTTAAACCCCAGCTCACCAGAGTGCCTGGTACCATATTTGTTGCTGGCAGCATATTATCCCCCCAAATACCAACATCCTGAGCTTTAATTCTGAGAATGAGGGAGTAAAGCGTGTTGGGGCCTGACATGACAGAGCCTTCCCAAGCCTCGGTGAGCAAGTCATCCCAATGTGCATGCAAAGGCTTGCAGCCAGGCTGGCTCTGTTAGCTCCAATAACTACAGCATTTGCATTTTCACGCTCAACTGCTGGTTTACTCCAGTGCTTTACATCAGATAACTTATTTAAATAATGCTAACAGAAAGGTGAGGAGCAGTCCCTAGGAAAGCTGTAGTGGCTCAGGTGAGCAGAGGGAGATTTGTGGTAAAGATATTTAAGGAAAGCAGATTTTAGTTAAAAGCATTAACCACTGCATGCAAAAAAGGTGTACTGCCAGACAGTTTTCACTGTGTTTTTTATGTCTCTTCTATATGGCAGTTTTCTGGTGTATGTTAGCAACAGCAGGAGATTCCCATTTTCCTTTAGCACAGACTATTATACAGTGAAGCAATTCTGAGCAACAGGAAATGCTTTTTCAAAATAGTAGCAAAAATTGGGTACGTGATTTGGATTTCAATTCTGCTTTCACCTCTACTAACTTTAATGAGAACATCTTAATATAGACCAAAACAGAGGAGGAAAGATGTTTCATCTTCTGAATGGAGCAGTGCAGGTGGATGAAAGTCTCGTGGCAATGTTCTGTGAGCAGATGTTGAATAATTATGGTAGGCAGTGTGAGAAGTAATGGCCTTACTCATTCTTATTGCTACTTGTTCTCAGGCTTTCACCTGAGTACTACTGAGTAGTACTTTCTATTCTTGCTATTAAGAAATGTTGCCCCAAATAAATAAGTATGTGTTATCCAGCACTGTTTGGGGATTGCCTTTATGCCCAAAGTAAAGTGAATTATCCTTAGAGTTGTGGAGATCTGCACTTACTATTTTTTCCCCCGCAAATTGATGTATGCAAGTGAACTTACAAGATTCATGAAGTTCCTTCTCTCTATGCTTCTGTTCTCAGAGAAGGCTTTTCCTACAAATGTATCAAGAAGATTAGCTGAAACCTTTTGACTTGAAGAGAGATTTGTTTGTTCTCTTTGCTTGTACCAGCATGAGGAAGTCTGAGGAAAGCAGACAATGACTACTGAGTAGGCAAAAGCCTGTATCTGAGAAGCTGTACCGTATATTGCTGGTGCCTGAATAGCAGTGATGCCCATTCTTTTTGGTAGGTACCTATGTCTTGTTCATGTAATTATAGATGTGCATCAGGCCACATGAAGAGAGGCAGCAAAGCCCTTGGGGAAGAGAGTGGCCAGGAATTAGCTGAGGATGCCAGAACAGTTCAGCTTCCTACAGTTCATGCCCTGCCCTTGGCTGAAGGCCTTGCAAGGAAACAAGGGCAGGGAATAATCTGTAGATGGATGAATGGTCTTCACATCTTAGCTGCAGCCTGTAGGTGTGGTGTATGATGATACCCTGGGGATCATTCATTCCACAGGCCTTTTGAACATTCTGAGTTGGTGGCAGTGGTGTCATGATGATAGTGCTGGTGATGCTGGTGAGGGGAAGAGGTTTTTTTGCTGAGCTCCTAATAGTTTCAAAGGTAAGTTCAATAGAAGTAATGTGAATAGCATCTGGTCTACTACCTGTTAACATGTTGAATGCCTTGAGCATATTGGGAGTGCTTTAGGTATTATTGCCAGCAGCTTGTCAAAACTGACTTGGTTTTCCTTTAGAACCCTCAGAAAAATATCAAGGAGTACCTTGTGGCTTATGTGATCATCAGACTCCGTCTCAGTAGAGACAGGCTCCTGCCCATCTCAGGCATAGTGCTGAATTAGAAAAGCTAATTGTTTACATTCTCAAGTATCTGTGAGCTCATGAAGGTACATAAAGATGCTCAAACCCCTAGAGATAGAGTAGGTAGTTGCTTCATGCTTTATAGGTATGTTGAGTGCATGCCAAGGATATCAGCTTTGGTGGCATGCCCCTTCCTTTATTCATTTATTAACTTAATTTTCTTTTTCGTCACTACATGCTGCATAATGCATACACAGTTGGGACTGCTAACTATTTTTCTTAGTCTTAGCAGGGAAAGCAAACTCTTTAATGAAACTTTACATTAAATTCTTCTTTTTGTCTTGGCAAATTTTTCCGTGTAATGAAAAAAGATCCCATATGTGGAGAGGAAATCATTGTCCATGAAAATGTGCTCACCGTGTTTTGTTATGGACCATATATAGATGGCTCAAAATTTTTTTTGGACATAGATAATTTGGTGTTAAAATTATGATTTTTAAAATCAGATACAGTATCTTAGGCAAATATTTGAGCATGTTTAAATAGCTGTATAGTGCATTTTATAGTTCATGCTCAGTAAAATTGGGGTTTACTGTCATGTTATGTTTTGCAGTAGATGCTACTTGTGCTTGTTGATAGTGTCATATTGTGACTGATTTGGTTTTCATGTATATTAATAAACTACCTGGTAACATACGTATCCCGTCAATGTTCTGAGGAGCTGCACAGGGTTTAAAAATGAGGCTTAGAGCTGTCAGCTTTTAAAGAATGGAAGAGACCTGCAGTGAATGAATTTTTTTTGTCTAGTGTATTAATACATGGTATTTCAGCAGAAGGTGTGGGCTCATACCAGTACTTGCAGAGTGAATTTCTGTGGCCTGTGTTATGCAGGATTGCAGAATGGTACTTTTGACTTTAATTCTGAAAAGTCTGTAATTCAGCTTCTTCAGAAACTTACTCAACTCTTCCCTTCTGTTTTGCAGAATTTTACAAATTGGACTTGCATTATTGCATCCCACTGTTTTCATACAAGCTTTGAAAAGGCAGATTCAAGCACAGACTGTGCTTTGAAAGGAGTGTTTATATCCTTTTTATGTCTTTGGCAGTTGCCATGGTTAGTTATTGTCAGTATAACTCAGTTTACAATATAATGAGCTATTTTTTTTTGAGAAAATTCATTTGCTGCAGAGCATGGGTAGGTTCACATGAGCTTGTGCGCACGCACACATGCTAGCATATGCCGGCATATAGCCACTTACACTCTTATGCGCTCCTGTTCCAAACATCCAGTTTTAATGATAAGTTCAGTGAACTGGCCTGTTACTTTGTGCATATATATTTTGAAAGGAATAACATTGCTTGCTACATTGGGAAACTGTCCCTGTCTTACAGCAAGAAGCATTTTATACGGCTCATGAATGCTTCTATCAGCATTTAACATAATTCTGTACTATAGTTGATTTTCCGTTACACAAGAGGGGAACTGAAACACTGAAAACTCAGATGATGTAGGACTAAGGGGAGACAGCTGAGTGACCATTATGCACATCTAACTCGTTCACAATTTGGATAGCTTTATGCTGGAGCTACTAATCCAGTATGGACTTCTGTGGAGCAGACAGGAGGCCAGAGTTATTTACTCAGGCAGAAAATCCATCTGTGTTGCTCTTCATTGCAGCTATAATGATTTTCAAGAACCTACAGATCCAGGAAGCATTGCCTTGGCAGCTCATGTAGAGTCGTGTCAGCCTGGGTCTGGCTTGGCTTGTTAGCTCCAGCTGCGACTGGGTCCAGTAGGATTTAATATCTTGTACTTTGCTCCAATGGCACTCATGGTTGGTGTCATGTTTAGTGAAGCACCATGGCTTGTAGCTCTGGTGAGCCTGGGGTGGCAGGGCAGAAAGTTACTCTGGGAGTCTCTGCTTCTGTGCTACTGTTGATCTCAGATGGTTAAATTGTCCTGAACTTACAAGTGGTAACTTTCTGAGTCCAAGAAAGCCCATTTTGTTACTTGAGCTAAAGGAATTAGTCCATTAATTGGGTGTAAGAAGAAGGTTTTAATATTTTTTAAATTCAGCCACTGAAGAGATGTACATTAAAGAAATATAGTATGTAAAGGATTGCACTTTGGACTTTTTTAGCATGCCTTTATTTCCAGAGCAGCTGGAATAGGGCTTATCTGAAATACGTGTGTAGATGTTTTTGATGAAAATGTAAGACTTTCTATTGCTGTCTGAATTTTATATTAGATTTTATTTTTAGATTGTTTGGGTTTTTTGTGTGTTTTTTTGTTTTTTTTTTAGAGTAACCCTTCCTCAAAAAAAAAAAAAAAAAGGAAAAAAAATATTAGGGTCAAAAAATTAATGCTGGAAACTGATTGGAACTTCAGTTTCCTCATCAGAATTGTGATTTCTTACACAATCTTTTACATAGACAAAGTTATCTGGTTGGACTAGTATTACTGATAGTACAATCCTGTGAAGGAAAGATGCCCAGTAAAAGACCTCAACCATTTACATTTCCCTAAAATAAAATTTTGTATTAGATCTCTTCCAGAAGAATTGTTTCTGACCAGCTGTGCTTCCAAAAGACATTAAAAAGTATTTAGGTCCTCCTAGGAAGAATTTCAAGGGCATTCCCTGACTGCAAAGAAAGCTGAAGGCATTGTACTAAATAGTGCACAACTGCAGGACAGGGGTAAAGAGCCCTGTTTTTAGGTGCTCTCAAGCACTTCAGAGGCTTGTAGATGTTATGTCCTTGACAGTCCTCGACACTTTAAATATTCCTGGCATACACAGGCTGTTCTGGAGAGCATCCACTCAGTGATAACTGCTGAGGATCCTACCACTATTGTTCAGTGGAACAAAGCCACAGTCTGAAATTTCATTTCAGATCCTTTGTCCATATGCGTGTTATGGTTCATTCCACTGCATTAGTTAATTGTGGTCGAACGATGTAATTGGAATTCTGGAAACATAAATCAGTGTCATCCTCAAAAAGAACCAGAGCAAAGTGACATGTTTTATTGGTTATTCCATTAAGATGTAATGTAATTTCAGATACTTGTAGAATTATAACATTGAAGCCTAATATGATAGCTTCTCTAAGTGGCTTGATTGGGAACTTGGTAAAACTATTGAGGCAGCCAATCATTATTATTTTGGTCTGAGGCAGGACAGATCCTCTCAGACTTATGTCTGAAGATTCCCCAACATACTGGTGTTACTGCTTTACCAATAATTTAAACACAAATCAAATAGCATTTTAAAATTTTAAAAAATAATAGTAATACAAACAGCTTAAACAAACGTTTATTTGTTTCGTGGTTTTTTTCTACTCTTTCTTGTCTTATCATGGCATGTAGTCTGTGAGCTCTCAGTGTCCATTGGAATAGATTCCCGTGTAGTTAACATTAGAAATAGAACCTGTCAATCCTGCTTCAGATTCCAACTCATCTTAAAAAAACAGATAATTTTTTAAAGAGAAATATATGAGACATGAACAAGTAGATAATGATATACATTCCTCTGATTAGTTTCTCTAGTTCCCTTTCTACAGCATGTTTGATTGTACTGTCCATCAAGAGCGATATGTGAAGAGGAATAATTGGAAATGAGAGAAGAGGGGACCTGAGAGCACGGCATGCGGAGGTGACTGGGAGAGCCAAGGGGAGGGAAGTGAATTCAGTATTTTCTTTGTATGGTTTCTGTCAAACAGAGTTCTGCTTAGTGTGTAGCCATGCTTCTGACAGCTCCCAGGTTTCTGCTCATTCTCATGCTAAATTGGTTTCTGCAGTTACAAATCCAAGAGGAAAAGTAAAGCTACTAATTGAATATAAAGGCTTTCTAACTTGGCTCACAGCTTACTCCAGGGCTGCTGAGTGTCTACTTGCAGACCATAAGTTGAAATGAGTTTTCTGTTTACAAACAGTGCCTTCAGCTTGGCTGAGACCGCCCATCTGAAAAAAACATAAAAATAAAAATTGAAACATTAAGCAGTATATAATCCATGGAGGCAGTACTGAGATTTTACCACAAGAAGTTATGCTGCAGTCTAAATTTACTTTGCTTGCTTCATAGGCATTATTATCAAGGGAAAAGATGCAGAAGTTGGTTTTGCTCTTAAGAGTAGCAATGGTTTTCTGCTTCTAAGATTTACTGTCTGAAGCTCTGAACAGTGCAGGTCGTTCTGGAGTTAAAACAGCTAGCTTGAAAGAATAAGATAACGCTCCTGAAGTGGGAGTAAGAAGAAAAACAAAGAATTACTGATTTAAAAACAAAACATCATTTTTCTCTGTTTCCCATGAAGTATAAGGTTTGATTATAGGTTTTATGACTCCCTCTTCCCTTCATTGAAACTCCCCTGGCAGCCAGTGTCTAATGCTGAGCCTTGTGTCCTGTTGCAGGGACAGGTGACTGGTGGTGGGGGTGAGTGACTTGTCAGAGCAGCTTCCGCTTCCTCCCTGTCCTTTCCTACCCCTTCTAGTAGGAGCTGCTTTCTTCCTACTTTTTGGGCAAAGAGGCAGCATTCAGTGCTGAGCTTCTTTGTCCACCAGGTTGAATTCTCTCCCTGGGTGACCAGCTGGGGTCACGCCAAATTGATTGGAACAGAAAAATGTGATTTTCACATGCTTACATGCTTACAAATTTTGTCCTTTCTATTTTCAGGCATATATTACCAAATCTTTCAAACCTTCTGTCACTCCTATCTCCCACAGACTTCTGTTTCCTTATGGACCTTCTGACTGTAGCATGGACAGGCACAGGCTGAGCAGGGACTGTGTTGTTCAAGAGTCAGCATGGTTGTTTGGCATCCTGTCAGAGAAGGTGCAGGCTTAGTTCACAGTTTAGCATAGAACAGAGCTCATATCCAGTGGCTCAGATTGGGTACAGGCACCCTGTAAATGCTGAGTGCATTTAGCTGCATGCCGTACCAGCTGGTCTTGAGGCCAAAATACAATTCCTTGCTCATTTTATGCACACGTATAGGCACAGTGGTGGATTTCATTTATCTAAGTGGCAGGTGACACTGTGAGACTTGTCCTGATGCACTTTCTGCATGTGCTGCGGGAGAGGACTTTTGTTCTTGTCCTGGCCTGATTTGGCTCTGGCTGAAGTCTGGTGGTGAAATTCTCTTTATCTTTGTTGTGGAAGCAAAGTTGTATCACAGCCAAAGCTTAAAACAAAATAGCACTCATGTCTCCCATGTTTGTTACTAGATTTATTTATTTATTTATTTAAATCCCAAAGGATTGTCAGGGTGTTCTTCAAACACAGGATAAGCGCACCAAGTGGTGATGAATGTTGATGCTCAGCAGAGCACCTGCAACTTTTTTGGCTGAAAAATGCTTCATTTAAAAGATCGGGACTGAATTTTGTAAGGTTTGGTTTTAAGAAGCGCTTAAAGCAGCAGATTAAAAGGGCATGCAAGTATGTCTTAAGCGTTTTTGAAAAAATCTCACTACTTCAGTAGTTAGTGCCAGCCACTTCTTACCTCTCGTGAACCTGAAGTTGAGGGTTGTGTTTTCTTTCTGTGTGTTATTGGGGTGCAGTGGGGTGCATATTAGGGCAATAAAAACAAATCACTAGTTACAACCAAACCTTTGGCTATGGTGAGAGAGATCATGTCTTTGGGGTCTTTGTTTCCAGCAAGAGGTGGGCAAACTGGGATGAGGACAGAGGAGACTGGTGAGGAGGACCATATCTAGAATATAGAATCTCCAAGGATACATCGAAAGAAAGAAGGTTATTTAAAATGAGACTGAGGAGGGATTTGATAATGATTTAAAAAAATAGAATATTTCCATGTTTGTGATGAATGGGACAAATTACAGCAAGGATGTTTCAGACTGGACATTTGGAAAACTTCCTATATAATAAAGATAATAGAGCATTAGGGTGAATGACCTAGGAAAGTTGTGGAGTTGCCATTATAGGGAGAGTAGAGTAGGCAAGCATCTGTCAGAAATGGCACAGGTACAGTCGGCTGTGGTTGAAAAACTTAGATCTATCAGTACAGAGAAGATAAAACTTTTTGAGCCAGGTTTTCACAGTACAAAAGAAATTGGTTCTATCTGCTGAAACTGTTTTTCATGTAAAGAAGTGACTGGAATATGAAGATATAGCTGAAGAAAGTTTGTTCTTAAGACTAATGTTACTGCAGATTTATTTGGCTTTGAGTGGATTTACACTGTGGCTGTCTACAAGGAACGATTTAGATGACGCAGATAACTACAAATGGAATTTTCTGAAAACTTTTGGTAAGTCTGTTCATTCACTGTGAATGGATTTTTTCTGTGAAAGGTTTTTCCATGTGCAAAGGGAGTTCATGATAAAAGATTTCTGTGTGAAGTTTCTGCAGAGGGACTGCTGTGTTTTTCTGTTTTGGGGAGGCTCCGCACAGAAAGTGTCTTCTGACTGTGGATGCAATATGCATTAGAATTGCAGCAGATAAATCATTCTAGATCAGGCAGATAACGTCAGCTCCAGTGGAGAGCAGGGTGCTCAACAAATTGCATTTTAACACATTTTCAGTGCTCCTTCATGATTTCTTTTTCAGTCAGTTGCCTCTATCTGCCTCTACTGTGATTTATAATTCACATCATTACACTTCTTACACTTACTCTCTTCACGTGGTGCTGTCTCCTTGCTTTTGTCCCTTTTCCATGTCTTCAGTGTAGTAGACTCCGTGTCACTGTTGTACCAGATGCCATAATGTCCCCCTCTCCCTACATTTCCTCTGAATACTGCTTGATTTCAGCACTAGCGCCTGCAGTCCAAACCTCAGTGGGACTGGACCAGGTTATGGAAACACATGTACTAGGTGAAGAAGACCTCTATAGTTACTTCTGATGTTTTGAAGTTATAGAGGGCTCACTTCAAAGTTCATTGGTTAGTTGTCAGTGGCTCGGGAATTGAAGTATCAATTAGGATGCATGTTCCTGTTCCTGCTGGGTGCACTTATGAATACCTTTTTTTGTCTAAATATTGTGAATAAATATTATTGTCTAATTATGAAACTAAATATTTTACTTCTTGTGATGTGGGCATACATTTGATTAAGGAGCCAATATGAAAAAAAAATTAATATTGAGTCAGAAAAAGAAAACTGATTTCTTGAAAGATGATTGTAAAGGGCAGCAGATACTTACAAATGCTTCTGAAGTTGAAGATATGGAGAAAACCTGTATGGGCAACTAAGAACAGAAGTGACAGATTTGTGATTTTCCGTAAGTCTCTGGATGAGGCCATAACAGTTGTATGCTGTAGTATTAAACTGATTTGTATGTAATGAAGGGTGTTGCTAAACCAGCGTCTGAAATTCTCAGTCTGTGGTGAAGCTAAACTCCTACAGGCATCAGGTTAGAGTAAGAACTTAATATAGATGCTGTCAACGGCTCTTAGAGGAGTTTACCTCTCTCCACAGACTGTATAGAAGCTAGAGATGCTAGTTGTTTAGACAGCTAAATCAGGTTCATGTGGTTCAGCATATATATGCACTTAATTATTTTCTATGCACTTCCCCTCACTGGAGGTAACATGAGTCTGAATCTACAAGCAGATCTGGGAAGAGAAAAGAAAGCTACTGATTCAGTATTTGCCACTCTAATTATTTGTTGCTGCTGTCAAACTACCCTTCTAAAAAGAGCCTAACTAAGACTTTTCATCTTGGGCTTTTTTCTGGGTTAGAGCATGTGTGTGATGCCTGAGGGATGCTCCAGGGCCCTCCTCTATAAAGCCCTTGCCCAAAAGGCACTTTTACCCTTGTAAACTCAGACAGTATAGTGAATCATGTGCGTCTGGTGAATTCACTAGTAGGCCAGCCAACATGCAGGCTAGACCCAGTCTAGTCATGTTGTTTTAAACCTATGCATTCCCAAATGGAAGTGTTATCAGTTTTAATGAAAAATCTTAAATTAAATTAAGGAAAAATTTTAAATAACGTTCTCCACAGATTAGTTAGAATAGTTACCTCTAAACAGCGTCTCCACTGATTGCTGCTGCATTACTCATTGTAAGATTGACTTCTTTTCCTTTACATTTCTTTTCAGAATGTAAATTAGTTTAAATTATTGTAATAATTTCCCTCAGATTCTGCCAATTAAAAAAAGAAGAAAGATGGAATAGAAGTATTGTTTTGTAAGTGACAGTTAGATATGTTGCACTGTGTTTTGTTGCATTTTCCTTGTTTTCCTAATTTCCTTTGAATAGAGTTTCACATTTCTTTTTCTTTTAACCTCTTTTATCTTTCAGGGGGATTGTCAGCAGAAAATTCTAATCTAATTATTGGTGGATCATATTCTTGCCATGGAATGCCTTTCTTGCCGCAAAGCCCTTTGATAGGTTGCCTGTGGTATTTCTGTCTGACATCTTCCTAGCCCTGGATTTTTGCTGTCCTTGTCGTGGTCATGTTATTGAGGAGGAAGTGTAAAACAACCCCTTTCACTGGAACACCTTCAAGATCCGTACATGCCAGCTTTTGCATGGCTTGGCTGATGAGCCTGAAATGCTGCCTGTATCCCTATGCAATACAAAATGTCATAGGTCTGCTATGGGCTGTGCCTTAGAACAGCATGTCTGAGCAGCCAGATGGTGGTCACACTGTTATTGCTCTGTCATGACTTACTAGGTATTGCTGTGCTCTTGCCTGCCAAATCAGAGGTATGCTCTTATGAATCAAAAACTGCATCAGCTAGTGAAGCAAAGGCTGCATCACTGCAGTAGGCAGAGCCAAAGTCATGTCAAATGGCAAGAGTTCCAGGAGAACAGGATGTATGCAGGCATATCACCAAGTGCTGGTGAGTTGGTGTGTTAAGCAACAGTTGTTGCAGAACTGAAATAAGTTCTGGACGAAGTTCACACTTGTTTAGTTCACTGTCCTCTTTATAACAAGCAGCTTCTGAGAAAGTGCAAAAATTTCTGTGGAGGCCAGGCATAAACACATCTGATAGCACTATATGCTTCATTCAATCTAGGACTCTTGAGTAAATAGCAATTTGTGCATTGTCAGCTTGGCCAGTCAAGTGGTGAACAGTGTCTTCCTGGCTGAGACCAGTGACTGTTTGCTAATGGAAGGGAATTCTTCCCAAGGGAAGAAACACCCTGCAGAAATGAAGGAAATACTGTGCATAAGTCCTCAACTAAGTTGAAATGGCATTTCTTCAATAGTCTGGATTTATAACCAAGGTTTTCCATTTTAGTAAATCAGCTGTGAACGGCTTTTAACTGCCTTTCTTCTTGTTTCTTAAGGTTTAACCTTCATTATTTAATACTCTAGTTCACAATAGATTTTCAGCAAACAAACTATCAAGAATTTTCATAGAAGTGTTGAAAAAAGCTGCAAACATTCAAGGGAAGAAAAGTCTTCATTTTGGAAAAAGCCTTTTTTAAAAAAACCCAAACAAACCAACTGAACAACAACAAACACAGCCCAGATCCCTTTGTCAAAAGGACTTCTGTAGCTTACCCGACTGTAACAGAACAGTTGCTGGAATATATCAGTGTTATTACAGTTTGCCACCTCATAGTTGTAGACACCTCTAGTCAAATTGGAGAAAAACTTTGTAAACCGGGAACGTAGGATCTAAAAACAGCCCTAGGATTTTAGGGTTTTTTTTTTTACAGAGACTAGCACATCGCCCCATTCCTGGCAGTGCTCAAGGCCAGGTTGGATGGGGCTTTGAGCAACCTGCTCTAGTAGATGGTGTTCCTGCCTGTGGCAGGCTGTTTGGATCTAGATGATCTTTAAGGTCCCTTCCGACCCAAACCATTCTGTGATTCTGTGAAAGATAAAATATGGCATGTATCTGAAGGGGTTACTAGCACAAAACAGCAAGCACAAACACAGGATATGTCGCTAAGATTTGAACTTCATAATGTAAATGGCCAGAACAGCCAGTTTTCTACTACAGAATGAAATGATATGCCAGCAGAAAAGAATATTTGGTTGATCTTTTGATCCACTGTTAAATAATGATGAAAATGTTGAGTGTCAGTGGAAAACTAGTTCCTTCACTGATGAAGTAGTCAAGGCTCCTCTGAACTTTATCATCTTTCTGGCACACTCTGACATCATAGCATATGGAAAAGGATCTGTTTACCTGTCAATTAAGTTTGGATCTAGTAAATTTATCCTTAGGTAGTGCTTCATCATTTCGTCCTTATCAGAGCCTGCTATTTTACTAGCTATGGACACCTGCGGAAGAGATAAGCTCCCATATTCTTGGCCAACAGTGCTCTGTAAGAATAGGGGTTGTTTTTCTGCTAAACATTAACCACCAGGGCTGCTCAGCAGATGAGTATTTATGTCTCCATCTCTTGACTTGCCAGGCTTGTGATTTGTCTTCTCTTGCTACTTATGTTGCAGAGGTCTCTTTCGAAGCTTCACTTATGCAGGTGCATGCTGGGGCTGTGGGAGCAATGGGAGGGGGATATGTTCTTCACTCACTTTCTCAACATATGCTGTATCCACTGAGAAGGATGTATTCTGTGGGAGATAAGGTATTTCCCATAAATATGTGCTCCCCAGTCCTTGCCTCTATACCCAATTTTCAAGTCAGTATGATGCAGAGCAATCTCTTTAGTATTTCAGAGCTTTTAGTGGTATAAGCTAAAGCCACTGATACTAGCAGTGAATCCCTATTTTTTCAGTGAAGCGTTGCTTTACTGAATACTCAGAATAAGTATTTTTATTAAATACTACCTGACTGTTAAGAACATTAGTTGCAGCAGGGCACTGCTGTTATTTTGTAGGAGTCACTTTTTTGTCTTTTTACTGCCAATACTAACAGAAAGTGCCCATGGTGCTTTTCTAAAAGTAAAGCAGGGCAATAGTGAGACATAATTATGCCTACCTTGTTATTGGAACTAAAGTATACAGCACTGAAAATACCGTACTTGGAAAGAAAATGGATTCCTAAATATCAGTCTAAGAATTGTCTCAAATGTATTGCCTTGAGCACAATACATTGTAAAAGTATTTAAGTCAGCTTTTAGGTATTTAGATGCTTAACATGCAGTATCCTTAGATACTACTGAAACAATGAAGAAACCATTAAAAATTGGGACTTTTTATTGCTGCAAAAGTGAACATTGTACTAAACCTTGAAAGAGAGAACAATGAATTAAAAAAAAACAAAAGACTAAGAGAAGTGAGCACAGTTCCAGATGGAGGAGAAAGCCCGCTCTTAATCCTATTTGTGGGCTTTGCTCCAGTTGGACTAACCATGTGGGTAAGGGAAGCCAGATTTGGCACTGGGAAGCAATAATGCCAAAGAAGACATAGGGACAGAGAGATGAAGTATGCAACAGCTAAACTATATTTTTTCCAGAAACACTGGGATGCAGAGAGTTCCTCTCCCCAGTGTTGTGGTGCAGCAACATGGGGAATATTGGCTTCAGTGTTGTGAGAGAGATTGAGAAATTGGGGAGTTCAGAGGGGAGGATTAAGAATAATTAATGAGTCCTAATAAAAAGGACTAAATGTGTATAGTTTGGCTAAATGGTGACTAATGTGGCTTGAGGGATGGAACAGCCCTCGAATATATGAGGGATGTAGCTCCCCCAAAGAGGGAGAGAAGAATTATTTAGCATAAAAGATGAGCTGTAGCTATAAATAAACAGAGGAAATAAAGAAAAACTTAATCTGAATATTGGGAACAATTTCCTGAATGAGAGTTCAGTTATTACCCTCTGGAATAATCATTCCAAAGAAGTGTGGGAGCCTGACTTTTTCCTGTGTTAAACGCTTGGCTGGAAAAATACCACACACACAACAGGAGCAATCTTAGTCTTGGCATGAGAGAAGAGAGGAGGTCTACGAGTCCACCACCCCTAGACTCTCTGAAGGAATAACATGTTCCTGGATTTGTTTTTCTTCTCTGATGTTTGGTTGTTGTTGGTTTTTCTTTTTTAATTTCTATGAGAAATCAGTTCAAATTTCAGAGTACATCGGCAGATATAGCTGTATAACTGCAGCTGCCCTGGGCAGGATGGAGCCCTTGTGTCATGGCATACCGGGCCCTGGCTGCTTGGGGAGTAGCTCTGCAGAAAAGGACCTGGGGTACTTCTGGGCAGTGAGGTTGCATGGCCCTCAGTCTGCCCTGGCAGCAGGGGAGGGCAGCTGCGCTGACAGGAGAGTGTTACAGGTCAAGGGAAGTGATTTCCCCTCTCACTCACCACTCATTAGACTCTGGCTAAGCTCTGTGCCCAGCCTAGGGCCTCCCAGAGCAAGAGAGATGAACAAGCTAGAGGGGACCTCAGTAGGGGCCACCATGGCCCTGGTTTGAGCAGGAGGATGGACTATAGACCAACCTTCCAACCTGAATTATCCTATGATCCTATGAAGCATCAGACTGGTTTTGCTAGAAACAGTGATGTATATCAGACAACCTTTAGAAGTTTTTGTAAGAACAGTTTATTCTGCTTTGTTTTACAGAAAAGTATATGATGTACAAGCTCAGGAAAAAGATGAATGCTATTGGTGCTTTGGTGGTTTGTGTTTGTTTGTTTGTTTCTTTCTTTCTTTCCCCCCAGAAATACCAAACAGTGTCACCAGCATCTTGCACATCTAATAATACATACAGTAATAATGGTTTTTTTTTTGTGTTGACTGGGTCTTCACATTTTTACTTTGAACAGAACCTGTGCTATTGTGCTACACTGATACATTTTTATTCTTTATGAAGAAGGGAGCCTGACAGAAGTTGTAAATAGCATCGAATCCTTGAGACAGTTCTGCCTGTCTAAGCCATGGTTGTCTGAGGAGTGTGTGGCTTCCCCACTGTCCTGCTTCTCCTGTAGTGACATATTCCTGACACTGCTTTCAGTTGCATCCTCTTTGTGCTGGTGATGCCACTGGCAATGCCTTTCTCGTGAGTGGACTGTGGTGTGCTTGCTGTGCATGCGGTATGCAGTGTGATGCTTCCAGGAGCATCATCAAATGCCATCACTAGAGGTTCCTGCAGCTGTGGGGGAGATGGTGTAGTGTTGCTCAGTGTCTCTTTGCTGCTAGGAAGGCATGCTTTTCTTGCTCTGACGTTCTGCCTCTTATGCATACATACCTATGGAGGTCAATGGAGTTAAAAATGTTTCAAAATCTGAATTTTATGCAGGTGTGAACAATTCATGAGTTTGCAAGGGAGTGAAAAGCAATGATATACGATGCAGGTCGGTATGGTATATCGTCAGCCGGGAGCAGACTTTGCTGTTATTTGCATAAAAAGAAATGCAACAGTGATTGTAAAATCTCAGGAGAGATTTTGCAAATGCACTTAAATCAAACTGTAGTTAGAGAAATTAAATTAAAATCACATTATGGCAACAACTGGGAGAACAGTAATGAGCTGGGGTGGTGGGATGGAGATAAATGAAAGGACTGTGGTGGCACAGAAAAAGAGAGAAGGGGACATAGGGAGTCACTCCTCATCACACTTCTGGCTACACCTTGATTTCGTGCCACAGTTTACTGACCCCTCTCCCCTTTCCTTTTCCTTCTTGTGCCACCATAACTTTTTATGGGTCTGTGTTGTAAATTAGATCACAGGTAGGCTAAAAAGACGCCTCTTCAGGGAAGCGCTTACTCTCCCAATATGACAAGCCGTGACCAGTTGGGCGGCAGCAGTAAATGCAGTTGATCTTGGCTGTTACATGTGAACCTTGCCTTTTGCACTGGAGTAATTAGACTTTCACTTTCTGTTAACCATTCCAACAACACAGGTTAGCATGTATACAAGAGAAATCTGTGCTACAGCTATTAATGTTTGTGTGCTTTTCTATGTAAATTCTATTTAGCTCATTTAATTACAGAGATAAAAATTACATTCTGTCCATGTATGTGTAGAAAAACAATGTACATTTTAAAGGCTTAGCCGCTTCAGCTGTCTGTAAGGGAATTCTTGAATTACAGGTTAAATACAGTCCCAGTGGGTGTTTGTGTCTCTTTCTGACTCTCTTAGTTACACACATGCTATGTATTTTGCTCTTTCGCAGCCATACTCACACACTGGTTAGCATGGAAGAGAGAAATGGATGTAGTTCCTTTCAGAAAGATGCAGGAGGAAGTTTGTAACATGCTATTCAAAACTTCCTATAAATGAGAAATGTACTGCTAGAGCAGGTACCGTGTGGGGCAGGAAGTTATTGTGAAATTGAATCAAGATGCCTTCTCAAATAAAGTCTGTTTGGTAGTGGTCGCATGTGCCCAGGAAATCATGACTCATCCATTCCTTCGGCCTTTGCACCATCCCTGTGGATTTGGAGATCTTTATGGCTGTCTCTCTGCACCTCCATACTGTTGCAGTTCCATGAGGGAAGCTGCAGCTCTAACCAGGAACATCTGAGCAAAACATTTTATTATCAGACATGAAAAAAAGTTTCTTGTATTTGATTATCTAGCCATAATGTAGTAATGATAATGATGGAATGGAAGGCAATGTAAGTAATGTGATTATAGTTATTTGGATGGCTAATTGGAGGAGCTTTATTACCTTCTTGCTTCTTTTATAACTTTCAATATGCCAATTTAAAAAAGTATAATCAAAACAATGTTTCCTTCGTTTACACATTAGTCACTATGAAAAGTTCCTAGCATTGAGATATGCAGATGTTTTTTTCTTGAAGGGAAAGCTTAATATCACATGTGGGAGATGTGCCTAAATGGATCTCTCTTTTTGAATCAGCATACCAACAACTAAATGAATAAAAACCAGTAAAGCATTAACTTAACCTTTAGTAGTATTCAGTTATTTTAATTTGCTGTATTTATTTATATTTTTATTAGCTGACCCAACTTTCATCCTTTCATCTTCTTTCTCCTATTTTAACAGTCATTTATGGATTAGGAGGCTTTTAGTTTTGTATCTAGTCTGGGTAAAGAGTGGGACAAATTTCAAGCTCTCCATGAACCAGCCTCTATGAAGCCATACAGGAGTATGCGACGTGACACTAACTTTCAGATTTCCTGAAAATTTGCCCCAGATGTGTTATGTACTGTTATATGTTAGTGCTTAATTTCCTTGAGGTTTGCAAAATTTCTCTGTGGCATTGCATTTTTGGATATGTACTACTTGTAACCTATACACCTGAGCAGCCTTGGGAGAAGCAGGCCATGGTTGGTTGGGGTAAAGCTCCACAAGCCTGGGTAGTGCCCACACAATTAGTCCTGTAATTCCCATCAAGTTAGTAACTAAAGCTGTATGAACAACTGTTTTTTGTTTTGGCATCAGAAATGAAAGCAACAAAGTTCTGGTTTGAGTCACAACATTCTTTTCAGTCTGATACAGGCAATATTGTTTCTCTTTCCCTGTATGCTAAAGCTTAAAAAAAATATGCATATGGCTTTTAAAGCACTGTAATGTTTCACTGGTCTTTTTGAAATTCTGCTACATCCTTTAGTCCTAAACACTGGTTATGATCAAAGCTATTAGCCAAATTCTAATCCCTAGCCTAGAAAACTTAAGAAACTGAGGACAACGTACTGCCCTGTGTTGCATGTCCGTGCTAGTAGAGAGAAATGGTGGACGGATCATGTCAGCTCTCTCAGCACCAGCAGCTCTGAGCAGTCTGTAGCACTCACAGGCTGAGCTGGAGTAGTGGCTAATCAGCCAGCTGGTATACCACAACCTTGAGGGACCCTTGGGGCCTCTGCTAAATCATACAAAGATAGCTGATGCTTCACTCATTAGCTTTTGGACAGAAAAGTGCCCCTTTGAGAAGAAGCAGCCACATGTCCCTTGCTTCCCTGAAAGTATAAGTTGCTGTGCTGCAGAATTTAGACTAGTGTTAGTGGCTAGTGCCTGTACATACCACACCACTGACTGTCTCCCTCATCTCTGAGCTTGCCATTTGCAATGAAAGACCTATTTTCCCTAGCTTTGGAATGATTTAGATATTATGTAGGACTAATCTCCATGGTGCTTTCATCCTCTAATTCAACCTGCAAGGATTTATGTAACCAGCATTATTACAGACTAATTAAAACTAACAGTCTTTAAATGGTCATGCATACTTCTTTATACTTCCTTTGCTTGTGGGGATGTGACAGACGGTGTTCAAGCATCTAGAATAACTGTGCTTGCTTCCTGTTATATAAGATGACTCCTTAAAATAGAAGACTGAGATTTTTTTTTTCGCAGATGCTGTTTTTTTCTTTCCCCAAACCAGTTTCAAAATATCGCAGCGCTGTCCTTGTGTAAGCCAGTGTGACTGCCCTTCTGCTTCTGCTGTAAAATCAGTTCATCTTGGTGGAAAAGTGCATGAAAATAACTTTTGGTTTTGTCATTCCACTTTGTCCTGTGGCATCAGATAGATGTGGCATGGTCACGTTCTCTGTACTCCTTTAACTACCAGATGTGTTGTTCTTGAAGTTCTTATGATAGTGAATTTACTTGCAGCGATGGCAGCCAGCCTGTCTTATTAGCCAGTTTTACTCCCAGCCAGGTGTGTTCAAGGGCTGGTGCAATTCAGTCATGCTTGAAAAAAATGTGCATCTTGCTTGGTAAATAATGACAGTGTAATCATGTCTTGCCCTCCTGATACACACTGTGGTAACCACAGTTTGTCTGGCTGCCTCATCAGCCAACTTTCCTGAGAGCCCTCTAACAGTTGTATTGACAAGCTGCATTCATGAGCTGTTTGTCTTCTCTTCTAACATCAGGGCTTCCTGTAATCTCCTCCTTCAAGAGATTGAGTATATTGAGCTTGTGCTTCCTTCAGCAGCATTACAGGGCATTCATCACGGTATAGGATCAGGTCCACAGGCAGGAATCCCTTTAATAACTCGGGAAATGCCTGATACTGAAATTTGTCCAGCCCCTTAAGGTCCCATTAGTCTTAGTAGGAGCTAAAGGCATGCAGGACACACCACAGGAGGTGCTCAGGTCCTTGCAAAACTAAACTTGCGCAGCAAATTTATCGAGCGTTCAGAAACAAGTGATCTAAGATTGGCCTCAGTGAGCTTCAGAGCACCATCTTACCTCCTGAGATTCATTGAATGCTCCCCTAACGTTATTGGTGTGTATTTAATGTGATCTGAGTCTCCATGCCGTGTTAGAGATGTGAAATATAACACTGCAGAAAGGCTCTGCAGATACACTGTTTCTCCTGGTACAAAATGCTAACTAAATGTCACATAGTGGATGGGTCTCATTTCCATATCTTAATTTTCAGGGATAGGTATCTAGAACAGAAAATAAATCCAAGGGAGACTATAAATGCACTCTAGCCTGGGGAACAGAATGACAAATGGAAGTCTAACTTAGTGCACTGGCCAGGAGCTAATAGTAGAATAAGGACTGTAACATGACCCCCGAATAGGCATCAGTGGTGAGCTGAGTGCATTTCATCTGCCTGCTGTGTTTCCAATAACACTTGATTAAATGGATCGATGAGGCAGAAACCAAACAAAGCAAAAAACAGGTAACATGACATGTATGTAATATAGCTACAAGAGCACATAATAAAATGAAAGAAAAAAAGAAGTCAGTGATGCCGGTGACATAAGGACAGAGATCTTTGGGCTGGTAGCTTTGCCTGCACAGTGCTGGGCTGTCCTAGCTCAGGTGTGAAGCAGTGGGATGATGTTTACTCAGGCTAACAAGGCCCTGAATTGACTCCCTGTCTTGTGCTCCACAGCACCGCTTTTCTTTGGTTTATGCATGCAGGGCTGGTGTGGGCGTCGATCTGTACAGGGGAAAGTCAATTGGCTGTACTGTGATGTGTGTTTGCATGTATATAAAGCAGTCATTTTATGTGAAGCATACTTCTTCTTGCCAAAACGATTGTATCAGTACAGGCTGCTCTTGTGTAATTGCAGTTTTATCATTAGGTGGTACTTTACATTATATTCCCCATGCTGTTTGGGAATAAACTGTACCAGAATAAATACCTTCACACTAAGAAGGTCATTTGCTATAACCATACTGAAATTACAGTAGGATAACTTATATTTAGACAGAGACAAAGAAATGTGTATTTATATGGCATAAATTAAGGCCTGTCTGTATCAGCTGTACAGTGTTTTTGCAGTGTAGAAACACAGGGTATATCTATTGCTTTCCCACCCAAGCACCATATCAGGGAGATGAATAAAATTTATATTTAGAAACTTAATGAAATATTTCATGTGGTGTAAAAAGGTTGTTATCAGCTACTTTAAGCTACAGTACTTCCCCTTTCCACCCCCAATATTTATAGCCTTAATATTCATTTTTGAATGACTGCTTGTGTGAGGCTACTTCAGTGATGCCCACAGTTTATGGTGATGTTGCAAAGCAGAAGTTTTACTAAAAATAACCCTGCTTCTGAGAGCATGAGAGGCTGTGGAGCTGTGTGGCTGCAGTGCAGAAGAGTCCCCCTGGCTGCTCTATCAGCCTCACACTTCACTGCAAGTCCAGTGGGTCCTGTTAAAGCAAAAAGACTGATTTTAAACACTGCAGCTCTGTGAGAGGATGTAAGGTGTTTTGTTGTGTTTTTTTTATTTTGATAAAGAAAAGTGCTGTGATATGCTGGTATCTTGAAGCAGCCTTTTAGAGAGAGACGGCTGATTGCAATCTATGCTTGCTGGGTATTAGGACACAGAAGAATCAGGGTGGGAGGATGAAGGGAGAGTCTGCCTGAGTCTCCTCAGAGAGCGCAGCACAGTTTTGTTGTGAGCCCAGGAGGCCTGAACTGATAAAGCTAGCAGCTTAAATAAGTCCCAAATGGATCAATACCTTACAAATAGAATGAAGTTTTAATTTTGATCTGGAGCTTCAACAGGAGAATGTTTTACTCTGAAGGGGCTGGAGGATTCTTTAATACAAGTAGGTGGCCCCAGATGTGCCAGGTCCTTCGAGCAACTTCATTTTAACTACACTACCCACTCAATAAGGTTTCCATCCTCTCTTGTTTAAATCAGATAAAAGCATTTCAAGTGAGAGCAGAATCTTGTGACATTGGAAATTAAATTCCAAGATTTATTTTCTGGCTAGCCATTGTGCTAAGGGGTTTATGGTTATTTGAAATAACCAGTATCCTGGATGTGTCAGGGTGATCAAACTGCAGAATGGAAAACAGGGGCTTCTCTTGCTGCAAACACAGCGTAAGGAAGTATTCGGGCTGACTGTGCCTTGCTGCAGGTAGCTGTAGTAGGACAAAAGGAACAAATTCACCTCTTTGTTATCTGCTAGTCTGGAATGCAAAGTATATTCAATTTTTTCTGTATGCAGGATGTCCTCTCCTAGATGAACAACCCCAACTGCAGGGCATCAACATACACAATGGATTTTCAAAAACTACACTGCTATAATTCTAATATCAGCTCATGGGTCTTGGAGTCCTTCCGTAAGGGCAAATGGATTCCTTGTAGTACTCTAGGCATTATAGACTCTGGGCCTTCTTCCATAAAGCCCTTATTCTGAAAAAAAATTCCTCAAAAGATGAACCAGCACTATTGAGAGGAACCACAACAAAAAAAGTTTGACTTGAAAGCTTTATGCGTGGAAATATGAGGCAACCTGAGTATAAGCTCAATTCTGGAAGAAGATGGCATCCATCTGCCTCTTGTAAATAAGAAGAAAGAGAATGCTTGTGTTTCAAAGATCAACAGTCTCATAAATTGTGCAGAATTGGATTGATATTTTGGAAGTAGCTGTATAAAACCATTTAAGATACTTTAATTGTAGCTTCTTTGGTGGATTTCTAAAGAATATGTTGCAATATCATCTACCCTATAATGGGATGGTAAAGAAGTCTCTGATCAGTAAACAGCTTCTTTATTCATATATTTATAGTAGTAAGAAATACAGGTTTTTTTGTCTTATTCTTAGAGGGCTGTATGATGTTTGTTACGTAGAAGAGAGATGGTAGGGTCTGGCTGCAGGCTGTCCTTCATCTTCCTTCATGTGTCCATAAGCTTTTCCTGATATCATTGGGAGAGTACAATAAAATGTATTTTAGAATCATAGTGGTGTACTTTGATAACTAAGAATTTCTGAGGTAGGTGTGCAGATAAAGAAGTACTGGAAATGTTTTCCTAGTCCAACAGAAAACTCTGTCCATAAGACTCCTAGCTTGACATTCTGGTTTCCTGACTATGGGATATTTATTATGAAGGAGGTAGATGATTCAGTTTCCCCGAACTTCTCATCAAAGAACTTCCCAGAAAAGTGATTCTGCTCTGATGAAGGCAACGCAGTGGCCTGATCTCTTGTGTCAGGGAGCTGCTTTACTAAGTGAGAGGTCTCTTGGAAGAGTAATTTTGTTTGTTTTTCTCCAGTATTCTCTGAGATGTTGGTAGAGGTACTTTTTAGCTACTGAATGCTCTGCTGATGAGGACCAGGACTTTTAAAAGAATATGCTTTGTAGCAAGATGCTGTAACATAGGGGACATACCTTTTGATAGGATTGCACCAAACAGAGGTGCTGTGGGTCAGGAACGTATGGCTTGTTGGAGAGAGAGGAACCAGAAGACCCAAGCCATGAGAGAGCTGACCTGGCTTTCAGGTGGCCAGCTGTCCAGGAAGAAAAGCTTCAGGTGCAGATATGTCTGGGAAATCTTCAGGTATTTATTGAGCATGATTTGTCTTATGAAATACAAGGAAAAGAAAATTTATCACCTTCATAGCCCTTGACTAGAGAATGGTGGAGAAAGACAACGGGATCACAATAGGAGAGCTCAGAGTTCTAGCTGAATCTCCCTGCTTGGGAAATGAGCTTTCATCCTGACTGCACCAAGTAAAACATTCATGTCTACCTCTTGTTAGGGCAAACAGTGATATTCTGGCCTGCAGATGATAAAAATATATCACAACAAGATCCAAAAAGAAAGAAGCAGATTAGTTTTCTGTGCATTTTAAGAGGGAAAAGATTTTTCTGGCTAATATTGCTGCTTCTGTTTGTCGTATCTACCGTGGACCCATGAGACTCAGAGACTGGGTCCCTTTGGTGATTTTGAATTACAGACAAGACTCTTGTGAATTCCTATGATTTCCCACTCCCTAAAATGCAGTCTTAGGTATATTTTATCAATATTGAACATGAGTTACTGGCACTTTATTCAGATGGAACAGAGGTGCAAATATAGATATTTTCAACAGTTCACAAATTTCTCTGTCTTCTTTATATGTGTCAGGATGCATTCAGAGAAACACTTTGGCATAAAATTTTGAGTCATTTTAAGTAACTTATTTTTTAATTTTTAGAGGTATTTTAAAAAATATACTTTTGTGACGAAACAAAAATACATGTGAAATACTCGTTCAGTTTAGTAGTGTGCCCAACTGAGAAGTGCGCTCAGAACTGAAAATCAGTTTGCTTTCCCTGAATTTTACAAAGGTAAGAAGCAAAAACGGCAGATTAAAAGCTTCACATCTCATATAAATTCTGCTTGTTGGTACATATCTGTACAGTTTCTTTCTCTCAATGTCTTACTACTTTGCGTGGTGTATTTAATTTCATGTTGATTTTTATTTCACTTTACTGGAAATAAAAAAAACAAGAGCAAAAGGTTTGTTTAAAAAATAACAGTAATTGCCAACAGTATTAGTGTTTCTCGGTTTCATATTTTTTTATAATAATTTGTTCTGCAGCATGATTAAAGTAGATTAAGGTCAGTTCCCAAGGGAGGTGAGGTCTGAACCAGCAGAATGCTGAGCATTCCTGCAAGAGGCTGGGCTCATAGGACTTGCCCTATGGCAGGATATGAGGACATTTAGTGTTGTGTAGAATTGCTTCCTGAATCTTCAGTAGCTTGTCAACTTTTTTCCCTAGCAAGAAATGTAGATTTAATTCAAATTAAATTACTACATCAGCTTCTGCTGATTTAGAGTATGTTCTCCCAGAAAGTAAACAAGAATCAAGAAATTTTTTAATGTGTTTTGGTTACACCCTTGCAAAAAGAAGTAGTTATTAACTTCTTCAGTTTGAAATTGTAGTTTGACATTTGCTTCAATTATATGTAAATTAATATTCTAAAAATGAAAGCTTGAATTTGGGATTGAATAAATTGCTGAGGCTGATGCTAAGTGATTTTGCTGAAATTCTTTGGGAAAAAGATATTTTGAAATAAAAAATAAAGCGTAATATTTTATTGGTTTCAGAATTGTAACACATCTTTCATAGCATCATTGAATCAGAGAGGCTGGACAGGACCTCAGGATGTTTCTAATCCAACCCTCTGCTCAAAGGAGGCTCAGCTTTGAGGTCAGGCAGGTTGCTCAGGACTTCATCTATTTAAATAAATGGAGCACATAGACTTCACAACCTTGCTTGGCTGTCCTCAGGGTGAAAAAACTTTTCCTTATGCCCTGACCAAACTTCTCTTGTTGCAACATACGCCCATTAGCACTTCCATGCCTTGGTTTGAAGAAGCTGACTTTATCATCTTGGTACCCTTCTCGTGGGTACTGGGGGCATGCTGGTAGGCACCTCCCAAACCACTGTAACTATTCGTGTGAATCTGCTGAGGAGACCTAGATTAAAGTACCATATGCCACTGTTCATGAATTTCTTTGTGCTTCAGCATATATCCATGAAGGTGAGATCATAAAATGTCTTTCTTTTATCTGTTTTGCTTATAAGCTGTTGGGCTGGACCGATCCTGTCAAGGTGCAGTCTGTTAAGAGGAGGACCTCTGCTTTGAACCTTCACATGTTATATGTAATAATGGTAATAGTCTCCAGTAGCTGAAAATAACTTGTCTCAAAGAATTTTCACTATCTCATGTGGTGACTTAGATAAGCACACAACAAGACTAACAGGAACTCTTACAGGAAATATTTTTTACTATGACAGGAGATTGCTTGTCAGAGCCGGGCTTAAGTGCATTGAATTTCAGTGCATTTGCGTTGTCAGAATAGTTTACCATTTGTATGCTGGTGTTATTTTAAATATGCTGGCCTCCAGAATATTGAGGCAAAACCCCTGTAAAACTTACCTGCCTTTTGGCCTCTTTATGTATCTGTTTAATTGTTCTGCCAACCAGAAAGTTAAACAATGACAAAATAGACTATGAATCTGTGTGCTGACTGTTTTTCCTCCTGGTGTTATGAGAGGTTTTTGCTGAATGGGACAGAGATGAAGCAGAGTAACTTTCCACACAGTGTGTGGTCAGGCTTTAGCATCCAAGGTAATAGAATAATTGTAATCGTATAAGCTCCATAAAGCTTACAGTTAAAGAAATTGCTTCACGTGAATTTAAGTACTGTTATTAAATGGCCAGTGGTTTGTGGGCCTCTCATTGCAAAGCTTTTGTTAGTCACATTTTTGAGTTGTCATAACTGTCATTACTTCTTGCTCATGAAGAAAGCCAGCTAGCCAGCCTGGCTAACCAGGAGCTCTGTTCCATGGTTTGACATTTGCTTAGTTGTCTCAGATATGGGGAAAATCTGTTTGCCAGCCATCCCTGGTGGTACTTTGAGAAGGCAGTGTAACTGTACATCTATACCCCTAATACTTTCCAGACTTGAAGTCTGACAGATCTGCATGTGTTTCTTGTTTTATTCAATAACAGTACAAATATAAAACAGTGCACATCTCCATTCTTATTACTTAGTGGCAATGCATGGTCTAATGATCTAAATCTTATACGCAGGAAATACTTCTTAATACTAAAGCTTGAGCTGGATGGAGCTTGTTTCTGACTTTTAATTGAAAGATACTAGTGCTCTTGCCCACAGCTTTGTGTGACAGAAATTAAGGCTACTCTGGTCTGTGATTATTAGTCTCCTGTCTGTACAGTTTTCCCATGGTACATGAAGATGCATTGCCAAATAACCATGTCACTAATTGGTAAATGCTTACATTTGAATTAATTTGACTTATAGTAAATGTAGCTGGTTTTCTTCGTATATTAAACTGGTGCTAAACATCTGATTTTATTTTAGCCAAGTATAATTGTTCAGCTTGCTTCATGCATTAAGTGTGCAGTGATACATACCCAACTTATCCTCAGAACTTTCCAAGAGTGGGATAATGCTGTGAGCACCATCATCTGTTTCCCATGATTATGATTTTTCATAAAAGCATTTCAGGGAGAATAATGAGCTACATTAATAATAAAAACAATCTCTACCTGCTCTTTTGAAAAAATTGACCAGTGATTTGCCTTCTGTGTTCGAATGCTGAACATTTTCTTAGAGTTGGGTCCTTCTGCTGGTCATCAAAATAACTTTTTTCTCTAAAAATTCAGGCTGATTATGTGTGTCCATAGCTAATAACACAGCAGGAAATGCAGATCTGGTCATTTTTATAGTGTATGTAGTAGCCTGGATCAGTAATGCCTGAAATTTAGGAATAGTACTAAGAGGAGAACAGAATGAGGAGAAAAAGAAACTGAAAGAAAGTAAAGAAAGCAGAAATTCTCTAGATAAATGTATTAATTAGAGATTGAATCAAGATGTAGTTTTCTTGATAGATACCGTCAAAGGATAAAGGTATGATTTCTTGTAGAAATCACAAATGTGATAGCTAATTTGATTTGTTACTTTTTTGGCAAACATTACCCCTATAAATAAGAGTTAACTAATGATCCTGTTGGCAAAGACAGAAGGACATCTGTCACTGAACTGGAGTTTTTAAGGAACTTTTAGATTAGATAAAGAAAGATCTTTATTAAAATACAGTGATACCTGGTGGAATCAAGCAGTAATGACATGAGAAGTGGTTTGTTTCCTATCTTCTCTAAAACTGTGAGTTTCACCAAAATAATAGCTGTGTAGAATATGAGCCCTCTGTCCTTCGGTATGTACTTGCATAGGAATTTGAACTTCTCAATAAGCTATTGGTCTTCAAGCGTATTCATCACCTTATTTTTGGTGCAGCCTAGGAGCAGCTCCGTGGCCAGCAAATTTACACAAATTTGAACTTAATATAAGAGCAGGTCTCAGCTGTTAATTTCACTAGGATTGCCTGTATGCAGCAAGCCTCAGATATTGTAAGACCTGCCCTCAGTAAAGTTTGAAGTCCTATTCTGACTCTGTTACAATTAAATAAGTAGATACAGAGTTCCTGGACCATTACAGTACAGTTCCAGGGGAGAGCACAATCACCAAGACGCTGTGGCCAAAACATCCAAATTAACCACCCAAGAAGTGAAAGACTGCAGCCTTGGACAGCTTTATTGTTGCAATGAAATTGAATGCATGCATAAAAATAAAGAGAACAATAAGGGGTAAGTGTTTACTGGGCATTAGAGAGATGTTTATTATACCTTCTACACATAAACAGAAAGCTCAAATTATCTCCAGATTTTAAAGGCATTGTAAAATAATTAAACACAAATACTGAGAATCTTACTGGAACTGCAAATCCAGAAAACATTCCTCTGAGGATTGTTGTTTCATTCCTTACATGTCTTACTAGGCTGAAACACCACAGCCCTGGGTTTGGCCACACAGAGAATTAAAGTGGAGGAAAGGTGTCCTGATTCTTGTTCATAGCTTGTGCAAAGGAAGGAGGGGAGTGTAGGCTGGGAAAGGACATGGCAAAGCATCTGTAAGATTTGTTGCTCTGTCTTTTTGCTTTCAGTTCTGATGAGAGAAATGGTTCCATGTAGAGGTAGAAGAAAAAGCCCAAGAAGGTTGTTCTCACTCTGCCATGGAGCATGCTTCTGAGGTGGCACCCCCAGTTTGCAAGATGGTGGAGAGGCAACCTGACCCCTTGCAGCAGAGCATGGTTGTTAGCTTCTTGGTTAAGCATCCTGTAAAACACCTCTGTTCTCTTTGCCTTAGACGATGCAAACAAATGACTGGCCCAAAGGAAGCCATGGCTCCTGGCCAGATCATTGCCCTCCAAACAGGAAGATGAGACTTTGCATGAAGCCACATTTAGTACCACAGTCCTCAGATTTTAATGTTGGGGCTTGCTATAGTAATTCAGGTATATTAGCCATGTCAAATGAGTGTGTTTTAGAGCACACTTTGGCACGAGCCAGTTCAGGAGGTTAAAGCAGTTGGCAGCCAAGCCAAAGCAAATGTGAGGAAAGAAGCAAGGGAAGGAAAGGAAGTATGCAGACAGGGTAGTGGCAGATATGGGGCCTCCCCGTCTGGTGGTAATGCTCAGATCAACTTTGCTGTAATATCACCTTAGTAAGCCTGTGTCACGTATGCAGGTGATTGAGAGAAACATAATCGCTTTTGGTGATGATTCAGAGAAGCTAGGTTAATTAAAAAAAGTGAATATCTTATTTAGTGCCCTGTGTCCAGTTTGTACAGGCAACGTATAACTGATGTAATTCAATAATTAAAGATCCTCAAGAAGAAGCAACTATTGAGTGACCCTGTGTAATCAAAAAACAAGGCTATATTTTCTCATATTAAAAAAAACTCTATGATTGTAATTTTGCTGCATCCCCTGATTTTTTTACTTTACAGCTACATATGGGGGCCTATACAGTATGATGACTCATTTTATATAAACATATTTACCCAAACCAGAAATTACACCATAAACCCATATTTGTAAACATTTGAGTTGGAAATAATCAAAACTAATGGCAGGCTCCCAGTATATTTTTGTTTGACATTCCATCAGTCAGCTAAAATACTATGCAGACTGCATTTTACTTAGTTAGGTGGCAGTCAAGAATTTCTATTTTTTCTATAGGAAGAATTATGGCTGGGGTTTAAAAAAACTCCAAAATTATCAGTAGGGCTTTTGGTTTGTGAGTGAGGATGGGTGATGGTGTCCTTCACCTTTAGGTGCCCAAACTGAGACCATAGGGTATAAGTTTCTTGCTGAATTTGTGACCAACACTGATGGTCACAAATGTAGATGCATTTTATAAGCAGTAATATATCTGCACAAATATGCTTAGAGAGTTTGTTCAGGAGACTGATTTCCAGACTAAATTTCCATCTATTTTCCAACCCAGCACTAAGATACAGCATGCAAAGCAGTTTTGGAAAAGTAAAGACGTTTTAATTACTGGGGAATATCATTAATCTCCTTTGGGCTTGTCAAACCAGCACATCCTCTGGTAAGCCATCCCTTGCACGTATATAAAGTTCATACCTTACTCCTTGAGTGAGGCACCTAGCGAAGAGTGTTTATTTTACAGAATTAAATTTACGCCTCCAAATAAAAAAGAATGGATTTTTAGTTTTAATGAAAATTGCAAATATTTACAATAAAATTAGCTAGTACATGACTATTTAGCCTCCACAGCTTGAAAGACATTTTCTCTGTGGAAAATATGATATGAAAGGGAGCATATTTTCAGATTTTATTTTGACACAGAAGTGAATATGCCAGCTCACTGGCTCTTATGATCTAGAATTCTGTTTCCAAGGGTCATAAGTACTGGATGCATCATAGCATATTATGAAACTCCAGTAATGAATAATTATAGCGAGATATGCATCTAAAGAATTTTTTTCAGATGTCAGTGATGAACAGGAGAGTCAGGTACTGAAGCATGAGAATCAATGTTACTTCTCAGTGGCGATCTTTGCTGACACAAGTGTGAATAATATTTTAACAATTAAATGTCTGTTTTCCTTCTGAATCTAATGGACCTGCTGGCCTTACTGATCTTTACTTTGACAGTGAGGGTTAATTTTGTCTTAGATAAGGTATTGGTGAAAAAATAATTTCTTTCATCAGCCTAAATAGGCATCCCTTGAATTTTATTAGAAGTGTTACTCCTCTTACTTAAGTGAGAAGCAGCAAATACGCCATGAATTGGCATAGCCAGCCTTGCTGAAGTTCATGATCTTGTATGAATTTATGCCAGATAAGGTTCTAGTACGCTCTGTTTGAGCTGGAGGCATAAGAACGTTATGTATCACGGGGAATCTTTGTTATTCTTTCCTTAAGTGCTGCATCACATCATTTGTTTTGTTGTGAGTTTTTTTGTTTTGTTTTGTTTGTTTGTTTGTTTTCCCTTCCCTGACTACTGTGTAGTAACAAGTGGATGTATGGATTTTTCCTAATTTTTTGAAGATGCTTTTTGAGAGCCTCCCAAATAAATTTAGAAACCATGAATTTCAAACTGTTCCTTCCCCAGTGTTTCCTTATGTAATAATTTCCCAGTGACTTCTCTAAGCAAGGCATTTTCAGAGCTTTCCATAATACACTTTATCTAAAGAGTTTCATTGACTTCATTTCTGTATGGCTTATAAGGAGTATGAATAACCTTCTTAGCAGATATCTTTGTTTTGCCCTTAACAGTGCCTTTGTTCTGTGTTAGAATTTGATTAATTAATCTATTTCTGTTCATTCATCTCTAGACAAGTTTCCAAAGAGCATACTTTGCCCCTCACATCTCAGCTAAGAGATGCTAAACCTCTAAGCTAGTTTACTTCAATTTTTCAATGAATCTCACAGAGGATCTTCAGCTTTCAGAAAGTTCATATCAGTCATCAATTGGCTTCCAGTATAGGAACGTTAGCTTTACAATGAATCCCAGCCTGTCCATGGAGGGAAAATATATCACCATTTCTGCATAGGTGGGAGGTGAAAAATGTTTTGACTGCCAAAGATATACCTTGTTAAACTTGTATTTTAAAAAACAAAAAACCAGAGAATGTCCTTTCAAGAAATGACCTAAGTCTTTGCTGTGGGTCAGGTGGACATTCGAAGCAGTTTTCCTTTCCTGCCAGCATGCATCAGTTTTATTTGGATTGAATTTTAATCAGCTTAGAATGCCTCTCCTGCAATCTCAGAGCTTGATCTTGTGATTATTTCCTCTATCACAAATCTTGTAAGCTTTCAAAAAGTCTCCAGCTGCTTGTTTACATAGAGACTCCTGGGGAAAAATAATTCGAATCACTGAAGGTATGAATGCAAAGTATATTAGCTAACCTAATCTGCATTATTTTGGGAGATACTTCAGTAAAATTACCTCAGACAGTTCTATTGCAAATGAGTCCACACAGTTGGCTAATATAGTTCAAATTATGCACTTCAAAAATTCAGTTTGGATCAAGTTCCTTGTGTGCCTCTGTGGACACAATCCCTACCGCAGGCTTACCACACATGGTGGGGAAATGGTTTGCACTGCACCCCTGCATAGTTCACAGCTGATATCACTTGGCTCAAGTGGGATGTAACATAACTTGGAGTATAATCAGCTTATTGTCAATACATAAAGCTGTGCTGCCATCATTGCCATTACCATTACTGCAGTACTCTCAAGTGGAAATCAGAATCCTATTATACTAGATATTAAACAGATTAGTTGCCTCCTGCGCAAAGAGCAGAGTCTAAACAGTTGATGGCTGGGCTGGGCAGGCTGTGAGCTGCAGTGGCATCAGGTCTCCCAAGGTCCAGTCTGGTGCTTTGCCTGGGAGGTCTGGTGGTTCATAGAGGCTGCATGGGAGAGCCAGACCTCTGGCTTGACCTGAGAAGTAAAGTATGAGAATTTCTAACCTCCTGTGCTAGATTGCAGGGCCAAATCAGCATCAGCTGGCATGACCAGCTGTGTTCAGAGCAATGCTAGCCACCCAAGCTGAATGATTTTGCTCATGCAAACGTGGTCACAAGAAAGCCATGCTATGCATGTTTTTGTCGTACATTCACAGCCTACATCTGGTTAAAATATCCTTCTCTTCCCAGTTAAATGCTCTGGGAATTACCTGAGGCTTATTGCCTTTTTGATCCCCTTCAAAATTCAGACAAGTCTGATAGGGCTTGTAAATGATTTTCTAGCCTGCCATGCATTGATTTTTCTGTCCTTGGGAGAAAAACAGAAAACCCCATGAAGTTGTGAGAAATGGTTCAGCGCTTTTTCATACATTTTGCCAGTTGCAGGCCAAGAATATAAAGGAAAATGCATGTTCTGCCATTTGAATGCAATCTCAAAGGTTGTAACTGTCAAACTCGAATATAGTTCTATGGTTTCAAAAAGGCCAGGTACCTCCAACTATGGCTTTTTTCTTCAAGAAAATGCTGGCTTGGTGGGGTCACAAAGTGGTTACGCTATCAGCTTTGTAAAAGGAACAGCAAATGCTGGGGAAGCCTTTAGTGGCAAGAGGGATAATGGTTCTGTCAGTCAGCTTAGAAAATGGCTTTTAGAAAATGTATTTTCACCCAAGGTGAGTCAATGAGATCAGACGTATGACCAGAGTGGGTGGAGACACTGCCTATATTTAAGGCTGGACAACCGAGCTTGACAACAGGAATATATTTTTCAGTGTGTTTGGCTAAAATTGTATTTTCAGTTGTTGCACACCGTATACAAGATTTTGCTTAAAATGATTTTATAGTGAAGATAAGGCATAAGAAAATCTTGATTCAGCATGGAAAACTTCATACCAGCATTAGTGATGGACAGTGTGGAAGCTGAAATCACTATATCCTCTCAAACCATTGAAATGTTATTAGGAAAATTAAAAATGCTTTTTGCTTTGGTTTTGACCAAGTATTTTGATTATGTTTTCTATGAAAAAGAAAGGAGACTCTTTAAAGAGAGGGCCCAGGTTATGAACTGCATTTTTTAGGCCAGAGGGAAGGGAAGGACATGGACAAGGAAGTGGCACAGAAACTTCCAAGTTGTAATTCTGTGTTAGGTCAATTAAAATCTCCTGGTGTTTTTCTTTTATTAAAAACGAATCTATCTGGAACTGCTTTGCACTTCCCATAGGCCAGAAGAGTACGTACTGGTGGTGCATGCAGTGCGTGCATGACCAGCTGACATATGGCATCTTCACGCCCAGCAGTAATTTGCTCATGTGTCTGACACATCTGATACAAACGCAAGGTACTTGCATACTGAAATGAGTATGTATGTGTTTTAATATATAAAACACATATATATATGAACATGAATACATATATATAAAAACACACATATATATATATATGTTCATTCTTTTTTCCCCTGACTTCTTGGGATAAAATCATGTAATTACTTTTTGTAAGTTGTGTTGTGGATTATATATACCGATACTAGTGTAATGGAGCTAAAGCTTCTTACAGCTTAGGAGGATTTAGAATTGCTGGTCTTGACTGTCACACTTCAGCAAAGTAAGGAGAGCTACTATCAGCACAGAGTATTTTATACCTATCTTAAGTCACAATTTGCCAAAGCAAACAACATGAATGTAGCTCATGAATTGTTTTATCCATCTCTCCTTTGAGATGGTACTCCACTTGACCTGCTCTGTTTAAAGTGCTCTTTTTTACCAAAGAGAAACCTTGGGACAGCAAGATTAATATTAACATTATCCCTAGGCAGTGCAGAATGCACAAGTGTTGGAACAAAAGAGCTGCAACAAAGGCTGAATGTTGAATTGTCTCTCAAAATACAGCATTTTGCAAAAAAACAGTACTGAATGTTTCTGTTCCGGAAAAGTTTAGGGGATTTTTAAAAAAAGTCTATACAAACTTCAGCATTCTTATATAGGAATGCCATAGTACCAAAACCCATCTTCATTTTTTTCCCTGCTTAGTGGTTAATGCAGCAGTAGGTAGGTATGGCTGTCTCCATCTATTGCAAACAGCAGTATTTCCATTGGTCACTGTTTGGTTTCTAGACTGGCTTATGCTTTAAGAAATTATAAAAATTTAAAATAGCAAATGCAAGATTTCTTATACCTCAGCAAATTCACCTGAGCTTTTAATACTAATTAACTCAAGGTGTCTGCTTAGATCTTTACTGTAAGGGTGGTGAGGCACTGGAATGGGTTGCCCAGGGAAGTTGTGAATGCTCCATTGCTGGGGGTGCTCAAGGCCAGGTTGGACATAGCCTTGGGTGGCATGATTTAGTGGGTGGTGTCCCTGTCCATGGCAAGGGGGTTGGAGCTAGATGATCTTAAGGTCCTTTCCAACCCTAACTATTCTATGATTCTATGATCTAAGCATTGCAGAGCTATTAATTTTGTAATCAGACACAATTCTGTGTGAACCATTTGGTGGTGACTGAACTTAATTTTAGAACAGAAATTGCTATATAGCTCATTGATTTAATTGGAGGGTTTAGAGCTTTCTTGCAGGCTGAATTGTTTCAACAGATGAGATAGTGACAGAGGCCTAATTGAGAACCTACTTAATGCAGACTGTAAACTTGGAGCAACTTTGTGAAATCTGTGCATTATACTAGTAATAATGAGTGAAGAACAAGAACTGTAAAACTGTTGGGATCAATAAGGTCAAAATGAGATCCTGCATAAATAGTGACCTGATAAATGCCTTTGTTTATTCTTGACTGCTTGTGTTGATGAGTTTGGGTTTGTTTTAGCTTACTCTTGTCATTTTTCCCACAGAGCTGCTCAGAAATTGAACCTGTCTTCCAAAAAGAAGAAGCACAGGCCTTCTGCATCATCTGTTCCTGAATCTCCTCTCTTCCCTACCAGCTTCAGCAGTATACTTCAGACTTCCCCACCCCCTGCACCACCATGTTTATTGAGGGCAGTCAGCAAAGTGAAAGACACCCCTGGTTTGGGCAAGGTAGGCCTTGCGAGTATCACTAGAACACTTGTTTTATATGGGAAAAGATTTTATCCTTGTGAAAAATAGTAAGGGAATTGGAATACCATGTGATTTCTTGGTTGGCTTTATTGCAACTGGTCCCTGAACATGTGTACAAAGGCTTAACAACATAAGTCACTTAATGCAAGTGAACTTTTAATAAAGTTGAAGTTGACTTGAGCAAAGCCAGACCTAATTGCGCAGCAGTAATACATTTCAGGGCCCAACAGTACTAAATGCACCTGCACAGTGCTACTAGACAGTGGTAATGTCCATTCTACTAGGGTTTCTAGAGCGGTTGGTCTTTCTGGCTTTTTTAAACTGCATAGCAGTTGCTTGCTGTGGCATATTCTGTGTTCCTGATACTCTTGCTGTCTAGACTGGTGTCTTGGGTGGACTTGCTCTAATTTGCTTCTAGCTCATGTTTCTTGGCTTTCTTCCAGTACAGTCAGGACAAGTCTGGGCCACGTACCTGAACAAAGCCTACGCTGATAAAGATGAACTGCGCCTTTTTCCTTCTGTCATGTTATTTCCTCCCATTTCCATAGTCATATCCTCTTAAAATGCTGGTTATGTTCATAGTTACAATGGAAAGTGGTTGAGGTGATAGAGGAGGTGGCTATACAGTTTGCTGTTGCTTTGTTGTTTGTCTAAGTGGCCCTTCCTTTTCTCTGTCACAAATGGAGAGCCTGGCATATTACATCTGGGAATACATAGTCATTGTTGCTGAGGATAGCAGTTTGCTTTAATCAAGGTAGTTACTTATGCAAGCATCTGTGTGCATGGCATTTCCATATTCATTGAATACTAAGCAGTGGCAATGAATTTTCTGAAAATCTTTGTATTTAGAAGAAAAATTGGAATGTATGATCTGGGATGCTGAGCATAGGATGGGCTTCAGAATTTTCATTGCTGATTTTGGGTACTCTCTTATACTGCGCAGTTCCAGATATTTTTTCAAAGAACAATGGTGCTACTTTCATGGATAGTTTAATGCCTGTTTGGAAAGGAGTTCCCTCAACACAGGGCTTTCTTCCTTTCCTTTGGCCTGGTAGGTGGGAAGAAATGTACAAATCTGTCATGATCTTAAGGAAGTTAGTAGGGGAACTACAGACCAGTCAGTATCACCTCTGTGCCTGGCAAAACCTTGGAGCGGATTCTCCTGGAAGGCATGCTGAGGCACATGAAAAACAACAAGGTGGTTGGTGACAGCCAGCATGGCTTTACTAAGGGAAAATCGTGCCTGACCAATCTGGTGGCCTTCTATGATGGGGCTACGGAACTGATGGACAGGGGTAGAGCAGTTGATGTCATCTACCTAGACTTGTGCAAAGCATTTGACACTGTCTCACATGACATCCTTGTCTCTAAGTTGGCGAGACGTCAATTTGATAGGTGGACAACTCGGTGGATAAAGAACGGGCTGGATGGCCGCACACAAAGAGTTGTGGTCAATGGTTCAATGTCCAGCTGGAGACCAGTAACGAGTGGTGTCCCTCAGGGGCTGGTGCTGGGACTGGTCTTGTTCAACATCTTTGTCGGTGACATGGACAGGGGGATTGAGTGCGCCCTCAGCAAGTTTGCCGATGATACCAAGCTGTGTGGTTCAGTTGATACGTTGGAGGGAAGGAATGCCATCCAGAGGGACCTTGGCAACGCGTGTGAGGTGGGCTGATGCCAACCTGATGAAGTTTAACCATGACAAGTGCAAGGTCCTCCAGCTGGGTCAGAGCAATCCCAGGCACAGCTCCAGGTTGGGCAGAGAAGAGATACAGAGCAGTCCTGCAGAGAAGGACTTGGGGGTGCTGGTAGATGAGAAAATGAACATGAGCTGGCTTCAGTGTGCGCTCACAGCCCAGAAAGCTAACGGTATCCTGGGCTGCATCAAAAGGAGAGTGACCAGCAGGTCGAGGGAGGTGATCCTGCCCCTCTACTCTGCTCTCGGGAGACCTCACTTGGAGTATTGTGTGCAGTTCTGGTGTCCTCAACATCAAAAGGACATGGAACTGTTGCAACAAGTCCAAAGGAGGGCCACGAGTATGATCAGGGGACTGGAGCACCTCCCATATGAAGCTAGGCTGAGAAAGTTGGGTCTGTTGAGCCTGGAGAAGAGAAGGCTGCATGGAGACCTCATAGCATCCTTCCAGTATCTGAAGGGGGCCTATAGGGATGCTGGGGATGGACTCTTCATGAGGAACTGTAGTGATAGGACAAGGGGTAATGGGTTGAAACTTAAACAGGGGAAGTTTAGATTGGATATGAGGAAGAAATTCTTTACTGTGAGGGTGGTGTGGCACTGGAATGGGTTTCCCAGGGAAGTTGTGAATGCTCCATTGCTGGCGGTGTTCAAGGCTGGACTGGACATAGCCTTGGGTGACATGGTTTAGTGGGAGGTGTCCCTGCCCCTGGCAGGGGGATTGGAACTAGATTATTTTAAGGTCCTTTCCAACCCTAACTATTCTATGATTCTATGATTCTGTACATGCTCTGACTTTAATGGGAGGAGGAGTAAACTTCAACCTGTTTGTTGTTGTAAGAAGCTGCTATGGAAAACATTTACAATAGAAACCATCCTCTCAGTATTCTTATTTTCTGTGCTTGGGACAGGTCATATCTGAATAAAAATAAAAATTCCACTGAGAAATAATGAAGGTTGTGTTCATGAAAACAAGGGACTAATCACCCTTGTTGAACTGTGTAAGTACTTTTCCTGACTATTGGTTTTCATTCTTCCAAAAAAAATCATCTACACACAGATACACAAACAGCTCTGTCAAAACGCTGCAAGCTTTATCTGAACCTTTCTGACTCCTCTAATAAGTGGTATCCAGTTGATAGGGTTTGGAAGACAGTTTTACAGTATGCCCAAGCAGACCTATGATTTGCTTTTTCATCGGTATCATGTACCAGAACACACTCCAGACTTTCCAGCTGAAATGTTGCAGTTTTGCAGTTCAGCCAGTGAAGGAAGGTATTTCTTTTCAGTTTAGACATACCACTCTGTAGCTATCGGAGTATATGAGAAATAGCTAAGATGTTTTAAAAAATGTTTTCACATATGCTTCTCTAAAGTAGTAAACCAAATTAGGTTAATTCATAGGGTCAAAATAGAGAAAATTCTTTTTTTTTTCCCTTCCCCTCCCCCATTTCCATTAGCAAAAATATGTCTAACCTGCAGTTTCTGGAATTCAGTTTAATTTTTCATCTCTTTGGTTTCTTCTAGCAGTCACCCTATAATTATGACCTGAAGCTTGTGTACTTTTTTCATCAACATTTCCCATCAGTTTACCTCTGTAGTGCAATTTTCATTTTAATATGTCAGAAATAGGTGTGAGACATAATAAATAAATAACTGTGGGATAACAGTGTAATTTATCTATCAGACTTGGAAAACTTCAGATGAGGTAATGGAATTTCCAGCTTGTTTGCTTTCAATTTTTATTGTTGTTATTTATACATGTTCTGTTGCATTTGGTTGGCATATGCTTTGATAGGAGCATGCTAAAAACTGTTACTTTTCTCAACATTTTGTCTGTGTTTTCTGTAAGGGTATAAATTTATAACATGTGGGCCTGTGTGGAGAAATCGGGTTCAGGGAAGCTAAACGTTACTTTCAGTCACTGAGGGTTTTTTCTGATTTGTTTTTAAATAGCATTTTACCAGCAACTCCAGTGTGATAAAACTGTTTAAAACACTTTGGGCTTGAGTGGGCTGGGCAATTTCTAACATGACAGTTTGTTACTGGAAAGTCTGCTTCATCAGATCTGGAAGTCTAGCTGTTGCCAAGGGTTCTGGATTTCTGAGACTCCTGGGGATAGCTGCACACAGACGAGCTTCCAGGAAGACAGGCTCTTTGCTATAGGGCTGGAAGCCCTGGCACAGATGCTGTGTGTTGCTGCCTTGGTGTCAGCTTGAGAGCTGTCAGTTTGCCAGGGTAGGTGGGCATCTGAGATGCTGCAGGGTAAGAAGTCAGGTAGTTCAAAGCTTAGACTTTGAGGTTAAATTTCACTTCAGGTTTCTAAAATGAACTGGTCACCAACCAGTTGCCATTTTACATTTTCACTTCTAGAAATTTCAAAGATTCTACTTCTCATTGCAAAACTGATGACTGATTTATTTAAAATTGTAGTTTCTCAGCTGTCATGTACAGGCTTATCATTTTTGTGAGTCAAACTAGGAAGAATTGCCTACCAGCAATATATTTAAAAGTTAATTAGCAGCTCAGATAGCATGTATATGAATATAACTGAAGAGTCTAAACTGATGAACAGTATTAGAGTATATATATTCAGGTTGCGTGCTGCAGACCTTTTCTTACAAAAAGCTTTGCAAGACAAATGTACCAGCTTGGAATTTGGAAGAAGTATTATTTGGAAGGTAAAGTTCAGCTTCACAGAAGTGTCATAACATCCATATGTGCTTTGGGTTTCCATTTGCTGGCAGAGGGAACTGATCCCAGGTGATAGTGTGGTATGCCCACAGTTGCTTCTTGAGAGCAGAATTTTCTTTTGGTTCAAGTGACAGTTGTGCTCTATAAAATGCTACATGTTGACCATCACTTTTCCTGCTCTCTCTGCTGTCTTTGAGTCATAATATTCTGAGCAGCAGATCGCTTTCGCTGGGTTTACACATGGAGAGACTGCCACTGTCCCGAATGACTGTGCATGCAGTTTCCCCAAGTCCCAATATTTTATGAAAGGTACTCTTGGAACGGTTTTGTGCTTTCTAATAATGAGCCAAGAAACAAAGCAAAAGGCTTTCCATGCAGAAAAAATTAATCAGTCCATGCCTGCACTCAGATTAACTACTGTAAAGGCATTCTAGTAAGGTGTGCTTAGATTTCCTGCCCAGTCTGCTTCCCTCCTTCTTCCTGCCCCTCTCCTTCCATTTTCTGTCAAACAAAACTAAAACTAAACCAATATTTTTGATGAAAATCTGAAATGTTCTTTCTGTGAAAGATGTTGTTTTGTTAAATCCCACGTGGCAGATGAAAAACAGCTTGAATGAAAAATTTTCTGACAGCCTTGATAAATAGGCTGCTTTCAGGTGGCATAGAGTTTAGGATGAATGGATTTTGTCCCTGTGCTTTCTTTCATTTATTATTTCTTTGTGTGAGTCTTACATATCTGTCACTGAACAGTATTTGTTATGTTTGGGAAGAGATTTGTTTACTTTTCCTTGTTTATTTTTTGTGTGTGAATTGTTGTTTGTTGGTACTTGTTCAGCTCAAAATAAAATAGCAGCATTTGTGCTTTAGAATCATCCCTATGCAAAAAGTTTCTACTGGGGAGAAGCAAGTCATCACTGAACCTTCTTTGGGTACTTATTCCAACCTATTAGCAATATGGACTGTAATTTGTTACTTTGTGTTTACTTTTTATTTTTCTGTAGCACTAGGACTCCCATTTCCAAAGCCTAGCCCCCTTTTACTAAATTATTTATAAATTCAGATTAAAAAAGACCCTGTTTCTGTACTAGGACACTTATGATCTCAGGATAGGAAGGAAGACCAGACAGGCGGGAAGCAAGAAGAGACAATGAGGTATTATCGGTCATCTTGATAGCAGTGTCATCAACCCATCAGCAGTCTAATATTAGATATCCCTTGTCAAGCTTTGGTAGGTGTTGTAGAAGAGGAGATTATTAAAATCTTTGAAGGGGGAGTAATAGGTCACACTGCAGATGCTTCTGAGGAGCCCTTTCCAAGTGTGTAGGGCAGGATAGGAAGCAGCATAAGAGAGGTGTTTTTGAAAGTAGTAAATGAGTGAGAGATGCAGGACCAGCAAGGGCTGAGCATGAAGACTGGCTGGTAAGGGGTGCGAATGGGAGCCCAGCCACAGCCAAATGCTAGGAATGCCAGGAAAATGCTAGTAGGAGACTAGCAGTGTGATAGACATTCCTGAGTCATATGCCTTTTTCCTAAGAATTTGTGTCACATACTAAAGAAGGTTCAGTTAAAAATAATTTTTCAGTGCCTGGCTGTAAGAATTTAATCATAGAATCACAGAATAATTAGGGCTGGAAAGGACGTTAAGATCATCTACTTCCAACCCCCCTGCCAGGGGCAGGGTCACCTCACACTAAACCATGTCACACAAGGCTCTGTCCAACCCAGCTTTGAACACCGCCAGCGATGGAGCATTCACAACTTCCCTGGGCAACCCATTCCAGTGCCTCAGCACCCTTACAGTAAACAATTTCTTCCTCATATCCAGTCTAAACTTCCCCTGTTTAAGTTTGAACCCTTTACCCCTTGTCCTCTCACTACAGTCCCTCATGAAGAGTCCCTCCCCAGCATCCCTATAGGCCCCCTTCAGATACTGGAAGGCTGCTATGAAGTCTCCACGCAGACTTCTCTTCTCCAGGCTGAACAGCCCCAACTTTCTCAGCCTATCTTCATACGAGAGGTGCTCCAGAAATAAGCCTAAAATCTACTGTTCACTTTACATTAGTCTGCAGCTTACCTTTTCCTCATACTGATTTGCATAAAACTCTATCCGGAATCATCAGAAATATTTTGACTACCCCCACCAAAACAACGGAGGATTTTTAGAGGCAGTCAACTATGTCATTCCTTTGACCTCTTGTGAATGTCACTGGGATTGGTAGCCACTTCCCTGAGCCCCACTGAAGGTTTGCACCATAAAGGATAGCTGGCAAGTATATTGCTTAATGAAGGAGAACACATTTGTGTGGGGAGAAGTATGATACTCCTTGCCTCTTTGGAGGCAGGAGGACCACAGAGGCAGAATATCACTGATGATTAATGGGCAGTGTCTGATGTCTTTGGCCTAAAAAAGGCAGTGGTAGTATCATTGTTAAATTTTAAAAGATAGTTTTATGTCATACCATCCCAGTTTGTGTATTGATCATCTAACATGCTAATGTCCCTTTGATCCAGGTGGCTAGTCAAGACACAGTGCTTTGTGGACTTATTCCAGACAGGGAAAGAGATCATGAAAGGAATGGACCATAAAATTGTTTAGGTTGGAAATGATCACAAAGTCCAACTGTTAACTGCCAAGTCCACCACTAAAGCGTGTATTATGACCAAATATTGTTAGTGCAATTTAGTTCTTTTACAAGGAAACACAAAATCCTGAATGCCAATGGAGAGAAGCAACCAAAGACAATTTTCCTTCTTGCTTAACCAGGTCTTTTCATCAAGGATGTTAGCGTCTCATTTCTTCCTTAGTTTCAGGACATTTCTTAGTTCTGCAGTACCAAAGTTTGTCCAAATTGTCTTCACCCTGGTTGTTCTTTCTGTCCCTGCTTCTCTACTTATGCTGTTTCTTGTTTCTGTGTACCCCTGCCAAAAGTAACAGTGAAGAAAACCCCACTGTCCATGCAGTTCAGGTTTCTGGGCAGGTTCAGAACTGTCTTTTGGCAGGGAAAGAAGTGTGTGCCAATGCTTTGGGTTCACAAATGACTAGTATTTCAGCTATCCGCTGCCTTACAATAGTTTGTTGGACTTTTCACTAAGTAGGGCAGCAATTTTAGCACTGTCCTTGACATGCTTTAATCCAAGCTATAATAGCACAATACATATAACAATAATAATACAATAATAAACATTCTATTTGGCTATAGTCTGTACAAATCATGATTTGAATAGTCACTGTCAATAGGTGTTTTCAATATCAGTGTCAACTCTTTGTATCAGTGGAAAGTAGAGGCATTCTTTGACTTACGTGATTTGTAAAGATGATTTGAAGGGGCTAACATCTTGATTAAGTCCAAAAGATACAGGAAACCTCCTCTTCTACTATCAGAGTTTGCATTCTGTCTAGGTGATTGGTGGATGTGAGGATTTTTTGGCAACACTACAGTATACATCAAGCAGGTGTTTATGAACGCTTGTGTTGAGGTCAGCAAAAAAACAAGCACAGCTTACAAAATATGTTCTGTATTTCACTTTGCCATCCATCTTGAAGGCTTTCCAGGAAGAATCAGAAGAGGTTCTCTTTCCTTTGTAAAGCAGAGGCTCTCTCTCCATCACTCAGGTGTATAGGGGAAAATGTTAACAGACGAAAAATGGGATTTTAAACCCTTTATCACAGAAAACAATTTCTGAGGTGAAAGCTGGTTTTGCCCAAAGTTACCATGGTTACTGAAATGGGGGGAATAAAAATTTAAGAAAGATGATCCCTTGAGGCATTTAAAGGAGACATATGTGTTCATCTTTGTTGTCAACATGATTGTTGTACAAATTAAATAGTTAGCTCCACTTGGAATGAAATCCAGGTGGCCTTTTGCCCTCCAAGTACAGTCGCTCAGAATTGGGATTTTCCTCACCAAATGTACTGTTCAGATGTGGCAGAGAAGCTTTCATGCTCTTTGGCTTGGCTCCTGCTAGAAGGGCTTTTCTGGGAGGAGTTTTAATACCTCCACCTGCTTTTAAAAAAAGGTGAAATTAATAGCATTTCTGCCACATAATCTAGCCAGCCTCTTTAGGAAGGGAAAATTAGGTCTTGCCCCTACCTGTTAATAAGACAGTTTAAGGGCAGTGGGTCCATTTTGGCCCACCTGCAAGCTATTCAAGGCATAGAAAGTTGTTTCACAGTTCCTGGCTTAACAAGCTGTCATTCCTGATAATGGGATTCCTAAGTTCAGTTGGCAAAGAGCAGACTCCAGAGAGAGGAGCTCATGGCAAATGGATGCTGCTGGTTGATATTTTGGTGCATCATGATAGTTCTAGTTAATCACTTCCGCTTCATTTCTAAGACTCTAGTACTTTTTGAAATGTCCCCTTCTTCCCTGCCCTCTCCTCCACACCTCTCACCCCATTAATTAATTTTTAAATCCATGAAGAAGAGGTTAATATAAATCAGGAAAGTCAAGATGAAAGAAACTGAAAATTACAAAGCTGTTTCTCAGACAGTGCCAAGGAAGGAATTTAAATGCTGAATAGTTTGCAAAACCTGGGACATGGTAAATTTTCTGAGATCTCATTCAAATCATAGGCACTGTACTTTGAGCACTCTCTGTAGGCCTTGCTATATATATTTTTTTCCTTAAAACTTCCTCAAGCTTTTCTCCTCCCAGCCTCTTCCTTTTGTGTTTGACTTCTCTCAGCATGTGTCTGAGAGCAGTGCTCAGTGATGCAGGCAGGATGGTGACACTGCAGGAGGCTCCACTATAGCACTGCTGTAACATCATGGACTAATGATTTGGCTGAGCCTCTTGATTCAGCTGCAAGGTTATTCTGCTTTCCATTATCTTAAAGGTCTGGGCTTTACCTCATTTCTCTGGTAGAACATCGACTCAAATAGATAACGAGCTCAGTTGAGAAAGAGGCTAAGGTGAAATATATTTTAATACTGAGAGTACCATTAGATAATACCTCTTCTTATTCACTGTCTCTCCCTTTTTTGCCTTTTCCTCTAGGAATCAAACCCATTTTCGGGAATATCTGTCTGTAGACATTTATCCAGTTTTGTGCTTTTATGAAGCACAAAAGCTTGCATCCCCATGCTCAAGCCATTATCTCCCTGTCTTTTTTTCACTTTTCAGTGCCACCATTATTGCGTTCCCTTAGGCTGTGATTCATGTTAGGGTAGCCTAAGTGAACTGATTACTATCCTTCTGATCTAGGCTGGTCTTATGAATTCCTCCCATGGAGGGATGGAAGAGAAGTGTTACCTATATTAGGATGGGATGACTTGCCTACCAGATGTTCCTTTCTTTTTCAGTTGATTACAGGGGCAACCTAGACAACTGTCTTAGAATGAAATATCTAGCTCAAGTAAGGTGAAATTAATCTCTTCCTGAATAGGAGCACATTCTCTTCTTGTGTTCTGCTCTGAACCTTTAACTTTAATAGAAGACCAGCTACTGGGAAATATATTAATAACATTCTTGAGGAAAGTTCTAGGTACTTGCATTTCTCCTTCAGATGGAAGTCTGCATCCTCTGCTTTCCAGTCTGAGAAACATTGAAGGTTTCTACATGGCATACATGAGCAGACCTGCATGCAACTGAGCAGGTTGCATAAAGCAGCCCAACCTTCAAGGAAAGGACCAGGTAGGCTTTTGCGCATTTGCAAATCAAAGGAAAGTTGAGCTAATTTTTATCGATTTAATGAGTGGAGATGTTCAGCTGTACTTCTGCTAGGATGGATCTGTAAAACTGATCACAGTGTGCACATCTATTAGATTAGAACCTCTGGCCTTCAGATGCCCAGATTGCCATTGCTCTGCAACATGACCTGTGAATTGCTCCAGAGAGGACTCCTTGCCAGAAAGGTAGCAGTGTGGCTTGGTGTTTGGAAAGATTTCAATACCATTTCGTTTTCCAGATGTATAAAAACTTTTTCTTTTATAGCGTTGTAAAAGAGATTAGCAGTTAAAAAATCTTTCATTGGATAGTGAGATATTAAATGCTAGGTATAAAAAGCAATACTCGAATATTCCCATTTTTCTTTATAAGACAATGTTTCTATACAGTAAAGGTAAAAACAAAGTTTAAAATCATAGACCTCTTTGATCTTAAAAAATCAGGAGGTAGGTTAATACATTTTTAAGGCCTGTGACCCTCCAAACCTCTCCTGTGGCACTTAGAAATGAGAAGTGGAGTGGATGTAACTGCAACAGTACGCATATGTGTAGGTACATGTGTAATTCACGCAATACATACAGTGTGTACGTTTGTATCTAGAAACACATATAGGCACATACATATGTGTATAGATGTATTAATCTCCTCCTCTCCACAAGTACAGTGGAAATATATAGGAAAAGCTATATATGGAGTTCCTGAGCAAGTTATCTGAAAAAACTGGGAGGCAAACTAGCTATAGACTTGCTTTTATTTATAAAATAGCAGATTTTTTATTTTTTTTTTTTCCAGAGAGAGAACTCAACATTCCCTTAAGACATTCCCAGTAACCTCTCATGGATTTTTATCAAGAATAATATTATTCTTCTTGCATAGCTCAGTCTTCCTATACATTGCAGGATCTTTTCTATTTGATGAAGTGATTGAAAATGCTGATACAAACAGCGCTGTTTTACATTAAATTCTCTAGGTATTTGTGAGGCTCTGTTGCACTTCTGTAGATCCCAGTTGCTCTCATCCATATCAATTGCTGCTGGGTTTGTCCAGAAGTCTGCTCAATTTACTGTGTTTGTACTGAAGGGGAGATGCTTAGTTAGAAAAAGATATGGTGTCAAAATGTGGTGTTTCTTAAAATGCCAGTAGGAAAATTATACAATAATGTTTACAACATCACATACTCCATTACAGAAGTGTAGATGTGGGAAAACTTAAAAACTGTCAATCCTTTCTTCCCTGCTCCCTTTTCCCACAGAAAATATGACATATGTATTTCAAACTCTATAGTGTGAATGTAATTATCTTTGCTTTAATGTTTTGCCCCCTTCTTCCCACCATTCAGTATTGCTGGAGGTTTATTCAAATACAAATCTTGATTTGCAATAGAAATTTGTTCTTGACTAGCTTGGCTGCAGCTCCTGGGCCCAGATTCTGGAAGCAGTGTGGCTAGAAAAGCTGCCCTCTGTTCCCCACCTGCCCCCAAGAAAATACCTTTGCCTTTACCACTGAGTTTTCGTCAGCCGTGAGGAGCAGTGCTAAGGTATGTGCTGGCACGAGATCTGACAGAGGCACTGGGGATGCCTATTGCCTGGCCACACAGGAGGCAGCATGCACCCTGATTGATAACAGCGTGTGCAGATGTGATAAACAGAAGGAGGCCCAGGCTTCTTTTGGGAAATGGAATAGCAATGCAGAGGATTCCCCCAGGGCCTTGTATTCTGTGAGCGGTGGGAATCATGAATCTCCTCAGACTGGAAGGAGTTATTCATCATAAAGACTATTACGCTGTGCAAGGCATTGCTGAAACAGAACATCAACCAAGCTATTTCCTATCTTATCAGGGTGTATTAATAATGCAGCAGTAATAATAGAAGTACAAATTAAAAATAACTGGATGTGCAGATAAGCAGAGTTCTTGAGATTAAGGGGATCGGGAATTGCTTCAAACAGTTAATTGCAGAGCAGCTCATAGTGGGAAATTTGCCATTGCTGTTTTGCCTTTATTATTTTCGTATTCTTCATCTTATCTCTGTAAGCATTATTTCTAGGGCTTTTGCATAGACACTAATAGGCACAATATTTCTCCAGGATTTCAGAATGTTCTTTTTTATCTCCAAAGAAATGAAGTATCTTTGCTGATCCATCTAATTCAGTAGGGATTAATAATGCTGAATTAGAAGAATATTCTGATTATTAGCCTTCCTCTACATAAACCTCTTACCTTTTTCTCCTCCCACTCCCAGCCCACAGTATAAAGGCAGACGAGACACTACAAGTGTCAAGTATTCACGCTTCAGGACAAATTGATGCAAACTGTTCCCTGGAGGTTTGTAAGCTCCTTCTGGATTGCAGTGACAGGAAATCACCAGCATCCTTGAGTCTCTTGAGGTGTAATAGCCAGGCTGGGCAAAAAGAAATGCAAGTATCTGGTTCTGTGGCACTGGATGACACTGCTCTCCCTAGTTCTTTCTTTCACAGCCTATGTCTTTCCATCACTGACCTGGCAGGGCTTTATCTGATTTGGGGCCTCTGCATGGTTCCTTTCAGCAGAATTAAAATAATGACTCAGAACTACTCTTTGGTCACCTGCTGGGTAACAAAATGTGCCTTATTTAGGGCATGAGACTGCTGTCACTTTGATTTCAAGTCTTATTTGCTAAGCAATTTTCAGGACACTCAAATTCTGCTCTCAGTGAAAGAGCTATTGGAGCTAGTGCAATGTGCAGCCATTTCACACAGCTCCATCCGAGCAACACTGGCCCACTGGGAGACAAGGCTATCAAGGGAAGCCCATTTGATTGAATGCCTGATACACTGATGGAGCAGAAGGTTAGCAAAGACCTGCAGCACAAGTATTACTCCACTGTTTTTCTGGAAAGCAATATCATTTGTGAAACTAGCAATATGGGACCTCAGTATCGAAGATTTTATATCATATGTCATCCTGCTTTTAGCATGGTTTTAGGAGTCCAAAAATCTTCTCCATGTAATATATTTATTACTAAGGAATTCAATATAGTGTATAGAATAGTTCATCACAGTCGGTTGCCACAGGAAAATTCTCCTTAATTTGTCAGGTTAAAAGGGTGGAAAAAACTGTTGCTTAAACAGTGCTTTCTTCAGTAACAAAAGAAGAAGAAAGCCTGTTGGAAGGGAGGCGATGAGAGAGAACTTGGCATGGCTATGAAACACAAAGACAGAAGAATATATTAGCTGTGCACTGATCCTGAACTTTCTGTGCATGCCATCAGTATTGTAAGTGCTCAGCACAGTCTGATGGTTAACTTTTGAAAGAGTGGTACACTGTTGGCTGGTCACTCTTGATAATTCAGGTTGTATCTCCACTAATGTAAATGTTGTAAATTAGAGCATCAGGGATGAACACAGCAGTAGGTGAATTCACCAGCTTTTTACTGCTTCGGCAAGCATTTACCTCCATTTACCTGTGCTTACTCTTGTCAAAAGCAGTGCATGGAACATTTTAATTTTGTGAACTGCATGACTGAAGCACTCTGAGCACATGAATTCATGTGGATGAGCCCAAGATTAAACTTTCAAGGTTCATAGGCATTTTTACAGAACCTGCCAACAAACTGAGTATCTTTGATCCTTGTATCCATGTTACTCATTACCCATAATAACTATTAACTACTGTCATGCTATTAGGCCTGTCAATCCAAATCCAGATTATTTTACCTCTGTTTCCTCCCCGGAAATTATTCACAAATGTTTTCTATCTACCTATCCATGACTCTGATATGTATCTTACTGTCTCTAACTGCCACCAATGTCTCTTGCTTACCCCAGTTTTGGGGCTGCACCTCCATTTGTGGGGTGCTCCTCTTGCCATCACTGCACCCTCAGGTGGCCTCTCTCTTGAGCCCATGATCCTTCTACCTGTGTTGTTCCAGTCTGAGCATAGGATCTTAAATATCAGCATTTCTTCTCATTTAGCAAGGTTTGGTTTGGTTTGGTTTGATTGGTTTTGGTTTTTGTTTTCCTGATGTGATTTACATATGCATCAATTTGGGTTTTTTTGTTGCATCTAAAGGGAGACAAAGGGAAAAAAGGAAACTCATTAAAAACTAGAGTTAGAGTATAAAAATTGAAACAGCTCTTAGGATATGTCTGGGTCTCCCTTCACTAAATTCTCAGGCAATAATCACAAAATAACAATTAATGAGACAATTCTTGTTTTAAGACATTATTGGCATCCATTGCCTCTCAGGGCTAAACTGTGGAGATTTGGTACGGGGACCAAGCAGATCTGCAAACAGTACTACAGAGGCTGGCTGTTAATATTTTCTTACAGAGTTCCCAGTTACAGCCTGGACAGAAGATATACAAGGTGGTTGCCTGCCCTGAATTTACTCTCCTCCTTCTCCCCCATGTTTTCAAGAAAGGTTTGTAAGAGCTGAGAACACCTTCTAGGTTCTAAGAGTTTTCATAGGAAGCCGTTTGCATCTCAGTGGGTGGTTTTTTTTTTTGTGCTGGTGTGTGTTATACGACTACTTATATCAATCTGTCTCTCCTGCTAGGTAGTCCTAGAGCATATGGAAATATGGATAGAGAGGATATGTTCCAGCTAGCAAGTGAGTCTAAAATACCAGTATCTGGACAAAGCTCCTTGTATCTTTCTTCTGCTTCTGTTTAAATTGCATCCTGATAGTTCAATTCTTCTTTTCCTATAGGCTCTTTTACTACTGTGGGATAAAAGAGTATTCATTAAATTCTCTGGCCCCCTTGGTTATCTTTTACACTACTAAGTAAACATGTCCATTGCTCAGTCCAGAATCAAGTGACCTGACAAGACAGTTACAGCAAACCTGTGGTAACATGCTTTCTCCCTTCCTCATTCCCAGCACCTTAATCCTTACAACACTGCTGCCCACCCATACCCCTTGATCAACTCCTTGGGAGGAGCGTTAGCAGTTTCCTCCTGACTGGCAGAGACAAGATGCGCACAGCCTTATGTTGCAGCATGCTTACTTGTTTTGAAGTAAGAATGATTCAAGTCCAAATCTGTAATGGTTGTTCGAAGTCTAGCTGATAAAGAAGCTCAAACTGTGAATAGTTAAAGGTTGGTAACTGATTTTGAAACTTTCTAGAGGCTGGCCTTTCATACCTCATAACGAGCTACGTTTTAGCAAATTGTGGAAACACAACAAATAACTAAGGTCTGAATCAGAAGCTGAACTGAGTATTTTTCATGTAAATGTTACCATCTGAAGTGAATTTCTTTAGAACTAGGTATAAAAACAGGCTTCTGAATGGAAGGCAAAAGGATGTAAGGCTCTGCGAGAATGTCTGCTTTCTGAGACAATTTGAACCAAATTCAGCTATGGCTTTCACAAGCAGCAGACAAATACTGAATTAAAATGGTTGTTTCATGAACACTGTGTGTTCTTGCTGCTGGGATTTTAAGAATGGAAAGGTAAATTGTAACTTACTTTAGCCTGGCTGTGTAAGCCTAGGGAGATGTTTGCAGATCTGTCCTTGTACCCACCCAGTAACACCACGCAGAACAGCAATATGTGCAGTAACTGGAGTTCAAGGATTATTCAGGACAGTGGTCCCCCCCTCAGTGGCCAGGGGGCCCTCTGGCAACTGCCTTTTCCTATGTGGAAATGTGCAGGAATTCTGTTCCTTGGATTCTCAGGGGGATGTTATGCTGGAGAAGTCAATTTTTCAAAGAGGCAGTGGGAGCCTGTTCGATAGTTTGTATTATATCCCAAAATGGAAGCAGAAGAGAGAGATACTTTCTTAAAAGGAGAGGTTTTGTACTTGATATTTTCAAAATCCAGACAGTGAAGTTTCAGAGCAGTGGAGGGAAGGCTGTTGGTGGTCTCTCAGTGAATAAACAAATATATCACGAATACCAGTATGTGAATTAGCAGTCTTGACTGAGAGCCCAAGATCAAACAGGCACAGACACTAAAAAATCCTCTTGCCCTTTTGAAAAGCACCTAATGAAATAGAGCTATGTTAATAGGTAAACTGATCTAGATACAGTTTATGTAATACCTGGTTTGTTTAGAGAACAGAATTGTCAGTGTGATATCTTCTGTAGTTTTTAATTGACTTCATTTAAAAATAAAATGAAATAAAATGAAACAAAAATAAGATAAAATAAAATAATGTAAAATAAATAAAATAAAAATACGTTTTGATTTATGCACATTGGGCAGGCTGTCCTAGCAATCATACGCTCGGTTCACATCCCAGCCTGTGCATGCAGAAGTCAAACAAAACCACCTCTGTCATGCGGTGGTGCCTTTTAATTTACACAAATCAAATCGCTGCCAGAGACCACATCAAGTTCAAGAGTACAGGGGAGGAGGAGGATTATAGACTGGCAAGAAGAGCTTCATATTAAGGGAGACATTAATTTGCATTTGCTGATATTTAGTTGATCTTGAAAGTAAAGACTGTTGCAACCCCACAGTACAAAAATGCTTTTGCTTGTGCTTTTTTCCCCCCATTAAGATGCCAATTTGTCTGTGCTTTACTGATCTTAAGGATAAGACAGGCAAAGAAAGAAGTGAATCTTTCAATTCAGTCTAAAAAAAACCCCTAGTGTTACTCCTAGCTCCACCTAGACATGCCTTTGTCATTATGGTTCAGATCTCGTCCCTTTGAAGAATTTCTTTTGAGTAGATGTTAAAAATGTCACAAAAGAATGAAGGAAGGAGAAAGTAAGAATGAACTGGAAATTCTTAGACCTTGCCTGGCTCAGAACTTTGCCTTCGCAGAAAGTACATAAGGTGGTAGATAAATCATTCTTGCAGATTAAGCAATATTTTTTATGTTGTTGTGTACTTGTGGATCAGTAAGGATTTCACTTGCAGTTAATGGGTTTTCTTTCCTTTGAATTACTAGGGAGTTCGAGCAGATGATAAAACACTAAAAAACTTAACTAATAATAGAAGGTAGTATAAGTTAATATAAATCAGATACAGAATACAGTTCAGAGATTAAAGCAGTGTATTGTGATTATGTAGAGTTCCTTGGAAATAATTCTTCCTTTTCTTTTGACCATATGGGGCTTTTACCTCTTTAAAAATTGTAGTTAATACAGCTGCTGAGGTGCAGAGGGAATACAGGCTAAGCAATGGAGACTGACAGGAGTGGTATCAAAAATGTAAATGGAGATGGATGAGGACCAGTGTGCTGTGCTCACCTTTCTTTTATTGTTCTTTTCAGCTACTCCATATCATAAATACCCAATTCTTTTTTTATTATTTGTTTGTAGAGAGGTAACAAGGATGCTTCTGATATATTTGATATATTTGCATTGATTCTGCTTTAAGCTACTGAATATTGTTCTCAGAGGACATTCATTGCTATATGCTTCTGATAGACAAAGAGAAATAATTTCTAACTGAGCAAGTAGGTGTTTCTGAGGATTAGCCTTTTAGAATAGTGTCTGCAGTCAGAAAGGGTAATCGTCCAAATGATAGACATGCATGGTTGACTTTCCTCTTTATGCAGCCTTGATTGAGACACGATGAGCATACTGCTGGCCTTTGCAGTGGATAATTTTGTTAGAACAATGTCCTTCGGGAAAGGCTTTTATGCAGCAAGGATGACAAGTGTGGCAAATTGCTTACAAACCCCAGACCTAGAGGCTTCTCTTTCTGAAAGCTGCCAGCCCACAGAGCAGCTCTGCTACAAAGCTGGAATTCAATATCTGTTCCTGCTGCTGTAAAAAGTGTCACTTTTTTCTTAAATTCCTTGCTTATTTCTCAGAAGGCTTGTTTTCACAGGATCAACAGTTTTGGGAGGCCCAGAGTACAGGAAAACAGAACAGAACCAAATATTCACTGTGAGGACTGCTTGTTACACCAATAACAAGAGAAGCGAGCACCTCCTGATGGAGTGATATAGGGCACTATCTTCTTTCCTTTCCATTTCTGATATAGAAATCTTGTCTGTGGCAACTGCATTCTCTTGCCCTCTAGTTTTCTTGCCTTTTATCTTTCCTATTTCTGTTGTTAACTGACAGCAGCTGCCAAAAACATTATATCCCATTTAATTTCTTACATACTTCATAGTAGCTGCACCACAAGTATATAGTTTGTGATGTTCTGGTCTTATGATCTGTGTGTCTTCTGATGTATTTCATGGTGACAAGGGCTCACGTTCTAATTGCTCACAGTCTCATCAGCAGAAACGGTCTCTGTAGTGAAATGAAGAGGCAGGGCATTATTACCACAATGGGTGACAGATCCGAAAGGATTTATAATCTAATTTAAGTTCATTAATGACTCCGATATTTAACTCTTCCAGCCTGCCCTTTTACAAGCTGTGCCTAGTTTTCTGGACTGCAGTGCCACTCTTACTCTGCAGAATACAGCTCCTGACTACAGCGTATTTTCATTGCCTCGTATCTTGCTACCAGGAATACGGTCCATCCATGTCATGTTCCCTAGTGCCACTTTTTCATCCTCTCACATTCATTTGGGGCTGCCTTTCATGCTGTTTCTGGTTTTTGGAATCTGTATTTTCTTCTTACACCGGTTTGTGTCTTCACTTCTATTCAGCTGTCCTGCTGACCTTACTGTGTTATAAAAGAGGAGGAAGATTCCTGAGCAGCAACAAGTAGATCAGGGCAGAGCTCTGTGAGAACAGCTCTGCCCATCGGTACTTATTTACATCTGCTAAAGATCTAGTACCTAAAATCTGAGGAACTTGCACCTAATTCATCATGTCTTATTTCCTTTATAGATAGAAGTAGACAAGTACTTGGTTTCACTCTGGTTATGTGAAAAGAGTCATGCAAAAGAACTGTAATTGGTCCAGATGCCATTACTGCAGTATCAGATGCCCGTATTAGCTGATATTTGAGATACTGCTTGCTGGAAACAGCATTTTAACAGACTTACCAGAGACAGAAACTTCACATTCTCTTCTCACCACCCAGTTAATGCTGCTGCTCACTGTGTGGGCCAAGGTGGGGCTACATGCTCTCTCTTACCCTCCCTTCCTGATCTCTCTCTGCTGCCTTCTCATGTGGGGATCAGCTACTATTTCTCCCATAATGCTTTTTATTTCTCCTGATGCTATGAGCTTTATTGTACCTTTAGGAAGTATTGATATGTTATGAATTATATTTTACTTCGACACTGATTTCTATTTTCATAAACAAGCCTTACATAAATCTCTGCATTAGGCAGTTACGTATAAATTTGATCCTCTTGTTTTGTTCACAGAGAAGATAAAGTAGATGGTGAATTGCATCAACAAAAAAAGTGTACTGCTGTATGTAAACTGGTCCTCATGGTGTAATATACCTGTCTTCAGCCTGTATGAACAATGTGTTGAACAAGGCATTCGTTTAGAAAGGGGGAAAAATATCACCTATTCTGAAAGTTGAAGCCTGGATTTAGTACAGCATGAAGGTTAGTGAAGCATAAAGACACTTCTTTGTCTAAACAGTTTGCCAAGGAGAAAAAGACCAGAAACAGCCCACCTGGAATGTGGAAACTTTGGGACCATAAATGAAGAACCCTATTTTCCCTTTAACGACAAGTATGTTTAAAGGTATGCTCATTATTCATTAGTATGTTCACCCAGAAAGCAATGAAAAGCTGAATAGGCTGTTCTGGCTTATGCACACAGTGGGGCATGACAGAGTTCTCATGCTCTTCTGTTGAACATAACTGTAGATGTTGTGTCAGGATGCACACTAGTAATCCTAGAGAATAATCCAGGCAAACCCTGGCCTCTCTGAGCCCACCCCTCCATCAAGAGAACTGTTGTCATGTGAAATTAAAGTACTCCTGAAACGACTTACCATGGCTGGTACATCATGTTCCTGTTTGCAAGTCTCTGGAGATTATCAGCACAGTTAATTCACGTGTCATGGATATTCTTGAAGTTAACATCACAAATCAAAGTATATTTATAATATTGGTTTTGAAGTCAGATAGTTAGAAATGTGTACATGTTAAATAAAGAAAACCCTCACCATTCAGCCAAAAAAGTAACTCTGGATTTTCTGTCATTAAACTGACAGGATGTTATAGCTGCTGTAAATAATAATGATTGCTAAAATCTTTTAGCCTCCCTAGTGTACAAATCAACCAAATATGGATAACTAGTTTTCTCTGATGTGGTTTACAGTAATCCAGTATCCTTTGATAACAGGAGAAGGCCTTTAATTAGAACATTTTGGTTTCTTTTCTGTGTATGCTGTGGCTTCTCAGAAAACTCTTTTAGTTTTATGGAGTTCAGTCAATTAAACCTTAAAAATCTATTACCCGTATGATGCCTGGGGACAACTGTGCAGGGCTTTTCGCTGGAGCACTGGGGCTGGATGCATGTGCCTTGTGGCTTGAATGAGTAGTAGTTTGAACATTACAAGAAACAAGATGGGCAGTTTGCTCCTTCCCCTTCTTTACACTGGAAAATCTGTAGATGGGGGGTACTGTATCACATTCTCAGTCCCCTTTGTGCTTCATTTCGTAAAGTAATGGTGTGAGTGGTTCCAGCCAGCTCCTGACCTTCCTTGTGTGTTTGCACCATCTTTTGTTCTCAGTTGCAAGAGCTGAACAGCTGCAGGGCTGCTCTTCTGCGCTTCCAGGGTCCCTGCCAGCAGCCATTGCTTTTGCCTGAAGGTTTTTGGAGTGGTGTGTGCTCCTGCAGCACTATCTTTGTTCATGACATTCCTTTTCACAGTGATCCCATCTGGGGCTGTTCAGTGGGAATAGAGATTTTCAAGATACCCTGCACTACTTTGGGAGCCCCTTCCATTGTGGGTATTGCATGAATATTGGATTCAGCAGCTCAATGACTGTCATGCTGCTGCAGGGGAACACAGAAACCAGATTGCTCTCTAAGGCTGACAGGCAGGTAGCACCTATCTGAGCTGAATGGTTTCATTTTCAGGTTTTAACAAAAAAACAAGATGAAAGTTATTAAAGATGATGTAGTAGAAGGCAGGCTCTTTGTCATTCTCTGCACTTGCACCATTCCCTAAGTGTCAGTATGTTCTTCAACCAGTAACCATGTTACTTTCTGGTAATGTCACCTTTGCTACCTTCTACCCCTTTTGGTCATCAAATTTACAGCAAAATGATTAGGGCTAGGGGGAAAAGATGAGAAGAGAAAGAGTGAGAGGCTGAACAGGAGAAGCAGTAGTAAGTTACTTTACTGGAACACAGGCAGGCTGGTGGCTGAACAGCTTCACTGAAATTTTCTCATACCAAAGCAGAAAACAGCCCATCAACATGGATGCGTGGAATACCTCTGAGTTCTTGCTGGGGAAATGTTTAGTGGCTAATAGCTAATATATTCTCAAGAACCTCAGAAGATGACTCTTTTGTAGCTTGTGTTTGGGTTTGTTAGGGTTTTCAGTGTGTGTGAATAGATGAACCCTTCAAAGGTTGGTGTCCTTCCCAGAAAACCAGGTGTGCCCCTATTTAGCAATTCTGTCAACTTTCCCCACTTTGGGGGAATCATCAACTGGTCTGGGAGCACCTTAACATGGTTGAGGTGCCAAAGATGTGCCAAACAGTTTTCATGGAATTTAAGATTTAAGCAGTGTTATCGGGTCTTGTGTGATGCAATATGAGACTGCAGCTGAACATCATCTCAAACTCCCCTATGGCCTAGACTGAATCTCCTAGTTTTAAAGCTTGGTGAAGCCTTCTTCCTTCCTTCTGACTTGCTGACTGATGTGCTGACTATCTGTGCCAGGAGCGCTTCGCCAAGGAGCAGGAAAGGTGCAGCTGGAGCAGTACGTGTTTCATGGACCAGCTCTTGCACCATGTGAATGGACAGGCAGCTGTTCCATGCGTACAGCGTGCTGGTATATGACTTGGCACATGTAGTTTCATGCAGTGGAAGAGAAGAATGATGAACCTAACCACACATCTGGTTTTGACTCCCTCAGCAGACATTTTACACCCTGAAGGGCTACATTATACCCATGTGGGTTTTCTCTCGACTACCTAAGCATGCACTTACAGCCCTTCTCTGTATAAACCAGTCTTCTACATCAGTTGTAAATTTGGTTCTGTTGCAGAACAGTAATGATTTGAGCAGCTGGAAATCAAAGAATGGAGGAAGAGTGAGGAGAGAAAAGGAAGTTGCATCTCTGTCTTAACACAGACATTTGAAAAGACTTTATTGGGGAGAAAAGTGTTTATATACAGTACCTTTGCAGTGTAAATAGTCATCTCAGATGAACTCATGCTAAAAAATGACCTCTCAAATTTTTAATTTTTGTTGGTTTGGTTTTTTCCCCCCCCTCCTTCTTCCTTTTTAAAATACGTTTGGAACCTTTTGAGAAAACTGTGTTAAAAAGTGTTGAAACTCGCAGCTTTGGGGAGAGAACATTGATTTTATCATTTTGTGTAGACACACACATATGTACAGACAGAAGCCAAGTCACTGAAACAGTTTGTAACAAATGGATCTGATCCAGAAAAGTCTTTGTAATTAGATTAGCCTTTGGCCTGGCAAACACTTCATAAAGTTCCGTTAATACAATGTGAGTGAGCTAGTAAAATAAAAGCAATTTATCATGGGCTGAGATTGAGGGAAAAAAATCCCACTAACCAAAAACCCACCCTGTTCTTTTTTAATTTCATGGCAATGAATCCACTGGATAAATATATTTATCAGTTGGTCACAATACGGGTGTTAAAGTCCTCAGTCAACAACCTCCATATTTTTTAGAGCAGTGTTTTAAAAATCTTCACAGCTCTCAAATGATTTTCCTCTCATCAGGCACTGAAAAAATCATCTTTAGTGGCAGTTGTTGTTGGTTTTTATCTTTGCTCTCTGTTTGTTCAGTGTTCTTTCAGCCTTCTCTTCTAGATCAGACTGGAAAAACAGATGACATGCAGGACCAGGTTATGGACCAGATCCAAAAGACTGGGAGAAAACAGAGTCTGAGCTGTGGCATAACTCATGGGTGATAGAGCTGAAGCTTTGGCAGAGCGCAGCAAGGGCTTACCTCTGTTTCTATTCCTCTAAAGGCAACAGGAATTTTATCACTGGCTTCAGTGGCAGTCTAATTAGGTCTCTGAAGGCTTTTTAAAAATCCCCCTTGACATCTGATGATTGTTCCCTGCAGTGTCAGTGGAAAAGTATGCATCTTCTGTCAGTGCAAAAAGTGGCTCTGCAAGGAACTTCTTTTTTTGTTTCACTACAAATTAATATTTTAGCACTTCCTTTATCACTGTCCAGCTGAAGAAAATGCAGCCATGTTCGTGAAATACGGCGTGAGTTTGCTACGAATGCAGATGAATGGCACAGTAGGTTAATGCAATAGTCTATCCCTAGACATCTGGGTTCACACCCTTACCCAGACCTTGCGTAAAAATGGGTTTGTAGTCCCAAAAGACTCTTTAGCACACTTCATTCACAGTACTCCTGCAGGTTTTGGCATGTTTCCATCTCTGGCCAGAAGAAGCTTAGGACTGGAATAGCCGTAGAGATTTTACAGGTGAGAAATGAAGAGTGCTGACAGAGAACTGCAAGAAAATTATTCAGTCTGTGGCAGAGGAATAGAAATACCACCAATCCCGTGCATCAGTTTTGGTGCTTGTTTGGACACTTCCAGGCGGTTACAGTTCTGCACCTTTATGCTTTCTCTGTGTGCCTGAATGGTACTGTAAGGAAGGTGAGATCCTGCAAGTCCTAGGACTACTTAACACTTACTCTCTCATTAATTTAAGGAGTAATTTTAACATTTGAGGCTATGTTGTGTAGTGCCTCACTTTATAAAAAATATTTCCATAGATTTTATCAGGAGAGAGTAGTATTTAGCCAGATTAAGCATTGGATTCATCGATTGTCAGATGCTGAGGGCAAAGAGACTTTTCTCCTCAAGATACTAGATTATCTTGCAAAGTAATTAATATTATGTACCTAATGAGTCACAATAGTAAGGTCCAGAGAACTGAGTTGTATAGGCATGTGTAATAGAATGGAGGGAAGGAGGAGTAATCCTGCTCTTGAACACATTGAACAGAAGTGGGGAGATACAAAGACATCAAATAGATCCATACAAACTCATGCACACACCTGCATACATTTGGTAAAGATTAGGTCAGTGGTCCATAGAGTCTGGTCTCCTGATGCCTCTACCAAAGGGCACTGCCTGATGAGTTAAAGGACATCTTAAACTAAGTTGCAAAATGTGCAGCAGCACTGGCTGCAGAAAAGGAGAAGAAGGATTCTTTCCTAACCCCTGTGGACAATTAGGTGTCACAGTGTGGTAGAAGGTTTGATTATTCAAAACATCCACTTGGGACCATAACTGGAGAAAAAGAATCCTGCTAAGGTCACACTGTCAGCCAGACACTAAGAAACAATAAAGTAACCCAGTTACAGTGTTTATCTTATTAGGTTTATGTGGGAGTAAGTACTGCAGATTGAAGGGAAATGCTTGGTGTTATCATTATTAGAGTTACTTCCATTGAGAATTCAAAGTAAGTTTTTTTTTTTAAAGTGTTTATCACAGGATGTTAGAGCTAGAAAAGCCAGCTTCATCTTCCTGTCATTTATAAACCTTTTCCTTACTGTAGCCCCCAGTATTTCAATAGTAAAGTTCCCAGTGTATGGAGAGTAGCTGAACCTCAACATAAGGATGATGTCTCATTTGGGGGAATGACATTACTGGCCATACTGATGCAGAAAGTGTTTAAAGTGTTTGGTCATGCGTAGGTTTTCTTTCTTCTCTTCACCAAGAGTGTCAGCAGTTAACCTAAATGCATGGGTTCAAGCCGTGTGGGGGAAAATTAAGCCCTTGGGCAGTGGCTGTCTCAGCCACCACTTTTCTTTCTCTGTGAGCAAAAAGGTGGTGTATGAGCAGAGGGGTTGGAACTAGATGATCTTTAAGATCCCTTCTAAACAGAATCATATTAGGATTGTATCATTCTGTGAGGTGGAGGAGACTCAAAGGCTAAGTCCAGCCCCCAGTCCCCAGTCTCAGATATGCTCCTCTCCAGAGTTTGGCTATTGTTCTTAATAGTTTCCTCTGTTGTGAGAGACCCAGTTTTGAGGGTTACTCTGACCATGATCTCCTTTTCTAACTGTAGTTCATTCCTTCTACTGAAACCTTTTCCTCCCAGCCTGAAAAGATCCTATTAATCTTCAGGAGATGAACTGACTTAAAGAAGTCGAGGTCCTATGATTAGCTAATCTGTCTGAAGGATAGTCTGCGGGCCAGAATTTTGTCTTGTATATTTTGGCTTATCTGTGCACAAATATTGACAAATATTTTTAAACCATTTCAAGTATCTACCCATCATTTTTCTTTAGAGCAGTTCTGTGTACTCCTCCTCTACATTTTTATTGTTATGCAGGAACCATTTGCAAAGAATTTATGATACAGATTTCTACATACTTTTCTTGGTTTATACCTGAAAAACATTCCTGCTTTTCCATTGCAGAGTCTCTGGAAGATGTAGAGTCAGGATAGTATGGGATGTATGGCTACATAAACTTCAGAGTTTCCTGCACAAAAATGTGTTAGCTTTTAGGCTGGATTTTGGGGGTACTTTTTTTTTTAACTTTCCCTCCCCCCACTCTTAAGACAATGAATTGGTTTTATTAATGGGGAAATATGGTGAATGTGTTTAGACCTTGAGTGTGCATCTCTAAAGACAGTAACGAAGTGTAGATTAGCCCTATAAAATATATGTTGCACTACTTCAGAAAGATAATTCAATCGTGATCAGAACTGTTTCTAGATATCAATAGGCTCAGTCTTATTTTCCTCAGTTTTATGGAGTCTAATGTAAAGGTTTTAAAAAACAAATATTTTTTTTTACTTGGATTTTCTTAACTCTTTCAGTATCTAACTGTTCAATTCATGCACAGTTAGTAGGTCTAGCTCCGCTAAAGCAACAACTTCATTACCTAATGTAATTTTTTGTATTAATGCCTATATTTCAGGACAGCTGCTTCCTGTCAGGTCATTCTAGCTCCCAGTATTCATTTAATTGAATTATTCAAACACTGATGGAATTGATTAAAAGTTGTACTAGCAATTGAGTTAAAGATAGCAAATTTCTTTTTAATCGATTTTTGTTTGGTTTGGGTTTTGTCGGTTTGTGGTCCTCCCATCCTCACCTCCTCAAACAAATTTGGGTTGACAATACTCAATAAGGTACAGAGTGTTTAATTACAAAATTACTTTTTGTTTATATAATGCGTCATATAAACTAAATTTCAAAGTATTTTTAAAATCAGTGAGAGGAAAGCTCATTGTTTTACCAACACAGACTTTTAAACTTAATTCAAAATAATTTCAGTATTTCTCAGAAAATTTGCTTTGCATAATTTTATTTCTGTTCAAAACAAAATATTGTTTTGAAATATCGAAGTTTCTGTCCTGATGAAATAGAAATTCTGAGTGCTGGATCTTTAAAGATGCAATAGAAAGTTAGTGAGAGTCCTTCTCTTAACAAGGGAAAAAAGAAGGCATTTTGAAAAGAAATGTACTGGCTGGTCTGAGTTTGGAATTTTAACTTCAGGGAAATAAATGCCACACTGCAGAGGTTTGGCAAGACAGGCTTTTAGTTCATCCCTGGCCTTTGGGGGCAACAGGAATACATTTTAATGCCTTTTGTAGATATTTGCGACAGTGAGTGTCAGTTGCCAGGACTGAGTAGATTGATCTGGTTGCACCTGTATAGTCTATAGATTCTGAGGATCCATAATGCCTTCTTTGCCTACAGTGTCTAAGATTTCCTCAGCTGATGAACTGAGGTTTGCTTCAGTCTTCAGAGGTAATTAAAAGTGATTAAAATATATCCAGATAAGAAGTTTTGGTTTCAAGTGTTTTTTGAGGCTCATTTTAATGTAGTAGTCTAGATATAATCTGCTAGGTATTAGAAATTTCTCTCCCGTGTTAGGGCTGTAGAAAATAATGGCATCCTGAAACAGCAAATAAACTACCTTTTTCTTATGAAAGTTGTTAAAGAGCCAAGGTAGCTGATGCATAAAGCATATTCCAGGTAACATATTCAGGCATCAGTGTACCTTTTAATGGTGTACCTTGAAACTTTTCTGCCAGGTGAGATAGTAGGAGGGATTCTGTGTTACTCTTAGCTGGAAATTATTATAGATTAATGGCATTTTATTCCTCATGCTTTTGCCCATCTGTGGTCACTTGCAGTATTTCAGAATACATTTTCAGAGGACGTTGGTATCTGTGGATGTTCATGTAGTAAGAGACATAGTAAATTAGATTTACTGTGTATGTCAGTAAGCTATACAGAAAAAATTTGAATTATAGACCAGAATAGTTTGGGAAGAGTTATTATGATCTGTTAAGTCAATAATTCATCTTTTATGAAAGCCGTTGCTATGAATTTGTAGGTTGGATTCATTTTACAACTGTCATGGTTTAGCCCCAGCTGGCACCTAAGTACTATGCAGCTGCTTGCTCACTTCCCCCACATCGGGATAGGGAAGAGAACTGGAAAAAGATAAAACCCACGGTTTGAGATGAGAACAGTTTAATAGTTGAAAAAAGCTATAATAATAACAATAATAATAATAGTAATGAAAAGGAGAGGGATAAAGAAGAAGAAAACCCAAGAAACACAAGTGATGCGCAATATAATTGCTCACCACCTGCTGACCGATGCCCAGCTCATGCCCAAGCAGCGATTCATGGCTCCTGGCTGACTCTCCCCAGTTTATATACTGGGCATGACATGCTGTGGTATGGAATATGCCTTTGGCTATTTATCCTCAGGTGTCTTGCCTCTGCTTCCTCCTGGCTTCCTGTGCCCCTCCTCACTGGGAAAGCATAACTGAAAAGTCATGAAAGACTGAAAAGTGCTTGATCAGGTTAAGTGTTATTTAGCAACTACTAAAACATTGGTGTTTTATCAGCATTGTTCTCAGACTGAAGCCAAAACATAGCACACACCAGCTACCAGGAAGAAACTGAGCTCTATCCCGGAAGAAACTGAGCTCTATCCCATCAGAAACCAGGACAACAGCCTACCAGGCCATGAATGAGGGCTTTATAAGTTCCATAATTCAGTTTTATATAATCTGTGGTTTATATTTTGACATGATGGACTGTAATAGCTTAATTAAAATATTATCAAGAGATCTGGCACAAATTAATGATAGAATGAATTTCCTTTACTTCAGTGAGTTCATATGCAGTATTCACCTTACCAAAACTTGTATTGAATATTAGCTAATGCACATGCACATTCAGTAAGGTAAGATGTGCAGCATTTGATGGAAATGCAGTAAGAGCAGTGATATAGAAAAAGTTGTGTGTGAACTATGATGTATTACCATTTATTAGACTTTCTGTTATTGAATAATCTGAATCAAAAGCCAGATGTAAATATACCCAAAGTTGAGATGCACACTGTCCAAAGTAAGATCTCTATCCCAATTTTTTTCCTGTATAGTGAAAATACTATGTAAGAATGAAAGATACTTGCCTGTTAAAGGGGTAAGCACAGAGGTGCATGGTTTGCAGCACTCACAATGAGTGTTGCTGTGAGGACAGTCCTTAAAAAAATGAGGGGCTAATGTACAGCTACGATACTGGACAACATGCACTAAAGGCAGCTTTAGAAGTGCAATTAAAAACCCGCATTGGTAATTTTTCACTATAATAGTTGGCATAATGCATGTGACTGTACCTGAGGCTTCCCAGCCAGACAGATTAATGGTCTATTCTGTCTAAATGTGGTACTGTCAATTCCAGGAATTGTTTGGAAAGATTTTATGTACTGAAAAAAGTGAGGAAAAACTAAGTTGATCCAAGTTAGGGCTTTGGCTTCCCCAGTGAAAATCTGAATATTGTTGTGGTTGGCATGACTCTCATTTGGATTCTGGTCCACCCTGGCTACATGCTTTATGTGCTTCTCATGTGTCGTACTGATGTATATAATCAGTCTGTACTCAAGCAGTGCTGCTTACTTCAAGACATGCCTTTTTCAGTTTTTGTGGTGTAAAACCATCCTTCACCGGACAGACAGGCAGTGGAGTGGTCTCCTTCCCTACCACAGTGCTGGTTTAGAATCATGTTTAGGTTTGAAGTTTGAATATTTCATCAAGCTTCTTTCTGTGCTGTACATTAAAAATCACTCTGTAAGTGTTATTTGTTGGGTTATCTTCTCTCTTTTATCATTCTGATATATTTTACCTTGCTTATTTGTTCTGCCTATGCTCTAATCTACTGTGGGAAGAGGCATCTTGAAAAAAGAAACCACCCTCAAACATGTCCCCCTTTTTTTCCTTCATTAATCTCTCCAGTTTGCGATGAGTGACAAAATGTTACAAGGCATCAAAGATCATTTCTTCCCTGACACTAAGCTACAGTAGTGACAAGCATGGAGGATGAATTATCTTAAAATGAAAGATTCCTTTATTGCTCAAGAGAAGGCTAGTTGCTTCAATCGTTTGTGAAACCTCTGCAGAGACTGCTACTTTCATGCCCACTGTCTGGCATGCAGTGCCACCAGTGACAGCAGTGTTACCACAGAAATTTTCATAGTAGGTGAAAAAGCACTTTTAAAGAGAGATGAATTTAGAAACAGATTAATTTGTGTAATAGCTTGGATATCTCCAGTAGAATCATAGAATAGTTAGGGTTGGAAAGGACCTTAAGATCATCTAGTTCCAAGCCCCCTGCCATGGGCAGGAATACCTCCCATGGGCAGGGACACCTCCCACTAAACCATGCCACCCAAGGCTCTGTCCGACCTGGCCTTGAACACCGCCAGTGATGGAGCATTCACAACTTCCCTGGGCAACCCATTCCAGTGCCTCAGCACCCTTACAGTAAACAATTTCTTCCTCATATCCAATCTAAACTTCCCCTGTTTAAGTTTGAACCCGTTACCCCTTGTCCTCTCACTACAGTCCCTCATGAAGAGTCCCTCCCCAGCATCCCTATAGGCCCCCTTCAGATATTAGAAGGCTGCTCTGAGGTCTCCACACAGCCTTCTCTTCTCCAGGCTCAACAGCCCCAACTCTCTCATCCTATCTTCATATGAGAGGTGCTCCAGTCCCCTGATCATCCTCGTGGCCCTCCTCTGGACTTGTTGCAACAGTTCCATGTCCTTTTTATGTTGAGGACACCAGAACTGGACACAATACTCCAAGTGAGGTCTCACAAGAGCAGAGTAGAGGGGCAGGATCACCTCCTTCAACCTGCTGGTCATGCTCCTTTGTAGCATCTCTGCAGGAATTGTTACCCACAGAATGCACAAAGGCCTTTGCTGAGAGATCTCAGATTTGAGAATGCTGGATCTCATTGTTGACACATGGTGACATCATTGTGACCAAAATGGAAATCATAAGATTTTAGAGGAGATGAAGCAGTCAGCTGTGTCACCCACCTCTGAGAGAGAGAGGATGGAGCTGGAGAATTGTTGCCTGCCCAGCCTTTCAAGGTCCTCCACTTGTTCTTAGCCACCACCAGATCAACTTTTTCTGCTTGCATCAGGAAAGAAAGAAATCAAATTGTCAGTGTAGTTCAGGCTAGCTAAAGGTGAAACCTTCTTGAGTAGCTCCTAAGTGATCAATAACTTGATCTTTAGAAAATAAGCTTACATGGCTGCTTCAGTTCCCATCTTGGTGATAGGTGCAATAGGAGAAGCCTTACTTGGAGTCCAGAATAAGATTATTCATAGCTATTTAAATAGCATGCGTAGAAAACTGATTACGCTAGATTTAGGATTTTACACGAAAGGATCACTTTGGCACTTAAAATGAAGTTTTTTAAGCCATGCCGGACTAAAGCAAACTTCATTAAACCTCTTTTTTCATCATCTTGCTCATATTTGTCAATGGGTCATTATGGCTCTAAACTATTGCTATTCTGTTTATCACTGGATGTGAATTATCAGCAAAGGAGATAGAGTTGCCCTGTGCTCTTCTGTTATATCACTTACTAAGAAATGTAAAAAGCTTTCCAAAACAGTCAAAACTATTTGCTCCTTTGATACCTGCTTTACCTATATCAGGAAGAGGTAAATTGCTTACCATTGTCTTGGTTTGTAATGTTTGTCCAATTGCCCTGTTAATCTGAGGCTTTGAAACCCAATACAAAGGCATTTGTATTAAGCAGCTCAGCATGTCTAGAGTTACAGTGAGGATTGTTTTAAAGGTGCACCTGGAAAACAAGATAAAATAATCCTGTATAACTAGAAGTTTAGGGACAAAGTACTATTATGGCAAAGTTCTACTTTAAAAAAACTCTGGTAATGAGCATTTCATTCATACTTACTAAGTTCTTGTTTTGTGTTTTGGTCATGGAAAATGCTAACTAGACTCAATACATAAAACATATTTGCAGGACTCAGCAAAGTTCATTTTTATAGTTCTTGTGGACAGCAGCTGCAGGCTATCAGCCTGAATCCTTGATAAATGGTTTTGACATTTCCTGCAGACACCCCTCACAAAAAAGGCTTTTTATTTATTCTCGAATGTTTTATTCTGCATTATTGATCAGGTGCCATTTATTAAAGGCTGCTACTTGCTAGAAGAATTACACAGTCCCTAAGCTACACACAACATAATGAATTATTCTGTTGATGAACAGCAATGTTAAAGGAATGTTAAGGTTGCATGGTTAAGCTCTCAAAAATCAGGAAATGGCAGTTAAGGTTGAAAGCGATGAAAATTTTGCCTGAGTTAAGATTGCAGAATTCCAGTTGAGGGTATGTACAAAGACTACTAACAACTGCTGGGTATTTATTCTAGGGCAAGCCATTACTTACCTGGTCTATTCACAAACACTGCTGTTATTTATTGCAGCATTTAACAAGGCAGCAAGGAGTGGATAAAATCATTAGTGGTAGGGATCACTAGGCATATGGACACTTTGCTGGTTGTTTCTCAGTGGTATAGAGTTGCATTTGTCAAGGAAGGATGTCAATAGCAATGTTATCCTGTATACTATGGCTGAGGGTAAAAGAAGTTAGTGGCTCCCTGTTATACAAGGCAAGTTTCATTTGTAAAAGTACTGTTTCCATGTAGTTCTCACCTGGGGGCTTCTGTTTAGGTTTTTTCTGTCTTTTTTGTTTGTCTGTCTTTCTGATTTGGTCTCATTTTCTTCTGTCATTTAGCTAGTTATGTTCAGTACAGAAAACACAAGAAAGCATGACAGTCCTGATATCTTGGTTCTGTGATCAGACAGACCAGGGGCACTACTAAGCATACCATACTGTCCTCCTTGCTTACATGCCTGGATTTTTTCCCGTGGAAACACAGGATGCAGTGGAGATGAGCTGCACTGTACCTGGAGTCAGATGCATGCCTAGGGACCAATGCCACCAAGTACTACACAGAGATCATTTGCACCAGGAGCGTAGACATAGCTAATATGTCATCGTATTTTTCCAAGTATGGCCATCCTTCTACCACCAGAGGCTGTGTTTGCTGATCCCCAGGTTTTAGGAACAATCTGCTGAGACACATGACTTCCTTGGATTTACTTTCCTTCAGGGGTGTCAGGTTGTAGCACCTTCAAGCTACTGAAAATCCCAACATGATGTTCACTACTGGTCAGAAAGCAATTTCCCCTGAAAATCTGTGACAGAACAAGCAACCAGAGACTCAGCAAGAGGTTCTGGAAGAGCAGGGAGAGGCAGCTTTATGTCCCATGTATACCCAGTGGAGACCTTTCTGCAGTACTCCTCTTCCCACCCCCGAAAGGAGTGACAACATCCCACAAATGGCACCATAAACATGTCCAAGCCCAATAATGTCTCCAGTGCACTGTACATTTGCTTCAGACTACAGGGTGGCTCATCTGAGCTTGTGGCTCTCTCCTGATAATGTAAGTTCCCCCAGTTTGTGACTTGGTAGGATGCAAGTGGCACATGAGCTATGCAGGTATTGACAAGGCAGAGCTCAGAGGGGATCAGTGGGATGCCAGTGCAGCCCACCACAGTGGGAGGCTCATAGGGCAGACTGCTGGGTCACTGTTGGAGATAGGATATTAATGGAGTTAGGTGAACCTGGAGTGAGTCTAGGGGAAGGCCAGGTTGGATGGGCTTTGAGCAAGCTGGTCTAGTGGAAGGTGTCCCTGTTTGTGGTAGGGGGTTTAGAGCTAGATGATCTCTAAGGTCCCTTTCGACTCTAACCAGCCTATGATTCTGTGATTCTATGCATCTTCTATGGCCTTGTCTTCTCTTCTCTTGTCCCAGGCACAATAAATAATCCTGTTTGTTTCACAGGCATGCAGAATCAAGCCCACCATAAAAATCTGTTCCGTGGATTTTTTAAGGCTCAACAAATGCATTTTTAGTTGGAGATAATATATAGCATTACAAATGAATCTCATTAATTCTAAGTGACTGGCTGCTTGGTCTCTGTAGTTACCGGGCCTCCGTGTATGACTGCCGAAGACAGAAGCATGCAGCATCCTATCAAATAAGATACAACACAAAAGAAAAAGTAAATTTACTATCAGGTTAATGCCCTTGTAAACATTATAGCCTACAGTTATGGGATAAGAAAGGGAAGAACTAGAGTTCAGGCAGTCTATTTAGGTAAAGCAAGCCTTTTCTGGTATCTTAGATGATTAATTTATTCTCATGCTTTATTTCTGCAGTTGAAAAATTAGCATAATTGTAAATATATGTCTTCATTCTGTCAGAAACCTTTGCAAAGTCCTGTAGGATCTTCAGGTGAAAGGCTCACTAACAATATAAATCATACAACTGCTGGATCCAGGTTTTATGATTTCCTCTTTTTTTAATGTTGTTAGTGGTTGATCCTAAATATGGTCAATTCTCATCTCATATACTTGCAGGTAAATAAGGAATTATTGCTGAATTCAGGGACCTTATTGTATATTAAATCTCACTAAAGCATCTAGCTCTAATCCTCGAGGCTTCTTCTGATTGTTTCATGCATCGTATGGCACCAGAGGCCGGTTACACTTCCTTCTGGAGACTGAATTTCTCCTCTGAATACCCAAGCACTTATTAGATATCTCACTTATATTGCCTAATATGCTAATTGTACCTCCTTCCATTTATATAGACCCTAGCAATGTAGCCCCTTGCTTTCTTTGGGATTCTTTTTCTCCCCATAAATTCCCAAATCTTTTTCCTAGTCAGTAGCATGAACCTTCCCTTTTATTTACCGGCTGTCATTACCAACTGCCACTCCAAAGCTCTTCACGTCTAAAAAGACGCACTTATCTGCATTAAACTGCAATTTGTCACTTCTGGCTTGGCTTAAATAATGTAAATCCTTCTTATCTGATTGAATCGCTACTTGTTATTTATGGTGCTGTGCCATACACTGTTATGTGCAGACTGGGGAATCTTTTGAATGCAGTCATGGAGATCATCTTTATAAATAATAAAAAAAGCTTCCAATTGTGATTTTACACCTTCTGTGCAATACCTGTGTATCCTTTGTTTCTCTGGCACTGAAAAGACATCTCAAAAACATAAGTAAGAGAAACTTTGTCTTCTATCTGCATTCTTTCCATAGAAATTCTTGTTTCCATAGACAAAAAGAGAGCCTTGTTCACCTCGGAATTCCTGTTCTCCTGAGCATGTATAATGCGAAGCCCTCAGTGTCACCCTTTCTCTACTCAGGGATGAGATAATCCACCTGCTTAAACTTAGCAAGCTGCATCCTATGCACCTTTTTCACAGCTTCACAAAAAGGGAAACTAGGGCTCTTAGAGGTAATATAGCAGGCATAATTATCAATGTACATACTTGAGGTATTGCTACTTTTGATATTGCTATTGCTTTCTATCAACACCAGTCCCTGCAGCAGCCAAGGCAGTTCAGTCATGTTTTGCTGGAAGGGCAGGTTTTTAAGAGGAAACTTTAAGTGAAGCAAAGTCTTTGGTCTTTCTGCACTAGACCAGGATATGAGCATGGCCTATGAGAACGAGCCAAGTGACTCACCACTGCTGCCTCTCTCCTGCCCCATGGCTGATGGCAATCCTGTGTAGGCAGCAAGAATGTCAGCAGCCTTGTCATCAATCACAAGAGCAGAGAAATTCCTGTAGGTAGGCTTGCCTCGCTGGTGCCGCAAATGCGTTTGATGGGTTTGGCTGGTCTGTCTGTAGGAGCTGTAGATGTCAAGCCAGGTTGGAGTAGAACAGAGCAACATATGGTACAACACATGACTGGGAAACCATTACTGCAACACTTCAGTTCCTTGTATTTAACTTACAAATTGGAAAACATGCCTAAGCTGTGCAGTATTCTGTGTCTGGGACTATGCCATGCTTTAATCCTGGCAGGCAGCTCAGCCCCACAGAGCCACTTGCTTACTCGCTCCCAGTGGAATTGTGGAATTTGTGAGAGACTCAAAAGGGTAAAAGTGAAAACTCATGTGCTGAGATAAAGACATTTTACTAGAAAGAGCAAAAGCTGCATGCACAAGCAAAGCAAAATAAGGAATTAATTTACCACTTCCCATCAGTAGGCATATATTTAGTCATCTCCAGAAAAAAGCCAAGCTCCATCATGTGTAATAGTTACTTGGGTAGACAAATGCTGTAACTCCAAACATTCCGTGCTTTCTCCTTGTTTCTCCAGCTTTTATTGCTGAGCATGGTGTCATCTGGTATGGGATATCCCTGCGGTCAGCTGGGGTCAGTTGTCCTGGCTATGTCACTTCCCAGCTTCTTGTGCATCTACAGCCTACTTGCTAGTGCGTTGGGGGTGAGGAGCAGGAAAGGCCTTGACTCTGTGTGAGCACTGCTCAGCAGTAACTAAAACATTCCTGTGTCATCAACGCTGTTTTCATCACAAATCCAAACCCATAGCACCATAGAAGCTGCTATGAAGAAAATTAACTATCCCAGCTAAAACCAGTTCAGACTATTATAAAGTAAATTAAACAGGAGCAGGGAATATCCCTGGACACTGGCACTCAATCATCTGTATTCCTGCGTTGTTAACAAGGTCCCTGGCATGGTGTTGGGCCACTAGCCTGCTCTCTTAAACAATTAAAGGCATGGTTTTTAAATTATCATGGGCAAGAGACTGTCTTGGCGGACCATTGAATATGGCCACACCGTAGCAGAGGATGAGAATTACAGGGAAGAATACAGGCCATTTTGTGCCAGGGAACAGTTTTTGCATTGTTTAATTGACTAGATAGATACTTTCTATCTAAAGACCCTTTTGAAAAAGTTGTATTTTGTAGAAAAAAAGAAGGGAGGAGATACTCTAAAAGGTCATTGAAGCGAAGCAAATTATCTGTTTGATTTTGAAAGGTAAAGAGATGTGACACCATGGAAATTAGAATATTTTGAAATTCATGGCAGCCAACTACACTTGCTACTCACAAGGACACAGTAAAATAAATTATTACCAAAGTTAGAGAATCAGAGCAAATTTTGCAGCAGTCTGTTAGAGCCGTAAGTAAGGCATCTGCTGACTGTACTAGTAGGTGCATGCTTACCATACCTGCTGATCCACTGCAGGGAAGACAAGATTTGCCACTTGATGCCATGTTGGTCATTCCGGGATTGTTGAAGGCCGTTTTGGTTTGTTTAGTCCTTAAGAAAATGCCACTAACAGTGATGTTAAAAGATAGCCTAAAAAAATCCAACAAAAATCTGAATTTTCATCCGTGTACATGAGCTGAGTTAGGTTGTTGGCCCCATCATAGATGCAGGTACGCTTTTGTAGATCCATGTGCAGGTATGTGGAAAGTGTCAGAAGCTGGGAAATATCCTCCTCCTGATTAAGGCAACACACAATCTTCCCCAGCTATGGAGGTCTGAAATGCAGACTTCCATCAAAGAGATCAGAAGGAAAGCAAAAAGAAAACCATGAACACACAGGGTGTCTGTTGCATGTGGGGAAGCTTAGGGAAATATTGTTTCTATGATGGGATGATCCTCATGTCTGTTTGTTTAATTTTATTTTTTAAAGAGTAGAAGAAAGTTGCAATCCTCTCTGTTAATCCAGTACATGCTGAAGTAGCAATGCCACAGCTGAGTGACTGGGCTGATGTACTTGCTAGTTTCAGACAGTGTCCGTGCTCAGCACTGTCTTTTGACCATACCAAACTACAGTGACAAAACTCAGTTACTGCTGACACAAACAAGACAATAGGTCACTGAGCTATGCCCTGTGACCTGAGCATGTTTCACACCAGATTTTACTGAATTTATTAATAAAGATACATCATCCCATTGAAAATTGTACAATCCTGAGAAGGACAAGTTATTTTAATAATATGATTGGTGTTTGGGAACAGTACACTTGCATTATTTCTCATTGCTGCTGCAAGTGCAAATTAGTTTAACTGCTCGACAGGATGGGGTTGATGAGCCAGTAAAGTTTTAGCAATTACGCAAGAAAGAAACAGATGGACAGTCACAAAAAAGAGGAGACTTGCAAGCCCTAATAGGGTTGTTTTTTCAGTTGTTTTCACTGCTTTTCCAAAGCAGCAGTAGCAGGAACAGCCATTTCCATAAAGAACAGGAGTGGTCAGGTCTGATTGTTTTCTGATTTGTGCTAAAGGGAAGCACTGAAGCCTACGAGAGCTACCTCTATGAAAACAGGACAATGAGGCCTGTTTACACATGCTTCCTTAGCAGTTTGTACTGGCAAAATTTGCCTGAATTTGTTTTTGGTTTTTGTTTCTGGGTTTTCCGTTTGTTTGCTTGTTTGTGTTTTTCATTTTGTTTTGGTTTTCTTTTTCCCCAAATGTGGCGAGGAGACTTCATTAAAACAATGTCACCCATACAATTCTGTATTTGTCTCATTCTGGCTCAGTCTGTTTATCATGACCTTTTTGATTTCATGTTAGCATGATCGGTTAATTGTCTCATGATCTGTAAGAAAAATCCCTTAAAAGGTTTAACAGTCTGTTTCCATAGAAGGGCACTATGGAAATGCCTCTGGCTTTACATCCATCATGCAAGAGCATGCACGTGCCTAAGTGTTTGGAGTGTTGTGGATTTTCTTGTGCTGTAGCTTTTGTGGCTGGCTACAGCAAAAATGCATGCCTGCCACCATTATTTACACCTGTAACAGTGAGAAATTACAAAACCCACTCTTCATTAACCTCCGATAAGGCTGTTCCTGCAGCCAGTGATTGCCATTACATTGATGGAGTGCTAATACAGCTCAATGGCCCCGGCTGGCCTGTCTTGCCTGTGACTGCAGATTCTGCCTCCCACCACTACCCAGCACACAACTAGCAGAAGCTGCTCAAATGATTGATGAGAAAAGCAGCTCATAAAGGCAAGCACAGCACCCAAAGCAACAGCTGTCTAGCCCTGTCCCTGCAGTAATTAGATAAATGAACCCCAAATGAAATCTTAAAGGCAAGAGTAGAAGGAAGCGATAATATCCCCGGTGTCAATCTGTGATTGCTTGTGTTGCCTCATTCCAGACCCGGTGGTTATTCATGTTTGATATGTGTTTGACACAGCTTACCTCTCCCACCTTCCATGCTCATTTCACTGCAGGTCCTCCAGACAGACCCCTGTGGCACAGGAGACGTGGGAGTGTCAGTGGCTGGGGCTGGACTCCGTTTTCTTTTTTTTCCTATGGCACCAGTTTTACTTTGCAGAGTGTGCTGAACCTTTGCCCTTCTCCACAGAGCAAGAACATAACAAAAGGTCCATGGTAGGTCACGAATTGACTTTAGCTGGGGATAATCCTGCGATTAGCAAATTCCCTCTTCAAGAAATAGTTGATGTATATTTAGTGATGCACTAGATAAAAAAGGAAAAGGCAAAGGAACATGATTCAGGCAGCTGAAATTGTGATAGGGCTGATTAAAAGGTCTGTGCTTACTTTTACAGTACAGAAGCATAGTGATATTACAGCAATTCCCCTGTATCTTCCCTTGATGATAGTGAATGATGTCCGTGAAGGAACTTTTCAATGTCAATAATTGCCATTTAGAGAGAAATTTATGAAAAATGAATATATATTAATCATATATATTTTTTCAGAAAATTTATATGCTTTTTAAGAAAACAGTATACATAACTTAAATACAGACACATATAAAATTAATACATATGCAAAAAATACAAAGAAACTCTGTTGAGGACATCAGAACAGTACAGTTTTTATTCTGCTTTCATTAGTGGCCTTGCATATCGGAGTAATGTTGTGGAATTCAGTGACTGTAGAATGCATTCAAAACCAGAACAAATCTTTGAAGGCAGGAACTGAAGTCCAGAGAAATAAATGGGGCTCCTTTTTGATTGAATAGTTACAAATGAAATCCTGTGAACTCATGGCAGAAAAAAATGCATTAAAAATGCTTCCAGCATGAGCAGAATGAAGTGGTGAAGTTATGTCCTAGAAAAGGCACAATAATGATGCAGAGCAAGTGACCTTTTCTTTTATTTTCTCTCTTCACTCTTAAAGTAGGGTACTTCTTGCTGAGTTCAGTCAGATTTGCATGAGTGTAAAATTAGATCAAAATTAGGCCCAGGTTGTTTGTTTTACCAACAGTGCATGTCTCGAGAGACTGCCTTAATGTTTTCCATAGAAACAGTCAGAGGTGCGGCTAAGGCTGACAGCTGCCAAGACCTGGTCACTGCGATCCAAATAAGAATTTCTGGCAGACTGAGTGGTCCCATTAATCGCAAGTGGTATCTCTTAAATGCTTCAATTACAAGAGATTAGTTGGAAAGTGTAGCATTGGAGTAAAGGAATAATGACACATAGGAAGTGAAGCAGAAAACCTGCTTTCTTCTTTTTAAGGAGAAGTTCAATTTCCAGTTTATTTAAATATAAATTGCAAGCATAAAGTATTACAGTTCTTTAACTTGACTATTCAGTTAGTTCCAAATTAACTGTGCTGTATTTCTGCCTTCTCCAGAGCAGCACTACGGTCTTCAGCCTGTCTGTTCCTTAAATTGAGCTGAAGTCTTTTAAGTCCATTAGGTTCCTGTGCTACCCCCATAGCCAGCTGAGTTACTTTCCCCCATCCTCATGCTGTCCCCCCTTTGGCATGGATTTGCAGGGGCTAGTGCAGATTGAGTCTCCCCCCCCTACCCCCAGCTATAAATTATGTGAAGGACTGAAACAGCAGAGTGGGAGGCCATGGTCTCCCATCATTTCTACTGCTGTAGCTTAGCTGATTTACTCTTGTCATAACCACTACTGGGAAATGCTTTGCATGAATTCTTGGGTTTCAGTTACAAACATAATAATGTTTAATAATGGAGTGCCTACCTAATGGAACTGCCAGTCCTCTGAGGCCTGGTAATGACTGAATGTATCAGTATGCCTTGCGGTGAAGTAAGCTAGGACTCAGTCCATTGTACAGGTGGGGAGTGTGAAACAGATTGCATCGCTAGTTCACCATTGTACTGCATCTGAGGCACAGTCGTTAGGAGGCGTCCTAGCTCCTCAGTCTTAGGCTGACTTCCAGACCACAAGCCTGCCTCTCTCCTCAGAAGATATATCTGATTCAGACATGTTAAAATCTGTTTTGGTCTGCATTGCTTATTGTGCCATAGTTATGTATGCAGCTCTGAATCCCAGTATGAGTTTCTCAGGACTGAAGTTTGCCTGTATGTTACCGGCTTGTTGGATTTTGCTATAGTCACAGGTCCCGTGGCATATAGTAGGCATGCATTTTGCAGAGTCAGGATCTAATTGTCTTCTCAATTAATATGATTTAAATCAGGAGTAATTTGAAAGAGTTACAGTGATGTGAAACTGGTTTGGAAGAATACTCTAGGGTCTACAAATTACCAGATGAGTTAAAATAATCTACTGCAATTTCTTATGTTCACTGTCCATTACCCTCATGAGCCTATCCTTATTTTTGCTAGCATGTGATTTTTTGTTAAAGACTGTCACACAGATATGTGTGTCCTACAGAATCTGGGCCAGAGACTGGCCCAGGAAAAGCATCTTTATTATGCTTACAGCAAAAAAAATTACTTTAGACAACCTACAATGTAGGCACCTACATCTCAGGTAATCATTTAATATCCCTATTGTGATGTAGAGAAAGCAAGAAACATTTGGGGAGTCAAATCCGTCTTATCTGCAAGACAAGTCTATAAAAGAGACCACATTATTTAAGTCTAGAAATGCCTGTTTCTCTCTACTGTCTACAAAGGGGTCAGACAACTGGCTTGAATTGAGACATCTCTTGCAGTCTGTTCTAAATGGAGGTGAGAGGGATTACCCATGATAAGATGTGCCAATGTGCACAGACATCTTCATGCCAGCTGCAAACTAGCTTCAGGATGAAAAGTGGTCCAGTTTTCAGGATACCCACATGTAATCAATGTGATACCCCTCTGCCCTAACACACATGAGCATAGAATCATAGAACAGTTAGGGTTGGAAAGGACCTTAAGATCATCTAGTTCCAACCCCCCTGCCAGGGGCAGGGACACCTCCCACTAAATCAAGGAGTCCTACCCCCATTTGCCCCAGCTCAGGCCAGTGGACACTGTCAGACACTGGTAAGAGTTGCACAATGTAGCATGTTTTTTTCCAACCTGAATGATTTTATGTTAATGTGATGCTTAGGAACACACTTTAATGGTAGACTTGGTGTTAGGTTAAGGGTTAGACTCAACGGTCTTACAGGTCTTTTCCAACCTAAGTGATTCTGTAATTCTGTGATCCATTAACTCTCCAAACAAAAATCCCCAATGCACAGGAAATACAAAGGTTCACAGCAGTAGCAGTATTTTTCTTGAGATATGTCTGTATTTGCCAGGGTTGAGGAGCCAAATGGTCAGAAAATGTATGCTGTTGGACAACTCCTGGGACTTCTGAGTTGAGTTATTTTTTATAGTGGTTCATTCAGTTTATCTGATGCTAGTAAATTTTTAAGATTTCAGTTAAATTGGTCTGTTGCTCCAGGGAAAGAGAAAGCTGGTGCCTCAGCTTCTATCAGTATAGCTGTTGGAAGTTAGGAGGATTTGCAGTATTACTTCAGTGAGAAGTGACAGGTATTAATCTGATTTTGCATGAACAGGTTTAAATTAGGACCCAAGCCAGTGATATTGTACTGTAACAAAACTGGTATAGCTGATGTTAAAACTGGACGCCCATACAGTTGGAGGACAGAAAGAACTCTTAGACTGACTGCATATAAAGGGTTGTTAAATTTCATGCACTATCCATTCTCTAAAACCCAAAGAAACTTTGCCCTAGGTTACTCAGTTAACTCTCCTTTGCACACAAGGATCAGAGATCTGGAGGACATGTATTCACAGCAGCCAAAAATATACATACACTTATAGGGAAATAGTTTTCTAAAGCAGAGCAAGTATTTTATTTAATGTAATTGAAGAATAGAATGTGTTTTGGTTTCCAGCAGATCAATTTAATGCTCTTGATATTGGCATCCATTTAAAAATGTGGGACATAGTAGAAAAACCCAGAGGTGTCCAAAGTTGAAAATAGGAAAACAGATCAATACTGATTCTGCCCCTTGTTGTTTTGCTTCTCTAGGATACACAGTGTTGTACTCTGTTCCTTCCCTGCTAGCTTGACTAGTGCCTCCCTTCTGAGCTGCCAGGAAACCTAGGGCTAGAATAACATACAAACCTTGCCCAGTTTATGTGGACTGACCAGGGGTGTTGGCTGCCTTTGTCCTCCGTAGAAATCAGCTCTGCGTAGGGTTGGGCTTACAAAAATGTCTTTGGCAAAAATACCGGAAGTAGCTTTTTTTTTTAGTCACAAGTTAGGTTTCGTAAGCAACTCAGCTAAGCAATTGAGAAGAGAACCCATTCACACCCAAGCTGTATTTTTCCTCTTTCCCTCAACTAATCATAGAATCATAGAATAGTTAGGGTTGTAAAGGACCTTAAGATCATCTAGTTCCAACCCCCCTGCCATGGGCAGGGATACCTCACACTAAACCATGCCACCCAAGGCTATGTCCAACCCAGCCTTGAACACTGCCAGCAATGACATGCATGTACAGATTTGTGGCCATGTCACCATCAAATGACAGCTTGGTTTCCCAGGTTAAAATACATGGAGTCAAATTAATACGTTGACTAGAAGTAGCAGTATAGAGAAAACATCACACAAATACTGAATAATCCTGATTAATCTCTGATCTTTAAAATGTTGTGTCAAAAATGAATTTGTTCAGATTTTACCTCTCAAAGCAGCTGATTTTTTCCATGTGGGATAAGCTTAGGCCAGGAAGAAATAACATCTACATACAGAGAGCCCCAGTTTCAATAAGGCTGACAGGAATTGCAACCTTGTCTACCTTTTAGGGCTGCAACATTTTCCCAGAGTGCATCTGCCATTACATCAGCAGACGTGCTCCCACCCTGTTCTGAGATGACCCTTAGTGGTTACCTTCGTGCCAGCCATAGATGGTTTTGATGCAAGTGACATTAAGATGAAAGTTTTGTGAGGCTGCTGTGGAAGCCGGTGTGCTCTAGGACAAAGTGTGTGCAGATATGGCTAGAGCTGGCAGAGAGGTGATTGCTCTGTACAGTTCAGGAACTCTTGTGTTTGCAGGTGGTGAATTTATGGGGAGAATCAAAGCCAGACTGATTGTCATCAGTATTACTTATATCTAAATTGCTTACCAACTGGGCTAATGAAGCAGCATTACCTCATTAAATCCATGAAGGTATATTTTTTTCTTCGGAATAACATCCTATTATGTAGCCATTTAATGAGTTGTGAGTTAACATGTTTTAACAAATTTATCGTTTATTACATTCCACTCCCTTGACAATAATTTCAAAATCTGACTGTTAAAATAGGGTTCTTTTCACTACTCTTTTATGATGACACTTAGAACTGAGCACTTCATCTTTCTGCATTTGGATTAGAATTGGAAAGGTGTAAATTACAGATCTGGCTTTTATGTGCTTTTATTGATCAGACTGCTTCTTAGAAACTACAGCAGTTCTGATATTTTAGTAGTCTAGATTACCTTTCAGCTTGCTTAATTGGGCCCCTGGGGTAAAGTTAATTTTCAATTTATATTGAGAGTAAGACAAGGTGATGTAATACCTCATTATTTTACCTGAGTATTATCGACACTAAAACACTATGATGTACTTTGTAATTCTAAATACACGAGTTGCTTGTTGAATTAGATGGAGGTGAGTTCTGGCTTTATTCACTGTGTATCTAGGGACAGATTCTGCCTGCAACAATTCCTGTGTCTTCAATGGCTTACACTGAGACAGTAGCTATAGCACGCAAGTATGATTTAGTTGAGTGTAATTGGAAAGTTCATTCAGCATACCAGCCTGGAGTACCCAACAGACTAACCAAATGCAATCATCTTTTTGTGTTTGCTGACAGGTCAAAGTCATGGTGCGCATTTCTTCCACACTTGCCAGAGATACATCTGAGTCCAGCTCTTTCTTAAAAGTTGACCCCCGCAAGAAGCAAATCACACTGTATGACCCGTTGGCCTGTGGAGGTCAGAATGCTTTCCAGAAAAGGGGCAACCAGGTTCCACCCAAGATGTTTGCTTTTGATGCAGTTTTCCCCCAAGATGCATCACAGGTAAGCAATGTATGAACAGAATAGTTATCTACTCGTATCATCAGAATACCATTTGCCAGAGCCAAATTAGTTTCAGCTGCAACAGTAGTACTTTCAGTGGAATTAGACCAGGGCTGAATTTGGTTCACCAATGTTATCAATAATGAAATCAGTTCATTTAATTGTATCTTGATAATTTTGTGCTTTCTTTATTCTTTACTGTAAATAATTGCTTCTAAAATATGCATGCAATAAATGTGCTAAATTGTACCTAGTAAGTAAATCTTCACTATTAACAAGTTACTGTATATTGCAAAATTTTATTCTTTGGTGTATACAACAATCTGATCAGAACTGCAATTCCCTAATGCAGTCCTCTATTCATTAAGAAATCAATGATTATTTATACAGTGTTCTGTTGTACATTTCGCAATAAGAGGATGGGGATTTTAGTTCATAAATCTTTATTCATGTATATATAATCAGATTTCTTATTTGTGTTAGACTTCTTTGGTTTGATGAACTACGTTACCCAAATGTCACAAGCAAAACAATAGAAGAGGAAAGTAATGTGGCTAAGTGTAATTAGAAAACGGTACTGTGAGGCTGTTTCTGTGCTCATAATCTAAACAGAGCTAGGACGCAGGGCCTACATTGTCATATGGTCATATGATTAGGTCAGTCCCTGACCTAGCTCTGGTCCAGACATCTTGCACCTTCCAGACTAATGCAGTTCAAGGACTGGCCTGTGAACAGTCCCTTTCTTGGCCCATTTTATTTACTATGATAGAGATAGTCTAGAAATACCCATGAACAAGGGGAATTTATGTGGTTTGTTATCAAATATGAAAGTGCTTCACGTAAAAATCTGAACTGCAAATTCTGATTTACTTTCACTCACTATTGGTAGGCAGTTGATGCGAAGCATTGTTAACCATTCACCCTGCTTGATCCTTAAATCTAAGAATGCCCAGGGTAAATTTGTGTGTTGTACTTCTTAAAATACTGTTTCAGTCTTCAGGATGGAGTGTACTGCTGCAAAAAGCTAAGAATACTCATAATAATGCAAAGAAAAATGAAGAATGTCACCTAGCTAATACCAAAGAGGCTGTTTATTCCCCTTACATTCTTTACCCACCTGCTAGTGGAACTGAACTCGGGCCATAACTGGGTAAATAATAGAGCCTGTAAAATTCCTAAGTATTTAATTGTTTTTTAATCAAAAATATATTTTTAAAGTTATCTTAATAGGTAGCTCTAACAAACCGACTACATCCCTTAACAGTATTCTGTTTAACCCCACAAAGGATGTTAATGCTTCATCAAATTAAATTATTTCCTTAATAGTATGAAATTAAATGATTTTCCTTATTATTGTTAATTTTTTTCTTGTCTTTTTTTTTTTTTTTAATACCTGTGATAGGCTGAAGTGTGTGCTGGGACTGTGGCTGAGGTGATCCAGTCTGTGGTCAATGGGGCAGATGGCTGCGTGTTCTGTTTTGGCCATGCCAAGCTTGGTTGGTATTGTTAAATTTCCCTACTCAAGCAGCAAAATGAATATTTTTAACTCAAGATTGCTAATATATTAGGGAAAACAAACTTTCATTTGTCTGTGCTTAGTAACTATCTGAAAGTGGTACACTGTGCATAACCTTGTACAACACCATCACCTCTCACACATCTATTCACTTTGCATATTCTTTAAATGTTGGGCAGCGTACTCTTTGGAACAGAAGTCCTACATGTGGGTTGGGGCAATCCCAAGCACAGGTACAGGTTGGGTGGAGAAGAGATTCAGAGCAGACCTGTGGAGAAGGACTTGGGGGTATTGGTTGATGAGAAACTTAACATGAGTCAACAGTGTGCGCTCGCAGCCCAGAAAGCCAAACATATCCTGGGCTACATCAAGAAGAGAGTGACCAGCAGGCTGAAGGAGGTGATCCTGCCACTCTACTCTGCTTTCGTGAGACCTCACTTGGAGTATTGTGTGCAGTTCTGGTGTCCTCAACATCAAAAGGACATGGAACTGTTGGAACAAGTCCAGAGGAGGGCCATGAGGATGATCAGGGGAGTGCAGCACCTCCCATATGAAGATAGGCTGAGAAAGTTGGGGCTGTTGAGCCTGGAGAAGAGAAGGCTGTGTGGAGACCTCATAGCATCCTTCCAGTATCTGAAGGGGCCTATAGGGATGCTGGGGATGGACTCTTCATGAGGAACTGTAGTGATAGGACAAGGGGTAAGGGGTTCAAACTTAAACAGGGGAAGTTTAGATTGGATATAAGGAAGAAATTCTCTACTGTGAGGGTAGTGAAGCACTGGAATGGGTTGGCTGAGGAAGTTGTGAACGCTCCATCACCGGCGGCACTGTTCAAGGCCAGGTTTGACAGAACTTTGGGTGGCATGGTTTAGTGTGAGGTGTCCCTGCTCATGGCAGGGGGGTTGGAACTACATGATCTCGACGTCCAGCCCTAACTATTCTATGATTCTATGATTCTAAGTTATCTTTGAGTTGTCGCTTCTTTCCATCCATTGAGTGTGATAGGAATTTTTAGTACTCTCTTCAATTGTTAATGGATGATCCAACTGTGAATTGTTAATAAATGATCCAACTGATCTACAATTTTACAAATGTGCTTGGTATTGGAGACTGCCAAAATACCACTTTTATTAAGCTGTCTAGAAGCTGTGAGTGTCCATTGAAGTACTTGATGTTTGTGAGGGCACTGTTCAAGTGCTGTGACTGGACACTGAAGTAGTTTGATTTATATTCTATTCCCTGATTAGATAATTCACTCATTACTAACCTATTCTTCTGTCTCCAACAAATCCTATTTTTGTGGTTAACTGAATGTTACCAATGGATGAAAACTTGCGCTTTGCAAATGCATTAGCATCATTTCAGGTATTCATGGAAAGACAATAAAAAGGTGAATCGTCATCATTAACATGCTGTTCTTTTGAAATAGCAGCATTTCAAGAGTAATCATATATTTTGTTCTTGTTTATCTAATACTATTTTGAAAATACTGTCTCTTTAGTGGAGAGAGCTGTATCCTTTGTGTGCAACGATCTCCATTCTTTACTGTGTTAACACATAACATTACTGACATACACATAAGACTTAAAAGGATAATTCAGTTTTCAAGTTATAAAGAAGATCAACCTCCATCAGATCATGATTATCCTAAATTGTAGGCGACAACAACTGGAGAGTACGGAATAGTGCAATGCCACTAGCTTTGGCATAATGAATTAAGTAGGGCCACTGGTCCATCTAATCACACAGCTCCTGTGGGCCAGGCAGGAGTAACACCAGGATGGGCTCTTGGATACTTAACCCCCTGTGGCCTGCCAAATACAAGATGGCAAATGAGGTGGAAAAGAAAGCCACCAGATAACAGTGTCTCACACATACTACGTGTCCTTTAAAGAAGAGGCCTAGCTAGGGCTTTGCTGGAGAATGAGTTGAGTCTCTGCAGTTTCTTCACCAACTGTCCTACCACCATTCCATCAAACATGGATGTACCCGGACCTTGCCACAGTGCATAGAACAATTTTATTCACTGATCTTTTTCCACATAGATTCGGCATAAGAAATGGAACAAGGTAATGAAACAACTAGTACGTGCCTGAAAGGACGTACACCTGTGTCATTTGGCTTGTAAATTTAGGAGCTTCACAAAACTTGTCTAAAAGCTTTATATGTAGAGACATGTAAAGCAGTATAACATAGTACTCTGTGTCTGTTCACAGCAAACTTTTACAGCAGAGGCAAGCCTGAGCTATAATTGCAGAGTCAAATAATAGCAAACCAGTGAAAGTTTTTCACCCAGATAGATAAAATATTTCTTCTTGTGGACCCATTTCTGCACCACGTGACCATGTACCTGGGTTGTTTTGTTTTGAGCTTTTTTTCCCTTTTTCCTGGATGAAGTGATGTCTGTATGATCCTGTGACCAGGTTTCTATCAGTCTGAACCCCAGCGTATGAGGCATAATATAGTGCTTTGAAGTAAATAGTATTGAAAGAATACCACGCTCACAGCATCTAAACAGGGATTTTTGGAGACTGTGGCTCTCCTGCTCTGCTCAATTCCCTTGCTATTCACCCACATCTGAGACTGCAGTGTTCTGTGGTAGGGACCTGCAGCACCCTGCCTGGGGAATGGGAGATCCATGAGGTAATGATTTTTGAAAGCAGTTCAAGATTTCATCTGCATTTTCTGTGTGCTACTGTGTGCCTGCCTATCTTTCTCCTTTGCTGACTGTCCTTATTGTAGTGAAGTTCTTTTCATGATGCTGTGCAGGATAAAAGTCTCTTGGCAGAAAGCTGTGAAGATCCTGGGAGTGATGTTCTCTTTTCTCTATCCCCTTATTTCTGACAGGGAAGTCATATACCATGATTGGGAAGGATGATTCCATGCAAAACCTTGGCATAATCCCTTGTGCCATCTCCTGGCTCTTCAAGCTGATTAATGAACGCAAAGAGAAGACAGGAGCCCGCTTCTCAGTCCGAATTTCTGCAGTTGAAGTGTGGGGGAAAGAAGAAAATCTGAGAGACCTGTTGTCAGAAGTGGCTACAGGCAGCCTGCAAGATGGCCAGTCTCCAGGTGTCTACCTTTGTGAGGACCCCATTTGTGGCATGCAGGTGAATCCAAGGTTCATTTTACACTGAAACCAGCAATATGATTTCCCCCCCCCTTTTTTTTTCCCAGCTATTCAGAAGGTTCAAATTCAAGAACTACCCAGAGCATTAAGTTTGTAGACTTGAAAGTGTTTACTTTAAAACATTCAAGAACTTTATGACCTGCAGCTGCAGGGCCATCTGCTCTCCTGGCCTAAATATTTGTACCTCTGGTATAACTGATACTGAGTAGGTGCTTGTGTTTGCAATAAAATGTGAAAACATTAAATGCAAACAAAAATTCACCCCATTCTTGAAAAAATAGAAAAAACGAAAGTGTGAGCTCTCTTTTCTAAAACAACAAGATAAAATATTTACAGTACTGCATGAATAGCTGGAGGCCATTAATGTGGCTGTTTATCTCTTTATAAACTACATTATTTATAGCATTTGCATTAGCAACATTGTAGGAAGCATAAATTGCTACTTATTAATTGCTGCCAAGAAATAAATTCCTGAGCTGGGCAAGCCAAGAACAACTCAAACTCTCCTCAGGTTTGCAGGTTTAGCAGGAATGAGTAACTGGCTCTTGTATTTCCTGGGTAACCACTAAAAAGTCTCAACAGCCCTATTTCCCCTTCTCTCTTGGTTTGAGGGGAAGAAAGGCCTATTCTTTAATTTTGCTGTTTGTGAGGGAGTAAATCTGATTTTTGTATGAGTAGATGAAGAGGGAGCAAACCAGCATGATGGAGCTTGAATACATTCTTTCAACCTTAAAGGCAAAGGCTGTATCCGTCGAAAACCTGCAGAGCACTGCCTATCTTAAGGATAGGGAATGGAGGGAGACATGAAGGGATCTAGCCGGTCATGCACCCTATTTCCAGCTCCAAGAATCTAGAAGCCATGATTCACATCCACAAAAGTAATGAATTGTGAGATTTTTAATAGCAAATAGTAAGTTTTGTGTTTTAGCTCTTTGTGCTTCAAGCCTTTTAGTCATACTTAGATCATATTTTCCATTCTTCTCCATTCTACCCAAGGACTACAAAGTTGTGTCTTGATCTTACGTAACAGTCAGGGTTTTCATTCTCACCGAATTCCTGGCTTTAGTGCTTAATGGAATACTTACAGTATCACAAGAGGTCTGATCCTCTGGTATCCAGTAATGGGTGCAGCCTAGTGAATATAAGATGGGAGCCTTGAGTCTTCACAACTCCTGTTGCAGTGATATATCAGTTAAGATCTGAAGTAGCATACGTATGTTACCTATGTTATGTAACTGTGCAACAGCTAGGCTCTCCTTAGAGCTTAATTCTTTACTGAGGTATTTAAGCACAATAGCAATAATAAAGATCCTATTATTGTTGCTTATTTTCATATAGATACACATAGAACAGCTATATAAAAAATGAATTATTTTAGATCAGTGGGGACAAGGTAGCTTCATGAGACATCTATGTATCTCTGCAATGTAAAATACTGAATTAAATTACAGGAAAAACAAGACAGCGACGTTCTGGAGTCATGTGTCCTACACCTGAATCCTCAAAATCCTCAGATGAAGGGAGGATATTACTTTATAGCCATACAGATATGTGAAATCAGCAGTGTGTAACAAATGAATAATCACCATATGTCATACTGTCTGTCATTGGGCCTTTCCAAGTCTGCATATTTTCTTGTTGCTTACATTAGTGAGATCAGCCCACAGACTGGCCTGCCTTCTGCTTTCCTTGTTAACTCCTTCCTGCCCCACTCCCTCTTTCTAGAGAGGCCTCAGCCTTCAGCTGTGTCACCCCATTGCACACACTGCCCTGGCTTTGTCCCTCCTCAGGCTAATTAATGGTCACAAGGAGAAGATGGAACTCTCTTCTTCAAGAGAACTTCTAACAGTGTTACATAGCAGGGTAGCAAACCCTAAGAATGGGAGTTCCTTGTTTTTATGCCAGACAAGTCTATCCTATGGGCTGTAGGTCAGCTCTGCATGATGCCAAAACTGATGCCATCAGATTGCGCAGTCACATGTCCCTTCCACAGACAAACTATTCCTAGGTGACAGGAAACACGCATGCATTCCTCCTGTTATGGGGGGTTAATAATATCTGCCCTCCTATGCTGTCTATCACTTTGGAGAGATAAGAGCAGACTGGTGACTGGGATTGAGGTTGCAAATGTGAATGTATGTACATTACCTGCCTTGTTCCATTTTATGGATTGCCCTGGCTCATGAGGAGGTGCATAAGTTTATGTATGAAGGGACAAGAAAAAGGCTTCTCTTCTGTGCTGCTCTCCACATGCTGTGGGGCTGAACACAAAATTCAGTCTTGCTTTTTTCCAGATTTAGCTGTGGCCTGCTCTCTTCAAACACTTGCTGAAGGGTAACACATAGTCCTGTCCCTGCCACTCTTCCCCAGTTGTTGAGTTTGGAATCAACATGTTTTCCACACTTTTTTTTTCCCACTTCTAACCATCAGAAAGACATGGTGATTGCCAGAGCCAGCAATGTAGGGAAGAAAAAAAAGTGGTAAAAATAAAATAATGAATAAACAAAAATGACTTAAAACTCTGGAAAAGTGAAGGAACAAATTTATGCATGTGTCCTGCCCATAGGGTGGTTTCCAGTTGCTGGGGCTTATGTGTAACAGCTGCCACCAGAGGTACCCCAAGTGAGAAACCTCAAAAGCCTGCATTAAATTGTGGTGCTCCTGGAGGACATGGTATCGCCACTGCCAGTGTCAGAAGGGTCTCATTCCATCAGGCAACTTCTTCTTTTTGGTCCCATCAGAAGCCAGTGCATCCAAAGCGTGCATTGATTTTGGGAAGTTGTCTGAAAGTATTGACTTGTGAGAGAGTTTCTAGGTCATTTCTCCCTTATCTTAACTGCAGCTTCAGAATCAGAGCGAGCTCCGCGCCCCTACGGCAGAGAAAGCTGCCTTCTTCCTCGATGCCGCTATTGCTTCACGTCGCAGCTGCCAGCGGGACTGCGATGAGGAGGATCATCGCAACTCTCACATGCTCTTCACTCTGCACATCTACCAGTACCGCATGGAGAAGAGCGGCAAAGGCGGAAGTAAGCTGTTCCCTTGCTCCCTTCTGTCTGCTCCAATCCTTCCTGGAAACTGGCTTTAAACAGCCCATTAACCAATATTCCTTAGTGGTGAAAATTAGCAGAGTTCTCCATTCAGCATGGGGTGGTGCCAATCGTACCAGCATCTCCATCTGCCTGTTAAAGACCCACCAAAGGCCATTAAAGGCCATTGAGGATTATTGCTGTCACTTGTCAATTTAGTTGCTGTTGTGGAGATACTAACAGTCCTCAGCACTCTCTGGCTCTCTGTATCTGAAAAAAAAGAAGTGCTTTTAAAATTGGCTGTTAGTATTATCTTTACTGATAGTGTTGAGGTCGTGGATTAAAACATTGTGGTAATGGGAATTCCTTGCCACCCTTACGTTAGCTGTTCCCTTTCTGCACCAAAATAAGGCAGTGTGTGTGGAAGCTGATCTTGGTAATCCATAAATTGCACCTTTTCTTGGAGATTCATAATATTTTAGTTGCTGGCCTGACTGCATGTGCACAAAGGACTCTCGTGGCTCTGGGCTTTTCAGGTTGGCTTGCTCCTTCTCGTTGCCATGAATGCTTTCACTGGCTTTTGTCTTTACTTCCATCTCCCACTTGTAAATGAGGAAAAGATGCGTCTATGTCTACTTACATGTTTCTCTTATTTTCAAAGGTTTTGTTTGTCTTGCACCATTTATATTTTTAATTATATTTATCTTCTGTTTCAAGTCTCCCAAATTGTTTATAACTGCAGATATACAGAGGGATTTTTTTTTAGTAAGTTCCAGTGATAAAAGATTTGTATACCCTATGAAGCACCCTCACCGAAAAAGAAAATTTTCGCATTAATATTCTTTTTTTAAATAATCATTTTTTACAGAGAAAAAAAATGTTTGTTTGAAAGACACCAGAGACCTCTGCTTCTTTAAATCTGTGGGCTTAAACAAGTCTGCAGATGTAGCATATGTTTCAGCTCCTGGCTCTTCATAGGTTATTTGTAACAAGGAATATATTGCAGGCTATGATGTGTAGTGGGTGAACACCACTACAGTATTAATGGCTAATGTTTGATTGCAGAAAACTCACATTTGCTGTTCTTGAAAAAAACAGAAAGTTGCTCTAAGTGGAAATGCAGTTTGCATGTGTTTAAGTAATAACCCCAGTGGAACTGGCAAGCAGAAATCTCAATTAAATAAAGGTTTATTAATTAACCACCCTGCAGTGGAAAGGTTGACTGAATGCTCAAGCAGACTTGTTCATATGAATTAAGATGGCTGAAATTGAGGGAATTATTGCTAAATTTTTTTACTGCATGCAGGTACATGTACATGCAGTTCTTTGCTACTATTTTCAAATGCAATTAATAAAATGAAAACCAGAAGTGTTTTCCCGTGGCTATAATGACACATTTTCAATAAAGGAAGACACAATCCTGTTGGATTATATGGCATGCTTTGCCCACTGCCTTTAGTTATACCTTTGGTTTATGGCCATGCCACCTCCTGTCTTCAGGTTCCCATATCTGAGTGGTCTCACAAGCCGGAGAGGGTCAGATCTCACTGATAATTGAATGACAGGGGAATTCCAGCTGCTCAGAAAGGGTGTCTAGTGGTTATCACTTTCTCCTGCTGTAAAGAAGGACTTTTCTGAAAAAACCCACATGAAGGTAGTAGAGATCTATAGGTTCCAGTAACCGGATTAAAAAAAAACCCCAGAAACCCAACTTCTAAAAGAGAAGAGATTAAAGGGCTGGGTAATGTATGATTTTGGTAAAAAATGACTGAGAATAACACATTGGTACTGTACTTACCTCCTTGTTAGAGTCATTACCAGGGATGTCATGAAGCAGGCCTCATACCATTGAAATAAATGGCATTGTGGCAGAACTGTCACAGCCATTTTTCATCTGTCAGCTCTGCAAAGTCTCTGTGGCCATACACAAAAACAAGTGTGAGGATGTTCCACTTCTTTTCTCTATAGTTACCAGGCATATTAGTGGAGAACTTGCCTAACAAATAACTTCATTTTCAGCTTAAGCGAGTGGATCTGCCGTCCTAGAAATCTATTACTTGTAAATTAAATAAGAAGGAAAGATCCAGTAATTTCTCTTATTCTGGATTTCCTCAGCCCGTGTAATAGGACTATGTGTGGAAACAGTATGTTTGAGATTTTGAAGGGTAATGATTTCTTTCATTTTCTTTTGTTTCCCCAACATCTGGTAATCTTAGTAACAGAAATTTTTATTTAATATAATTCAGTAAAGTCACCTGCAGTCATTTTCAGTAGCAACTAAACATATTTCTTTGTTTTTCTGAAGAAATCATTGGGGGATACTCAAAAAAATGTAATTTCAACCTTCTGAGGGTAGGAGTCTTAGACGACTCAGGGGTTCTGAAGTCTAAGAGTTTTAAGGACTTGTAGAGGGGAGGCAAAACCCCTCCATGAGCAGTTCAGAGGAGGTGAAGGTGCACCTGCCTGGATGGTTCCCCAGGGAAGCCTGACTTTCTGCGGCAAGTGAAATGTGAGAAGTATCCCACCACTTTGCACCACTGAGGGCACTGTGGTGAAACTTCCATGGAGATGTTTAATGGGTTGTCATATAATATTTGGACTGTGACAGCGTCTTGCATGTCTGGCCACCAACATTAATCAGACATTCATTCTTCACTTCTGTTCCTTGATACTCAGTATGACTTAACTGATATCTCAGTATAATTTAATACATGGAAGTCCTGTGTTGTCCGATACTTTATATAGCTGAAGAGCTCACAGGATTTAAAAAATGCAGAAGTTCCTGTGTTTTAACAAATGTTGACAGAGATGCTGGATACATTTTTGGAACATTATTCTCAAACCCCATAGCATAAATCACTTTCACAGGAAAAGTCTTTTTCCTTTCTTCTTCTCCTTTTTCTTCTTTTTTCCTTCTTTTTTTTGACTCTCTGCTTTTTTTTTTTCATCTTCTCATCTTTTTTCTCTTTATTCTTGTTTCTTTTTTCTTTTATGATGAAAATCTTGGAATTTTCTTGTTGTTCATTTTAATTACCTATAACCTACAACAGAAACAGAGTTAAAGAATTGTATATAACACATTCTAAGGAAAGTATTGTGACATGCAAGACACCAGGTATAAAGACTAAGCACTGAGTCCTGTCTTTTGCAGTGCTTACAAAACAAAATATCTTTCTCCTTATTTTTTTCAATGTAAGTTAACATGTTTTAAGTTACAGCTAATAGTTATATATACCTTTAGTAGCTGTATGTTTTCTACATTTATATGCATTTGCTTTCTACCAGCAAATCTACAAAATTATATGGCTACATATCACTTTTTTGTCAATGTGTAGAAGTTTCACAAGTGTCTTCCTCACATCTGTAAGTAAATGTATTTCCTTCTGCCTCCTATGGCGCTTACAGGCCTGTATACCATGGCATGGTACCACAGCTACTGAATACAGGGTCACTGAAAAAACATGCTGGTTGTTGATAAGACATTTCCAAAGCAACTACATGTACCTAGAGAATTCTTGTCTTAGAGCCCCGTTATGTAGTTGCTCCCATCGCCATCTTTGTGAACCGGTCTCCCACCACAGCTAATCCTTTTTTTTAACAGGTGCGTAAGTTGAAGTGTTGTGTCAAAATGGCTGTGAATTTACTTGCAGAGAGGTAAAACTCGGATGTGAAAGTATCTCTATTCTTGTTTAAGTTATTTTCGTGTCCTCAAATAGTGCTCTTAACTTTTGAGTTAAGACCCTATAAATAAGACTGCCTTTTCCCACAGATTGCTTCTAAACTAACTTTTGAGAATAGGGGGGAGTGGTCAAAGATCAAGTGAAAAAAAAAAAAAAAAAAAACCCAGCTAGGAAATCGTCATGAAAAAGGAGAGGTTTAGGAGCACTTCCATGAAGTCTGTGTAGTCCCCGTCCTGTGTTCGTAGGGAACCATAAGCATTTAAAGAGAGCAAGTGTCTGTTAATTTTGGTGTTTCAATGGTAGCATTTTTTCGCTTTAAAGGTAATGTGTTGATACAGAGTAAACCAGAAGAAAACATAGGGATCCAGTGCCAGTTTTACAGAAACTGTTTTCAGAACAAAGCAGCTTGTCCACAATCCTTTACCCAACAACTCGATGCCGATACCCCATTATCCAATAACAATCCATTACAGTTTGCATGGCAAAGCTTTTCTTAGCCCAAATGATAATGCAAATGTATATAGACTTAAAGCAAAGTTGAACATCCTACAGATGCCATAGTTTTTTCTGAAGATCCAGTATTCAAGATGGAAAAGCTAGGAAGCCACCACAGGATCACTGCACATCAAGCAGGAATTCATAGCCTGTAGTTTTCTGGACAGAGGAACAGTAATGACAGAAATGGAACTAACCCGGGTACAGGCTAAGGGAGCTATATTAAAAAAAAAAAGGCACAGTGGTGACTCTTACAGAGTTAAACCTGCAGGAGTGGGTGAGTACTGAAACCCTTGGCCATTCTTAAGCAAAAGCAATGTACAGCAGTAAAGGCTGACACTAAGTTAATAGGATCCTTACAGTTCGTGAATTAGGAAACGTTTCTGGATTGTTTCCTCTTTGCGAGTTGTGGTGAGTCTTTTCCTTTCCTGAGAAGCTGCTTTTGGAGGCACACACTAACTGTTTTCTTTATCCATGGCAGTGTCTGGAGGTCGCAGCCGCTTGCACCTTATTGACCTGGGTAGCTGTGTGAAAGTGCTCAGCAAAAACCGGGAAGGAAGCTCTGGCCTCTGTCTCTCATTGTCAGCACTGGGCAATGTCATCCTCGCCCTTGTCAATGGAAGCAAACACATCCCATACAAGTAAGTGGTATTCTATGTTGCACCTAGTGAGAACCTCTGGGCCTGAGGCAGACTAGAGGTAATCAGGGAGACAGTGCAACCTTCTTCAGGTGCAGCAAAACCTGCCTAAGGTTCAGTGACACCTTACATCTGGTAGTTTCACTGTATTAGGCATTCAGGTTTCAAAGGAAGAAGCTTGCTGAAATAGGACCTTTCATGTCTTAAAGACCTTAAGGGTCAAAGTTCAGCACAGTAGGATTTTGTTCTCTGGGAGCATTCTAAGATTTTTTTAATGTTTCAAAACATTTGAGAGCCAGTTTCGTGTTTGCTCCACAGAGACAAATGTTGCTGCCATAAGGCAGCACTATAGAGAAAAATACTTTGCTGTTCGTTGTGCAGTGTTTAGTTTCTTGAAAAAGTGTGTCACAATGAGCATGCATGTATGTCATGAGGTTCTTTATGTGATCCAAGGTTTCTTTGCATTTTATTCTTGTATGGTTTGAATCTCAGTGTCAGCCTTTCATTTCTGAAAAAGAAGTATGCCCTATTTGTCACACTAGACAAGTGGCCTTTGCTACAGCAGGTAGCTTCTGGGAAATTAGAGGAATTACTCACCTAGTGGGTATGTTTTGTACTCATTTCTCTTCATCATTGTCTCACCCCATTTGTCATGTGTGAAAGTCTGAAAGCAAGTTTGGATTCATTACCCAGCCCAGGCAGTCATACACCCTTCCTATTGAGAAGTTTCTGATTTTGTGAACGATATTGCTTTTCTCTAGCCTAAAGCCTAGGGAGTAGCAACTAGCACCACAGGAATGGCTTACAGTAGTATCTTGTAATCAAACTGCTAATGAGTGTCACCAATCATGAAGGACATGTATATGAGATCTGGAGTTAGGAACAACAGGATTACATAGAAACCAAACGAAGTCATTTACATAGTATATTTCAGTCCATACATTTTACTCTTGTAGTCATTTTAAAGGCTGCAAGCATCATAGTTTTCTCATGTTCATTCAAGATTGCAAGGTATTGACAAAGTTTTACTTCTTTGGTTTTGTCTTCATTTTGGAAAATAAAGATGAATTGAGATGGGTTATAATTTTATTTTTCTTCTAACATTTATTTTCCAAAATTATTTGGCACTCTGGGCTTAAAACATGCTCTCTGGAAATATTCCTGCAGCTCAGTCAGACTGGAATTCAGTGAAGGGCCAACCAAATTTGTATGTATAAGCATTCATTAAATGTTTCATAGACCATGCACTTAATCATAATGTCAAGATAGCTTAAACTCTGTATTTCAAAAGTGCACCTCAATCCAGCATCTCCTCTTAAATTCACTCCTGTAGAAGCAGGTATTATAAATACAGAAAAGTGGTTGGTCATCTATAAATCAGAGGCAACGTATTTCTTTCTAAGGACAACTTTAAAAATGTAATTTGAAAAACATACTGGCATATTTTGGAGCAAATTCTGTCTGCTTCTTGCCAAGGAAAGTCCAGAAAGCCTTTTTTTCCAAATGTGATCTACTCATGAGCATTGTAAATAAGAGTCTTGGTGGCTGGGTGCATGCAAACATTTTTTGCTCAGTGATCCATCAATACAGTTGTATATGACTCCTTGGTGGAGAAGAGAGGAAGGAGGGGTGGGTGGGTATGCTTCACTGTAGAAGAGACTGAGCATCCCATGGTCTGATGTGATATATGTTCAGCAGCACCTCTTGTTTAGCACAGCAGCTAGCTGAGATAATTTCCTAGCTAATTTCGCTTTCTTTAGGGGTGTTCTCTTTCACTGTTAAAATTAAAATTTTGTTAACTGCCTCTTTTGAGTGGGACCGAAAGAACCAAAAGAACAGAGGTATTTCCGTGTGTGACAGCACTGCACATTGTGTGTGTGGTCTCAGGGGATTTCCATAGAGCAGCAGACAAAATAGAGCATCTTTTCCATATCTGAGCTATCAAACAGCCATTAAGTATTTTATAGCAGCCTGTCAGTAGGCACTGCGTAGCTTCCTGGAAGCCCAGATACTTACAATTTCATAGGCATCAGGATTTCTCATGCTGTAGAAATTTAGTTCTCTAAACTGAGAGGCTGCAGGCTCCTAAGATCCCTTCAGCACTGTATCCAGCTTTATCTCTGCAGGTAGTAGCTGTAGGGAAAAGCTTGTTAGGTTTCATAGGTGATACAAGCAGATGCTACTGCATTGCCTTTAGTGGGCTGCATGTTTATTCCAGAGATGAATTTCCCTCTCTGCCTGCAGTCTATGAAAAACACATGCTGTTTTTCAGCTCATAGTGCATTTTTTTTTTTCCTTACCTGTAAGGCTAAACCTTGAAAGCCATTAATTTGGAATCTTTCTCCCTTGGGAACACCACCACCCACCCCCATTTTGGGAGTGGTAACACGGATTGACACTAGCTTTAGCAGGAACTTGTTTACTAAAAGTTGTAAGAAAGTAAGGTAGACATTCTCAAACATCAAACAGTGCAGGATGATATGGTTTGGGGTCTTGTCCTGCATTAAATTCAGAAGAATGGACAGGCTTTATAATGGGCAACCACATGCAGCTAGTGGGTGACCAGGCTATGAGTTCTCTGAGTTTGTGTCTTTCATGTATGTACTTATAATCTTTCTATTATCTCTCTCAGTAGATTCTCTCTTTGTCACTATTAATATCCAGACCTATTTTGAACCTTACTAAGCACATCATCCTGTCATGGTATGAACCAGCGAGTTCCTCCAGCTCAGCATGTTATATAAAAATAGAATTTTTAGTTTTATGTAAATATATTGCCAATTAGTTTCCCCAGTTTCTTTTGCTCTTGAGTTATGAGAAAATCCCTCAAAAGACTGGGCAAGAATTATTTCCTCCACAGGAACGTCAAGTATCTTCATAAAAATTGTGAAGGGGCCCCTGCAAGCCCAAAGAAGAGAAGGGGAGTCAGCTCCTTCCCTGACCAAGTTTGATGAGGCTCAAACCTGCTCCGGAAGGAGGGTTTTGCTAAGTGGCAGTAATTGTTAGTGCCTTTTTGTTTTTCCTTTTGAAGACCATTTCAGCTTTACATTAGTGCTGCGTTATCTGCCTCTGATTTCCAAGATGAATGTGTTTTAAATCTTCAAATGAATACCCATTTACACAAACTCCAGATACTGGTTTGTATAGCTCACTATTCAAAAATTACTCCAGTTGCTAGGCAACAGGGGTGGTGATAATTCATAGTAATGCTGTTTTGGAAATAATCATTTTTATACATTTTAATGACTGAGAATGTAAGAAACTGCTTAGGAAAGTGCAAGGCTGTATGAATTTCTCTTTTAGAAAATGTTGCTTGTTTTATTTAATAGGCTTTTCTCTTAATTGCTATCCCAATGTGTTAGTGATACTGGAAGGATCCTGTATTTTGAACTATGAGCTTAAGCTTATCCAAGGAAAGAATCTTGTCCATAAAATAGATGTGAGTCAAAAGCATGAATTTTATTCTTGGCACTTCTGCTTCTCTGTCATATGGTTGCAGTTTCTTCCAGATCTTACATGCTGGTATTGTTTTTCTTTAATCCTATGTGTAGAAAATAAAATGGTATTAAGTGACTGGTGCAAGGTTGCACAAGAGGCTTAGTGGCAGAGCCACCATGTTTTAAGATCTAATCATCTGATGCTTAAACCATGGGCTAATCCATTCTTTCTTTCTTCCTGACCTTTGGAAAAGAATTTATTTCTGTATTTATTTATTTATTCCCATTTATAAAGCTGAGCTAGAAAAAAATTGAAGTAAGACTTTGTAAAGGGCATTCAGACCTGGCAAAAAGCAATAATAACACTTTAACTATTACTAGGATTCTGAGGATTCTGCTAGCTTCCCCCACACACACACTTTTTTTTTAGGGTTAAGGACTCACATAAATGGTCCTAATGGGATGCAAAATCTGAATATTTTTTAAAGGGTAGATTATTATTGCTTTTAAGTGAAAAGAAGAAAAGGGAAAGTGTTTTATTATAATATTGTGGTATAAAAGATGAGCCTAAAGAGTATGCTCTATATTGGATATTTTCTTTAAACTGTTAGTTAATTATTGGAGTAAAAATGAAAATTAGATTTGGATGTATCCAATAATTCAGATTCTTCTCTTGGTTAAATGGGTGTTATCTATCTGCAGTTGTTTCATCTGTGTGTACAAATGTGTGTGAAGAGAACTAGGGTCCCAGCTGTCTTTTGTTTATACATTTTACCTTTGCATTTATTGCATGATTTAGATTATTTTTCTCAGAAGAAACATCAGTGAAAACTTTTCAGAAAGACACAAGGAAAGCTCGGAGCCAGCTCAGGATATAATTCTTGTACAATAACTGCTATTAGTACTGGAGATTTTATCCTTATTTACGACTCATACTGTCTTAGTTTTGTGGGATTCACACAGCCATGTTTGCTTACTAGGCCTGAGAGTTTAATGCCAGAACTGAACTATATGCCCAGTAAGCAATCTGTTCAACCGTTGCCTAAAATAATTTATTTTTTTAACTGAGAGATTTCAATCACTTTTGCTTTCCACTGCTGCATCCGCTAGTCTTCTGTTTCTTGCTTTTGCTTCTCCTTAATGAGAACATGGTAAAAAGACCACAGAAAGCCTCATAAAAATTTGGTGCCGCCTTTGGAATCTCCTCTCTTTCTGTCTTAATTTAGCATTAAATATATTAGAAGTGGATGAAGTGGAGTTTTGCTGGTTTACTTCTGGAAATGTGAGAGCAGAAGGGGACATAAAGAGTGAAAATGAGGACATGAGTGACAGCTGAAACAGAATCCCATGACTAGGAAATGGCCCAGAATGAATGGGATAACTCCCTCTGAGAGACGCTGAGATTTTGTAGAAACAGCAATCCACAGAGAAGAACTGGGAAGCAAAAGAGAAAAAGAAATGAGCCAAGTAAAAAAAAAAAAAAGAATAAGCCTAACAAATACCCCTGAATGATCCAGTTGTAGCAGAGGGGTCAATAGAGATTTTTGGATGTGAAATAGTTCCTAATTAGCTATCAAAACCAGGACCTGTTCAGAAATAAAAGAATTTTTTCATGATCTTGGCAGCTAGGTTGTATAAACCAGAGCCTTGGCTAACAGGCACTGAAGCCATTTGAGCAATGCCATGTTATATACCAGCTGAGGACCTGGCCTTAGGTGCATGCTCTTTGGAACTAGCCAGAGCACTTTGGCAATGTGGAAGAGCAGTGCAGGTGCCAGCAAGAGCGCTGAAACACTGTCATTGTGGATATAATGAGGACTTGGAGCATCTGGCAGCTACTTTCACCTTTGAGGTGACTTTCACCTTCTGTAGCTGACAGATTTATTGGGTTGAATTTCTGACAATTTTCTTCTTTATTCCAGGGAACTACATAAAATAGATGGAGTCAGGGATGCACAGTCTGTGAATGTAGAGTAATTTAATCTACAACTCAGGAGCATGAGTATAACAGATTTTGCATGCTTCAGCAATAGCTGTCGTAGTGTTTATCAACAATGCACTTTATTGTAGGATGGTTTGTACAGCTGATAGTGCAGATTTGAGCTTTATCTGCACATGTCTTACAGTGTTGTGTTTCATCATCAAGTTAATGAGAGATAGTAGACAAAATCCTCAAGGAAAGCTTCGGTAGAGGTGCCATTCCCCAGCTTTCTCAGTCCTGCCAGATTGGCAGTGTGATAATAAATAGAGCAGAGGTGTCTGTGAGCATGTGTAGTGGATGGAAACGTGGCATTCACTGAGCCTGATCCACTGTTACACAGACCTCAGTTGACACAACTCCATTTTGCGCAAGTGTTGAAGTGGAAAGAATCAGGCCTCATGAGGTAACTCTTTTAATGCTCTTTGAACCACTGTACGAGTTACTGCTTTACAGACACTGTAACAAGCAAATGATGATGTACTGCAAAGTGAAATGAGAAGGGAAGTGCTTGTGGTTTATACGCAGATTTAATAGCAATTACTAATTGCATTTAGATAGTCGTTCCTATCAGCAGCAGATAGCTGCATTGTGGAAGGACACTGCTTTGGTCCTTGGCCAGCACAGACATGACTGGTAATGAGCAAGCAATCCAGGAGCGTACAGTAATTGCTGAAATATAATTGGGTGGGACCCAAATAGGCCATTGTGGTGATTTCGTATACAAATGAACCTGTACTTAATTCATTAAAATACCATTTTGAACCTTCAGTCAGGATATGCAGCAGTTTATTCTCACCTATTCCACAACTGGTTCAGGCTCAATTGAACATTAATACATATTCTCTCATGGAAATGTGATGATAATTCATTTCATGTTAAATTGAACAATTTTCAAATAGTCACATTCTTGGAATAATTAGCTCTTGTGCAATGCAGCAGATAATCAAAAAGCATGTAGTAATATTTATTAACCTTACTTCATGGTTTTGCTTATCTCAAATTTCTTGAATAGTTGCATATGGATATGATCTGTAAAATTAACGTTCATTTTCCTACTGATCCTTCTTTCCCTGCACAAAACCAGTGTGACTCGGCAAGGGAGCACAGACATTCTACTGCAGACAACCAAAGAAAATAGCTTTCCTATTTTTTATAATGAAATGAAGTGGCAGAATTATTTCTTATCCTTAAGTAATGAGAAAGAGGAATACAAACTTTAATGCGTGATAAGAGATCCCTGTTAGTGGAATAACTTCCCAAGAGCTGAAGTGAATGTTTGATTGTTAGAATGATTTAAAAGCAAAGTAAACATGTAACTAACAAATATCAATTAGCAGCTATATAATAAACAGTTACAGATTGGTTAGAGGCTAGGTTTATGCAATTTAAGTGAGTTCTGGGTTTGAATCTTTGACAATTTTCAGTAGCAGTATTTGCATTTTGATAATGTATCTTCATCTGTGTTTGGAAGGTGTTTGCACACAGCATGCAGTAATACAAGTAATAAACCATGTTCTAGTGTGTCTATTAGAATCTCCTCTGCTTTTAGGAATTTGAAAATTAGCAGTTGCCTGGGTTGTTGTACTTGCATGTCATCAAAGGAACCCAGGAAGTCTCAGCAGTGTCTCTCTCAAGATTACCCTAGCAAGGGTATGGGAAGTCCAGTCCATTATTTTTATACCAGATGATTTAACTCAGTTGACCACTTTTATTCCTTCATCTTTTCTTCTTTTAAGCTCTCTTTCTGTTTGAATTGCAAAATCAAATTTTTCCAGTGCTTGATTCAACCCTCAGTCTAAGTCAATGGAAATCTTTTTATTGGGCTTTGGCTTAAATCCACAGATTAGAAAACATGCTTATATCTAATTAGATGAGATAATCCTCAAATCCTAGCTAAGGGATATTGTATACTCTATTTCATGTTCAGTATTTGATGATTAACAGCTTATTTGTGGAAAGCATGTGGTTAAGTGTTACCTAGTGTTGCGTTTATTTGGGATTGGAAGAGACGTAATTGATGGAATTGGTGAATGTGAAAACTGGGAATGTACAATCATCTATTGACTGTTGCAAATGGGTCTGTGACCATAAATTTGGAGCTTAAAAATGTTATACAGGAATTTGCCACATAAATGGGGATTTGTGACTACTAAAGTGGCACAAGCAAGAGTATTTGATTTTCCACTTCAACGTACACTGAATTTTTCTTCATACTCTTTCTTTTCTTGGACTGTTAAATACACACACACACACGCCCCCACACCAGTGAAGTGACAGGCTCTAGAAGCTTTGAAGAGAATTATGTGGTTGTAAATGGAGAATATATCAGCCAGTTTGCCCTATTGCTTCGACCTCATAGCTGTACTGGGCCTACAAAGATGCTGGAGAGAGACTCTTCAGTAAGGACTGTAGTGATAGGACAAGGGGTAATGGGTTCAAACTTAAACAGGGGAAGTTTAGGTTAGATCTATGGAAGAAGTTCTTTGCTGTGAGGGTGGTGAGGCACTGGAACAGGCTGCCCAGGGAGGCTGTGAATGCTCCATCGCTGTCAGTGTTCACGGCCAGGTTGGATGGAGTCTTGGGTGACATGGTTTAGTGTGTGATGTCCCTGGCCCTGGCAGGGAGGTTGGAACTAGATGGTCTTAAGGTCCTTTCCAACCCTAACTGTTGTATGATTCTAATAGCATTCAAATGGCTTTGCAACTGCAAGATGTTTTTCTCCGTACAAACTTTTTTGCTGAAGTTCTTATTTTCATAACACGTTTGAGAGGAAGGCAATGGAGACAATCCTCTTGTGCTTTTCAGCCACCAGCGAGCTTCTGCTGGATGATCAAAGTTTTCTGGCTGGTGGTTGCCTCCAGGCTGGTACACAATGAACAGATGTGAAGTGAATTTTTAAAAATATGCATTGACTTTCTAGAACTAAGCAGGCTAGTGAGAGCTGTCTTCTGAAATATTAAAATCCGCATGCTCCCCTGCTGCAGAGCGAGCTTGGAAGGTGATTTTGATCTTTCAAATTTGGTTTGTTTATGAATGCCATCAGGTAACATGCTTTCTAGCAATATGTGACAAGACTCACTAAACTTAATTTTAGACAGCAGGTTTAACTGTTTTAGCTGTATTTTGTCTCATCCCCCCCTCAGCGAAAGTGTTCTACCTGCTGCATTTGAAATTATTTTCCAAGGAGTGATTTTTGAGGGGTAGCAGGGGTGACTAAATTATTAGTTTGTACTCTTGGGCAGAAACAAAGCTTCACTCATTTTGAAATCAGTGGAAAAACGTATGTCATACTGTCAGAAATATCAACCCTTCTGCCTCCTTTTGGTCCCTTTGGTACAGCTTGTTCTGAAGATCAGAGAGCTGGGTAACAGAGTGGTGGCGATGGGTGCTGTTACAAACCTAGGAGCTATGGAAATACTGTCTTCAGTCTCTATAAACAGAACAAAAGGATAAAGTCAGGAGCTGTCATAGATATAAAGGGATTTTGGGGCTTGAGAAATGATGCACTGTATACTACACTTTGCACAAGTAGGTACTCTCACTGATTGAAGTCTTCCTCCTGCTGCACTCACCGTAGGCACAGCCTGCAGCTTTCCTGGGTGTCCTGCCTGCCTTCAGCAGGAGCTCCAGAGACCAGGGGTATCACATAGTTCCCATGTTGCTTCTGCCAGTCCCTTCGGGTAACTCAGGTTGCACTAGGCAGCTGTGCCACTCAACTCAGAGACCACCAGAGAACAAACAAGGGGAGCCACATACAAGGTGAGCTGTTAAAAGAACCTCATCATCTTTGTGCAGGTGGGACCTGCATCTCCTTGGAGCAGTCTTTTAAGGATTGAACACAATTTTCATGTCTGCCTCCAGCTATAAACAGAGAAGCAGAATCTTTTGTGCACCTAGACTGCATTTACTCTCTTCTGAAGACATTTTTCACAGGCTCCGTGAGATGTGCTTTGTAGTTACATGCCTGTGCAAGAGGGTAGGAATCAGATGTAGTATCCAAGTCTGCTACCCAGTTGGCAGGTACTGCATAACAAAACAAACAAACAAACAAGTTTCCAAAGGTATGGTGTTGGAGAAGTAACTGCACTTTTTCAGAGAGGGTGAGAGAGTATTCTAGGAGCTCTTGTACTCGGTCAGACTATGCCAGCCTCCTGAATTCTGCTCATCTCTCTCATCTGCAGACATTGATAGAGTGATGGGGGATTGTTCTTCTCATGTCAGAAGGAACTGAGAGTAACTGCTGTTGTTGCAATAGTTTACAGTGATGTGAAAGAGGGACTGATGGAGAGCCAAAGCTGAATATGATCTGAGCTGAAAATACACACTTGTGAAAAAGAACCAGTTGGTACCCTACCACTTTGTGCTCCAGTGAGATTTGTGAAACACACATATTCCTTTCAGCCAAGGGTTGAGGCTGCTTCCTGTGAAGTGTGTGTTTTACAGAAAAAGTGAGGGTATGCTTTGGTAACCTTTAGGATCTTTGCGACATACAGGAAATAAAATAAGCCTGTTAAGCCAGTAACAGATTTTATTTTCTCTTATTAGATGACTACTGCATTTTGGATGGGTGTATGCTCTGTGGCATTAAAATCAGTGGCTTTTGTTGGTTTTGAGCTACTCTTGATTGCAGTTCTGAGTGGGCTCCTTTGCATGGAATCATTTATGCGTGTGTCAGACATAAACATCAAGTAGTTTGCAGAACTGGTGGAGTCCTTTGTATCCATTTGCAGGTACCATGTCCATTTCCCTTGTGTCCATCTCAGTGCAGTAAGCCGCATGGTGATGAGGGTCTCGTTTGGGGCAGAGCTCTGGCTGCTGTAAATCTGAATGTGGTATCTCGTCTTTTCAACAGGGGACATTTGGTTGTGGCCCATGAATAAAGAATGTTGCAGGCTCTGTATGAAATTATAGTAAGGTAATATTCAACTCTAGCAGTAATATGTTGGTATGTGAGAGCCATTTTAATTAGCAATTACATATCTATTTTATTCACTAAACAGCTGTGTTATCTCTGTTGAAACTAACCTTGAGTTCAGAACACAAATAACTTTCTTAATAATTTTATGTTCAAATCCAGATAGATATAAAAGCAATAATTGTATGCTTCATGGTAAGTATTACCAGTGTGTTGCTTCATGTTGATTCATCTCCCAGAATTACAAAAATCCAAATGTTTCCTACTAATATCTTATCTATAATCCATATTAAGACTAATGAATTCTGTTTTCTCTGTGTATTACCCATTAATTGTGCCAGTAACTGGAGCTTCATGTAAGTTCCTTTATAAGACTGCACATTTTGTAAGTTCTGGCACAACAATTCTGTTGTGCCAGAAGCCAACTAATAAAATTTATCAACAATTTTTGCCTTAAACACAAAGGGACAGAGTTAAATATTCTATGCTGACATTATAAATTATATGCTGCCCATATGACCTTTCACTGCATTTCTCAATACCTGAATGCAAGAATAAATTTTTCTTGGTTAATCTCATAATATGCGATAGGAATATGTATGGCACTTTTCCCTTCAGGTTCTTTTCTCATAGTAAAATGACATCTCTGAGCCCCATGGTCTGGCATTTAAACATTTCTGGCAGTTAAATCTGCAAACCTTTGCATATTTAAGTAGTGCACATTCTTTTGGGAGATCTAGAAACATGGGCAGAGAGCAGCAAATCTTCACTTCTCTTGCTATGCAGGTTCCAAGAAGGGGAGACCTGAGGGATTCTTGCTCCTTTTGCCCATAAGAGAAAAAAAACCCAAACCTCTCTACTACTTTATTTAGGAAAAAGGTCCAGCTTCTGACAGATCAAAGGCTATGCACTTACTCTCTTAAGATCAGGGCTAGATGAATGTTAAGAAATTGCTCAACATACTGTTCTCTGCCATTATCCAAGTTTTGAATTGCACAAGTGTAGACCAGTGATTGATGTGTTTGAGTGGTTGATTTAGAGATATGATTGGTTTTTCAAGGCATTGCTGTGCATTTTGACCATCTCTGGTTTTGACTCCTTCAGAGTGGGAACCAGTAAACACAGGGCACAACACTGGTATTGTTAGGTGAATCTTGTAGCCTTCAGAAAAGAAACTCCAGTGCAGTTAGATTGCAGAAAAAAACATCGCCCCTAAATATGATCTTGTGCTTCTTCTCAAATATTTGTCCTCACTTTCAATCTGTTTATATTAATTATTAAATATAGAACTTTTATATCCCATGATGTCCTTAATTTACACAAGCTTTACAGAAAGTGGATCGAGTGCATTTTCCCACCTGTTCCTACCGACATATCGCCATCTTTAATCCTTTGTACTCATTAGCAAGTGGTAACATTATGAAACATCTTGTTCTTTTCTACCTCCGGTATATTTTGGAAGCAATTTTTATTTATCATGTAGTTCTGGCAAATAACTATGAAGCACTCATTGTCACTGCTGCAGTATCTTTAGTCCATGATTATTCAGAATCTGAATTCTGGCTGCAGTCTCTTAAACTTTCTTATAATCTCAGGAACATGGAGAGAAGGAGCCAGGCATAACTGGAAGCCACATTTCTGATTCTGGGGCATTCTGGAGACCCAGTGCCTCACGTTAAACCTTCTGGAGGCTTAACTGTCAGCAAGCACCCCAGGATGCCTGTTGGGCCACCCTGCTGCCCGACATCTCCATAGGACATTGTGCATCATACTGTGACCCTGTCACTGACGTGTGCCCTCTACTAGCAGCAGTCACATCCTTGGTAATCCGCTATGGTAGAATTGTAGGAAAACCACAAGAAAGCATCTTGACTGCTGTCTCAGTAACTCTGCTCCTAAACGTTCCATGATACTATATATTGATGCCCTTTTATGTGATGGAGAAGGTCAAGAGATGAGTGGAGCTCTCACCCTTTTCTGTTTTCTTTTGTATTTGCCAGGTCCGGAATGGAATGGTATGTTCTGCTGTGCTAATTGATTAAAGGCCATCTATCATAACATAAAGAGATCAAACAGAATTATTTTTTCTCCTGTGTTACCATTTTAAACTCTCAATTTTGCTCAGATCATTAGCATGTAATTTTCAGATGAGCTAGCCAGAAGGTCCCTAAATAAAACTTAGTTGGAAAGATTAGCTAGCAAAGCTAGACTGGTAATGAGCTGTTGCACTATGATAATGTGCTAGGTTTATAGTTCATATCTAGCTCTAATCAGTGATAAGTGCAAGTTGTCAGCATTTGATAGCTAATTGATGTTTCTGGGAATTACACTGCAACAAAAACACTGAACTGAAGCTTTTTTTATATATGATGAGTTAAGGGTTAATTATACATGTTGGGGTCAAATACACCTCTTAGCTATGCTATATGCAAGTCAGCTGTGCTGAGGGAAAATTCATGTATTGTCAAAACTTATTTGGTCCCTTCTGGGTCATTATTACTTTTTTTTAAAACTGGCACAGTAGTGGCCTTGAAAACAAAACAAGGCCTTTAAGCCATTCGCCATGTATTTAATATGTCATACATTACACATGAAAAAAATGAAACCCGAACTGCTGGTGTATATTAACAATGCAATAATGACCTGAACTCATGTAATAGCCTATTTGTTATTGATTGTATTTACTCCATGTTCCTTGAGAACTGTTGTCCTCCTGCAGAATTAACTGGACATAAAATCATGACATGGATCTGAAAAAGTATAAAGTAGTAATAATCTAAGTCACAGGATATGAAAGATTTACAAGCCTGGCTAACTTGACATCTGTGAGCTGAGATTTTTGTCGTTGTGCAGCTATAATTAGGTGGATCTAATCACTCATATTGCTAATATGGGAAATGTCCTGTCTGCCCTCAGTAGCTGGTGGTGAGAATGACTGCTATGTGCAGTGCTGTGCTTTAAAACTCTGAAGCCTGACAAGCTCCACAGGCAGGACTGGCTCTGACATATGTGCTTTAAAAGATTTTTCAGGCACCTCCTGAGAGCCGGAAGCATACTTGATCACACAATCTCATTTCTAGTCATCTGAATACGTATTTTAATTGGCCATTTAATTGATCATTTCCAATCAGATTTAACACAGGAATAGGCCTTCTGATATCTGAGGTCTGTGCAAGACTCCTGGGACTGGGAGAGGAATGGCAGAAGCAGGCTGGGCCATGAAGGTTTGAAGCCAGCATTTACCTGCTCCATTGCCTGCTGGCTTGCCAGTCATCTGAGCCTGATGTTGGCCAGCCAGCACACACAAGCCGACAAGGATAGAGGAAGGAACTGCAGCTGAAGGAGATGGTTTAGGTGGGATATGATGAAGTGAGGTCATAGGAACTATGCAGAATAGGGGACAAGCAGACTTGTAGGAAATGCAGGAACCTAGGACGTGAACCCACAGGAAACTAGTCTTTGTTAATTCCTCTATTCATAGAACAACTTGTTTATTTATTCAGATCCTTGCCGTTTGAAATGCAATTAGATAAATGTATTTTCCTGCTGAGTAAAATTCATAGAGTCCGCAGACAAGCTCCTCTTTAAATGATTTGCTCATCAGTGTGTGTAGAGAAGGAGGAGGGATAGAGAGAAGAGAGGAGCTTAAATGTGTTCACTGCTAGATTGTCTTAATTAACTGATCAATTTTTCTTACTGCAGTAGCTGCAAAAGTTAACACTGAGATGTTAAGAAAGTCCCGCTACAACAAAAATCCAGTATTAACATTCAGATGTAAAAGCAAGAAATCCTGATTTAAAACTCACTTTAAAGTAAATCCAGACAACAGGTATTGTCCTCTCAGAGGGTGAACCTTGAAATATCTTGACTGTTCCCAAGACATGGAAATTTGGAACAGCTGGCTATGCATTTAAATTCAACATGCCTTCCAAAATGGTGATTATATTTGGATACAACCTTCTGGATGCAACCTTTACCCTCTGTTTTATGTAGACATGACATCTAATGTCTCAATTTCTGAGTGAAAGAACAGTGGTAAATTTAATCCATGTAGACCTGAGGAAATAACTGAATTGTTGCCCCCTGAGAAGTATTAGTTAAGATGAAGAAAACAAGGAGCTGTAAGATGTACATCAGGTAGTGAAAACTGATGAGACAGAAGTAGCTATCACTGAAGAGGGAGCTATGAGAACAGAGGGAAGGCCACCAGGGAAGTTCTTTAAGGCCCAGGGTTGGGAGAGATTTTATTTAGTGTATTATCAACAGCCTTGGCAGACAAAGCATGAGCATGCTAATCACAGTACACAAAGCTGAGAGCCATCATCTGTACAAAGGAAGATCAGAACATCATACAGGAGCAGCTGTGGGACCTTAAGGACTACAGTAATGGAAATGGCACTAATGCAAGGGCTTGCCCTGATGGACTGCTAACAATTTCTACTGAATTCTCATCAGCTCATTAACTTGAAAGAGGGTGGGATGTGTGTGCTGATTTAGGCATATTGGTTAATGATCACAGGTGTCCACAGCTGATCTAACAGCAAGAAGGCAATGAAATCTGAGGAGACATTGGGAGTGACAGCAGATAAATAGTTGCGCTCTTATACAAGGGGTTAGTAATTACACTTCTGGATACAGCTCTGGTCACCCATATAGATGAAAGATGAATTCAAACTGAAACAAGTACAAGAAAGACTGACAAGGGGAGCAGGCTAGCTTGTCAAGTGAGAGAAGATGAAATGAGTTTGGCTTGCATACCCAAATAGAGTTAGGCAATAGAGAGAGCATAAAAAACAGCATAAGTGGTGTCTGTACGTGTGGCAGGACCATTTCCAACCTCAGGGAGTGAGAGCAATGCAAACCAAAGAGCATGGGCAAATAGGTGAGTAGGTGGCTTCCAGCTTGCCACTCTGGAGTGCAGATGCCAAGGAGAGAGTGCAAGACTAGATTGAGTACTTTGCCAAAATAATCTTCCAGCCTCAACTATTTTCAGCTGCAGGAATTCCTGAGCTTCAACAGTGGCTTTGTAAATAGAAGAGGGACCTTCCAGGCACATTGTAAATGAGTCCAGTTTGAGGCTGTTTGAAGACAGTTGAAGGAGCTTTTTATGAAAAACTGGCTCAACTTCTCTTTAAAATTTTATTTGAGTGCTTCTTGGATTTTAAACAGCTAACTCGCTATTAGATACCCTTTTATAATTTAAAAATAAATATACACAAACATTAGTAGCTATATATTGCTTTCTGGCACTCATAAATCTATTCTGACTACCAATCTTGTGGAGAGGAAGCTATTAGCATGGAAATATTTGAATTTACAGTTGATTTTCTGGGTATAATAGATACCTATCGAACTCTAAAACATGCTATGGTTACCTCAGATAAAACTTCAAGCTATGTAACAGCTCCTAAATGGCATATTTAAAAGACTTCCTTTCCTTTGCTGTTACAGGCTATTACGAGATCTCTGAAGTACCGGAGATATAAGAACCTATTGAGGAACTTGTCTAATTAATGGTATTATAGTGGGCAAAATAAATAGACAAATCCATTAAAAGGAGAAGCAAAACTTCAGATAACATGAAAAATGCATGTGCATCATTAATATTTTACATTGCTGCTTAGATGAAGATAAATGCATTTGATACAGCCTATCTGCAAATGGTTTAAATAGCAAATGTATATACATTAAAAGTCTTTATATATCAATTTGGCCAGTTTTACTTACAGTACATTGTACTTGTATGGAGACTGGGGTCCCTTGAGTTTTATTTGGAGTCTCTGTGAATAAAGTATGGAGTGTGAGAGGGATGCAACAACCAAACATTTAGTTTTCTTGTGCCTGTGTTTATAGATGACAAAATTCTCACTGCCTTGCAGCAGCTGCTAGATTTGGCCCTAAGCTGCCAAAAATGTCATCATAAAACTGCCTGTGGTTCCACAGTTTAACTTCAATGCCATATATTTGACTTCAGAAGATACTATTTTATTCATACCTCTGAAGGACCTCTCCTGTGAAGACAGGCTGAGAGTTGGGCTTGTTCAGCCTGAAGAAGAGAAGGCTCAGGGGAATCCTTAAAGCAGCCTTCTGATACCTAAAGGGGCCTACAAGAAATCTGCAGAGGGACAAGGGCATGCAGTGACAAAACAAGGGGGAATGGCTTTAAATTGACAGAGGGGAGATTGAGATTAGATATTAGAAGGAAATTCTTTCCTGTGAGAGTAGTAAGAATCTGGAACAGGTTGCCCAGAGACGCTGTGGCTGCCCCATCCCTGGTGGTGTTCAAGGCCAGGTTGGATGGGGCTTTGAGCAACGTGGTCTAGTGGAATGTGTCCCTGCCCATGGCAAGGGGGTTGAAACTGGATGATGTTTAAGGTGCCTTCCAGCTTTAACCATTCTATGATTCTGTGATTCTCGAAAGAGAAAGTATGTGTAAAGTTAGACAGCTAAGTCCATACTTAGCCACCTTATTACTGATTTTTTGGAGAGGCATACACATTTGCTAGGATCTGTGCATATTAAGTATACATGCCAATACAGTATTCTTAAATAACATGTTTTTCTAATTCCTAGACAGTTTGGAGCTGAGCAGCTGAGGCTAGCTGATCAATGGCAGATGACATAAAAAATTCCCTGTTTTGGAACTTACTTCACCTGCTTGATTCCTGTTGTGGTATAAGCCTAGCCGTAACTCAGAAAACCACGCAGTCTCTCTCTCACTCCCCCCACCCCTTCCTGCCCCCCACTCCCAGAGGGATGGGGAGGAGAATCGAAAGAATGTAACTCCCACGGGTTGAGATAAGAACAGTCCAGTAACTAAGGTATAACACAAACCACTGCTGCTACCGCCAATAATAATAATGACAAGGGAAATACAAGGAAAGAGAATACAACTGCTCACCACCTGCCGACCGATACCCAGCCCGACCCAAGCAGTGATCTAACCCTTCTGGGTAACTGCCCCCAGTTTATATACTGAGCATGACGTGCTGTGGTATGGAATACCCCTTTGGTCAGTTTGGGTCAGGTGTCCTGTCTCTGCTTTCTCCTGGCTTCCGCTCCTCCCTGGCAGAGCATAAGACTCAGGGAGTCCTTGGTCAGAGTAAACATCACTGAGCAGTAACTGAAAACATCGATGTCATCTATGCTGTTCCCAGGCTGAAAGTCAAAACCACAGCACTGCACCAGCTATTAAGAAGGAGAAAAATGACTGCTACTGCTGAACCCAGGACAATTCCCATCCTAGGTTAGCCAATCACTTGGTTCCTGCAAAGTCCATCTTCCTTGCCAGTGGATAGGGATTGCTTCTTTTAGCAGCTTCTAGCACTTTGAAGCTCTATGTGAAGAAGATCTTTAAGAGGTAATAAATTGATTACCAGAGATGGAAGCATGCCTTGAGGCTTCTCACTGTTTATTTTGCTTTAATGCTGCTAGTTTAATATTTTCACTGGTTTACTTTGTGTTTTGACAGCTTACAGTCAAGACCCACTTTTATATGAGTGCATATTTTTTGATCTGTTGATCTAAATGAAGAGTTCTGAGAGCATCAGCATGAAGAAAATACATTTCTAACAATTTGTCTCAATTTTGACATCCAAAAGGGTATAAATACTGGATGAAAGTTCCTCTGTCGTTGAGAATTTCACATCTGTGTGCTTTTTCTGGTGCGGTCAAGAGTGGAGTTTAAGGAGTTTCAGTCTTTTATCTGTGAGAGCACAGACTGGATTCCTCTCCATCCACTCAGCTATCAATTCTCACAGCATTTATAGAGACTTACTATCTTTGAAGCTTTCATATTATTTTTTCAAAGTTTCTTCAAATTGGCCAACAGTCTAGAAGTTTATTGCTGGAGGTGAGGAGGCAAACTTGTGCACAGGTACATAGGCAGTACAAACTCTTAAACCTAACTTTCTTCGGGAATACATCTAGTGAGTAGCATAATTGTATAATTATGTATAATTGTAAAATTATTATTGTGAATTGTATAATTTTCATAATATTAAGGACAGCCAAAATCTGCCTTCTCTTTCCCTTTTTTTCCTTTCCGTATAAGAGCGTGTGAACTTTCACTACCCTCTGCTATAATGCTGTGGGCCGAAGGCTTTAGGAGGTTGGCACATAAAATCTTACTTATCAAAATGAGAAGTATTTTGCTGAGTGACCTGCTCAGTTTTTTGGAGATGTCATCTATTTACGCTTGTAACAGCGCCAAATGGAGTGGTTTCTAAAACTGAACAGCAGTCAATTTATTTTCAGGTACCACTCCATTTGGGATTGCAGTTAGGAAACTAGAGCTGCTCTCCAGCACAGGAAACTGGGAAGGTCATGCTCCCAAATTCTTGACATCTTGATGAAGGACTGTAAACTACTGCTGTCGCTACTGCAGATCATTTTAACCTAACCAGAATGAAGTAATTATGAAATCCTCCCAAAAAATCATGAATATTCATGGATCAATTGCACACATTTGAAGTTAATTTTTATTTGAGAAAATAATCCTGGTATTTCACTCTCGGTACCTGTGAATCAAGCACTCCTTGCAAGCAAAGGGCAAAGCACTATTGATCGCTGTTTAGGCTCACGGGTGCCACTGTGTGCCCAGGCAGGCTGCCTCTTTCTGGGCAGTGTGGGAATGCTTGGTGCAGCAGCGAGTAGCCTTTCTGTCCCACTCCAAATTGCCGTGGTGTATTCAGCGTTGCTGCTGAAAGTGTCACCTAGCTGTGTGGGTAATGCAAGAGTTGTGCCGGTCTCTAGGTACGTGCTTGCTTGCACTAAAAAGAGAGTTAACGTGGCCACTTCCCTGCTTCTCTGTATGCGCTGTCACTGGTGGTGGCTCTTTAGCCAATGGCACTGGCAGCAGCTGAGCTGCAGGGAGCTGAGGCCTTCTGAAAGACAGCCCCATTGCTTAGCCTCTTGAATGCAGAGTGGAGAGCCTTGCTTTAATCAACCTACTGCTTGACCCTGTGAAGGCAGAGGGAGCTTGGGGCAGCAGCGCCGCAAGCAAAGACACTGAACAAAGGGAGTGGATCCTGCTCTTCCTGCTGATGGAGGGGTGTTGGAAATGCCCTTGCTGGGTGTCTCTTTGCTGTGCTCTTACCTGGTGTGAAGGTGGTTTCCAGAATGTGTCCTCAGCAGATTGGCAGGGGATGTTTCCTCATGCTGCTTTCTTGTGCGTTTTCTCCTATCTCTGCTGTATGGGCATAGGCACTGGCTTGCCGCATTCCACTCTTTCCCTTCCCAGTGCTCCTGCTGTGCTTTCAGATTGCAGGCAGGCTGAAAGAAACAGCGAGCAAGCTCGTAAGCTGCTCCAGTTGCTCTTCCATAGCAGATATGACTGTTGCCTACTCATATAAAGCAACCAAATAGCTTTGTAGAGATAAGTTGAGCCAAACTTGTGGTTGCTGTAATGCTTCCAAGTAAGAGAGCCAAAAAAGGAGGGGCAGGGTGGGGAGGGAAGGCTTTTTACTTCCCTCTGTGTGTGTACCTTGGTAGAAGTTAGCACAGAGCCTGGCCACATGCAGAGTCCTTAAATTATTTAAAATCTGGATCATTAGTGGGAATTTTTAACTGGTTTAATGATGGGATTTTTTTTCTCCTGTAAATCACAATATTTATTGCACACGTTTTCTTGACCAGTGGCATTGCTGGTTTGGGGAATCTGGCTCTAAATCCAGCATAAAGCTGCGGAGCCTAATTAGCTCCCTGGATTAATTGAGCTTCTGTTTTTCAGCTAGAATTTATTAGGAGCTGGCACTTTAATGAGGCAGACCACTAGGATCCTTTTCCTTTTTTATTATCTTTGATTAGCTTTGTTTGTGTGTCTTTAATTCTTGCTTGTGAATGATGTTTGGCTCTGTGCTGAGAGTTGGAGTACAGATGGGAGAAATCATTTTGTCCATTTTTAGTGCAGTCCTCTCTCTGAAACCATCATTGGTCTCCAGCAGAGCTGTGCTCCCAACCACCTCCTCCCTCTCACCCCAACACATGTACCTTCTGTGACTTTAAAGTACATCTGGATTTCTGAGCTCTCATTGAGGTAACACACTGACCTGTAAATAATAGTTTATGTCTTTAGCTTGATATTGCCATGTACTCTTTAATGCATAGGTAAAAGTGAAGCTGCTTTGTGACTGCTTCATTGGAAGATATTATGTAAGATACTGTAAGATATTGGAAGATACTGGAAGATATTATAGGGTCTAGCCTGGAGAAGAGAAGGCTGCGTGGAAACTTCATAGCAGCCTTCCAGTATCTGAAGGGGACCTATAGGGATGCTGGGGAGGGACTCTTCATTAGGGACTGCAGTGATAGGACAAGGGATAACGGGTTCAAACTTAAACAGGGGAAGTTTAGATTGGATATGAGGAGGAAGTTCTTTACTGTAAGGGTGGTGAGGCACTGGAATGGGTTGCCCAGGGAAGTTGTGAATGCTCCATCACTGGCGGTGTTCAAGGCCAGGTTTGACATAGCCTTGGGTGACATGGTTTAGTGTGAGGTGTCCCTGCCTATGGCAGGGGGGTTGTAACTAGATGATCTTGAGGTCCTTTCCAACCCTAACTGTTCTATGATTCTATGGTTATGGATAAGCTTGAGTTGCTGACATCATTCAGTGGGACCTCCAGAGATTGGGGCACTTCTATGCCATTTTTGGATAACAGGGTCTTCCTTGGCTGTTTTGTAGGCCGTCTATGTTTCATCAGCTTTGGGAGCAAGTTTTGTGCAAAAGTTACAACTCTTGAATGAACCCTTTTATGGTGTGATGTTGAGTCTGTTTCAAGGAATCAGAGTAGCTGCAGCTATTGAGACTCCTTCTGTCATTAATTTTTTTTTCTGTCTTTGCTGAAAAGAAACAAAAGATGCTATTTTGTGCATCTGCCACATGCTCGTGTGTTGTCACAAGCATAAGGATGCTCTGCAGTATGAGATTTGCACACAGGCTCTTAAAAGGTAAGAATTTTAGGGAAACACCCCTACATTTCATATGGATTTTGTAATACTAGAATTTAAGTATAAGTTCCTATTATCACATAGTTGGCTGCAATAACACTTTTCTCCCACTCTTGACTGCTGCAGTGTCACATGCCTTCCAGATGTGGATGCGATTTTGCCAGTACATGAACCTGAGCACAGTATCCCCTCAGTGCAGTCCTTTCAGCTGGCTCCCCCTTCCCCTGTGCAGTGAGCACAGCTTTCTGGGCTTTGTCGGTATGCTTCATACAAGATAACTAACTGCAGTGGTGGTGGAGATTTGCACTTTGCTTAATTTTCCCTGTAAGGCTAGTCAGCTTCCACCTGGAATGAGTTCATTATTTCCCCAATGCCTCATTTCACCAGGTGAAGGATTCCCTGGGTTAAAGGTCCAACACGTTACCCATCTTTCTTCAACTGCCTCGCTTCGTTCTGCAAACAGAGCCAGGCTTACATGGCTGAACCACCGAGGGCTTTATCACTCCACCTGGCCCCATTTTAACTGTGTCTACACACATTGCTTCCATTTCATCTCTCCCTCTATTGAAATTCTTAACAGAAAGTAGAGAAATAGCTAAGCAAACTATACTGGTTCATCATGAACTCAGCTGTTACACACCTGTAACATCCGCTGATGGGTTTGTGCCTTTTAAGCAATAAGCTGCCTCTGTAGATACTATTTCTATGCAATAAGAGCCAAAACCAAATGGAGTATTTATATGGTTCCCTTGTTATGCGAGCATTTATAAGTATGAATAAAACAGTGCATCAGCACAAGGGAGAAGAGTCAAGACTTCATGATCAAAAATAACTGCCGTAGTTACTGAGATTTTTCCTTTGACATAACTTTATAAATAATTAGATTACAAGACACCTGAGGGCATACATCATCTGATCCTGTAACAATAACACCTTGAGGGAGTTGACAACTTCCTCCTTTTGGCCAAGTGCCTAGGAAGACGCTAAGGTATATGATTAATAGAGAGCACAAACACACACCCGTGCATGTCCTAAAGCTTAGTTATAATATTGTATTGTATCCCTTGTGGAATGTTATTATTTCTATTCCTGATGGTGCTGCTGTTGTCACAGAATAACCAAAATCCTCATAACAGGGGGGTGAGAAGAAGGGAAAGATAAAGGAAATATTTCTTATTAAGGTGGGGGGACCTCAAAACAAAGCATATAATAGAATTGGCTGAATAATTGCACAGAAAAATCATTATTCCAAGACTTTAGCTGGATCTTCCTGTCTAGTATTCCCTCCTTTTGTTGAACAGTCATGTGTTTGCCTCTCCCATATAGAGAATGGGATGCTGGGCAATGAAAACTCCTGCAAATTTCTGAACATAATATGTATCCTTATTACTTCATTTTCTATTCATGAATTTTATTTTGCAGCCCTAAACAAAAACAATTACCATTTACCTCTTTCTATGTAGTTCACTTCAAACACATTGCTGCACAGATTCTCATAAAGCTGAAGGACCTGACAGAGGAAGGCACTGCCCATGCTATGGCCCCTCACCCTGGTCTGCACCTCATCTGGGCAGCATGATGCAGTCAGCCATGCCAAATTATGGCAGGGTTATAGGGTTCTTCTGCTGGGTATCAGTGAGCAGCTGGGGGGACTCAAGTGGGAAGGACGTTGGAGGTCAGGCAGTGACAATGGAGGATGTTAGTGGGAGCAAGAGATGAGAAAAGAGGGGATTAGTACTAGGAGAATGTCTAGCAGTGATACTGGAGACTGGCAACGTCTGGTGTAGCTGGTTAGACCACAGCAGGATGAAATGGAGCTCTGCTGGGCTGTTTGGGCAAGGAGCTAAGTGTTTAGGATGTTAGGTGTGTGGATCATATTGTGATAAGAGTAAGAAGGTTGGATGAGGAAAGCCCTGGATAGGCACTGGTAGAAGGCAACAGGATGATGAGAGAAGAACATGGCAAAAAAGGATGCGAGCACATGTGAGCACAGCTCTCCTACGGCATTGGAAAGGATTGTGATGCTCCTGACTCTTACTGTCTTTCTGCAAGCAGCAAATACTAGCAAAAACCTCATGGTAAATTGGGAGTCATGTCCTTTTTCTCTATTAGTCCATACTAAAGGTGGCAGCCAGCTGTTGCTGCCAGCTAGACAGCTAGTTCAGCAGCTGAGGCTTTTTAGTACATACGAAGGTTCCAGGCTTGCTGATGTCTCATTGAAGTGTAAACACAAATCCACATGAAATTACATGAAATACATATAACAGCATTCAGATTGTGAAATCAATCACTACAGGGGCAGGAAATGTCAAAATCATGGTTCTCCTGGCAAACTTACTTTGGCCGCATGGGCTATATATTGTATTGTCTTGCAGGATTTGCCCCTCTTTCCCCTCCCCAGTTATTATCTTTTCAAGTTAGGTAAAATACCTGCTTCCTGCTTTAGAGATGAATCAGGGCTGTACAGTGATGAGGTTGTCCATAAATTTCTTCCCTAGTTTGTAGCAGAAGTTTGAAGACATATGGACAATGGGATGAGAGCTGTGGAAGAGAATGGACGTATTCTGAGGGGAGCTTATACTGCCCTCAGAATGGTCTCTGCCAATGCATTTCTAAAGTTTTCAAATGGCTACTAATTGTAAGTTCCTGGTTTTCTGGGTACTCAGATTGAGAACCAGCTGCCCCATTTTCTCTGCAAGAGAAGTCAAAGTTAGCTGTACTTTGAATATAAAAGACTATGTAATGCTCAGTATTCTGAAAGATCAGTGCTTCACACCAAACACCTGTACTTAAGTGAAGTCTTCAGTGCTGCAGATATTTTCAGAGGTTTATATACCTTGCCTCAGACGCATTCATCAGATACTGCATTGATGAGTACCACAGGAAAAAAAAAACAACCCACAAACCTCTGAAAAAATCAGTCATTCTAGATTCAGATCTGAGTTTCTATAGACCTAACAGTAGATAAAGCACAAAGCTGCACATTAAAAGGCAAGGATTAAATTACAGACTGGATAATGTCTTGTTCAGTGAGCACTGTTTATCTCGTGCAGTGATTGAGACAGGGGTCTAGTGGTAAAGTAGTATCCAGTCATGAAATTAAAGAATTTGACTTAATGCAAGTGGGATTTATGCAATTTCCAAGGAAACGTATCATGATCTTCACAAATTCTTCACTATAAGGGTGGTGAGGCACTGGCACAGGTTGCCCAGAGAAGCTGTGTCTGCTCCATCCCTGACAGTGTCCAAGGCCAGGTTGGACACGGCTTTGAGCAAACTGTCTAGTGGAAGGTGCTCCTGCTCATGTCAGGGGGGCTGGAGTTTGATGATCTTTAAGGTCCCTTCCAAACCAAACCATTCTATGATTCTATGATCTTGGATACTTCATTCTTCAATGTAAGATTCTGTATTGTTTGAATCTGGGTATGATTAATGATTCGTGAGGAAGGAAAATACAGATATATATGAGGAGCATGAAAATGCACATTTTTCCTTCTTACTGGGTAAGTCAAAGGACTAACTTAAACAGATTCCAGTTTGCATGGTGAAGTCTCCGAGGAGAAAACACAAAGAGCACTGCTCACTGCAGCACCACCACGTCTCAGTTTTGTGGAGGTTTAATACCTGCTAGAGTTCCTTAAAGTAGCTATTGAGAGATTCAGAAAATAGCGCTACAAGATCTTCAAGAGCTGCTGTAACTTGAGAAGGTGAAAATAAGGAGAAGGTAAGGGAGCAGCATGAAGAAGAGAGAGCTCCTCCCCATGTGGAGGGCTGCTAGTCCATGGAATGAACTAGAACTTTCTGCCTAGCTATCTGCACAGTTCTTCCTTTCTGGTTCCTCTATACCGTACCTACTGACATACTTCCTAAAGACATCTGAGTTTAGTGTCCTGTCCCCATGCCTTCTGCCTCTGGACTTTTCCAAAACTAGAGCTTTGCATACCTTATTTTTGGATTTTACCTGTTGCTGTAGCCATGATCATCTAAGGAGTTAGGCAAGAAATTGTTTACAAGTAAGGGTAATATATTTTATTAGGCCATGTGGTGCTGTTAGAAAAATGAGGCAACTTTTAAGCACTGAAAAAGCTACAGAATTGACTGATATATACAGGCTTTGGAGTCTAAATGTGGTATTCTGACCCCATCTTCATTGTTCTCTGTGTGTATACATGATGGGTTATAGTAAATTTCTGAAACTATAAAAATATTTGTTGGTGGGATAGAGCTACATTTAAAATGAGGACAGGTATATAAACGGGGCCATTGTGCTTCTCTGGCATATAATTTTATTGCTCTTGGAGCAGAATAGAAATGGGCCATAGCATTCCTGAAGATCTCCCATCTTCCATAAAGACGCTGGTGCATTTCACTATGCTGCTATGAGAAATCTGTGACCTTCTGCAAGCCAGCCTTTGCTTAACACAAAGCAATATGCACCCTGGAGCAGCAGCCCTTCTGTGAGTTTCTTCAAAACTTCCTGTGTTTTAGTTTAGTTTGCACAGCGAGATCAACAAAGACCTTCCTTCTCAAAGCTCTTCCAGTGCAGAAGTGCAGACCTTCTTTTTGTAAAACCTACTTTCACAAGAAATTTTGCTTTTGCAAATGCCAGTTCATGAATCACCTAATAAAACAATTCAGAGCCTTTCTTTTCTCCAGGCAGAAATGCCATGTCAGCATTCAGAAGAACAAAGCATCTACTTTGTTTCTTACACTGTCTGTCGAGCAAATTTCATTGAGACATACAAAATATTTTACTAATATTTTACTTAATGAAGATAGGGTGAGTTAAAAATTAAGCCACACATTTTTGTGTTATTATGTTCTCCTTGATTTTCTTCTTTTCTTTAGAAGTTAGTAGGTGCTGCTGCAAGAGATCAGTGAACCTTGAACAGATGACCTTTTCCTGTGACAATGTCCAGAACTGACAAAAATCTCTTTAGCAAATTTCTTCAATTTTATTTTATTTTCAGTGTAAACTAGTGACACAAAGGCTATTATTTTGTCTTGGTGCAAAGTGAAGTTGATAGTCAAGATGCAGACTGTGCTGAATGAGCAAACTGAAATTAGAAATTAGCATTGGCTGGGCTTATTTGCAGCTTGGTTTCAGGCTTTAATCCTAAACAAATCTGCCCTTTAGTTCCTATCAATATATGTCAGAGGATCATTTGAATTATAGATAGGTATTTCCTCTGTATCATCATTCTTCTTGCAAGTGTGTATTTCAGTACAAGGCAGATAGCAGAGATTATTTTATATTCATAATGCATATACCTCTAAGAGAAGCATGCTGCAGTGTGCTGATGCTGGCTGCATGGGTTATGTATTCTCAGGAGGCCAACATGTTCAAAATGTATTCTTTTGCCCTTTCCCCTGTCGTCTCATGTTTTGCTGTGATAGAAGCACTAGCAAATGAAAGGCTTGTTATTGATTTCTGTGCAGATGTTCATAATTTCTGTGTAACTCTGCATTGGTTGGAAATAACCGATATACAAAATTTGACATCTTGATTATTCCTTGATGGAAAGGAGGGCCACTAACCTGAGATACGGCAGGTTATTAACTCTGGATCTGTGGATTCAAAGCAGCCTTAGGTCACAAGTGAGTGAGACTGTCTCAATATAGTCTTTCTGGATGTTTGTTTGTGTCTCAAAGACACGAGATTGCCTTCAATGTGACTGGAGCAGATGGAAGAAGAAATCCTGAAACAAAAAATGTTTTACTTCCAGTATTGCTAGCCTAGCTGAAATTGCAAGTACTGGAAATCTCAAGAGAGGCACACTTTGTGAGCTTCTCGGGTTTATTGCTAGTTGCATCAAAATATGAATCCCAAATGCTGTTATTTATTCAATTAAAAAGAGAGGATCAAGAATTTTTATGCTTATCTGTCAGTCTCATCCAGTGGGCATAGTTTCAGTTCCCAGCACTTGCAGCTTTATGCAGAGTTCCCACGAGCAGGAAAGGATAAGTGGACGACTAAGGGCAAACAAGCACCATTGGCCTTTATTGGATATTAATGAGGGAGTATCAAAAATCTGATCCCCAGCCACTGAAGGTATTGCTATCATTACAACAGTGAAATACATTTCTTCAGCAATAGGAAAATGCCAGGCTGTTGCTGTCTTTGCTTTCAGCCATACGTAACTATCATCCACAATCCACAATGTAGGAGAGGCTCTCTTCAAAAGGATGCCATTCCCCAACTAACCCTCCAGTTAGCCTGTACGCCTTTTAGCTAAAGCTATCTTTAAAAATTAAATGGTGCATTTCTGACTACATGATTAGAGGATCACCACAGAGGTGTTATACATGCATCATTGTGCTATTAAAATTCATATTCTTAGTCCAGTCACACACAACCCCACAGAAAAGTATCAGCATTTCAAAAGCTATCTTATGCTGAAAAATAGAGTAAACAGCAAGAACAGAAAATTTGATTTCTGCCTCAGTGGAAGAGAAGATCTAATATGAAAGAACAACTGTGCCAAGTTTTTAAGGCTTGATTGTTTTGTATTTCACTGGTATGACCAGCAAAATTAATTTCAGTGGTTTAACTATTATTGAGTTACCCAGTGCCCTAGAAGGCAAGAAAAAATCTGAGTTCTCTAATCTAATTCATTACTTCTTGTCCTTCAGAGCTGGGCCAAAGTTTGCTTGTACACTATGCACTGGAAAAGGGCAGCAGATGTTTGCTTCAGTGGCTCCTTCACAGTTAGTCTCCAGCACTGGTCTGCTTTTCTGTATTGGCATTAGTAACAATACAGAAGAACTGAGGCCAGAAGAAGACAGAAAGCAGGGATTGGGAAGAGGAAAGGTGTTTAAATTGTAGTCCAGGGTCTTTTGGCATGCTCAGCTGCAGAAATAACAGAATGCAAACCTAAGGAAGGATACTAATTAGAATTCCATTGAATGGAGAAAAAAATGTTGCTAAGATCAGCATCACAGTGGTCAAAGTGAAACCTTGCTCACTAATGTAGCCTTAATTCATTTCATTTTACAGAGACAGCAAGCTCACCATGTTGCTTCGGGAGTCCTTGGGGAACATGAACTGCCGCACCACAATGATAGCTCACATTTCAGCCACCGCGGGGAACTACGCTGAGACACTGTCCACCATCCAGATTGCATCAAGGGTCCTCAGGATGAAGAAAAAGAAAACTAAGGTAAGACACTATATAACTCCCTTCTTGTAATGGTGGAGGAGGGAGGAAGAAGGACCCTGAAAGATCCTTAACAGAGTAGTGTGTAACAAAATCAGTAATTGATTCCAAAGCGTGTGGGCTGTATGTACCTTGTCCTAGGCAAGTGGTTTAGAGCACATAGCAGAGACTAGGAGGGGTAAGTGCTTCAGCTTCAGATACAGAGGAAAGTGTTCAGGCATCTGCTATAGCAGGTTTGTAAGCTGGCCTTATTTAATGGTATAGCTGTCAGAGAGCATTTGTTTTCAGTTATGCTTTTAGTGCTACTGAAATAAGGAGTGAGAATGCTGTAAAGTCAAATAAAATTGGGATTAATTAAGAATTAGATTCTCTGCTTCTCAGAGAGAGCTCCTGCAAAGTAAATGCAAAGCACTGTGTCCATTGCCAGTACTGATGATCCTGTTATTCCCACTGCTTCTAAATATGGATGATAGATTTTCCAAGAATTAGAGTGAGGATGGGCTGTATCCACTTTCATGTTTTAGAGTTCTTGTTCCTTCTGTGCAGTTTATAGTGTGAATTGGGCACAACGAGTGACTATGGATTGACAAAATCTTTTTTGTCACTGTTTCGAAGCGAGGCAAGTGAAGGGATTCAGTCCACACATCATCACAGCAGTCTCCAGAGAGTTCTGAGTGCACATTATACAATTCCATACACTGGTAGTATGATCAAATGGGGATTTCCTTTATTTTCTGTGCCTTGTGTAATGAGTTTTCTTGTTCCTCTTCACAAAGTACACACACACACACAAAATCAGCAAAGCCTTTGACAAATAATCTGATTTCTTTGTCTGGGGTCAGTTAAGGGAGAGATCCAAATTCATTTGATCAGTACATTTTTTTTGGAAGTCTCATGATTTTGAGTGGGACACAGAGCTGGGGCATTGGGTTCTCCACTGAACACTGTTGCGTGTTTGCTGTAGGGCTATAGATAAGACTTAAGAGTTCTGTGCCTTAGTTTAATTTCCCAGTTTAGATATGACTGCGACGTTTTTGTGTATGTGCTTTGCGCAAGGAGCTGTTTGCAATGCTGAAATGTCGTGGTCTCTCTCTCTCATATTGCAGTACACTTCGAGTTCTTCTGGAGGAGAGAGCTCCTGCGAGGAGGGCAGGATGCGGAGGCCAACCCAGCTGAGGCCTTTCCATTCTAGAAACACTGTTGACCCAGACTTCCCTATTTTGCATTTATCAAGTGATCCTGATTATTCTTCCAGCAGTGAGCAGTCATGTGACACAGTGATTTACGTTGGCCCCAATGGCACTGCCCTTTCTGATAAGGAACTGACGGATAATGAGGGTCCCCCTGACTTTGTTCCCATAGTTCCTGCTCTTCAAAAGACAAAAAACGAGGGCAGGTTGGAAGAAGTTAGTGAATCAGGGCCCAGCACATCTGAAAGAGACTGCCTGAAGTGCAACACCTTTGCAGAGCTCCAGGAGAGGCTGGATTGTATAGATGGCAGTGAAGAGACCGACAAATTTCCCTTTGAAGAGATGCCTGCTCAATTTAGTTCAGACCAGAAGTCAAAGTGCTCTGTCTCAAGCCAGCTGGCAGAGCTTAGCCACTTACCTGAACCAGATAAGGAAGATACAATGCCAGAATGTCAGTATCCTGATAGAGCAGCCAAGGAAAATATAAATGTAACACCCAGCAGAACCAAGAGAAATCACTCCCCTGTTCCTTCTGGAGCTCTTACTAATGTTTCAACTCCTTCTTCTCCCAGGAGTGTAACAGGCAGCTCTAGTAAAGAGCTTAGCTCTTGTCAGTTAGCACACAGCACCAGCTTGCAGAGCAGCAGAGAAGGTCTCAACACCTGTGGATTTGTGGAAGGCAAACCTCGGCCAATGGGTTCGCCCAGGCTTGGCATTGCAAGCCTCTCCAAGACATCTGAGTACAAGCCACCAACTTCTCCTTCCCAGAGGTGCAAGGTCTATACACAGAAAGGAGTTCTGCCCAGCTCCACTCCCCCACCAGCTCCTCTGAGTAAGCATACTGGGATGACGTCTAATGAATCTTTATTGCAGCCAGAAATCCGGACCCCACCTGTAGGCATGAGCCCTCAGATCATGAAGAAGTCAGTGTCCTCCAGCAATGGGGATTTTGAAGAGACCATTCTTGATGAAGATCAGCAACAAAGCATTTCCCCAGAATCCAAGAAGGAGATTCTGAGCACCACCATGGTGACTGTGCAGCAGCCGTTAGAGCTGAATGGAGAGGATGAGCTGGTGTTCACCCTTGTAGAAGAGCTAACCATTAGTGGTGTCCTTGACAATGGGCGCCCAACCAGTATCATCAGTTTTAATAGTGACTGCTCTGTGCAAGCTTTGGCCTCTGGCTCTAGGCCAGTCAGTATTATCAGCAGCATATCTGAAGATCTTGAATGTTACTCCAGTGCAGCTCCTGTGTCTGAAGTCAGTATCACACAGTTCCTTCCACTTCCAAAGCTGGGCCTGGATGATAAACCCCAGGATGATGGCAGCAGGCGTTCATCCATCAGCTCATGGTTGAGTGAAATGAGCACAGGGAGCGATGGTGAACAGTCGTGCCACAGCTTCATAGCCCAGGCATGCTATGGACATGGGGAAGCAATGGCAGAACCCCCTGTCTCTGAGTTTGCGAGCACCATACAAAGTGCCAGCATGATTTGTTTAAGTGACAATCAGAAGCCAGTGACTGACAACATGCTTATACTGTCAGAAATGGGGGAGGAAGCTTTCGGCAAAGTGCCTCCCATCAAAGGCTGTAAAATATCAGCACTAGGGAAAACTACTGTCACAATCAAAAATACTGCAAGCCTCAGAAGCTGTGAAGGCTACATCCCTATGAAGACAAACATTACTGTGTATCCATGTATTGCTGTTAATCCCTTCAAAACACAAGACACTGATGATGCTGTACCAGCAGTAACTGCAGACCCGAAGGTTGCTCATCCCCATGACAGGAGAGAATCCAGTGCTAAGATGGATATCAAATTTGAAGATCCTTGGTTGAAGAGAGAAGAAGATGTAAAGAAAAACTGCTCTGGGAGCAGTGATGGGCCAAGGCCTGACACGGCCACAGTTTCAGTCAAGGCTGAGCACAGCACAAAGCAGTCCTCAGTGGACAGGTTTAGCAGCAGCAGTGGGGACACCTCTATTTCCCCAGGATCTGACAGTCTAAAGAGGATTGTGGATGGGTGTGAGGTGGCAGTGTCTGGCTCAGCAACCCAAAGCCCTGTTCATTCCAGTGATGGCTTGAAGAATGGTAGCCTACCTCGAGGGCTTCCGAAGGCAAGCAAGCTGGAGGATCCTGACAGTCACCTCCATCCTACTGCCACTGACAACAGTGGAGGCAGCTCTCCTGCCCTCCCCCAATTTTCTAAGGCTAGCCTTGACAGGAAAATGGTCTCTCCCAAACACTGTGTTCTCACTCGTCCCAAAGGGACCCCTCCTCTGCCACCAGTCAGAAAGTCAAGCTTGGATCAGAAGAACAGAGCCAGCCCCCAGCACAGTGCAGCCAGCAGCATCACAAGCAGTCCCTCCAGCCAGCCTGGGTCCTTCCTGGCTAGCTTCCCTGAGGAGCTGAATGTCAAACAGAAAGGCCCTGGTATTGACAGCAACTGTGGCAACAGCAGCAGCAAGCTCTTCAGTGCCAAATTGGAGCAGCTCGCCAGCAGGACCAACTCCCTTGGGAGGTCCACGGGGAGTCACTACGAGTGTTTGTCACTGGAAAGAGCAGAAAGCCTGTCCTCTGTGAGCTCCAAAATGAGCCCTGGCAAAGACACCACCATGCCTCGCACCGGGAGGAGCCTCAGCCGTAGCGTCATGTCCTCACCCACTAACTCGGGCCTCTCCCAGTCGGCAGGTGCCTCTCCAAAAGCCAGTCAGTCAAAGATCTCTGCCGTCAGCAAGCTCCTGCTGGCAAGTCCTAAGGCCCGCAGCCTATCCGCCTCTGCCACCAAAACTCTCAGCTTCTCAACCAAGTCACTGCCTCAGTCCGTAGGGCAGAGCTCCAGTTTGCCTCCAAGTGGGAAGAACATGTCCTGGTCAATGCAGTCCCTGAGCAGAAACCGCGGCTCCAGCCTCGCTTCTAAATTACCCCTTCGGGCCGTCAACGGGCGGATTTCAGAGCTGCTCCAAGGGAGTGCCAGTGCCAGAGGCTTACAGCTGCGGGGAAGCCCAGAGGCAGATGAGCGTGGGGGCCTTCCTGAAGATGAGAAGCCAGCAATTCACATGCTGCCTTCACCTTACAGCAAGATCACCCCTCCTAGGAAGCCTCACCGCTGCAGCAGTGGCCACGGGAGTGACAACAGCAGTGTCCTTAGCGGGGAGCTGCCCCCTGCCATGGGGAAAACAGCCCTCTTTTATCACAGCGGGGGGAGCAGTGGCTATGAGAGCATGATGAGGGACAGTGAGGCAACGGGGAGTGGCTCTTCAGCACAAGACTCCATGAGTGAGAACAGCAGCTCCATGAGTGGCAGGTGCAGAAGTCTCAAAAATCCAAAGAAAAGATCAAATGCAGGTAAGCTTGTAGTGGTGTGAAAGAGGGATGCAGACCAAAGCAGATAACTAGTACATGGCGGGGAGGTTAGCCCTAAAGGTGAGCTAATTCAGTACCAGCTATATCACTTAGCAAAGAAGTGAGGCCAGGGTAAGTGTCCTAGGCTTCAAGTCTCTTCATTTTGGAACGTGCACAAATCCTATGTGGTCACATTGCCTTTGCAGTGGAGTCTCTCCCTCCCCCATTTCATTTAGGTTTACCTTACATGAGCAGAAGAACATTTATCCCTAAAACTGGTTAGTATTGCCAATGGCAACCACATTCAAATATGTTTCACCAGCACAATATCAGAGTCTTGCTGAATATCAGTATCTGTTGTGAGTCCACTTCTGCTCCTTGCGTGTTTTGGATGCCTAAAAGTACAAGATACCCCACAGCTGACACCACTGCAGAATTCCTTCTTCCCACCTAGAAGATGGAATGAAGTTGTGCTCATACCCTTTATAAATGTCATCCTGCCTCTGAGACTCTTGTTTTTAAGTTTTGAGTTGAGACTCCTTCTTTTCCTAGTAATTTATTGATAACAAATAATAAATTACATTAATAATAATATCTGAGAACTACTGCACTGCAGCACTTGCAAATCTGAAACTTTTTAGTGATCATAGAGAGGATCGGAAAGACTTCATCTTTATTCAGATAGAATCATAGAATCATAGAATAGTTAGGGTTGGAAAGGACCTTAAGATCATCTAGTTCCAATCCACCTGCCAGGGGCAGGGACACCTCTCACTAAACCATGCCACCCAAGGCTATGTCCAATCCAGCCTTGAACACCACCAGCGAGGGAGCATTCACAACTTCCCTGGGCAACCCATTCCAGTGCCTCACCACCCTTACAGTAAACAATTTCTTCCTCATATCCAGTCTAAACTTCCTCTGTTTAAGTTTGAACCCATTACCCCTTGTCCTCTCACTACAGTCCCTCATGAAGAGTCCCTCCCCAGCATCCCTATAGGCCCCCTTCAGATACTGGAAGGCTGCTATGAGGTCTCCATGCAGCCTTCTCTTCTCCAAGCTGAACTGGCCCAACTTTCTCAGCCTATCTTCATACGAGAGGTGCTTCAGTCCCCTGATCATCCTCGTGGCCCTCCTCTGGACTTGTTCCAACAGTTCCATGTCCTTTTTATGTTGAGGACGCCAGAACTGCACTCAATACTCCAAGTGAGGTCTCACAAGAGCAGAATAGCTTTCACAGTACATCAGGACTTTAAATTGCAAGAGCCTCATGGGTCATATCAAGTGTATGTGAAGTTGCAACTACTACATCTTCTCACCTGTACAAGTTTCAGAAAATGGTAGGACAGGGATGGGGATTAGTTATCAGCTGGGGACTGCACCTTTTCCCTGAGTGCTGTTTTTCCAACCCAAAGTGTAAGTCTGGCCTAGCCTACACTTGAGAAATAATAAAAGAGGACGTTGGCATTGAAACTGGTGTGCACAAGTATGTAAAATACCTGTGATTACTTATCCTACAGTAGTGCTGGCTATCTGAATTGTGTTATTCTCATAGAGTTCCTAACCCACCAGCCATTCCATTTGCTGGGATACTCAACTCTGTTATTCAATTGCAGTGAATGAACTGAATAATGAGTAACTCTCCCTTTCTTTATGTTCTTGACTGTGGGAGCAGGAAGAACATGTGCAGCACAGATGTGAATACAATAGATACTGCTATTAAAACCATATCCATAAGTGCATGGCTGATTGTACCTGTTCAGAGGATGCATCTGAAAGTGGTCACTCTACATGGTGCAAGCACAGACCAAGTGATGACATAATCTTTCTTAAGTTAACTTTGCATCCTATCCCTTCAGTTTACATGGTAATTGATTTTCATCTTTCTAAGGAGCTCTAATAGCTCCTTTCAAATATAAACTGTTAAATGGTAACTTGCAAGAAAATAGATAGATGATTTTTATGTTGTGGAAAAGGAAGACAAAGCTGTCCACAGAGATGACATTTGTGTGTGTGTGCTGACAAATGGATTGTGTCTGGTGAAGAAGCTGCCCGTATAATATGGGCTTCTACCATGGGACATTTTGATGCAAAAAATTATCAAGTTCTGTGAAAACCGGCAGCTGTGCAGATGTGCAACAGAGAGGAAATGGCAATCTAGATTTGTCCTCATTAAACACTAGAGAATATACCCCGATCTCTAGGGGAGATACTTTAAAAAAATACCCTGAGAAAAGCTTCAGGCAGAGATTCTTTAAACTCCAGAGTTCATCTCAAACAGTAGAAGATGAGGATTTGTTTACTCTGATGCTCATAAAACTAGTTGCTTCATTTCATTTTTCTCTGCTTTGATAACACATTGGTGGCTGGACAAGGCTAGAGATATGAAGAAGAAAAGCATTGTCCCAGTGTTGATGGTTGATGATAACAGGAGAGCTTCAGGTCTGTGATGTACTTTATATCAGGATTATATTTTGGCTCAGAATTTTGGCTTTTGATAGCCCCTGGGCAGGACTGAACATTGTGTCAATGGCTATGAATAGGGAATTATGAAGAGGGGACTGTTTGAGGCTCAGATTTCAGGTTGCTTTTGTAGCAGTCTGGAGGACTGTGAGAATGAAGACCTTGGGCCCACTGTAGGAGAGGATCTGGTTCGGGACCATCTTAAGAACCTGAACATGCACAAGTCCATGGGACCTGATGAAATCCATCCACGGGTCCCGAAGGAGCTGGCAAATGAAGTTGCTAAGCCACTGTCCATCATATTTGAAAAATCATGGCAGTCAAGTGAAGTTCCTGATGACTGGAAAAAGGGAAATATAACCCCCATTTTCAAGAAGGGGAAAATGGACGAGCTGGGGAACGACAGAGCAGTCAGCCTCATCTCTGTGCCTGGCAAAATCTTGGAGCAGATTCTCCTAGAAGGCATGCTGAGGCGCATGACCAATCTGGTGGCCTTCTACGATGGGGCTACAGAACTGATGGACAGGGGTAGAGCAGGTGATGTCATCTACCTGGACTTGAGCAAAGTGTTTGACACTGTCCCACACAACTTCCTTATCTCTAAATTGGAGAGACATCAATTTGATAGGTGGACCACTCGGTGGATAAAGAACTGGCTGGATGGCCACACGCAGAGTTCTGCTCAATGGCTCAATGTCCAGTTGGAGACCAGTAATGAGTAGTGTCCCTCAGGGATCGGTGCTGGGACCGGTCTTGTTCAACATCTTTGTTGGTGACATGGACAGTGGGATTGAGTGCGCCCTCAGCAAGTTTGCCGATGACACCAAGCTGTGTGGTTCAGTTGATACGCTGGAGGGAAGGAATGCCATCCAGAGGGACCTTGACATGCTTGTGAGGTGGGCTGATGCCAACCTGATGAAGTTTAAGCATGACAAGTGCAAGGTCCTCCAGCTGGGTCAGAGCAATCCCAGGCACAGCTACAGGTTGGGCAGAGAAGAGATTCAGAGCAGCACTGCAGAGGAGGACTTGGGGGTGTTGCTCGATGAGAAAATGAACATGAGCCGGCTTCAGTGTGTGCTTGCAGCCCAGAAAGCCAACGGTATGCTGGGCTGCATCAAAAAGAGCGTGACCAGCAGGTCGAGGGAGGTGATCCTGCCCCTCTACTCTGCTCTCGGGAGACCTCACTTGGAGTATTGTGTGCAGTTCTGGTGTCCTCAACATCAAAAGGACATGGAACTGTTGGAACAAGTCCAAAGGAGGGCCACGAGGATGATCAGGGGACTGGAGCACCTCCCATTTGAAGACAGGCTGAGAAAGTTGAGCTTTTGAGAAAGAGGCTGTTGAGCCTGGAGAAGAGAAGGCTGAGTGGAGACCTCATAGCAGCCTTTCAGTATCTGAAGGGGGCCTATAGGGATGCTGGGGAGGGACTCTTCATGAGGGACTGTAGTGAGAGGACAAGGGGTGACGGGTTCAAACTTAAACAGGGGAAGTTTAGATTGGATATGAGGAAGAAATTGTTTACTGTAAGGGTGGTGAGGCACTGGAATGGGTTTCCCAAGGAAGATATGAATGCTCCATTGCTGGTGGTGTTCAAGGCCAGGTTGGACAGTGACTTAGGTGGCATGGTTTAGTAGGAGGTGTCCCAGCCCCTGGCAGGGGGGTTGTAACTAGATGATCTTGAGGTCCTTTCCAACCCTAGCTATTCTATGATTCTATGATTCTAAGACACACCTGGAGAGAAGAGGCTTCTCCATGGTCTAGCCAGCCTTGAGCATACCTGGCAGAAGAGTGACATTGATTTGTTATGCTGTGCACGTATGCGAAGTCAGTGAACAAGAACCTTTCCATAGTGGGAAACATGGGGAGTCCAAGCTTGCTGCTTTTTTTGCTGATGTGTAGTATCTGACCTGTCTTTTTCACCAAATACACTTTTTTTCTCTGGCCAATAGTATAATGCCTTTATTCTAATTTCTTGTGTTGGTTATTTCCTCTCTCCTCGGTCATCAAGGTTGCAGATATCTACCTGTTGACGGACTGTAACCTCTAGAGTGTAGGGCTTTCAGTGGAGGGCCTGTGTCCATGCCAAGTCCATGTCCATGGGCCAGGCTATGATGCCCCAGTGGGCTCATCACAGCCTGGCATGTTGACCTCCCCACAAAGTAATTTACAAAGCTTCTGTCTTAATTCAGCCAGTCACCTGATGTGGAGACATTCTGAGTATATCATCTCTGACACTTTGCTTTTGAGAGTGCTTCCCTGGATCAGCATATAATTCCTGTATTGTTTTAGATGACTTGTATTTGTGTATAAGTACAATCAGGGGGGTTATGCAATTAAAAAAAAAATCAAACAAAAGGAATCTTTACCACCTTCCATATTTCTCACAGGAAACCACTGCCCAGAAATTAATAAGGCTTCATATCTTAGAACCCAGCTCCCGTTTGCATTTGGTCCTGAAGCAGTGAAATCATAATTCTGTTTTGATGTGTTTGATAATAGTATAATTTTTCTCATGTCAGCAAATTTATGGTGGCATAAACCCAGGATTATGGCTTCAGTGCAAGAGGACATGAAGGAGGAGCTGAGATATAAGGGAGAATAGAGCTGTTCTCAAATGTATTTTTATTGCATAATAAACAAAAAGAATTGCAGAGTTTTGCAATCTTTTATCCTCTGTAACATCTCCTTTCTATAGGTCTGTTCTAGTGTGAATGTTCCCTCTTAAGGAACACTTTTTAATGAAAAAGCAGACAAGGGTTCTGAGCTCCTAAAAGACAGATATTATTTTAATACATAGTGTCAAGAGCATTGGACCTTCCCTGATTTGCGGTCACAGATCCACTGTGCTGTAATGGATATGGCACTATAGATATGCTCATTTCAGGTCAGGCAACCTTGTCCACTTTATTTATGATTATTATTAACAGAAATGCTAGCTGTCAGACACGATCAACATGAATCAGCCGAAGGCCTCTGCGAGAGAAGTTATAAAGAGTCTTTAAGAGAATCACCAGCAGATCTCACAATTACTTTTGAAGTTCTGACACACTGGAGAGACATCAGTTTTTTTCTTGAGATTAAGATCTTGTCTTTCAGTTCTCTTAAGCATGCTATTTGTATGTGTGGGTGCTTCTGCCCTGGATGTCATACATGAAGAATCAGACCCACATTGACAGCTTTTGAAAGATAAAGCTAGTACATATCCTTGAGTGAGTGTTAGGTTAAATTATGGGTTCTGCCTGGGTACCTGTACGGTTCAGACAGCCCAGTACTGCGTGTGCACAATTAAAATAAAACAAAACAAAACAAAAAAAAAATTGCTCTTGCATTCTGGTACCTATTGAAAACTCATCTGTTTACATCATGAAGCACATAAGCCTTTCCTCTGAAGTTAAACTATCCCTTTAATAAACATTCCAATTTTTCTAGCATTTAGCATTATTCCTGTAATATCATGTCAGTGTATATTGTCCCAAAGTGGTTGCTTGTGGCAGAAACAGAGCTATTTAGCCCTGATCTATGGCTGTGCATTTCAAAGCTTTGTACAGCTGCTCTTTAATCCATCCTGTGGTGTATGTCCTATTCCAGAACCTACTTTACAGATGGAGAAATGAAGGCAGAGAACATTACTGGCTTGCCCAGTGCCTACAACTGAGAGCCAGATCCAGGGTTAAATTACAGGCACCCTTGATTCCTAATCTCAACCCCAACTGACTTGGCCGCGCATCCTCCCCTGCTCTTCCTGAGCAGCGGAGAAGAGAGTTTCATTTGTTATTTTCTTTTCGAGTCAGGCCCTCCCTCCCTCTCTGCCCACAAGCATTTGTGCAACTGTGTTTTCTCTGATTTCTTTGCTCACTCCATTAGCCTTTCCCCTGTAAGAAACAGTTAGCATCTCAACTGTATTTCTGGGGTTGGCTCTAGTCTCCTCTCTCTTGGATAGACAATGCTGTTTTGAGCAAGTCACTGAAGTGTTAGGGCATATTTTGTACAGTCATCACTAGCGCAATTTTAACTTATTTTTTAATTCCTCAACAATTTCAAGCGCAGTGGCCCATTGCTGCTCCATGGAAAGGCAATGATAAGGGTGCTTTTATAATGCGTACTCCCGTATGTGATAAGGAAGTGCGTTCTGGTTAAACTCTATTTTACCCAAGCCATATTTGTATCCCAGGAGCACAACAGGTATGAGAGGGATGCAGTCAGGATGGTAGATTAGGACTTGCAAGATCTATGTTATATTCTCTAGTGTGATGCTGGTTCTCTGTATCACCTTGGGCAACTTGTGTAATTTCTATGTTCTCTGGTTACCAGCTCACAAAATTAGATAATGGTGTTGTGAAGAAAAAGTAGCAGCAGGGTCCTTAGATCAGAAGTGATACCCACCTGCTTTTTCCTTTTCTGCTTTGGTTTTTAGCATCTTTTCCCTAGTTTAGTTTGGATGTATTTGGACATTACTTTAAAATATTTCTCAATGCAAAACATGACTAGTTGATTTAAAAAGATGTAGCTTTGATGCTACCTCCAGGTTCTGCCTCCAGTGAGCTAACAGCAAAGCAAGAGCCCAGGCTCTAATGAGGTTTACCCAGTAAAGCCAGGTCATGTTAGCATTGTCATGTAATGTGCACTTACTTATGCCTTGTTACTGCCTTTTACCACCCTCTCCTACAGATGTTATTCATTGGTTCCTGTCCCTTACAGTGTTTCAGAGCTGCCTGTAAGGAGAACTTCTCTGGGGACAGTAGAACAGGAGGGGCTCTTGAGAGCATTAATCATAGACAAGGCTTTTCATGGAGACTACAGAGATCTTCCTGAGTCTGTTTCCTTTCCTGTTCCCTGTGGGACTAGGGATGGGTGCCAAAGAGAGTCCCTGTGCCATATGGCGTCGAGTTATACCTAAGGGCTGCAGTCTATCACTGCTTGCAGTGGTCGGCCAAGACAGACAGACCTCTGCTGAGAAGTGTGCCTCCTTTGATTTCTCTAGTTGAGTTTTTTCAGAGCTGAATCTGAGGCTGGAGCTTTTGTTGGTGCGGGGGCCAGTACCAGCAGGTGAAACACTCAGGGTAGTGCTCTGTGGCCCAAGCAGGCTTGGGGAAGCAGCCAGTGTGCAGCAGTTGTAATGCACCGACCAGTGAGGGCCGCTGCTGTTGACTGTGTGCACAGACCCAATCACTGGGGCAGAGACCCAGAACTCGGGCAGGAGAGGAAGATGTGGGAAGGAAGAAGACAGTCAAAGAGGTGAGGTTTAGGGGAGAAAGTCCTTACCTGTAAAGTGCTTTGAAGTTGTCTCAGTCTGGGCCTGTTCAGCCTTCCTGAACATTATCAGTGAGTATCAGAAAAAAAATCTAAGGGTTGCTACTGAAAGTAAGGCCAAGTAGAAACAATTAAGGTTTCTAAATACTGATTTCCTGAAGTTTAAATTGTGCCCCGAGTTGGATTTGTCTATCTCAGCATTTGCAGGAGCCTGCTTTTGTCAGTCCAGGATAGTACTGGTGCACACATGTATGTGTTTGGGCACATGCTTTAATCTTTTTTGTATGGGGAACCTGTCTGTCTAGAGATAATTAAAGATTCTTGCTGCAGCAGTTTATGGCTTTTGCAGTAAAGTTTCATGACACCTTGCGTCTCTTTCTCAGTACTGATTTTCACCAAAGCAGAGCAAATTGCTACATGATTTTAAATACTTTAATAAAAAGACAGACTATTAAGACATGACAACAATTATCCACAATTAGAGTACATTTTTCTCTCTTCCTTGTATGCTCTGAGTTTCACTGGTGGGATGGTTTTAAAAATGGAGAAGTAGAGTTTCCTGGAAAGCCCTGAAAAATCTATATTCAAACATATTCACTCTCTGGAAACACTTAGTCCTGCCTATGAAAGCAGCAGAAAAACCCAGAGGCTGAATCTGTGTCCTGTAAATTATGAAAGTTCATCTCCAACCAATATTGCAAAGCATCACATTTTGAAACGTGGCCAAACTCATAATGATGAAACAAAACAACAATAAAAGAGTCTGAGCTTTCTTGTTGATTTCAAGTGAAAAGGAATTTAGTTTATATTTAGACTGCCTAAGGCACAGTGTGGGGAACTGAAAATTGCCCTTCATATCACAAAGCCATAGGGCATCTCCAGCGTTTCTACTTTAACTTGCTTACAAGTGGTGGTAGCTAATTGATACCCTGCATTATAGCTTTACCATGACAAAGGATGTTTAGAATTATACAGCAAAAATCTGTTTGCATGCAGGTGACCACTTTATGCATGTGACTGCTTGGTGGACAACCCTGGGGGAGCAGAGGGAGGGGAAGTGTGGGCTTCAGCTCCAATTTTTTTGTTGTTCATTAAAACAACAGCATTGATTTTCCCAGGTCAAAGCCAGGCCATTTCATGCAGCAAATCTGCGTTGAAAGGGATCAGAGTAATAATTTTTTACACGCTTGACTACTGCATGCCAGCACTGAGCTTTCAGCCACATGAACATAGGAATGATTTAATAGAGGAAATGGCAGCAGGCTATTGTGCACTCTGAAGGCTCCATGTAACATGCATGACTGAATCGCACACCATTAGGCTGGGTGTAAATAAAACCTGCTCCTGACACTGCCACAGAATTAGCTCACTGGAATGCCTCCACCACTGTCCTGTTGGGAGGTAATGCTTTGGCTGCAGTGTCACTTCCTTCACCCTCCACTTCCTTCTCTAGCCTCTGCCTTTGCTCGACAAGTGACTGGTGTAGCTATTTAGCGCAATACTGTAGTAGCAACAACCAGCTCCTTAAATAATGCCATAATGCTGACAAATTCCTGTTAAACCAAAATCCAGCCCAAAGTGAGATAAATATTTAGAAGAGACTCTGGTCACTTTTTGCTAGGGATCATGGGTGCTGAAACCTCATCCCCCTGTGCTATGTGCATCTTTCCTGGAGTATCTCTCAGATTATTTGTCAACCTGCTATACTGCAGGAGGGCTGCTTCCTGATCTGGTTTCAGCAACGGTCATTCACCATCTCTAAACTGCCCTGAAAAGCTCCTTTTAAAGTGAGACAGTAATTCAGGAAGCAAGGTTAAGAAATTAACTGGGTTGGGAGAAAAAGATTAGACGTAGGCTGTATTTCAGCATGTTCCTTATAACAGTACAGAAACAATTTATCTAATATAGGTATGGACAGGAGATTATAAACAAGGGTTGCTTTATTCCTGTGTGCAATAAGCACTGATTTCTAGCCTCAAGTGTCCTTCTACTTTCTATTAATTAACAACAGCTGGATTGCATACAAGTCAACAAATAATGTGGCCTGAATTACTTTACAGTGAGGTGGACTTAGAAGATTTTCTTCTCAATGATGCTTGTCAGTGTTTCCTATTCCATGTGTTCCAGTGCAACAGGGTCCTTTCTATGTAATCTGTGTTGCCAGGATGAGCAAATGGTGTTTAGGTTTTCTGGCTTGGATTCTTTCTTGTTTGGACTAGTGACCTCAAGATGGGCATTCTAAATACCCTAAAATAAACTAGGAGTAAGGAGGTAAAAATAATGGGGAGGAGTTAGTTCAGTCATGGATAATTGCCCATGAGGGCAGATCCCATTAGCAAATGGGAATTAGAGGAGAAGTCACCATTGTGTTTTCAACTCAAACGGAGCAGGAGCCCTGTTGTCAGACAGTGAGGAGCAGCAGGAGAAACAGAACAACTAATCTTTGCTAGTAAGCAAACAGTTTGACACTGCAGTTGGGGTTGATGCTATTGCTGCTAGAAGTACAATATTTCTTGGAAATGAAGCCGCAGAAGGAATGGTGGGAGCTTAGGGGTATTGCTCTACTTAGCCAGGATTGGTTTTTTGTAATCTTCTTGAGTTTGGATGGACTGCCTAGTGAGAAAAAACAAGATGCTGAATAACAGGTTCTGTACAGAAAGGCAATTTACTTCCCATAACATTAAGTGCAGTGGGGAATAGCTTTGGCTCCACATCCTGCCTTTGAGCACACACTATAAACTTCTAAAATTACGATGTATCAAGTTACACTTTCATTTTCTGTTTGAAACACCATGAGATTTCTAGGACAGCAGTTGTTTTGCATCCCATTGAGATGTATCCTGCTTTGAAGGGATATGTATCGTTCTCCTTTTCATTCAGATTTTGCATTTACACTTTTTGCCTTTACCTTTTTCATAGAAAAGTTGCTCAGTCAGGAATGTGTGTTTGGAAAGCAATCTAAGGGGAACACTCCGAAATATACAGTACTTAAGCAAAACAGAGTTTCTGCCCTGGTCAACACGCACTTTTATGAGCACACATCCCAATGCAATTGGGATGCAGTTGGGCAATTTTTCTGAGGTCAGTGTGTCATCTTATCCTCTAAGTTACCTTTACATACCTAGCTGGCTTGGTCTGTTTCTAATACCTTAAGGCTTCTCTGGGCTTATCTTTGCTGAAGTATGTTGTAGCTTCAAAGCCACTTTTCAGACAGATCTGCTTTCACACTGCGCACTTTCACTGCTGTGTTACTCCTTTATCTCAATTATAACCTGGCCAAACCTTACCCTATAGCTCAGGGTAGAGCAACAGTTCTGTAACGAAAGCAAATCTTGTGTGCTGTGCATTTTCAAGGCTATTTCACAGCCTGGTTATTCAAACTCAAACTAGGCTCAAGAGAGGTTATTCTGGGTGTGGGTAAATTCAAACCAGGTGGAAAACTTTTCCTCCAAGATGTTTAGGAAATGGCATGTTGGTTTGCATGCTGTATGGTCATAAATGAGGTTGAGCTTACAGGATTTCTTTCAGATGGATTTTTGGTAGGTATAAATTTCTTCTTTTAGTGGAGGAATGAATCTCATCTGTGTTGTGGGAGGGTCAGCTGGTTTTGCCAGGGTGCTGGGCAGAGAGTATGCTCCCCTATTCCCAGTCAGTGGGGCAGAGGCAGGAAGAGACCTCCTGAGATCTGCCCCTCCTGCTGAGCTCCCAGCTGCTCACTGTCTTCTTAAGATGTGTGGGAAGTAGGATTGGTGTGCTGTAATTCCTACAAAGCATTTTATTTATTATACAGTCAAAACGTATGAGATCCTAACCCCATCAAGTGCTCCAAATAAATTTGGGACTTCAAATGGGTATTTTCTATGTAAACGGGAAAATGTATTAATTTTAACAATTTAATTGTTGTGTCTGTGTGTTGATACGGATGAGTGAGCTGTCAGCTGCTTTGTGACACTCACCCTGAAGTTCTGCTTTGGCTGTATCTCCTTACTGATCCCCATATAGGCGAAATCAGAAAAAAACAGGCTATAAAGGAGAGGTCAATGGCAGGAGTCTCCTGTTGAAAGACACCATTATTTTTTGTACCTGGGCTAATAAACAGGCTATTATTTAGTGCATGTTTAGCATAAACTAGATCCGATTTTGCCTCACTGCAAAGGTGCAGGAGATCTTTTGTTTCGTTTCTCGCCAAAGCACTCTAAACCTCAGGTAAATCATCCTGAGATGGCTCAGATAAAAAGATGTCTCTCTTTCTCTTTCTTCTCTGCCTTGCACACAGACGCACCCAGTGAGAGACGTGCACAGGTGGCCCTTTTTGTGCTGAAGGGGCAGATGCAGTGAGTTGGCTGCCTCAGGCCGCTCTGGTGTGACACATTGCTTTGGTGTGCCAAGAGCCGCAGCCTCACTTTCTTGTGATAACCCTTGGGCTGCCGAGGTGTGAGCTCTGGCTAGAAAAACATAATGAGCTCATGTTAGCATGTCTCCTGCTGCTACTGTAGTCTCTACTGCCTCTCCACCAAGGGATAGGCACTATTAGCTGGAGCCTCAGGTTGGACCCCTCTTTACAGACCACAGGCTTCTATTTCTCGTTGAGCCAAATGGGTATGAATTGGAACTAAATGAAAATATTTACCACCACATTCCTGTACTTCATACCATGGTGACATCTGTTTTGCTTTGCTCTAGATAAGAGCCTGACGCTGTTCTCATGGTGAATTGGAGCCATCCACCTGTATTCCCAGAGGGTCTCAGGCCTGCGTTTGACTCTGGTTGGCGATGCATTTTTTCCAGTGGGGATGGTTTAAAAGTGCCCCATTACACAAGAAGGCAGTGCTAACATCCAGATTGGGGAAAAAATAAAGATGGAAGAAAAGAGGAAGAAAATCAATCACCACAGAAAAAAACATTACTTTAGTCATAGTTCAGCCATGCATGGGAGAGTTGGACAGAAGGAATTTCCAGCCTGCACAGCTGCTTCCTTAAAATGCTACAGCTTAGACCGTAGGCATGGCATGGAAGGAGATGTGACCATCAGTGAGGACACAAAGTAAAAAGTATTAGCAGCATTTGGCTGCATTACATAGGAGGTCAGATCTGCTGCTTGTGTTGCCAGCTCTGAAAGTTGATGAGCAGCAAAGATTGGAAAGAGATTGCTTTTACACTCAGACAAAATTTGAAAGACTGCTGCTGTGAAACACCATGGCCAAAAGCCTAAGAAGCTTTCTAAAAAGTATTTAATGCCTAAATCTTTGTGAGTGACACTAAGGATGTACTCAGTGCCCTTCACATCCAAGCAAGTGGAGGGCTTGTTTTGCAGGAGGAGCTGAACCCATTACAGGATCTCTCCCTATAAGTAACATTTAATAGTCCACCACCCTGTCTCACTTCCTTTCAAGTATGCAGCTGCTCTCACCATTTAGTTCCCTCTATTTAGAATCACTGACAAGTTACCCTGAGCATTGCAGTTTGTTGGGGTCTTCCCAAACTGTGTCTCTCTTGTTGTTACCAATTTTTACCCATGGCATTGGATCAGGTATTGCTTTTCTTTTTATTAATATCTGATTCTTGTCTTGATCAGGCAGATCTAGACATCAACTGAATTGCATTCAAGGTAGAGCTAATGCTGACATTGACTTCCACAGGTGTAAAATAACTCCTATTTGCTTGCATTTGTAAGGCTGCATTTGTTCTGGCATGGACTTTTTTGCTGGGCTGCAGTTTGAGCAGTAAATACAACTGTGATTGATAGCTGTCACAGAATGGGCAGTCCAGATAGAATCATAGAATCATAGAATAGTTAGGGTTGGAAAGGACCTTAAGATCATCTAGTTCCAACCCCCCTGCCGTGGGCAGGGACACCTCACATTAAATCGTGTCACCCACGGCTCTGTCCAATCCAGCCTTGAGCACTGCCCCAGGTGGAGCACTCACAACTTCCCTGGGCAACCCATTCCAGTGCCTCACCACCCTTACAGTAAAGAATTTCTTCCTCATATCCAATCTAAACTTCCCCTGTTTAAGTTTGAACCCGTCACCCCTTGTCCTCTCACTACAGTCCCTCATGAAGAGTCCCTCCCCAGCATCCCTATAGGCCCCCTTCTGATACTGGAAGGCTGCTATGAGGTCTCCACGCAGCCTTCTCTTCTCCAGGCTCAACAGACCCAACTTTCTCAGCCTGTCTTCATACAAGAGGTGCTCCAGTCCCCTGATCATCCTCGTTGCTCTCCTTTGGACTTGTTCCAACAGTTCCATGTCCTTTTGATGTTGAGGACACCAGAACTGCACACAATACTCCAAGTGAGGTCTCCCGAGAGCAGAGTAGAGGGGCGGGATCACCTCCTTTGACCTGCTGGTCACGCTCCTTTTGATGCAGCCCAGGATACCGTTGGCTTTCTGGGCTGCAAGCACACACTGAAGCCGGCTCATGTTCATTTTCTCATCGAGCAACACCCCCAAGTCCTTCTCTGCAAGTCTGCTCTGAATCTCTTCTCTGCCCAACCTGTAGCTGTGCCTGGGATTGCTCTGACCCAGCTGGAGGACCTTGCACTTGTCATGCTTAAACTTCATCAGGTTGGCATCAGCCCACCTCACAAGTGTGTCAAGGTCCCTCTGGATGGCATTCCTTCCCTCCAGCGTATCGACTGAACCACACAGCTTGCTGTCATCGGAAAACTTGCTGAGGGCACACTCAATCCCACTGTCCATGTCACCGACAAAGATGGTGAACAAGACCGGTCCCAACACCAATCCCTGAGGGACACCACTAGTTACTGGTCTCCAGCTGGACATTTAGCCACTGAGCACTACTCTTTGTGTGCAGCCAGGCCTTGTAGAGCTCCCTGTCTATCCATCTTGGTTGTGCTCTCCTTTTCATGCATAGAGTTATCTCAGGTGCATTCAAATAAAAGCTCTGTAGACTGGGCTTTCTAGCCAACCAGCAAGAGACCATTCTCGTCCATTTTAGAGCTAGCATTTACAAGTTGTTTACTGGTTACTAACTAATGGTTTCTAGCACAGATTTCTGCACTCAGAATTCAATGGGATAAGATATAATTGTTCACAAAGTCAGCAGAGAAACAGACTTCCATGGATGAAGCTAGATAATGCTTTGTTACTTGCAAATCAAAAAACTACTCAGTCAATAGGTATTTTTGGTTTGGGTTTTTTGTTTTTAGCTTTTATGGAAGAACCAATTTGGCAGACACATTGAAACTATTGACATTCAAGTTTCAATAAATGTAGTGCTGGAGATTCCTCTAAATGATTTTATCTTGGGTTTAAAATATAATTTGCATGATCATTCTGCATCGCTTCCCTGCTGACATGAGTTTTGTTCTTGCAAGAGAGTCATTTAATAGTTCATTCAAACTTAGTGACTCAGGCTTTTTTTTTGGGGGGGTGGGGGGTGGGGGTGGGGTGGTTCTCCCATCTCTTCTATTCCTGTTGTCTCCTAGGGGAGACCCTGCAGGAGTTTTCAGCTACACAGCTTTTCTTAAAGAAAACCCAACAAAACAACAACCAGCCATTGCTCTGGCTGTGCTACACCAAGCAAGGACATGGAAGCTGCTGTTTTTCTCTCTTGTGTCTGTTCTTTCTCCCAGTGAGCCAGAGAGAAGAGATTCAGAGCAGCCCTGCAGAGAAGGACTGGAGGGTGTTGGTCAATGAAAAAATGAACATGAGCCGGCTTCAGTGTGCGCTTGCAGCCCAGAAAGCCAACGGTATCCTGGGCTGCATCAAAAGGAGCGTGACCAGCAGGTCTAAGGAGGTGATCCTGCCCCTCTATTCTGCTGTTGTGAGACCTCACCTGGAGTATTGTTCTGCAGTTCTGGTGTCCTCAACATAAAAAGGACATGGAACTGTTAGAAGAAGTCCAGAGGAGGGCCACGAGGATGATCAGGAGACTGGAGCACCTCTCGTATGAAGATATGAGAAAGTTGGGTCTGTTGAGCCTGGAGAAGAGAAGGCTGCGTGGAGACCTCATAGCAGCCTTCCAGTATCAGAAGGGGGCCTATAGGGATGCTGGGGAGGGACTCTTCATGAGGGACTGTAGTGAGAGGACAAGGGGTAATGGGTTCAAACTTAAACAGAGGAAGTTTAGATTGGATATGAGGAAGAAATTCTTTACTGTAAGGGTGGTGAGGCACTGGAATGGGTTGCCCAGGGAAGTTGTGAGTGCTCCACCTGGGGCAGTGCTCAAGGCTGGATTGGACAGAGCCTTGGGTGACACGATTTAATGTGAGGTGTCCCTGCCCACGGCAGGGGGGTTGGAACTAGATGATCTTAAGGTCCTTTCCAACCCTAACTATTCTATGATTCTATGAGCAACTTCCTTACTGCTGCCATCAGGTCACTGATATACATACTTTTTCTCCCTTGTTTTTCCTTTAGGCCTTGAGTTGGCAACTCACATGACATCTATCAGTATAGTGTAGGTTTTATCAACCATGGTACATTTTCAGCTCTTTCAGTGCTCCCATCCACTGGTGTTATAAAGCAGGGTGGGTACCATGAGTACTGGTATTGAAGCGGATACAGTGACTAACCCTTCTGCCAGCCAGTCATTCTTGCGTCTGTCTTGCCCATCACCAGTGCTACAGTAAGTGTTTAAGTGGGAAGTGTTTCAGAAGAATATTCTACTGAACAGAGGCAAGGCTAATGTATCTCTGGTAGCAATCACCAAGCTTTACCTATTGCAGGCATCTTGTCCACTAGCCAGCCTACAGTGGCGGTATATTGGCAATCAACTCCAGCATAGTAAAAGAACATGGGTGTCAAGGTGTTTTTTGTGCTGTGATTGAAAAAAATCTCAAAACAATACCTCCCCTGTAGATGGTCCATGCAGAGGCTGGCTGATGCTTGTCCTTAGGCTGTAAGAGCCAGTACCAGGAAAGCATAGGAAGACCAGTTCCCACCTGCTGCTCTGGTCTTTCACTGACATACCTGTATGCACTGAGACCTGAGCAAAGGGAAGTAGGCACAAGCTCTGGAAATTTACCTTAAGGTACATATGCTCTCTGAGGATCAAATCCTGGAGTCAGACACCAAAGAATGTGTGAGAATCTGACTCATGGTGAGTAGTTACAGCACATGGCAGGTACAGCTCCCATGGCCTAACGGATTTTTTGCTTCATTTTCTTCTGTGTGTAAGAAATGTAAGAATGCATATTGTTTCTAGACATCACTGCAGATGGAGCAGAAAGGAGAGGCAATAACTGTGCTGGTATGAAATGGCACTTTCTGCATTTACAGGTTCACAGAGACGGAGGCTTATTCCGGCTTTATCACTTGATACCACTTCGCCAGCAAGGAAGCCTGCCAATAGCCCTGGGGTCCGCTGGGTTGATGGGCCCCTGCGAAGTGGGCAGAGGGGGCTGGGGGAGCCCTTTGAGATCAAGGTCTATGAGATAGATGATGTGGAGAGACTGCAGCGACGACGAGGTGCGGACAGCAAGGTGAGTGTGATCTATGTAACCTGTATCCCTCTTCCTGGAGGAATTGAGATTATGCAGTCAGAAATGTGTAGTATGGTTAATTCAACAGGCAGCAAAACCTATTATCTCATTTAGAGCAGTTATGACTCAAGTTATGCCTTCTTCCATAGCAGCTAAGGGACATTGGTATCTTGCGGTTTTGCCCCTTGCAAAATATAGTCTTGGTGATTGCCGTGCTCTAGTATATTGTCACGTCTGTCTTTCAAGGCTGAAGTGGTGCCTCAAGTGCTGTGATGGTATTGTTTTCAGGATAGCTAATGTCTTCCTTCTAAGTTGTTCCTGCCAGCCTCAGGGCTCCAAATCTACAAAAAGATCAGGGAACTGTAAAGGTCTGCTCTTGAGAGGTATGATTGGGAAGAGTATCTGAAGTTGGTGGAATAGAACATCACTTGTTTGGGTGGGGTTTCTATTGGACTTCACCCACACAGCAGATTTGTCTACAGAGCAGAAGGCAGAATAGTGTTGAGATCTTGGAGAAGGCTTGGAGGAGGATAGTTTTGGTATTGGGAATGCTCCCACACTAGTGAAGTTAGCACAGCCCTAACTGTGGGCTCAATTACTACACAGTTTGATGGCTGCCACCCCTCAGAAGTCATGCAAGGCCAGGCTGGGTGTCTCCAGACAGCACTGCACCCTGTGCTGTTACTGTGCCTCATATCTTTGCAGAAAATATATCTTCTTTATTAATAATTGTAAATTGCTAGAGCTTTTCATAGCCTATTCCCTTAGTTTAAAGATGCTTTAAATTTGAGATTGCTGCCAGTTCTCTTATTTTATGAGACTACTGCATTTATTATGCGCCAAGCACAGATATGTATTTAGGATTTTAATACAGCAAGCAATGGATTTCCTAGTCCCAAGAGTTTAGATTTTCGTGGCCAAACTTCTGGTATCAAAACCAGAAATGTTTTGCTGCAGTTAATTTGTTTTCAGGATACTGCCTGTTATTAATTATGATGGTCTATTATTAACTATCATTGCAAAGTCTCCAAAGCTCACTGAAGGAAAACATCAAAACCAAAAAAAAAGCAATAAAAATAAAACAGATGATTAATGATGTCATACAATGATTCATATGCTTCCAGAGTAAATGGCTTATTGTCAGTATTACTGATAGGAAGATCATTTAACTGAATGTAGCTGGGTATTTCTTTTCCTCTTCACCTATTCCTTCCCTGCTCCTTTTTCCTGGTTGGCAGGAGCTGGTATGTTTCAATGCCAAGCTGAAAATCCTGGAGCATCGCCAGCAGAGAATTGCTGAGGTCAAGGCCAAATATGAGTGGTTAATGAGAGAACTGGAGGTGACTAAACAGTACCTGATGCTGGATCCTAATAAATGGCTCAGTGAATGTAAGGACGTTGTTTTATTGCTTGGAATCATAGGTGTCCTTTGGCTTATTTAAGGTTCGGGGCGGGGGGAAGACAGAAGGGAGCAGAGATGTTTGCTAAGCATGAGATGTGAGCAATGTGTTTAATGCTTGTAAACTAAAATGGACCAACACATGACCTAAAGGGCAAGTTTTAGATTGACTGTATTTCTAGAACTAGTCCCTATAATTCTTACTAAATGTTGACAGTAGAACTGAACAATCCTTTTTGCCTGAGAGCTGAATGTTGAAATGGTACAGCATTGAGGTGGTGAATATTGCCACTGGTATATTAACGTTTACACATTTCGGTCCATGGCTCCTGAAAATAGGATTTTTTTTTTTTTTTGGCTTCAGATCACTCAGACATATAAGGAATATTATAAATCTGCTCTTCTACCACAAAATAACACTGTGGAGCAAACTTGTCTCTTGGCACCAGTGGGCTTACATGAAAAATGAATTTGGCCCATATTTTATAACTATAGATGTGTAAAGTTCAGAGAGCTTAAAGGGCATTCACATTCAAATGAAGAAGGGCCTCATCAGCTCAAAGGGGAAAAGATAAGGAATATTGAAGTAACTGTACAATAGTTTTTAGTATTAGCAGGCAGATGAGTTCATATTAAAGAGTTACAGGAAAAACTATAATTTAAAATTTATTTAGGATAATTGCAGGTGACAGAAGGAGGTTGGCTGGTGTGTTTTCTTTAAAGCATACTAACTCTTATTTTGACAGCTGCCCTAAGTTAACACTAGACTTGTACATCCTGCAAAACAACTACATTATATGTTTCAGGACACTACTAAGAAAGAGAGGTAAAAAGGACAGATTTAAAGAGAGCAGAGAATTTGCCATACATTTCTATCCACTTACTCTGTAATGCCTTTGCTTCTGATTCCAGTGTGATAAGTGTAGAAAGTCTTACTGATGTCATAGACCTCAGAGACCAGATAAGGTGGGAAGTGCTGGTTCAGACAATGTATCTTGCACTCAGCTTCCATGGAAGCCATGGCCAGCTGCTGTCTGGCAGCATATGGACACCTATATTGGAGTGACTGATATGTATGCCTTTCCTTGCTACTCAAATGGTCTAATGAGAATCACAGGGAATACGGAGAAGTGTGAGGAGCAAGGAGGTGTGAGGTTGGTTTCTGAATTCTGAATTCAGCAAAAGACCTGTCCTCTCATGGCAGAGCACCTACTTAAGCCTCTTTCTGGTCAGCAGAATATGAGAGTCTGTATGTGCTCAGCAATCAACATTTGCTTAAGGGTGCAGGAGTGTGGTAAAAGGCATCTGCAGTTCAGGAGAGGGTGAAAGAGCGTATCACTCAAGAAAGCATCCAGTGCAATCTTAAAAGTATTTTTCACTATCAGCAAGCCACTGTGCCATTTTAATAGCCATTAAACAGAGAAGACAACTTTTAATCACAGTGGCATGGCAAGCTGGAGATAATACTGTGTACAGTACTAATGGGTTTGAAGACTTGAATTAGCTCTGTCTCTTCCACCAACCAGCACTGGGGTTTGTCTTCTTTTCCTATCCCTATGTTGTTCTTCCTCACAGTTGACCTGGAGCAGGTATTTGAGCTGGATTCTCTGGAATACCTGGAGGCCCTGGAATGTGTGACTGAACGTTTGGAAAACCGTGTCAACTTCTGCAAGGCCCATCTCATGATGATCACCTGTTTTGACATCACCTCTAGACGCCGATAAAGTATGAACCTCAAGAGAATTTCAGTGTGCATCTCTGCCATCCTCCTTTTCCCATCTGAATAGCATCCCAAAGACAACAGAATGAGGATGAAGGTTGGAGTCAAGTCTAAACTGTGTGTATGAGAGATTTGCTATACTATACAGAACAGTAATATTAAAAAACCCCAGGATGAGCATGGAAAAATGGCGATAAAAGGTTGTTGATTCTCTTAGCCTAAAAGAGCACTTTGAGGAGCCTTTAAGGACATGTCTGTAAATAAGAACTGCTGGCAGAAGACGCTTCTTTCCCTGCGCTAGCTGAGGGAGGAGGAAAGGTAGCTGTTGGACTTCACTGAGAGGTTCATTAAGAGAAAACCTATCCAGAAAAATTGTTCAAGTGCCTTGCAAATCTTTATTATCCAAACATTTATGTTCATACTTTATTGTGTACAGATGGTGCTAGTCAAGAAAAGAAAAAGAAAAAAAAAAAAACCACACACTTTTGAAATGTATTTACAGCTTGTTTTTCTCTTGGTGTTTTCTCCTATTTCAGACTTGCTGTTTCTAAGTAACTTGTGTTTGTAGAGATATTTCCTAATCAGTACAACATATGAATAAATGTTAACTGTCTTTTCTTGTTACCAGAGTAAGGCCACTCAAAGAGAAATGCAACTTTCCTAGATGACACAAAAATTTTTCTAACAGTGAGTAAAGTTTGCTTATATGGTTATTCTGTTATCTTACATGCTAGAGGATGCAGTATTTTGTCCAACCTGTAGATTCTGCAGTGTATGTGAGAGGAGAGGTGACATTACTGTGAAGTAAATATCTTTTCCATTTGATCCAACTCCCATCAATTGTTTGTTTGTTTGATTTTTTTCATGTATTTTTAGCTTCATACTGTCTAGAGTTATGAATGAGGAGGCACTTTTATCCTAACCTATTTTCTGGTGCTAAAACTTGTTGGAAAATTACACTTTAGGCTGAGGGCTCCCATGCTTATCAGTCCAAGAATGAGTGATTTATCTTATCTTTCTTTCTTGAGACCATGACTGACAAAATTTAGCTTTGCCTCTTTTTGACATACACCACTGCAAAACATGTTTTCACAGCTTTTGGTCCCTACATTCTGTCCATAGTCACAGATGTACCTGAGAAGTGCAGGCTGTGCTCAGCTCAGCACATCTGGAACTAAGTGGGAGTCATGAGTGAGGGGATATAGCGCTTCAGGCATGTTGGCTATGGCATGTACTTTACCAGCCCTCCAATACTGAAGCCATGGCAAAATTCACATTGATATCAGAAGGACAAGGGTCTGCACCTCAATGCATATCCAAATGTTCTACTTGTTTGCCTCTTTATTTACAAAACATATATGGGAAGGAACATCCTTTGTATTGCTTAAAGAAATGTGTGAAATCTGCATTTTAATTATGTATCAACATAACAAATTATTTTGTTGAATTAAGTTTCTTCTTCCATATTGAAATAAGCTGTTTCAGAAAAATTCCTCTCACATACAGTTGTGCTACCTTTTTGTTGCTTATGAGAAAATAAGAGCATCATTTAACATATACTCAACATGCACCAGTTTACTGCTGTACTTGAATGCAACTCTTCCTTTATGTGAACCATCATATTAATGCCATCTTACAATATCCTAAGCAGCAAGTTCCAGTGGGAAAATCACCCAACAAGAATACCCATAGACTTTCTAGTGTCTAGCTGAAACACTGCCTCCGCCTTTAAAAAAAAAAAAAAGATAGAAATAACATTTATATAATTTTATTTTTATTTTAATACTCTCAACTTGTAATAACAAATCTTTCTCATTCTATTGGCTTTTTCACTGGATTTTGAAGAAGATCCTTCTTACCTTCTATAGAATTATTTGGAAGGAAAAAAGATCCTGTATGACAATTGCTTTCAAGTCTGTTCCACAGCATTTTCCTATCATGAAATTTATATTCCAAGTAAGAATTAAAGATATAGGTCTGATCTCTTTCCCCTTCTCTCTCAAGGCAAAAAAACTTCTGAAGAAAAGCACCAAAACATCACAATTTATCTAGCTTTGTTTCTCTTTGTAATGATTTCATAGCACTTGGTTCTGTTGAGGCCATCTCTTCTCCACAGAGCACCATGAATTCAGTACAGCTCTGCAGAGCCATGGGAATTACCCCTACAGGTTTGTGCTGGATGAAGACTTAGTGCCTTTGGGATATGGAGTGTGTCTCTGTGGGCTTAGTCCCGCAGAGCCCCAGGTACACGCTGTCAGGTCACATACACACAGGAGACTTTCAAAACCAGCTCCCATCTCACTCACCTGTGCCCCCAGGTAGGCCTGTACTGCTCTCACCTATGACACTGACACTGTGCAAAGCCTATCTCCGAAGCCATTACCCAACATTCAAGGAAGAATACCTCCACCTACCCCCAAGTTGTGCACATGAAATTAAATGTTGCCTTCTTTAAGCTTAACCATTTCTGAAAATGTTTGCTGGAAGGTGGTCATTGGGTAATTTGGGCACATTGTCTTTCCTCTGCTGAAAACAAGCAGCTCAAAATGGACATGGTGGGCTCCCTGGGGACCTGCAGTGAGAGGGTGAATGGCAAGCAGTACAGTAAAAGTAAACATACACTTGATAGAAAGTAAAATCCTAGCAAATGGTGCATGTACAGAATGCACTGTTAACAAGAGATGCCCTCTCACATAGTGTGGGGTTTATACAGAAGTGGTGATATTTTTATAAATCAACTGGACATATTTCAGAGCTATTGTAAAATATCTATTATGTGTAATATTCCTCAGCATCGTTGACTCAATTATTCATTGTCTCTAGATTTGATACCTCTGTAGATTAGAAAGCATAGCAAAAAATGCCTCTATCTAGCTGTTATTTTAAACAGTAAGAGCGTATGTTTGTCCTGTTCATTGTGATGGACCAAAACTGATTCCTGAAAACAAGTGGATTATGCTAAGGCTGAATTCAGCATACTGAAAATTATGAAGTAACTGAGCAGAAATACAGTCCTTGACAATATTTTATCTCTGTGGTCTTAATTAGAGTAGCCGTTAACACTCCCATCATATACTAATATTCATATCCTAAAATCCATGCTCATCTTCTCTTTTTTGACTTTCTGTCAAAGCATTTCAGAATTTGCCACTGTGTTTTTAGAAATTGTGGTGGCTTAATGCATAAAAGAAAATATGTGGAGATTTGACATTTATGAAATATTTTCTTGTTGAAAATAGATTTTAACTTCAGAATTTATATTATTATGCTTCAAATATCCAAAAGAGATAATTAAAAGCATTTGGGACCTTATTATGAAATTGATCTTAGTCTACAGTAGCCAGCATTTACAGAAGACCCACACACTTCTGCAAGTCATCCATGAAGCCCCATTCTTTAAGCAACTGCCAGTTTTTTAAAAGGTCATCAAATTGCCCAAAATACACAAGAGCAATGTGAATGTAATGCTTAATCATTTGCATATTCAGAAATCAACCTTATTTCCCTTGGACAGCTTTAGTAGCAAACAGCAATGTTAACATAGTTAGGTTTGAAGGTTAATTCTTTGCTTGCTCGTGTAGCAGGAGATCACAGTTCTTTATTGTCCGGCTGTGTAATGAATACCACCAATGCTCTGCTCTGTGTCTCCACTGCTATGTTCATGGGCAGCTGGGGGCAGTTTGGGCCTCATTTGGAGAACTGTTTGTCTTGTCATACATGAACCTTATTTATATAAATGACAGAAGTTGCTTTATAGCTCCAAATTCAAGGGAAACCTTAGGTTGGAGAGTTTGGCTGTGATCTGGGTTCAGACATCCTACTGGTCTGTGTGAGCTCTTGCAGCAGGCAGAAAGCCACCATTCACACACCCACTGAGTCTGGGTGCTGGGTCACTTCATATCCTAGAGAGTGCGGGAGAGCCCTAATTTCTGGCGTATCTGTCGCAACAACATGCATATTTTCTCCTGTGTGCATGCCTGCATTTGTTTCAGAACAATTCACTGTCAACTCGCTCAGATCTAAGCGATCCAAAATACTATTTCATAGAAAGGCAAGGAAACAAAACCATATTCAGGCTCTTCTTTCTTAAGTAAGTCTTTATTGGGCCTGTTCTCATCTCACCTGTGGTGGTACAACCGAGGCACAATTGTGTTTTCAGCAGAGTAAACCCAGTGAGGAAAATGGAAAAATTCATCCCCCTGCCAATTCTCTATTTATTTACTGTGCTGCTAGTTATGCAGTTGAAGATTATGCACCTCTTAACTATTTGAGTTATATATATAACCCCTCTATACCCTCTCACTTTGCATTAAGGGCCATGCACAGGGCTATCACTGAACATCTGCTGGACTTGATCCAGTCTTGGAAGACTCCTACTGCCATATAACCTAACTTCTGAAACTTGCAGCTGCATAAAATAGTAACTGGTAAAAAGCAGTGGTGTGATCCTCTGATACGAAGCAAGCTAAGTGAGAGCTGCAGATAACGTACAGAAAAGGATGAAGAAAGATACACACTGGTATTTTTGTTCTTTCATCTCTGAACATGACAGTTAGTTATAGAGGCAGAAAGCTGGGACTGGTGCTGGGAGTAAGGCACATCAAGTCTCAAGCTTGCTCACAGGATAGACTCAGTTCATCTTGAAGTATGTTTTTGTTACTTTTTTTTGTCTAGCTCTGTAATTTAGTTTGTCTTAAAATAGTGACTTCTACCTGTGGCATGGAATTCAAATTTCATGACAGCTGAAGGATGTGGACTTTTTTACAAACAACATCTCTAACAAATGTTTATGATTTTGTTGCATCTTTTTTCTGAGCTGAAAATAATCAATCATAAAGTGTGTGTACATGCAGACAAATGTGTATGTATACAGCCTGAGGGAAACGGTCACCTCACACATTGCTGTGGGGAGATGGCATAGCTGCTCACAAGTGGCAACAACATCACTCTCCCTTCCTCCTCCAAGGAGAACCTATAGAACTTTTCTCCTTGCACTCACTGAGGTGACCTATACCACACTACAGGGAAAACATACGCTTGAAACACTTTCAAAGGCTTCTTCTACGTGTCCTTTTTTCCCCCATGTTCTTCAGCCTACAAAGCCAACTGGCTGAAGTTCCCATGTAGAGGCTGTCATTGAAACATTAGAGCCTGTAAAAGTAAATCAAATGAACTGCGCTATATTTCAGGGTGTCAGGAATTTAAGGCAAGATATTTTACAACCCCAGCTGTTAAATACAACAATTTCTGTATATACATGAGGCATACAGCATAGTTACATCACTTGAAAGCCTGTACTCTTAGCTGTCCGTGAGATAAAGCTTTCTGTCTAGTCCTAACAGCTTTAAAATTGTAAAAATTCTGCATTGCAGAAGCAAGTATGATTCTCATAAGGCAGAAGCTGAGTGACCCTCTGAAGCCAGTTCATATGGGAGGGATGGTTGTGCAGCATCAAGAGTGCACCAGCTCACTGCAGAGATCAAAGCATTCATATCACAAAATACTGATAGATGACCATACAAAGAGGCACCATTTCTTAAATACACTGATGGCTGACATACCTTGCTTAATCCTGGTGTCCTCATGGTCTTTGTTTTGTTCCTCCATAGGCTTTTGCATCAGGGACAGCCAGCAGTTTTTGGAGACACAAGGCTGGCTGTTGCAAGCAATCACAAGATTTGAAACAGGTTTCCAAATAACTATGGCAAACAAACCGTGAATGATTTGTCAGTGCAAAGTTAATCATCTCTATCTCTTGCACTTATTGTGTGCTCATCCCAGGGTTATCTAAACTTCCATACCTGCTCTTGGAAATAATAAACCATTTTATTATTGTCTTTATCTTTTCTTCTTTCTCCTCTTCCAGCAAGCTTTCAAAAACAACAAAAAAATCAGTTTCCCTTGAAAATGTAGCACCCTTATCCTAACCCCATTGAAATCAATGTGGATTTTGTCACTAGCTTCATAGACAGCAGGCTAGTGCTTACTTATGCAACATTCTGAAGCTCACAAAGAAGGCAGTGATACTGCAAAGACTGGAAGTGCTGAAAGTGAAACAGTAGCAGTCATCTATATTTCAAACCACCTTCAAAACCCTCCTGGATATGAAATAAAACACAACCCAAACCATCTTACTTTGAGTGGTCCTACTTAAGTATTGAGCAAACTTTATAATAATGGTAATAAATTGGTGCTTGAAGCAGTTTCAGCTATATTACATATTCTCTATATACTATAGATATGGATGTATTCACCCTCTATATTGTATATGTATGTGTGCGAGTATTTACATATAGCACACATACATATATGTTTTATGTATGCATAGATACTAACTTTTCTAAGTTTTACTTCTTTCCCTCCCATAGCTGAAACTGCTGGTTACTAACAAACATCCACATCATATTCTATGTATGAAGGATATAATTTATTTGTAAACTCAGGATGTTCTTGTTTTATAGAGTTGCTTGTATTTTATAATTTATTTACACATCATGGTTGGAAATGCTTATCTAAGTGCTATGCATTGAAGTGTATGTTTGCTAAATCCATTTCATTCTGTTTGTGGCTACGTTCTTTCTCATTATTACAGTGGTATAAAATAGGGCTAAGGAGGAGACAAACTGATTGATATAGAACTTATGCTGGTCCCACCAGAAATTCCAGAAGAGGGTGTATCAGTAGTAGATATATATATATTTTATCAACTAAATTTTATGGGGGTGGGGGGCTGGGGGAGAAAAAGAACAGCATGAAGACAAGTTCAAAATGTGGAAAGTCACAGCCATTTCCAAGTTGGTCAACAAATGCATTGAGCCTTTTGCCATTAAAATTGTAAAGTTTATTGTTTGCTGGCTAAAAAATATCCTTTTTGTGGTATCTGAGGTGTGAAACATTGTCAAAAATATGATGTCTGGAAAAAAATTCAAACTATAGTGGCATTAAATGTTTACTTTTATCTTACCAATATATCTGCCTCTTCCTTCTGACTATTTTACTTTGGATGAAAGCATTTATGAAGTGGCAGAGAAGAAGGTGCATTTGACCCACAAGGGGATGTGCTATTGTAATAGTGAGAGTGAGAAAGCTGAAACCTGAAAATAAACCAACCAAAGGGTTTTACCAAGCAAGTATTACTGAGAAGCAAATTTACCAGAAAACCGTAATGAATTGCAGGGTTTGATAGCAATGACAGAAATATTAACCCAAGCATAGCACCATTAATTTCTCCCCTGCTGCTGTCCAGAAACAAAAAGAAAACAATCTCAGGGCCAGAATTGGTTAGGCTTTTACATAAGCTGGTTATGCATACTTGCCTCCCCAAATTAGCACGGATTTCTCTATCTGCATCTAAGAGCAAGGGAAAAATCTGAGACTAAATGATAAAAATGTGTTTATAGATATAATTTTTTGTCGTCTCTAGCAATTATGTCACCATGGGTATATACCACAATGTAAGAGTGAAAAAACAAGTTTGTGGCCATTACTGAAGACATGCTTCTCTCTGAGAGGATATAGTGGCATGTTCAGCTGACCTCTGAGCTTCTGCTAAGGTGTGCACAATATTTGCTTACCTTTTGCTCACATTTGTAGCGTTCCCTGTTGATAATTAAGAGAACATCATCTCACATGGAGAGCAAGATATGAATTAGCTCTCAGGGAAAATCTCAAATGCCCATTGACACTTGGGTATGTCCTGATAAGGACTCTGTGCTCTTCCCATTGGAAGAAAACAAATTCTTTTTCTCATGGGAAGAGATAAAAGGAAGCTATTTAAAATCTCCTTTAAGACACATCATATGCTGGCAGGTGATTCCCTCACATTGCCAACTTTAGGAGGGACATGTTAATATGCATCTAAATATTTGGTGTATACATATATACATATGTATATATATGTGTATATATATGTGTGTGTATATATGTATATAGATACATATATACCTATATAAATATACATCTAAATATTTGGTTGACAGTTTGGTGAGCATTTAAATCCATCCTTCTATCTTGTTATTACACCAGTTCAGTGGCAGAGCTACCAGTCACAGTCCAGGTGACGCAGTCATCTATGATGACCAGCTCTTCCAAATGAAAATATATCAAGGTGGCTACAGAGGCTAAGGCTGGTGCTAAATGTGGTGGAGGGAAAGAGGAAGCTTCTCCTCATTTCTCCTCTCCCAGCAGCAAACCCTATGACTCCAGTACTACCTCAGCTCTTGCTCCTGGGCTAGTGAAATTGCATGCTGGTGCTTCTCCACAGTAACTGTAAATGAAGATGAACAGCCATTCCTTTTGTCTTTGGGCTGTTCAGAATAGCTCTGTTTGCTCTAAAGAGCTAAAAGGCTTATTGCCTATTTTTAAGGTAATTTATCTTCATTGCTGTTATCAGGCAGCCACATCAGTATTAAAGAACCTGAAGTGCCTTACAGTGACAAAACCAGAGAAAAATGGGTTAGCACAAGTCTGAGACTTTGTCTAAGGCAGAACTGATGGTGAGGAGCTCTCTGTGAGCTAAAAAAACAAAAACAAAAATCAGTTCACTCTTGGTCAGTTCTGAAGTCTTACAGACCTCAGTGCTATGCACTTCCACTTTGGGGCAAGACTGCCAGGAAAGCTTTTGAGCATGGAATAAGAACAGGAGCTCACACCTGGCAAAAGGCTGCCATCCTTATGAATCATGCTTGATATTGTTGGCACCTCTTGTGAACTAATGCCCTAGCCATCACCAAGTCTTAACTTGTCTGTAAAACCAATAACTTTCCAGACTAAAAGTCAGAAGCCCAATATCCTTATGGGGTCCTGAACAAGCTCCTCAACTACTGGAAAATCAGGAGGAGCAGAAGTAGTTGCTAAAGCTGGTTCCTATCCCACATCTGCCTGCAAACCATTTGGCCTTCCACAACCTCACCCTCACTTTGGCAGGCATAAGTAGCTGCCTGGAAGCCACAGAGGAGGGAGGGGAGCAAGGAAATTCAGCTCCCAGTCTCCCAGATAAAAACAAAGTTAATGTTTAGTTCCTCCAGAAAAAGCCCATCTTTGAGTGGATTTTACATTTTATAATATCTGTTATTATTCTGACAGTTGCCAATCAGGCAGTTTTGGAGGCTGACATCTGCTGTTTAAACTCTGAACAATGCTATACTGGCTGTGACCACACAAATGCCCCACATTTCTCAAAGAGCACTTCAGAACCTCCATAAACAAGTGGGTAGCTTGGAGGTCCTATGTACTCTCCCTTCAAGAATAACCATGCCAAATGCTGACCCAGGAAAATCTCTAAGATGGCCAAAAATGTTCTGTCCCTAAAGGATGCTTGTCTAGGGGAAAGCCCTGCATTAATTTTCGTTTGTTTACACGTGTCTCTTCTGTGGACACATTGCATAAGTTTCACACCCATTCTTTTAATCAGATTGCAGGTTTCATGGCAGTCAACTGGCAGCCAAATGTATGCAGCTGTGTGTGTCTGGCACACATCCATATTTCCATTTCTATCTCCTAGAGAGCCAAGTGCAGCCAGACACATGGGTATGGTATGCAGGAGTCAGGGCTTGCTGCGGAAAGGAAGCCTCACACTTCCAGCAGCGGAAGACTTTTGTCACTCACTTTAAAAGGTGCAGGGACTGTCCTTGTTCCTGCCTCATCTGTCCTCAGCTTCATTCACTCTCTGAATGGCAGGAAACCAGGGAGATGGGAGAAAACTTGACAACTTTCGATATCTAGTTTGTCAAAAGATTAATTGCTCATTGTATAAATAAAGAAGGGGGGTGGAGGAGAACACAAGCCATCCCACTTGCTGTCTGTGCTCTGCAGACTGTTCCATGCTGGTGTTGGGTTCTCTGTGCCGTTCTGCAAACTGCCCCGTGGAGCTTGCTTGAAACAAGAGTGCCCAGCAGTGCTGAAGGAGTAGCAGCGCTTTTACCCGACTTGTATTAGAGTGCCTGTCCATGTATAATGGCCCAGCTTGCTCCCACCTCTGTGCTTTAGCTGGATGCCCAGGGACACAGCTATGAAGACAGCCATGACAGATGCGGGAGGATTCACAGGGTGAGCTGCCTGCTCCTAAACCGTATTTGATGGAAACCTCGAGATACCCAGCAAGAAGCACCACAGGAGCCAACTTGTAAACTTAATTTTCTCCTAATTTCTAATGGAAGAACAATGGAAGGCATGCAAATTATGTGACTAATGAGAAAGATAACAGTCCAGCTCCTCGCCCTGCGGCTGGTGACTCTGTTGCTCATGCTGCTCCTAGGGGCTGGCATAGCTGGGACTCATGCCTGCTCTGAGTTTCCAGAGGCTCAAAGAACATTTCTGATGGTTATTTGTAAAGCCATTAAGATGCTGTGAAATCCACAGAGAAGCTTCTGAACAGCCTCTAAGCCTCAGTGTTGCAGATTTTGCATCCACCAGACTCACTTCTTTCTGCTGCCAAGGCCAAAACATTGGGACCACCAGTCGTGGCTTGACAATCAGCATTGCAGTGACATGCAATGGTCTGCAGAGTGGGTCAACCACAGGAACAAACAACATGTGCATAGTAAATAAGCCCCTAAATAAATAAGCCTAGCAAGAGAGCTTCGCACCTGAAATCTCTGATGGGGATGCAATTAGTGTGAGAGTACTGGAGCACTGAAATACTTCCTACGTGAAAATATTTGGGACTGATTTTTCCACAGAGCAATATCACTTTGTCACTTGTGACTCATTCTATCAAAAATTTATTTACAACCCGTCTAAATAATTGCTTTTATGTCCTGTTAATTGATCACTTTCCATATGCTTGCAAAAAGAAAAACAGTCCCAAGAGACAAACTCCAAGGAACACTGGGGTTGTAACAAGCTTGCCAAGGAATGCCTGGCACAGCACCAACATTGCTCCTTCCACACCATTTTCATCTGGGCCAGCCATGGATGTGGGACCATAGGCCTCATCTACATAACCCCATTCAGATTAGGGGTAGGGTTAGGGTTCAGAGATCCACAGAGCCTTCAGCTTCATGGACAATATGGATTCAAAAGACATATCAAGGAAAACATGGCACTCCACCTATTTTACTTTTTCCATACCTTTTATCATCTGGGCAGCCGATGGTGTGGGGACACAGCCGCATCTCCATGACGTTGCTTACTTTAGGTTTAGGGTTAGGGTTATGGCTCAGAGATCCACACACACTACCATTTCAGAGACACCAGGGCTGCAAAAGGCATGACAAAGAGAGTACAGCACTGAATGCACATTACTCCTTCCACATCTTTCTCATCTGGGCCAGCCATGGATGTGGGGATGTAGGTGTCATCTCCATGACCCCTTTCAGATTAGGTGTAGGGCTAGAGTTCAGAGACAGAGCCTTCATCTCCAGGGTCACTGGAGATGCAAAAGACATGTCAAGGAGAACATGGCACTGCACCAACATTACTCTTTCCATATCTTTCTCACCTGGGCCAGCCAATGGTGCTGGTGGCTAAGGCCTCATCTCAATGATGCTGCTTACATTAGGGTTAGAGTTAGGTTTCAGAGATTTACAGCTCCAGAGACACCGGAGCTGTAAAAGGTATGTCAAAGAGAACATGGCACAGCACCAACATTAGTCTTTCACACCTTTCTCATCTGGGTCACCCACGGTGCTGGGGACGTAAGCCTCACCTCTACGATGCCACCTAAATTATAGTTAGGGTTTAGAGATCCACAATGCCTGCATCTCCAGGGACACTGAGGCTGCAAAAGGCACGCCAAGCGGGGCTTGGCACAGCACCAACAATACTGCTTCCACACCTTATTCGCCTTGGCCACATACAGTGTTGTTGCAATCATTTTCATCTTCATATCCATTATGCCATTCAACTTTCACAACGGAACACCTGCAGAGGAACGCAGGATCCTGAGCAGAGCAGTGTCTCTTGGGATACCGCTGCGTACTAGGTGTTTTCCAGAGGCAGGGAATCCCAGGAGCATGCTGAGATCTGCTGTGTGCCAGCAGACTGAATGAGATTGACGCATGTTATGCAGTTGGGACCAGGAGTGATGGCGCTTCTGCCCTGGGCCCACTTAGGGCTGCCCTTGGGTGTATGGCGAGCTGGGTGGGTGGTGGCACATCAGTCCTTGCAGAAGGGCATGGAGGCATCTCCTGTTAGGTGAGGGCTTGCACCAACCATCTGCGCAGGCCAATGGCCATCTCTGACCTGACCCTCCAGCAGAACAGTGGGCACTTGTCTGAAAGCAAAGGCTGCAGCTCCAGCTGGGGGGACTGCAACTTCTACCCCAGCAGTGGCTGATGCCTTCACTCAGATGGAGCTGCACCAGAGAGAGGCTGCAGTGTAAACCTTGGGCTGCAGGAAGAGACCTACCTCCTGGGGCAGGGACAGGCAGCAGACCTGCCTCCAGAAGATGTGCCCACGTGGATACCTCCTGAGTGGAGACCTCACACTCAGAGAGATGTAGTCAGAGGCTTAATGTCCAAATGATGAGTAGTGTTCCTCAAGGGTTGACACTGGAACCTATCCTGCTCAACATCTTTGTCAGTGGCACGGACAGTGGGACTGAGTGCACCCTTACCAAGTTTCTCAATGACACCAAGCTGTGCGGTTCAGTTGGTATGCTGGAGGGAAGGGATGCCATCTGGAGGGACCTTGACACACTTGAGAGGTGAGACATGAACTTTTCATGAGGCCAACCTCATGAAGTTCAACAAGACCAAGTACAAAGTCCTGCCAGTTAGAGCATTCCCGACCACAACTACAGGCTTGGTAGACACTGGGTTGAGAGCAGCCCTGACAAGAAGGACTTGGGGGTATTGATTGATTAGAAACTCAACATCACCCAGTGTGTGCTCACAGCCCAGAAAGCCAAGCATATTGTGGGCTGCATCAAAAGGAGCATGGCCAACAGGTCAAGGGAGGCAATACTCCCCCTCTACTCTGCCTTCGTGAGACCCTACCTTCAGTCCTGTGTTCAGCCCTGGGGACCCCAACATAAGAGGGACGTGGACTTTTTGGAGTGAGTCTAGAGGAGGGCCACAAAGATTGTCAGAGGACTGGAGCACCTCTCCTATGAAGACAGACAGAGAGAGTTTGGCTTGTTCAGCCTGAGGAAGAGAAGGCTCTGGGGAGACCTTGAAACTGTTCTCCAGAACTAAAGGGGACCTACGAGAAATCTGGAGAGGGACTTTTTACAAGGGCAGGTAGTGATAGGACAAGAAGGAATGGCTTTAAACTGAAAGAGGAGAGGTTTCAATTAGACGTTAGGAAGGAATGCTTTACTATGAGGGTGGTGAGACACTGGAACACGTTTCCCAGTGGATGTTGATGCCCCATCCCTGGCAGTGTTTGAGGCCAGTTTGGACAGGGCTTTGAGCAACCTGCCCTAGTGGAAAGTGTCCCTGCCCATAGCAGGGGGGTTGGAAATAGATGATCTTTAAGGTCCCTTGCAACCCAAACTGTTCTATGACTCATATTAGGGTTAGGGATCAGAAAGCCACAGAGCCTACAGCTCCAGAGACACTGGTGCCACAGAAGGCATGCCAGATCTTGGGCTGTTCTATGGCAGAGATGATGTTGGTCTATTGATGAACTTCACCATGACCCTGGAAGGACACGTTTTGCCAAGGCTTTAGATATGAATAGTAAAATGAATAACTTTGTGGCTTGGGTGTATCACAGTCATATTCATGGATTTCATGAAGAACTTTGGGGCTGTGATGAAATGAACCTGGACAATGCCCATCTCCAGGATTTTTATTCATCTTCCTGTCTGCCAGCCGTAAAGCATCCCAGACTTGGGGTCAGCTTTCCTCTGACCTTTGCAGAAAACACAAAATCAGATTTTTGTCTGGTTTTCACAAATTATGTAACAATTTCAAGTCCCCAGAGGCAACATTCAGTGAAAAAAAAAAAAAAAAGAAAAGTCTTTGCATTCCCTCGTTACACTGACATACCATTATGTACTGGTGTGTTCAGCCACAGATGTTCAGAAATTAACTTTCCCAGCTTGTGGTAGAGCATTGCCCTTATTCAGTACTCCTGTTAGCATGATGGGGGAACATCACTCTGCAGTAATGGCACTTTGATCACAGTCCTATACAGGGTATAAGCTGGGTACAAGACAATGACACTGAAGAGAACAGAAATGCAGACACCGCCAGTACCTCATTGAAGCTGTTCTCTCCAGAATCTGATGTGACTTTGAAAAGGAGACTGAGATACCACAGGGGCCCTCGCATTCAAATAGGAGAGCAGGGCTGCCCAGGAGAAGCAGAAGCAAACCTCCAGCAGTGACTGCTCCCTTTTGTGCAGTCCTCATCATCTCTGCTACTCCAATACAGACCACTGGCTACCCCTCACCTGTATTGGTCTCCATAATGCTAGGTATGGAGATCAGTTCCTCCCTGCAGCAATGTGACTCCTGTGACTCTCCAAAGACTGCAAGAGCCTTTCTGTCCTTCACTGTGGGCTCCTGCACATGCTGCTGCCAGTGGGAGGGATGACAGCACTGTGATTTCGCAACACATCACTTTGGTGTCCCCAGCTTGGCAAAGAACAGCACAAGGAGCATCAGACCTCTTCTCTACCTGTTTCATTACGGGATGCTCAGCACCACACCTGGCACCTACTACAACAGGAAGGCAACACTAAAAAGGCTTCATTAAAAGGAACTTCATTAGAAGTAAAGAGGCAAGTACAACACAGAGCAGAGCACAGGGCCTGGGGGAGGGGAAAAGTACAGCTTTGCTAATTTTCTCATCAGACACCTTCTCTATTACCGTCTCCTGGCTCCTGCTCTGAAAGTCAAGTGGAATTGTCAAGAGGAATCACCTGTGATTTAAAGTGCAGTTCTCCTCCAAGAGCTATGTAAAATTGCCACCTTCCTATTTGGAGCTTCTGGGGACCAGAAACCAGAGCTGCTGAATTTGAGATGCGAAGGAAGAAAACAGTTCTTTTCTCCAGGCTCATCACTAGCCCTTAGCTGAAACAGATGGAGGAGCAGGGTCCTTAGTTCCAGGTACGGAGACCAGCAAGTGCTGCCTGCCCAAGTCCAGGAGATGGAGGGGAACTTGAAGCAAAGAAGAGGCTGTGTGCTTATCCCCTTCCCTCCCATCCTGGGGGCAAGGAAATCAGAAGAGTTTGGGCTTTGTGCTGATTTAGGCATCTTTGGAGTTAAAAAGGACTCAGGAAGGATGCTTCAGCCCTTCTCTCTTGCTGTGAGCCCCATCAGAACTTGGTTAACAACCAACTGGAGCATCTGAGACTACAGAAAAGATTGTGTGTTTGTGTGTTCCTGTGTATGCCTGTCTCTGTAGCTACATAGAGATATATTTAAAAGAAGGTTAATTGGTCTCCTGGGTACTATAAAGAACTTGTTAGGCTCCTCTGCATGAGCAGTGACTGCATGAAGCCTAATTACTAAGCCTGAGTTACTCTTTTTGGGGCGCAGGAAGGAATCTCTAAGGTCCTTATTAAAACCTACAAAAAGTCTAAAGAATGATGGAATTAGAATTGATTTCTCCATGTGCAGCACAAAAAAACCGTTGAACTTTCCCCATGAAATACTAATGGGGGGCCATATAGGCATAGTTTACATATCACTATTGTGGGGACAAACAGAAACCACCATGTCAAATGGCAAGAACAGCAGACTTTTAGATAAGATGCACGCTTAGATGCTCTTCTAGGGAGCATTTTACAAAACAGCAATCCCAAATGTATTTTCAGGCTGATTAATTCTGTAAATCAGAAATTTTAAAGAAAAAGACTTTTGTATGGAAAATGTACATTAAAAGGAAAGAGAAAAAGAAGAAAAAAATATTAACTCTAATGTGTCTTTGGTCTGAAGTATCCAAAAGCTTGGGAGTTTTTGACTGTTCTTAGATTTTGCTGAAGTGCCGTTAGTGGAGACCAGAGCTTGGTCTATGTGGAGGAGACACAGGTTAGGCAGCGGCAGCTCAAAGCACTCTCCCCATGTGTGGCAACTCAGTTGTGGAGGAACTCTCAGGCAATACCTGCAATTACAACAAGAAAACATGATGATGCCATTCTACCATATGCAACACACAATTAGAGATGGCAGGACTGAAAGAGAGACATTGCACATAGCTACAGCTCTGACAACAGTCTGTACATGTGCATGTGGGACATGATTAACATTTGTAAATTAACATGTCAACCAGCTGTTTGTTGCTCTTCCCCAAAAACTAAGCTGGCCAAGTACTTCTGTAATTAGTAGTTTCTACAGCTTCTGTTTTGTTTGGTGAGGGGTCTCTCCTCAACACCATCACTGAATTTGCTGCTCACAATAACACTTTTTTCTGAGAGCTAAGGCACTGACACACAGCCCGCTGATATCAGGCATTGCTCCAGGGCTGTTTGCAGATCTGCCATTGCGTGAACATGTGGAGTCACTCATCTATGGCCTCTTTTTCCTCAACTGTGACAAAATACTTGAGTAGTGGGCAAGTTCTGTTGGCATAAACCCATGCGTGAGAGATGCCACACACAGACTGATGGATGCAAGGATGTCAAAGCTCTAAAAATTTGGTTCACTGCACTTTTCTCTCACTTGTATTTCTCTTACTTTTTACCACCTCTGTTATGCAGTGCACTGCCCAGAGAGTTCTTTCTTCTAACATCTGATCAGCACACCTTGGGGGATACAGATACAGAGAATTAAGCCATGCTTAAAGAAACAGCACAGTTTAGGTAACTAAATTATTTCTATTTATTTATTTTTTTTAGGCAGATGTTTTGTTCAACTTCAAACAATTGTTCTGAGCAAAACTGTATAATCCCTCATGTTTTTTTCCTGTGTGTTGGTACTGCTTTTCTTCCGAACACATACTGTAACACAGTTCAAGTTGTTCTAAGTGCAATCTAACATTGTTGATCCTGGGCTAACTTAATGGATAGTGACAAATCAAAAGTAACTCAAAATGCATTCCTAAAACTTGAGGTGAAGCCAAACTAGTCTCTGGCCTGCTGGAAGCAAGCAGCAAGCCTGCCAGCATTACAGATAACATTGCAGTCTGCCTCTTTCTGACTCTAGCATCTTTATCTGAGCAAGCTGATACCTCCTGAAAAATTTGACAGATATTATTTGTGAAGACCAAAACATGAAGTCTGTGCAAAGACAGTTCCAGCTACTTTCAGTCTGAGCAGAAAATGTAAGATTACTTGATTTGAAATGAGTGCTTATCTTACGCTCCTTCCTCACTGGCACACTTGCTTGATATCACACTTTCAAATGACACATTTAGCTAAATCTCTTTGCAGTTGCTTGCCAGCTTTTTTTGCAGAAAATAGGCCAGAGTAGGAGCACTGGGCAAGAATAATCTGTCTACAACAACCTCCCCTGCAGCAGGTGTTAGTACATGTGAACCTCCAAGGGAAACTGCTCAGTAAATGATTGAAACCAATCAGAAGACTTGACTCTTTCCTTGACCAAGCTGAAAGAAATGCAAGTTTTGCATCAGCAGTAATGAATATCAGGCATGAATTATACCCCCATACTAAGGAGTCTCCACAGACCAGCCCAGAGGAGAAGTCCAGCCAGGGTAGGGCAATGCAGTGGTATGCTCAGGACCCTGAGCCAGAAACCTGAGCCACAGACCAATCTGGGGCCAATTTGGTTTCTTGCATTGCTCAGTGGGCTGCGAATCAATTTCCTACAGCCTTATGTGCGTGGCAGGACACTTGCTGTCCTGACACACTGCAGCTAACATAGCATGCTCTTTCTCCATTTCGGACAGTCGTTGAACTGTCTTGTATATTTTCTTTAAACATCTGCTATAGACCACTGCTGGAGCGAAAATACCAACATAGGTAGATCCTTCAGCTTGGTGTAATTTGGTCATTCTCATCTGACATCTGGTAACTCTGCCCACTTTTCCCTGCTATTGCAGTTGGAGAGTTGAGGTGTCCTTGTACCAGAAGACCCAGTAAACAGTGCTGCAGTTCACACATACATTCACAGATGTATGAACTCATCTGTATGCACAAGAGCTGCCAAGCTGTATATGCTGCATAAACTAATGTATCACCTTTCATTCTGAAGCTCCTCCCATTTGCAGATCTTAGTATCAGGTATGTAATCGTGAGATGACATAAGCAACCTCTTTAAGCAAAAGCACATAAATTCTAATATGCATGTGCCCCTTTAAAACCAGAAAATAGCTCTTGAAGACTGGGTACCCCTCATATTTTCTGACTGCGCATCAGTGATGCCATTACTTTGTCAGAAATCCCAATAAATGCAAAAACCTGACCTTTACCCCCAGCTAATTTCCTTTTCATAATAGCAAGAAGACCCAACCAAGCAGTGAATTTCTGCAAGGATTACTGCACTTCTTGGGTGGCTGATATGACTTGGCCTCTGGCATGAAGGCATTCTATGTACTCTAGAAATGTACTGCATTTCATAGGTTACTGCTTGCATGTTACTGCCGGGCAAGTGAACGCTTTATACGCTGGAACAAATTCAAGCACCTTGAAAGGAGATATCTTCCTGAGCATTGGCATTCATGCTAATGCCTATAAATTATGCCCAGAGTGTTAATTTTCTTTTTAAATGTGTTCTCATCTTGTAATAATTAATGGTGTCAAGTTACTGGTGTGAAAAAAGCCTGACTTTACAACAACGATGGATTAATGAAATAACAGTCATGTCTGGACTAGTAGCAATAAATTGTTAGAGAAGAGTAGCACACCTGAAGTGATACTTTCACAGGCCTTAAATTATTCAGGTTTCAATGTTCCTCATAAATATTTGGCTTTTGTTAACATTTGTTTCTCTGTTAGAAACGGACGTCAGCAGCTCTGGCAAGAATAACTCTCTTGTGCATGAGTGTGGGAAAATGGGGCACCCACACTTTTCAAGACATCTTCCCTTCCCCAGGGATGACCTCCTAATTCAGCGGTCATCTGTAGGTCTTAGAACTTGACTGTCTGGGGAAGTGAAATCCAAACCCCACAAGCTCAGAAAGGTGTAGACAGCATAACACTGAACTAGCAGGTCCAAATCTCTCTTTAAAACTGGTATGAAGTAAGAAACTCTTGTAGCAATCAAAATGGTGACAAAACAGAGTAAGCCATTTCAACTCCACATAGATACACTTTTGATTACTTTTTTTGTTGAGTCCATTTTATATGTTATAACAACATTATATAATATATAATATTTATATATTATAACAATATCATAACATCTGAAATGCAAGAATAGTGGCAGAACCTGGACATATTTGGAGGGAAGAAAATGTCATTTAGAACATCGAGAAACTTATTTAATGTCAAAAAGCACTGGGTCAGGCTTTTGGAAACCAAACTGAAGGGCAAGTGAAAGAGAAAAAAAATAATCTCTCTGCTTATAATGTGTCTGACATGAGATCCTTCATTGCAGGCATAAAATGGTATAAAAAAGTGACTGCTGATATCAGTGGAATTGCATTATTTCATAACTCTGATGATGCCTCTTTATACATTCCCCAATAGTTATTATCAATTAAATTAGCTGCTGCAAATTGATAATTAGGTATTGTCAATTAGATTGTTTCATAGGAAAAAAAATCCTCTGAAAATTCCTGATATTCCTCCAAACATCATTTCAATCACACAGCAAAACTAACAAATGCTAAAAATTTTTGTAAAGCAAGAAGGACATAATGAAAATAAGGCAAAATCATCAAGAAGCTTCCTAATGCAATAAAAAGCATTTGATTTCCTTTATCCTTGAATATTTTGTTTTCCAGACTAGATGCTATCTTCACTGTATTCTCATGATGGCCTCACACTGTTCCTTTATCTCCATCAAGGCTTGCATCAGGCTGTGATCTGTCCCATGGGTCACCTTCATAATATTATAGGCCTTGAGAAGAGAACAGAAAGGGACACGTTAGTTATTGTGCTGACCATAAAAAGGGGCTGATCCTTGCAGTAGGGTAGGGATATAAGTACTGGTCCTCAAGTGGTTGGCAGTGGGAGCTTGAATGCATGGCATAGTAGGAAAAGGAGGGAAGCATCCCAAAATGCATAATGATTTGTCCCTAACGGACAAAGAAGGAGGCACTGATACATTATTCTTAGGTGTTATAGCCCACTAGTATGTTGCACAGATGGATGACTGGAATAGTAAAGGAAGATATTTGCACTGAGGCACGAAGGCCATTTTAAGACCAGTCAACTACAGCACACAAGGTTTTGATACATTATTTAAAAGACAACTGTGAAGTTCATCATGTTAATAGCTTCAAAGTCCTGTAAATAGAAATGCATTAATGATTAACCAATGGAATAAAATGTCTTAACTGTATCAGGAGAAATGATGCATATCATTAAACAACTGAGTACATTAATAGTTACACTATAAAAGGCATGGAGGGGAATGGGTCTTTGCTACTTTTCCCAGAGATTATTTTCTGTGTGCGTTTGTCATTTTCTATTGCTAGGCCAATTTCTGCTTGCTGATTCCCTGCCACAGATATGTCTGAAATGCTCTTTGCCTAGTTTGTGTTTAGATCATCACTTTTCATATGACATTTCTGCCTCTTCCTTCTGTTAAATTCCTCCTGCAAAAAGAGAAGTACCAGATGGAAATGGATTTGGCACTTCTGAAAAAAAAACCAAACAAGGGAGCTAGAAGTGTTTTGGTAGGAGAAAAGATATCAGAGATTTTTCTCATTCCAAACTGAGTAATTATCAATATCAAAATGCAGCCTGGGTTTCAAGGAGTTCCTGGTCCAGTCAGCTGACAAAATTCAGCTAAATCAGCTTTGGACTGCAGAAAAAGGAACTTTTTGGAAACAAAAGTTGAGGCAGGGGCCTTATTTAAGTTGGAAAGACAAAAATAAAAATAAATACATGCTTTGATCAAATAAATGAAAGCTTCCACATTCTAGAGACTGGCAAGCATAAGGAAAATCTAGCACAGTTTATTTTGCTTCAAACTAGCTAATTCTCAAAAAAAAGAGGGAGGCAGCAAAAGACTGAAAGAACAAGCTGAAATGGCAGTCAAAACAAATCAGAGTGTGCATGGAGTTCTAAAAAGAGTCAAATATGTTCTGAGCTCTCACAATGCCATACTACTAAAGGATAAAATACTCAAACTAACAGAACAATGGAAATGCTTTCATCACTATTAGAAATGCCTAAGAAATCACAAAACCTTAATTTTTGTCTATTTCTATTTTAGCAGAAATACAAAGCTGGTCATGTTTTTGCAAAACGTTTACAACAGTCATAATTACACTTCCTGAAAAGATTACCTAAATTGTCCTTAGTGTCTACTTTTCCTTATTGAACATACTGGGGAAACATTGTAAAGAATAGATCACAGAAGCATTTCAACATAGTGGAGTGTGAGGTATTAAGCAGTATAAGAGGGTTTGGGTTTTTTTAAATAAGTAGTTGAATAACAATTGCGTGGTGTAGGAATCCCTGGGTGGTGCAGACCAGGACAGTTGCAGGAGGGATCCCGTGCATTTTGCAGTACAGCAACGCATAGCTGCACCCATGCTAACTAGGAAGGAGCAGGATCACCCTAGAGCAAAGTGGCAAGGTGAATTGGCCATGGATCCAGACACACTTGATGCACAGCCTTTTTGCATGCTCTGAGCAATATTGTGAATGACGCATGCTAAGAGCTGGGCATCTGGCTACATGTGAGTCAGAGCCCCATGGCAGCTGACCTTGATCTTCAGCCCAACCATGGGACAGAGATCAGGCATTTAGTGATGAACCTGGGCCTGCATAACCTGGATGCACAGCCAGAGATGTCTATATGGATATACTTCTGGTAAAGGAAAAAAATCCTTAATATCACGCCTAATTTGGGGATAATGCTACTATTGCTGACTCATCTGTCACCTGCAACATTTCCTTTCCATTTCCTTTCTTTTATCAGGATGGTAGATAAATGCACCCAGTCTTCATCCTTTTGTTTCCTCAGAGAGAAAATCATTCTCATGCAATGCACTGTCTCATACACTGCTGTACAAGTCAAAACCAGCTCACAGAAGTTATAATAAAAATGACTTCTGTAATCCCCAATTTAAACTGGCGTCAAGCTATGAAGCTGGTTTTGCAAAGTTTCATGCAAAACTGGGGATAATTTCACCTCCAAAACAAGGAAGTGTTTTACTAGGCAGAAGCAAGAACATGCAGGCTCCCTAAACACTCTCCTGCTCTCCTAAATTACACAGCTAACCAGAAGGGTCAAGGCTGAGCAGAGTCTTGAGGTCTGTGTGGTCTTCCTCTCAGCAAAAAGAGCAAAACTAATTATGAAAAACTATAGTAATCGCAAGACAGCAACATAGGCCACAATGTCATAAACCACCTACTGCCTCCCTGAGGAATACAAAACCCATTAGATTAGTGGTATGGCTGTCGTTCTATGAATGCAAATGAAATGCAGCACAGTCTTTTATGCCTTATTTGAATGGGGATGGGTGAGAATGCCCATCACCACAGCTGCAGGGAAGTGTGAGCAGATGCAGGACGGCTCCACTCCATCACAAGGAAAGCAGAAAGCAAATGGCCACACACCAAAACAGCACGAAATGAAGGCTCGCATTTCAGAGGGAGTATCTGCGGTTTTCCATCTCTCTTGACAGAAGGGGACACTTGTTAAAGCAGGCATAGGAAAACAAAAAATATCACAGTTACTATCAACCACAGCTGGTAAACAATTCGGCACTTGGAGCAAACACCCAGAGAAACAGGATTTCTTCAGTGTTGCTGTGAAACCTGGGAGGGATTTTACCCCAATTTCTGTGCCTTTTGCCTCCACACCAGAGATTACAGCAAAAAAGGGAGATGATACTGTACCTGTTGCAGGCCTTCATGAGACAGGGCTGTGCCCATCAGCTCATGGGAGGACAAATGTGTTCCTGCCACCGTGCCAGCAAGTGCAGGGTCTGCAGGGGAAACTGGCCAGTGTCACACGTGTGCACGTCCTCCTGCCTGCCATCCCCTGTTCCCACCAGCTATCACTCAATGACTGGGCACCACTGCCCTGCTCAGGAAAGGGCAGCGGTGGGTTCAGGCAGCCACCACCACCACAGCCCAGAGCACAGAACAGCAGCAAGACACAGTGCAGCACTCATCAGCTCGCTCTGAGGAAGCAACTCTCAGAAATAAAGTCTTCTCCTTGAATTCAAGCCTTCCTCACTGCATCCTGCCTGTTCTTCTAAACCGAGTTCAGCTCCTCACAGGTTACTGGCAACCAAACAGGTGAGTTTACAGCAACTGAAGGTGCACTGAAGGTAACATGTGACACCTAGCAAATGTTTATGCTATGTGAGTGCACCTCAGGACAAATCCAGACACTTGCTAGGGGCTCCCATGAGCTCCAGAGATGCAGACCTGTCCTGAGCTCCACGGGACTGCTGCTTGCCAGTCGAGAAGCTTTTCTCTTCACAAGGCAGCCTATTGCAACTCTGGTTATTGCCACTTTTTACAGTTATTCCACATTATTTAAATTAGGCTCATCAACAGCTCCAGTCTCTTGCTGACAAAGGTTTTCCTGATCTATAATTCTGTTTGTCCTCCCACTGTTACATCTTTCATAAACAGATGTATATAAATTTGGAAATTGGTTGTACAACAAACCAAGGGCTACCTTCAGGTTTTATTCCAGAAGTAGAGTGTTGCCTCTCTCCAACACTTCTATTTTCAAAACCTGTCACATTAGATTCTGCAGGGCCTAATATACTTTAGGGCATAATTTCTTTTTAATGGGTAACATAAAGCCCTCCATATTATTTAAGCCTTCTTTGGGGATGCAGAGCAGAGATCTAAACCCACAGGGCACTAGGAGTAAGGATGATATGATAGTGATATGATAGGGATAGTATACAATAGGTGGAACAGAGAACAGGATTACAGCTGCAGAGCTGTGTATGAAGATTTGCTGGGCTTAACAGACAGCCTCTGTGTATCTGATGCTAAGAGGCTGTCAATCCCCAGCAGCTCGGGGTCTGTACCTGATTAAACAAGATTTATATGTGAGGTGAATTTCACTCAGATCTCAATTTCTCTGCACCTTCCACATCCTTCCCCTTAATGCCACAATGAAATTAGTCTGACGAGGGTTCCAACAAGGTGCTATTCAGCGTCAGAGTGTATTAAGAAGAATAATGAAGCAGAGAAGGTAATGGAGTTTCTGCTCTGAGCATGTGGCATGCTCTGTTGACACATCTAATCACAAAGGGCCAAACTGGGTTATCATATAACTCTAGGACATTATCTGAATTATATGAGGATTCACGTCCTTTACTCACAATAAACTGAGAATTATATCTCGCTCTAATTTGTTCCAGTGTAGACAGCAATGAAGGGAATTAGTTTCCTATCTCATCCAAAGAAATGTTGTGTCCTATGCTTACAAGATGTGTGGAGAAACAGAATGACAGGAAGTTTTTCCTCCACTCAGCTGTGCTTCCAGAGAGTGGGAGTTCAGTCTCTCCCTGTCTCACAAATGCGGGTGAAAGGGGGAGGCTGAAATAGGCAAAACTACAACAGGATCGAATTATAAATGGTTCTGCATCTTAGCTGTAGAGCACTTACATTAGAGTCCTTGTGGACAACTAATGGCTTTCAACCACAGTTAGAGATGCACTGAGGTACAGCATAGAATAGTGAGCAGCATGTTATTCTTCCTTTTCAGGGAAAGTGGAGATCACAGATTAAAAAAGGTTTCTGTGTTAGGCATTGCTCAGTACTCAAAGGATAATAATACAGCAGCAATCTGGCTTGTAATGGGCAACTTCTTCACTAAAAACATATAAAACCCTGTCAGAACTTCCACCTTCACCAATAAGCAGTATTCAGATGTCTCTAGGGGAATTCACTCCACTTTAATTTAATGCAGTATCCTATTAAATATGCAATTAGAAGACAACTTGTTGATATATTGCAGCAGTATCAATGAAACTACTAACTCCTCTAACTGAGGTCTCATTCCACCTGCTAAAAGGGAAAGTCTGAATGTTTATAAAAATTATGGGGGAAATAGACCAGATTACCTTGTGCATGACAGATATATGACTTACTTCCAAATAATACATGGAAAATAGAATTGATTATTCTTCAGTCTCCTTTTTAATGATCAGAATTGGCCATAATTTAAGTTACATATATAAAGTGAAAATTTAAGTCACCAAGACTTAGTAAGACTGGCATCATATTAAATACTAATTTATTATTTTGACAGGTGAAAATTATAAGTTATTCAGCTTGAATAATTAATCAGAAGTTAAAACCGAATAGATACAGGGGTTGAAAAAGTAAGTACAAAATACTAAGTTACTTGGACAGTCATGACTGATACTAACCTTATAGGGCATCCAGGCAGGAGCAAAACCCACTTCTCCCCCTATCCCCAGTGCAGACACCCAGCCCCTTCTATCCCAAGCAGCTGCCCTAACTCTTTACCAAAAAGATTAGCTCTTCATATTGCATGGACATTAGACAAAGGGGACATACAGCCAACTTCTGCACCTCTTTGAAATGCTGATTGGGACCCCCTCCTGCCCAGCAGCAACAGGGAAGTAGCTGGGCCAGGTGGCTTTCTGCAGCACCCAGCAAAAGCAATGTCAACAAAGGCTGCATCAGGCATTGGAGGTGGGCCGAAAGATGAGAGGGGAACTACACAGAGTATGTACTGTCTTCAGGCCAAGCTGACCGCAGGCCAATCAATAATATAAGAGAATAAGCGTAAGACCTCTCTCGGGGAAACTGGAGGCAGCACATCTTCCAGGAGGGAGAAAAACACCCTAGCAGTGAATAAGGGCTGAAGATGGACAGCGAATGAAAGCCTACATCCTGAGGACATGCTGCATATGGAAGGGGATTTTTCAATATATTTAAGATGATACTAACAGCAATAAAATGGCAGGACAAATAAGAGCCTGAGGTAGGAGGAAATTAATATAAAAGTCAGCTCAGGTACAAGAGGCTTAAAGCTGAAATGTAACTACCAAAGCACCAGCTGCAAAAACAGATCAAAGAGTAGAAAGATGATGAATGATATAGGAATAGGAGGGATCAAGAAGCATGACTGTTGATTTGAGTGCAGTCCACAATAAAATACAAGCATTAAAGTTCTCCAGTCTGAAATCACAGATCCTCGATAGGGAGTAAGGAGGGTAGAATCTGTCGCTCTGCTCCTGTTGTAATTTCAGTGCTCCCAGATTCACTTTGCTATGGACAGAGGGCGAGTTTGAGGCAGTAAGATAGTTTTATCTCTTCAGATCTAATAGTAATTTGTCATCCAGGCACCTCAGAGCTATCAAACTGCAATTAGCAGTAACTGATACTGGAGGAAGTCAGTGCCTGAAACACTAAGTAACAGTGACCCATCACCACACTCAGCTGCAGCCTGGGGAAACACCACTGATGGAAAAAGCAGTGAGATACAGTCAGAGCAGAAGGTGGGGGGGACACATGGCAGGTTCGGGGGAAGTGAGGGAGGGAGACAGAGAAAAAACAGTTCACAATACTAACCTGCTTCAAGGTCTCCAGCGCTTGAGGAAACATGGCTTGACTGTACTGCAGTTTGCCCACTCTCATCAGCTGAACAGCCCTCAGTGGATGGAAACCAGGATAATACAGACTGCAGAGAAAAGGATGGAAAATGTATCACTGTCAGCTCTCACCTTCACAGTCACTGCCTCTGCAGAGAGCTATTAGGGTGGGACTGCAAAGTTATTGTGAATGTTAATAAGGTACTCAGAGAAAATTAGCTGCACTACTGAGAAGCATGAAATACTGAGGGGAATTAGCAAATTATTACTCTCCATCTCAGAGGAATGCCTTTAGCATTATCCTGTTAGAAAGTGACGGGACTGGGATTATTTAATTCTCTACTGTTGGATAATACAATAGCATTTACTGTACTTAGTGCTGCAAACAGAGGTCGTGCACAATCTCAGGTCTCTGGAGAGGTACAATTTTAAAAAGCTTCAGCATGGAACCCAGTCCTGGATCCTCCAAGATGAAGGGGAGGGACTGCAGGGGAAGCAGGTATGCAGGACTGAGGCCACTGTTTCTCAGGGTTTGCTTGCTGCTCCCCATTGCAGAAAGAACTGGTGCTGCATGCCTAAGAAAACATCTCAGACTTGGCTTATGCATCTGGACAAGGTAACTGCTAGTGTGAGGATACAATTCCGTTCTTAATTTCACAGAAGCAGAGGTTTTCCATCAGTCTCATTGGAGTTAATAAAAACAGGAGTATGTTTTTTTTCCTTTTTCTACTAGGAAGTAGACAGAGAGCAATGCCATCATTATTTCCTCTCAAGATCTCTTGAAATGTCTATGCTTTCAGGGTGGCCACAACACCTGGAGCTCACCATCTCCCTGGACATAGAAAGCACAGCATCTCGGGAGAGCAACCTGGGGGCTGCAGAAAGCCGTGGATGTGAATTGCCTGGAACTGGCCAGTAGGAAATGTGAGGTGAAGGAACATTTTATTTCCCCAAGTACACTAGCAGTATGCTTAAGGAGTGTCTAAAAAAACCACAAAAATTTGTCAAAATTACAAGAAGAAGAGCCAATGAGCTTCGCAAAATCTACTCTTTGGAGAATGTATTTTATGTTTGCACCAAGTCTATGATCATCAGACTTCAGGGGAATTGCAAATGAATGGTACCACTGCAGTCAGAAAGACACTTAACTGTGCATGAGTATGGTTAAATGCATGCTAAGACATTAAACCATGTAAATTTGTACACTGTACAGGAATCTTCTGATAAGTCTGCATGCAAATTAATTAGTTCTCTTTCTCCATTATTTTTCACTACTGAAAATGCAACCTCAATTAAATACAAGAAATTGTCTAAATGGCAGTGTATCTGGCTGCCCTTACAAATCTGAAATGAAGATGTGCAAACATCCTGGAAAATGTTTTCACACACAAAACCCCCTTCTCTGCTGATCCCATGCAGCTTCAGTGAGGACATACAGAAACACATGGGAAGCATGCCTGGCAGGATCTCATGAGCAACAGCTCTTAATCTGCCAAAGCGTCTCATGAAGCAAGAAACCAACTCCTCAATGAGAATAATCCTTGCTGAATTGCCACAAGTACCACCTGTTCAGACCCATTGTGGGTTGCAGTTCCAAAAGGCTGGAGAGCCAGCAGACAAGAGAAAACTGATAGCACTTATCTCAGTCCAAACTGACCACTCAGGAACTTCAAGGATCCGGTTAAAAAACACTAGAAAATTATCAGGTTTATTTTTAGATTTTGTTTCTGGTTATTACCAATTAACATGATGCTTTCTGCTACTAGTGAAATACGGAGAACATGCAACTAAGTCAGACATTCTGGTGTGAATTGGTGAACAATAACAGAAATTGCAGCACTAACATGGCACAAATGGGAGTCGTGGGCACATGCACAACTCTAAAATTGCAAAAAACTCCCGATGCCCCTACGACTGTGTACTTCTGCTCTCACCTCTGACTACCGAAAAGGAAGGAGTAAAAAAATCATTCCCTCTCCTCTATGCCACTGAAATGCCAGAGTGCATGGGGCAAGGATCACAGCCATGGGAGAAGGGGCCAGGAAAGCAGAGTTTTGCATGAAATGATAACTCATATTTGCAGCCCCCACTAGACTGTGCTGTATCCTGATAGCTCTGATTCTTTTCCCACTGCTCCTTCACAGCCTTTTCACATCTCCTTTGTTCCACACCTTTACCTTTCATCCTTTTAACCATCGATTTAATGTCTCTCCTTTTGCTCTTCCTCCTGAATAACCAGCTCCTTTCAAAATACCAACTTAAACAGAGAACTTGGGTCCTGCCTCACCTGCAATCACCTCAGGGATGGCAGCTCACATAGACAAATCCAGGTTATGCTTTAGTTTAGCAATGTGATGCCTGTGAAACTTCACACATGACCATCAGAATTCAGAATCTGGCCTCCCATGCAAACAGGTTTCTTTCTATAGATCATACATTCACTTGCAACCGATGAAGATTTAGGAATGTAGTATATGCAAGACCAGAGAAAACAGGTTGTGATTTAGCAATGTCAGGTACTCGGCCCAGACTACCAGCTATAAACTAAAGCAAGTGGAAATTTAAGATGAGGACACAGAAGGAGTAAGTGTGAAACAAAGGGCCTTGTGCTCATAAATATTTACAAAGCTGTTTTACTGAGCTGATTTATGTTCTGATCTCATGCATGTACATAGTTACATTTTGCAAGCCTTAAAACTGACATTTGAAACCACTGATTATCATCATATTCTGGAATAAATCTATTAAAGCATTGGAACACCTTTTGTGGAAGCACATCCAGTGAGTGAGTTTACCAGAGAAATACAGACAGCTTGCAGACCTTCTGGGAAATGTGTAAGTGGGAAAAATAATGCTGCCTTCTTCCAGGCATCCCTGGGATTCGGTATTATGAAGAACTGGCATGGCAGGAAGAACTAAGAAGCAGTGTTAGGTCTTTGTGAGCCAATTTATTATCCCCACGCATCGCTCTGAACAAAACAAAGTGGATAAATTTAAGAATAAGGAAGACATTTACCAGCCAAGGAACTGGTACCTTAAGACTGTCAACAAGAGACTATGACAACTATAGAGAAATACACGCTGTAAAACATGTTACAGCTCGGGAAGAGTAGGATTTCTATCTGAAAAGGATTTTACAAGATTTACCAGGGCCTGAGGGACAGGAAGGAGAACAGTAATGTACTGAAAGCTCAAATAAAGATAGTTGTGTGATGTTTCCTGGCCCTTGGCACTGGTCAGTGCCCAGTAGTTCACTTGCAAAGAGGGATTAAACAGAATACAACAGCTAACAAGTAAAGCTGCACTGTAAACAAGAGGACTGGAGGAGGCTCAGAAAAATTTGTACATTTTGTATCATGTCTTCTGCTTATATAAGGCAGCACAGCTTTGTTCCCATTTATGACCAACAGCAGCCGTGCTGCCTGTCCCTCCAGCCTGCCCTCCTGCCTATGGAGAGGTCTCCACAGTTTGATGTCCCCTGCAAACCCCACAGAGGGCATTCTGTATCCTCCTCCAGGTCATAGATAAAGATGTTAAACAGGACAAGTCCCAGGTCCACCTCCCTGCAGTACCCCACTGTTATTGGCATCCAAACAGCGTATGACACAATAGCCATGTTCTCTCACCCCCACCACCCAACCAATTCTTTACCTCTCTACCCACTTGGACTGTAACTTCTTAACTTGGATGTTAATTCCCTGGTGTTCTCGACCTTGCAAAGATAATAGTGAGCAAGCTGGCCAGCTCTCTCAAGGCCTTTGCTGAAAGTTACCATTAGGTCTGATGGGTTTGTAGGGATCACAGTCTCTTAAGTAATCCCTGGCTCAACCTTTATTCTGAGATGTGACTTCATAGGTGAACAGTGAGGCAAAGAAGGTATTGTTAAGCTTACTATTCAAAACCTCTACTGACTGCTATTTCCTAGTCTCCACGTAGCTTGCATCAGCGTTCCACTGTTCCAGGCACCAGCAGTTCCTGCTTTTCATTCACAAAATGCAAGGGTACTAGTCTTCACTAGACAAAGATAAGGCTCATACTCTGTAATGCAATAGCTGCTTCTAATACACCATGAAATCAATAGCTCATATCTGTAATTCAGCCACAAGGTTTGCCTTGATTAACTCCCAGAACAGTCACTGATCATATACATTATGAAGAAAAAAATATTTTTCTTCATTCTCTGTATTAGCTCTGACCATCTCCAAGCAATCCCTTTTGTTCTCATGTAAACGACAATGTAGAAAAGCAACCCTTGACAAATTTTAGCCAGTTCTTTCTATTTCTTAATACTGTGGTTCCATTAACTCCACTTAACTTATCTCCCACTACAGGGTAGGTAAGTAATCAGAGCTTTTGTGTTCTCTTGTGAATTAAAGCCTAGTAGTAATAAAAGAGACTATGCAAAATCACTGCCTTTTCTGATGCCTCATATTTTAAAATAAATAGATGTCTACCATTTCTTGTAAATCAGTTTTGGGCTTAATATTTACACTGCTGTCTTCAGCTCAATGTAATTAGAAGCAGGCAGGATTTATAAAACCTGAAATAAGGGTTTAAATTGAAATATTATAAGGCTTTTTAAAATGGTGGCATGTAAAAAGTGATGCTATAAAAAACTGTAAATTGGTTTGCTGCACCTTTTAGTGGAAGTGACTATGACAGCATAAAAAATATAAAGCAGTTTAGAAGCCCCAGAAAGAGAGAAGAAATTAAGAAGAGGCTCCTGGGCTTCAGCAAACGTGGGGAGCAGAATGCAAAAAGGACAGCATCAGCCTCATTACAGAAATGTACTTGCTACAGCTGGTGGAAATGTTCAGCACAAATATAACACTCAGTAAGTTCAGCCTTCTAAGCTCAACCTTCTCTCTTTAGTTCATTGTTGATTTCTGACCTGCTCAGCATTCAGTAAAGCTTTTCATCTAATTGCAGCCTAGGAATTTTTTTATGCTGCCCAGTTATTTGTGTTTTCATTATTCAGTGATGTGAGACTGGCCATCCAATTCACATGGCATTATTTCTACTCCTTGGCTGGGATGATTGATGGGTTCTAAATATGTGAATTATTAGAAATATTTTTCGGACAAATTTAACGACAAATGAGTATTTGTGCTAAAAGTATGAAACATTTGGTATCTATCAACATTTCCAGGGAGGAACCAGTTATTTTATGAATAGCCAAAGAAATCTTATGCCTCAGGAACATAAGACAGGTAAATGAACAGTGCTCAATTAGGAGTTTTACAGATCTTAATGACAAAGGTGTTCAGCTGTTCAGCCTGATCTACACAGAAATTCATCTACCAATTACTGCTCTAAAACCAGCAATTTGAGGCTGAAATACTGCTTAACAAGCAATGCTCTATTTATAGAAAATGATCTTAAGCAGCTTTATACATAATTTGCTCAATATTAGTATTTCTTAATAAGCACAAGCTCTGTGCAAGAGTTTTGCCTGAAATGGAACAAGGTTACAGGATTATTTTTGGAGGAAGTGGGAATGTGTTATTGACATTGAAGTGACTATTTTGCATGCTAAGTATTTGAAGTCTTGTTGGAACTGTAGACTTTTTAAGGGCAATATATCTATATTAAACTGTGAACAATCTTTAGGGGTCCCTGTAAAAGCCTTCCAAAAGAATACTGGCCTGGCTTTCATGTTAATGATGTGCTTTTTCTTGGAATAATAATGGTGTTAACCTCTTATTCTTTCTGGCTTCTCTTTCTCTCTCTCACACTTTTCTTCTCTTAGCAAATAAAGTAAGCTAGGTTTAAATAAATTCAATATCTTACAACTACCCTTATACCTTCTGCAGCAGCCATGTCATTTTTGGAGTAGCAGACTAACTTCTTTACCTGTGGTAGGCCTGATATACTCCAGCTGCCTTAAAATGTTTATTGCCCATTTTATCTTTCCATCACAGTGTCTCATGGAGGCAATCAAAGCCTTAGTGAACAGTTTAATGTTGGCAACACTCTTTTCTATTTTTCTTTCCAAATTTGACCTCTCTCAGTTGGATTTGGGGATCAGCTCCTCAGCACTAGCAGGGAAGTTTTCCTGTAGGCAACTGCTAATGCACATCCCTAAAGCATTATAAAAAAGGTTTGCTAGTGATGATAAGATATTATTATTAGTAGAAGACTTATGCTGGAAAATCTCTTACAAACTAAAGCAGGAAAAGTTACTTTCTGTACGAACCTCATCATACTAAGCACTAAAAAGCATAGCATGAATAGCCTTTGTTCTTCACAGATAAAACACAGAAGCACAAATGAAATGGGGGGAAATGAAGTGGTTTGTGCAATGTTACAAGAGGAAATGTCTGGGAAAGCCAAGAGTTGAACCTAGATCCCACTGTAATTTTAGGATGCAGAGCCCAGTTCTTGTATCTATGCTGTCTTGTCTATCTGTCTGGCTCAGCCATTTGAAATGAAAGTAAATGTAGTTTTATATGCTTAACAGCCTTCCTGTATTTTGCAAATGGAATGTAGAGACAGTAACCTCAGTTTAGAAACTTTTGTGCCAGACTGTCAATTTATTTTTCTGGGTTTATTTATTCTGTCCTCACTCAAGGAATGCCCTGTTATTTAGATGAAAAAAATGCCTCTGGAAACAGTTCAGGATTTAGATGGATGAAATCATGGCTCAAAATATTTTTCATCACATCTGCATCTCATACTGTTGAATTGCTACTTGTTTCAGTAATCTAACTGATGTGACCAAATAAGCAATCACATTTCTTAACCGACTGAATTCTCAAGAAATTTTAGCTATCCGTCTCAGAAATTATTTCTCTCTAGCTGCTGGTGATCCTGCCATATTCCTTACGGTGACAATTTATGTCATAGAATCATAGAATAGTTAGGGCTGGAAAGGACCTTAAGATCATCTAGTTCCAACCCCCCTGCCATGGGCAGGGACACCTCCCACTAAACCATGCCACCCAAGGCTATGGATATTGTTCCAGATGTTGGCTCTGCCAAGATTTGAACGTTAACTTCAATAAAATGACGAGGTGGTATAAACTGCAATTTTCATCTTGGCTCTTGATCTGTCTAACTCACCCTCTTAAAATGTTGACATTGTCTGTTTGAACTGTCCACTTCAAAAGTTCTGTCTTCTTCTGGTATTAAGAAGTATTAAGGAAACAAAGAGTGTTCACTCTGGAATGGAAGTAGGAAAAGATTTTGCATAGATTGTTGCTGTGTCCTGGCTGATCTTCAAAACATCTTGTAGATCTTGGTTTTTTTGTCATGAGCTTACCATCTTTACAGCTAAAGATGATAGGATAGAATGTCTCTGCAGATAAGAACATACTGTCTCAGTCCTTTCATAACCAGAAGAGTAAGAGAATAAAGTCAACAGTTTAGATCAAAGGATTTATAAAAAGATTTTAAAAGCCATATACAGTATATTGGGGAAATGCCAGAAAACAGAAGTAGTGTAGAAAAGACAGCAAAGGAAGAACAGGAAATCTAAAGAGAATACACATGGGAATAGAAGAAAATACAGAAGGAAAATGTACACTAGAATAACGGTAATTCGTGACAGACCTTGGTGTTACCTTCTCCTCCAGCAGTGAACCTATGACTACCTGTTAAGAAAAATGTTCCACCTTCCATATCTCATATAGCTGAGAATACAACTACAGGCCTGGCTGCAGATACAACCAATGCAAGCTTTTACTCCAGTTTTCTTAGAGCAGATCACACATCTACAGGTTTGTATGATCTCTCTTCATCAAGCAGAGAGTGAAAGGCAAATATATATACTGCTGGATCCCTGATTTGAGTTGCATATAACTTTCTTCTAACGGATTCCCTTTGCTATGATATGAGTCCCCCCCCATATCAGATCCACACGTCTAATTGATACTATTGTCCGAAAAATTCAGAGAGATCGTGAAAGCTTGTGTGTGTGCAGGTGCAAGCACAAGCTGCACAAGTAAGGATGCATATTGACCTCTCCAGTGCAAAATGTCTTTTCTCCACTCACCAATATCTCAGATCACCTCAGAAGTCCGTTGTAATACAAAAGACTGATAACGTGAGAAATGACTGTGAAGGACTTGTTGATGAATTTACAAAATCACAGGTAGGGTGGAAAAGGCAAATGAGGAATGATCACTGTTGTATAGTACCCAGAAGTTATCAGATGAAACCAACAACTAACTGGCATGTTCAGAACAAATAAAAAGGTGTTCTGTCTCACTGAGACACTAGTTGAACCATCCACCCAGTACCTCAAGGTGCATCTGAGTTATGATCAGAAAGCAAATGAATAACTAAGTCCAGGTCCTTATTTTCCTCTTCCATGACTACATCATTTAACATGTTAAAAGTCAGCGACCACCAAATCTTCTTCCTTGTCTGCTATTTCCAAATTATAAGATCGCAGTTTAGAGCAGTGGAAGACTATGAAAGGACTTAGATGAATCTCCCTCTTTTTTTGATATTTCTTATCGTTTCTTATAATTTTTGAGCAGATGATCAACAAGAATGACAATCATTCTGTAATACTCCATTACATTCTTAATTGAAGCTTAGTTCTATGGTATAATCTAGATTATATTGTTTTATCTAAAATGTGGTCTTGCACAATCTGTTTTTAGCAAACCTACACTGTCTTTTTACAGCATTTTCCATTCCTTTTACTTTTTTTTTTTCCCATCACAATTTGCCCTAAATCTTCGAGGTGAAGCCCCCCTTCTAAAATACTATGGCTCTCATTTGTCAATTCTTTAGTGTTTCCTCTGATGTGAGGATGCTTTTTGAGCACCACATTTACTTTGAAAGTGCAATGTATCATATCCATAGTTAATAGTGAAGCTAAGTGAATACAGAAAGGAATTTACCCTGCATCTGATTAGCAAGATGATATCCAGTGCTATTCTTGTTCCCTGAGTGAATACATTCCTGTTTGCACTAACTCCCACAGTAGCCTTGTGTTTACCAACAGAGTTTCATGTTAACAGCAATACAGGGGTAAAAAGCAAGACCAGGGATCTCTACCCCAGTCTTCACACCAGCAAGATGCTTGTTCACTGTCATCCCAATAGCAGAGAGTTGATGCAGCAAAATGTGTACAGGCTTCTGATTTTGGTTGGGTAGCTGTTGAACCTAGTGATACTAATCTCTCTGTCCTGCAAACGGCTGGATGGCTCATCTCCTAATTTTTGAGCACACAGGTACCTTCCAGACTCACCTCTCTTATAATTTTTTTATGCTTTCACCCACGCCCAATTAACTACAAAATTTGTTAAGCCTGTGCTTTACCAGCTGCCATTTCAGTTTTTCTTGCTTCGTGGATACATACTGTCAATAATAACAGCAACAATAACAGCTGAATTAGCATTTACAAAATTTTGTGAGATTCTTATGCAGAAGGTGTTACCAGCATGTCTGAACAGGAACTCCATTGCCTGATGTCAGATATCTCATTTAGACATCTAGCCTTACTCCTCATGTCTCAGCTTTTCTGTCTTTAAGATGAGAATACTGATCTATTCCTTGGAGTTCATACGTGGGCTAACTTTAATCATGTTTGTGATGAGCTTTAGGAATTCAACAGGAATATTCTGTGGAAGTTCAATTTATTAGCATGTATTCTAAACAGAACTACAAATCCTTGGTAAGCTACACAGTTAAAATGTGATGGCTAAACAAGACCATCTGCCTGAACTGGAGAACACTTAACTTCCATCCAGTTGTTCAGCTGGCTAGAAAATTTCTTGCATGACCCAAAAGGCATGTAAATTGCTCCAGAGTTTCCTAGGAAATAAAACAATCTGGAAGAAAAGGGAGGGGTAAAATAGCATTCTTTGGAGAAGAAAGGAGACCTGCTATGAACTTTATGAACAGCAATCATGAGCAATAATCTCTCCCAGGCTCTAAAGTGCTGCCTGAAATGCTGGCTGAATATAAAGGAGAGATTCATTTTTTTTTCATGTTACACCACTATGCCTCTTCATGGCATGGAAAACAGTGTGCAATACTTCAAAAGACCAAGGCATGCTTGAACTCTCTGTTTGTAATTGGAAGTAGCATGTTCACTGAGCAAGCATTTTTCAAGCAAAGCCAGGTTTGCTGTACACCTTGATTAACGAGTACATATGTACCTTGACAGAATGGGTAAGGGGTAAAAATTTTTTAAGAAAAGATTGCTCGACGAGGAAATAGATCCATGAAATGAACATTTCAGTTCATATAAAGTAAAATAATCCTCAAGATTTCATGCTTTATGCAATACCTCATAACAGTAGTTAGTTTAGCCTGTGAGCTATTGTCTCCAATGGATAAATCCAATATGTATGTTATAGGTAGCAGAATATCTCAAGACACTTTCCCCTGATATAAATCAGTACAACACCATCGATTTTAACACTTGATGCATAGACTTCCATGGTTATTTTGCCTTTTACTAGCAAAAGAAAATCATGAAACACCATGTTTCTAAGAGCTATAAAACACTATTAATGTCAACATTGCAGAAACAAAACCAAGTTTCCAAAACATCACTTAGAATGCATAGTACTCTGGATTAAAAGATTTTTGTTTCACTCTTTATTCAAGTACTGTTTTCTTCCTACAGTGCTCTCTGGGACAGAGAGCAAAGTTTTATGCCCATATTTTGCCTCAAAATATGTAATCTCAATCCACCATTTTGTAATCATATGTTGTTGTCCTAAAGATTCTGAGGTTTTGCAAAATTAGACTTAGTTACAGTTATGTGTTTCACCCACTGGGAGCTTGTTTAGAGATGTGTGATACAGGAGGATAAAAGATACTCTCCAACAGGAATTTTGCATCGCATTTCCTCATATGAGGTTTTGGATTGCGTTTCTAGATTAGGTCATTAGAGGTTTTTGTCTTGACATGACAAGGCAAGACAAAGGGTGAACAATACATTTAAGCCAAACTGCAATGCATTCGGGGACCTACTGAATAAATCTCAAGCAAAAGCAGAAACAAAGAGTTCATGGGCTGAAAATACAGGGCATGATACACATATTCTCAAAGAATTAACTGGTTTTCCTTCCACTTAGTGACTAGATAAAAAAATACACAGTGGGTCTGTTGGAAAGATAATGTTTTCTCCAGTCATGGAAACTCCAGCCCTTGTGAGGAGATCCATGGGAGGGTGGCCACTTCTCCAGGCCAGACCACAAGTACAGTGACTGAATACGACAGTGAAGAATTTGGGCATGAGCCCACCAGAAAAACAAACAAACCAACCCTCCCTGGAAGCTGCACAGCAAATCCTGTGGAGTTACTTGTCAGGGACTTGATCAGTCCAGCCCTAACAATGGTACTTGCTCAGGCACCAGTGGAGGCACAGACGTTTTGTAGCCAACCTCTTTTCACTAGAGGCTGCGGGCAGACATTTCATCAGCACAGTACAGTTCTGATAGGAATCCTCCAAAATTATCTGATAAATATTTACCTTGCACCTTGTTCACTGAGGGCAGCAGGCACAAAAGAAGGGCTCCAACTACACTATCATGCCTAAAGCATACGAATAAATAGCTTGTAGCAGTCTAGAATTACAAAACAGTGAGCAACCACATTTCCCTCTCAGCCAATTGTGTGAAGGCAATTAGCACATTGATTTATGGATGAGTGGAGACGGGGGAATGAGCAAAAGAAACACATGTGGACTCTTTCAAAAACCATTTTTTCTATCAGATGTTAGTTATTCCCCAGTGAGCTTAAGAAAGACTCTGTAAAACTTGGCCTAAAGTTCCCAGTAGACAGTTTCAGTTCAGTGAGACAAGGTTCACAGTCCTAGCTCAGAAATAATAGCCAGCTCCAGCAAGCTGTTGTGCAAGTGCAGCAAAACTGCCAGGGTAACGTACCTATGGGTCCTGGACTACTATATCATCCTGTATCCCAGGCTGTACCCCTCTGTCGGCTAAAGCACTTTAATATAATATCTACTATTGGCTTCCCATTACACATACCAGATGTGTCTGAGGCAGACCCTCCAGTCTACCTCACAAGTCATTATTTTGAACAGTAAAAAGATACTCCAATTTCTCCCTCTTCCCAGATACTTGTCTCCTGCTTTCTTCTCCATTTTCCTCTTCTAGTTTTTGTATCTTTCTTTCCTAGTTTATCTATCCCTACCTTTACATTTTCTTCTTTCACTATTCTCTATCCCATGAAGTTGCTTTTTTTCCCTCTAACCTCCTTTTGCTATCTTTTTATTCATCGTTTATATTTTTTTACACTCCAGAGCCCTGTCTACCTACACATAAGCAAAATGGTATGCTCTGTGGAGGCTGGTTGCTCATTTGGATGGGCTACACGCAAGATACACATCTTTGAAGCAACTGTTAGACCACTAACAGCTGTTTCAAAGTAAATTCTCTATACAAAATGAAAATTACATGTTAAGACATGCAGTAGTGTACTGTGCATAAAGCCTCAGGAAACTACCCATTGATCTATGATCTGTCCATTAATCTCTGCAGCCTAAAGGGCACCTTTCTAAATTGGTACAGGAGGCAGCCATGAAAAGGAATCTGTCAATACTCTATTGCAAGGAAAACCATGCACTGAGTCTTTGCTATGAAATATGAATCTATGGCATGAGTCAGGCATCAAAATCTAAAACAGCATTTACTTGCCTCAAGCAAAAACAAAATGTCATGCTCCATCTGACTTTGCAAAGTAGCACAATGGGACCTCACCATTTGATTGCCTATTTGTGATTTCTCTGAAATATGGTTTAGCTATCTCTTGGCTTTCATGGCATCCATTTTGAGGATTTTTGTCTCACTCCCAGTTTGTATTTCATGCTGGACCATATGTATCTCAATAGACCATAAAAAAAAGGCCTCTGCTAGCTGACACCTCCTCTCCCAGAAAAACTGAGATCTTTCCTGGAGCCACTTTGAGGATGCACATCATGGCACTGCAAGCTTTTTGTAATAAAAAGGACACATTTTTGTAATAAAAAGTTACACATTTCTAGATGCTATCAGACTTTTTAACAGTACACTTCCAAAACAGAGGTAAGAATGAAGCCAACTTCCAAACACAGAGCTATTTGGCTACAACACAGCAGAAGTCCTAGACAGTTTACCCATGCAAATGATGGTTTTTGTATGTTGCTATAAAGTACAAATATTGCTAACTATGCAAATAAGTTTTGCAAAATGTGTAACTTTTTCATTGCTGGTTTGAGGCATGATACAGTAGAGTCTTTAAAACTGCAGAGTATTAACTTCTCCATGACGTTTGTTTATAAATAGGGATGAGCCAAGAGGGAAATTTTGCTGTGCATGGAGGTACACTGACAGCATGAACACTATCGTTTAGTAAAAGTGTTTCCATCATGACAGAAACAGATTTAAATGAGCGCATTAAGATATGCAGATTGCCTTAGCATTTAAAAATATGAGCCCAGATTAAATATAACCATACCACAATTTTTTTGATTCCCACATGATATAGATCAAATCATTTCACACAGTATGTCATACGTATTATACAACACACAAGACATAACATTTTAAGGCAGTTTCATGTGGAGAAATACTTATATCAGAAAATAAACATTGAAAAAGGCTATCTTCCCCTCAACAGAGAAGCAATAAAGGGAGCGATTACTGGGTTAGAGAGTATACAGGAATACCTTGCTTTGCCTCTAAATCCAGAGCACTTACCTCTTTTTTTTCTCTCTTCTTTTGTCAGCCCTGTCTTGTTTCAGGAACAGCCAAGCCTCTTCTGAACACTCCACCACCAAGTCTCTTTAGCTTTTAATATGGCTTGCCCATGCCCAGGGCTCCTTCACTAAACATCCTTCCTGTGTCTTTGCAAAGGGCTCCTGACAAGATCACTAACCTCCATAGTCCACAGACTTGTTAATTGCATCACAAGCCTCATGTATACAGTAAGTTATCAAACCCAAGACATAGGTTTGGTACACTGTACAGAACTACTTCCAACACATACTCTCTTTGTCAATGCTTTTGTAGCATGACTCTGCAAGCAGGATTTTTATTTTTAAAAGCAGTGAATGACCATTTGTATCAGAAATAGTGTGGCCAGCAGGACTAGGGAAGCGATCGTCCCCCTGTATTGGCGCTGGTGAGTGGTGTGGTGAGGCTACACCTATAATACTGTGTTCAGTTACGGGCTCTTCACTACAAGAGAGATACTGAGGTGCTGGATCAGGTCCAAAGAAGAACAATGAAATTGGTGAAGGATCTGGAGCACAAGTCTCATGAGGAGTGGCTGAGGGAACTGGTGTTGTTTAGTCCAGAGAAAAGGAGGTTCAGGGAAGCCCTTATTGCTCTCTACAGCTACTGAAATATCACTGGAGATATTTAAAAGACATGTAGATGTGGCACTTAGAGACATGGTTTAGTGGGGGACTTGGCAGTGCTAGGTTAATGGTTGGACTCAATGATCTTAAAGGTCTTTTCCAACCTAAACAAGTCTATGACTCTATGATTTACATGAGGAGTAGATTTCATAAATCAGAGTAGTGGATAAAATGATGCCAATTTGGGCATCTAATACCTGTAAAACAGCTTAGCCAGTGTGTCTTTTTCACCCAGTAGCCATCCCACGACATTGCTATTGATTACCTCACTGTATGTGTATTACTGTTTCACATTTAATTTTAACACTTTATTTAAACCTCTATGAACTCCAGCATATCTGTTCACCTTACAGACAAGGTCAGCAACTCAACGTAGAATAAAGACAATTTAAACACATTTTAAAGAAAGGGTGTTTGGTCAGACCTCAGCTGTATGCTTGCCAGTGTACTTGGGACTACCCCAATGAACCCCAAGTTGATTGATTAGAAATCATGACTGCAGTATGAAACACACTGTTTTGGATTACAATTTCAAATTTTCAGCATTGACAATATGTGGGCAAGCACACTGATTTTCAGGAGGAGTTTGTAAATAACTGAAACTCTTGGGTACACATAATTCCTCTTCATAATATCAGTGTCAGACAGCTTCTCTACCTACAGACTTTCAAGGTTAATTTGAATTCATTAATAGTGTGAACATAAGTTAACACTTCAGCTATGTTGTAGATGCTGTCATTGAAAACTAATGTAGAGTCATTTCATAGTTAGCTTGATTCATTTCCAAAGTCAATTGGGCCATACTGCATTAAGTTGAGAAAAACACAGGTATTTGAAAAGATTAATTAAAGCACTTTAAAATCTATTTGGGTTATTTACTCTTGAGGCACAAGCATTGTTCAAACAAAATGGTATGCTTCAATGTTTCTTCAGAACATTGGTCCAAAACACATTAAAAAATAAAATCCTATGATGAATATCATGTAACTACCCTCTCTTCAGAATAAAACTTGATGTTTTCTATAATACTTGTTTGAAGTGGACAGGAAGTACTCAGAAAATTGCCTAATGTGCAAAAAAATAAAAAGATTTGCACTTTTGGATACTCGACAATATGGGACAAAGTGCAGACTAGATACAAGAATATACTTTGCATTATTAGGTTAATAAGCTGGCTGTGCTACATTTTGATCCAAAACTGATGGTACAATAAATAGAAATTATGAAGTATTAATCAGAAATGGCATATCGTATTTAATGTACTAGCAAACACTACTGATGTTCAGTTGCTATAGTAATTCTAGTCTCCACCTATGTCTTCAGAATTGTTAAGGGATATGATGAATTTTGTCCTTTACAAAATGTGTGCTTTCCCATAATCGTGTTTAGTGGGTTTTCTGCACAATGCCCATGTGTATACTGCACAGATCACACAGTGTCTAATCAGATCCAAATATCTGATTTGAATTTTTATTGAATGCTGACCTTTTCGATATACATTTAATTTGCATTTGTATCTAATACATATATCATGATCTCAAACATTCCACTCTGCTTGTTTTTAAACAGAAGGCAGCATGAAAGCAGCTTACTAGCAAAAACAGAGGCAGATAAAAAAGGATAAAAGATTTCTAAAGCAAAGTCCAACAGTTAATTGTTGCAAGCCAAAAAACTGGGAGCAATTCCCCCATGTGTATAAGGGCCAGTACAGGTCCTGTACATCAATTAGACCCACTTAAAGCATATTTTAAAGGCTTAGTCAGGATTTATGTGCTGCATAAGCCTGGGGCTGTCTGTCTGCATGTGAATTTCATCTTTTATGAATACACCTGTCAAGATAGCTGAAATCTGAACATTAAGAAGGTTGTTAGCAAACCAAAATCAAAATTCACAGACATTGTCACCTCAGCTTTATTTGTCACCCTTCCCTTTCTCACAGCAAAACAAAGTGATAAGTGCACAAAGCAAGTGCAAGCAACTGCTTGCCACAGTACTAAATTTTCTCATTTAAGCTGCCCTAAAAAGGAAGATGGATAGTACTTTCTGGAGGAAAACATTGTTTCTCTCGCGTGCTCTCTTTAAAGGAAGAGGTTTTAGTGGTACCCAATAAAATTCATTTCTATGTCAGGAAATGCAGGAAAGGAAAAATACTGTACTAAGCTCCCAAGATACACAAGCCTTCGATTGCCAGTTTTGTTCACATAAATATAAGAATTTAAATGTATGATCAAATTGCACTATATAAGAAGTTAGAATTAATGAACAATTATTTAGGATTCACGGATTCTTAGTAATTACAGGCTTCTCAATTTCTTTACATTTCTGCATCAGTCATCATTTCTAAGGAAGGTAGCATCATGAAATCTGGAACCAATACTTATCTTCAGAATTCAACAGAAAAAAAAAAAATTGAGACATGAAACATTTTGACAATTATTCACTTACATTCACATACCTGGATCCACGCTAAATTATGAAATAAAGGAAAACCTACTGGATTCATTTTCCTCTTAATTGCTGGGGAAAAGGCATAGGCACATCGGGTGGTGAATTTGCACTGAAAAAACTACAGAATTCAGGCTTTGCATTCTATTGGACTTTTCCCCTATTAGATCCTAGCTGATGTCTTAATGATATCAGATTTGAGAAAAGGTTTAGGATTTTTTTTCTCCCCAGTTTAATTTCTGGGTATTTTTCTCTGTATCTCCTTATGTTTCATGCCAAACTGGCAAAATATCACCACTACCTCATTAAAATTCCTCTTATGAAATAACATATTCTGCAGTGCTGAAGAAGGCAGAATTTGAACCTTTTCCCACTCTAGGATCCTCTAGTAAGCCTTGCCACCAGATTTTTTTAGGAAACATTGTATTGTGTCTGTCTTTCAGTCTATGCTCTGAGGTCTTCTCTTTGGAAAACAGACGCAATCTACACCATGAAAAATTTAATTGCACTTTAATTATCAGTCAGCTGAATAGCATGAGATATGCATGCCTTCATTTTTTAATAGCTTCTGCCACTTCCACCAAATTGTGTGCTTCTACCAAAATAAAATAAAAAAATATAAAAAATTCAAAAGGAAGGTTCAAATTCTTTTGGATCAGTCATAATCCAGGAGGAACAATGAATATGGATAGCAATAATGAGTATGGATACATGAAAGCAGCTGTGGCATTCACATCGGTGGCAAGGTAATGCAAAAATTTACCCCTTTGTTCGAGTTCTGCTACATATGGGCAGATCCTGCTTGATCAACCTGATCACCTCTTATGATAAGGTGACCCACCTGGTTGATGAGGGAAAGGCTGTGAACGTTGTGTATTTGGATTTAAGTAAAGCATTTGACACTGTCTCTCACATTTTTCTCCTGAAGAAATTGGTTGCTCATGGCCTGGATATGTGTAGTCTTTGCTGGACTGGAGACTGGCTGGATGGCCGAGCCCAAAGAGTGGTGGTAGATGATATCACACTTAGTTGGCAACCAGTCACTAATGCTGTCCCCAGGGACTCAGTGTTAGAGACAGTGTTGTTTAACATCTTCAGTGACAATGGGGATGAGAGGATTGAGTGCAGCCTCAGTAAATTAGCAGATGATACCAAGTTGGCTAGGAGTGTTGATCTCTGAACTCCGCACAGCTGAAGCCACACCTAGAATCTTGTGTTCAGTTCTGGACCTCGCACTACAAGAAAGACATTGAGGTGCTGGAGCAGGTCCAGAGAAGGGCAACGAAGGTGGTGAAGTGCCTGGAGAATAAGTCTTATGAGAAATGGCCAAGGGAACTGGGTTTGTTAAGTCTGGAGAAGACTCAGGGGAGACATTATCTCTCTCTACAACTACCTGAAAGGAGGATGTAGTGAGGTGAGGGTCAGTCCCTCCCAGGTAACAAGCGATAGGACAAGAGGTGACGGCCTCAAGCTGCACCAGTGGAGGTTTAGACTGGAAATTAAGAAAAATTTCTTCACAGAGAGGGTGATCAGGTATTGGAACAGGCTGCCCAGAAATATGGTGTAATCACTGTCCCTGGACATGTTCAAAAGCTGTGTAGACGAGGCCCTCAATGATATTGCTTAGTGGTGCTCTGGCAGTCCTGAGGTAAAGGTTGGACTTGATGATCTCAAAGGTCTTCTCCAACCTAGCTAATTCATGATTAAACTGATAAAAAGGTCTTGGCTGACTGACTCAAGGTTTCTTCTTTGTTTTATAAGATCAGAGCTTTATCATTTTAAAAATATTTTGTATATTGCAATATTTACCTCATTTCCTTTTACAGAGATGTTGTAATCATTCAGGAATAGCACAGAATATTGCATATATAGAAAATGCCTTAGGAATAAAATCATAGCATCATTTTGGCTGGGTGTGTAGCCAGTGAAAGACGTTAGGCTGGATAAAGTGTAGTATCTAGCCTGGCTTTTATGCCACACCACACATACAGTGGCATCTGAACAGTATACAAAATGACAATATGTTGACAAATCCCATGTAATACTTAAGTCTCACAGCTGAAAACAAGCTTATGTTAAAAAAGGGTTCCTGTTTAGAGTTATGGGGAAACAGGCAAACCAGTATGTCTCCATCTTGGCCTCAATGTCTTTTTGCTCAGGCTGACCTCAAGAACAGGAGATCTTCCTAAGTATAAAAGTATGGCTGAACTATTTAATTAAATACATTTTATTGCATTCAATACATACCCTTCATGATTTCGCAAGAACAGGAAACATGTAACAGGGAGAAATTACTTGTCTATCCATGCTCATAGAAAAAGGATGGATAGAAAACGTATTTGTGAAGATTTGTGCTCCTTACCATAATAGATTCATTTGACCACAGGACACACATATTAGCTACAAATAAACTGTAGTTACAAATGTAAATATTCATCTCAGGATGAGAAAATTTTATCTTTGGGAAATCTGTATCAGGCACAGTAACATGGAAATTATTATTATTATTGTTGTTGTTATTATTGTTTTCTATTTTTAAGGGAGGAGATAAAATAGAGATAGGATATACTGAGAACCATTGCTTCTCACTCTGATAAATCCTCACTGCTTTTTTGGTGGTTTTTGGTGGAAAGATACATCATACAAGAAAACATTTGGCCTCTAAAGATATAGTAATGTCAAAATTGAAATATAAAATTCTCACACTTCATTGGGACTGGAGCACCTCCCGTATGAAGACAGGCTGAGAAAGTTGGGGCTGTTCAGCCTGGAGAAGAGAAGGCTGCGTGAAGACCTCACAGCAGCCTTCCAGTATCTGAAGGGGGCCTATAGGGATGCTGGGGAGGGACTCTTCACGAGGAACTGTAGTGAGAGAACAAGGGGTAACGGGTTCAAATTTAACAGGGAAAGTTTAGATTGGATATGAGGAAGAAATTCTTTACTGTAAGGGTGGTGAGGGAGGAATGGGTTGCCCAGGGAAGTTGTGAATGCTCCATCGCTGGCGGTGTTCAAGGCTGGACTGGACATAGCCTTGGGTGACATGGTTTAGTGGGAGGTGTCCCTGCCCCTGGCAGGGGGATTGGAACTAGGTGATCTTAAGGTCCTTTCCAACCCTAACTATTCTATGATTCTATGATTATCACATCAGGAAACAATGTTATACTGAAAGTGTAAATGAGGCAGAACCAGGTATTTTCATTAGCAAATTACAAAAGAAAGTAAAGATCTTTAAATGAACTCCGTATTTTCTCTATATTCCTTATGTCATATTACTCTCTGTAGCATTGTAAATGTGTTGCTATGATGAAAAGTAATAAACCCAGCAAAAAAGTACATCTTTAACTGTGTATAAAGTATCTATTAAATCACAGTTATCTGATTTGACAATTCAGTAGATAAGGAACATTCAGTGGAAGCAAGTACTTCTGAACTGCATTTTGCACGCTTATATATTTTTTAAAGCCCTCAAGTTTCTCCTGCAATTATAATCATGTAGACAGAGTACAAAATAAATCTATTATATTTTTTTTTCTGACAGGTGTGAAATGTGGTATTCTTAATATCAGAATAGTGTTTTTTAAAATAAGAACCTGGAAAGCCTTGACGTTTCAGTGGCATTTTAAAGTCTAACTAGAGGTTATAGGGAGGTTAATATTAGTCATCGCTTTCTTACTGTTGTGCTCCTTTATTCCCACAAGTTTTCCATAAACAGCATAAATTTGCATAGGTATTACAGCATTGGAGGAAGAGATTAGAGCATGGATAGCTGAAGAACTGTTACATGAAAAGTCAGAAACATGAGCTGGTGTAGCACAAGTGTTTCTTAGAGGATTTGCATTGGAGAATAACATGCTTCCTGAGTGCTTGCTCTATTTCCCCTGTCTGGGATGACTAATCACAAAAGCACTGGTATTAAATCAGTTAGCAGAGCTGAAACCCAGCAGAAAGTGTCAAAAGTAGATGAATTTAACCTTGCAGTATTCAAAGAATGGAAACTATACCCTGGGGCACATTAGAGAAGTACATGGATGGTAATTATCTAAAAGGAGATAACCAACATGGATTTAGAGAGGCAAGAGCCTCCCTAACTAATCTACTTGACCTTTATCCTGACGCTAAAGACAAGGCTGATAATGGGCTCTGCAAATAAAAGAGTGTGTTTGTATTTTCAGGAGGTCATGTGGGCATACACAACAACTAGATAAAAGGGGTGAAAAGAAAATAGCTTTAGAAAAAACTCTGAAAACTTGTAAGAAAGCATGTACTGCAAGGGAACTCATCTAACCCTTCACTGTTCGCTGAAGCACATGCACATGCAATTACTGCAAACCAACAGCAACACTGTGCGAGTATTTGTTGCATCATCCACATAGTAAGTTTGCACAGTAATGTAAATAATAACCAAGGAGTGTAGTTCCATGGGAGCCGATGGTCCATTTAAATATAAGAAGAAAATTATATATAATCTACAGGGATCTCCGTATAGGTCAAAATTTGATTTAACAGACTAAGCTGCTATAGTACATAAAATCCCTTTCTACACTCAGTTTTGCTTTTTTTCATGTCTTTTTTTTTTGAAACCACACAGTAAACTAGATAATATGGGTTAAAAAAAATTAAAATCTTCTACAGAAGATACTACAACTCATTTGTTGTTGTAAAAAAAAATAAAAATTTACAAACATTTAAAGTATTTGACCATCTAAACAGCATCTGGAAACGTACACACTGCTTCTTTTCCTTCTCATTTCAGAAGTGCACTAGAAGCAGCACAAGATATTCTGTTCTTTGCTATGAAGTGGGAAGTCCCTACATTTTAACTGAAATTATCAGGTTCCTGGTTTTTTTTTACAGATAATGACAACTTGAATTCTACTGAAGTAAATTTTCGTAGCATGTATATTCTCGTCATATGTGTGGATTTGTAAAGTTAAAGCTTGGTTCCTGTAATTAAAGCCATTAGTAAGGGTTCCAAATGGCTTTGCGCTTGTGCAGAAACTTGCAAAAGAATTATCTCCATTTTTTACTGCCAGCACTTGGCTGGAAGTGCCTTAATACCCAGCTAGCATGGAAACAAGCATTTTTAGCTGAAGAATAAAAACTGAGATTTGGGTTTTAAATGTTCACAATACAGTCACAAAGGAAAATATTCTAAAATATAATTGTTTGAAGAATTTCACAAAACATAAAGATGAGAACACTGCAAATATGCTCATAGCTGTTCTGAAGGCAAAGGAGAAATTAATTTTGGGAAACAAATTAGTTGTTATGCATTGCTTTCTCAGCTGTAGTCATAATTTCATTTGTTCTGTTCAGACCCAATTCTAATATCAGTGACAGAAGCCTGTGACCTCTGGCTGAGTTGAGTTGTGATGCTTAGAATTGGCACATGTTCAACTGTTGGAAAATCATTACTGGGAACTACAAAATACAAGACAGTGATAAATCCTAATGCAGCAGATCCCAGGATGTGGCTCCTTGAGGATTGCCTTAAATAATACAAGGGTCTCCCTTCAAATCAAATATCTCAATTTTAAATGTTGGGAAAGCATACAAAGGTGAATATTATCTGCAACAGGTTCACCATCCAGGTGGTGAAAGTGGAGATAGTATTTGTGGGAGAATAAAGACACAGAAAGGAAAATCCTGTGCTGCTGCTTGTCATTTGTAGCTTATCTTCTGGAAGAAAAAGTTTGGCATTTGGAAAAGAAAACACGTGCCTATAGCTGGGTGGGCAGGGGTGGGAAGGTATCCTGAGATGGGTATGAATGTCGAGAAATAGGAAGATACTGGTTGGTGCTATATGACATAGGGGAATAAGAGTCCATCACCAGGTAGGAAAGAGAGTAACTCCTGGAGATTTGGCAGCTGCCAAACTGCCTTTGCCAAAAAAAAAAAAAAAAAGTTGATGCTCCACTGCAATCAGGAAATTGATTAGCTGAAACTATCTAATCACTGCTAGGGTACCTAACAAACCATTGTTCCATTTTCATTGCTTAGTGACACTAATACGAGAAACATCCTCACCATAGTTTAAACTTCCCATTTTGCCATGCTATACTTTCTCTCAAGCTGCCTTTCACACATGGAAGAAGCTTCCCGTAAGCATCCATAAAACTACATATTAGTTTTCAGCAAATCTCTCATTAAAAATCCTCCTTATCATAGTTCCAGGATAATGTCTAGATTATGTGGGAACTGGTAACATGTCACTCATGCCGCCAATAGTCAGCCTGCCTAAGGCTGGAAAGGACTGATGTCCTGTTCATACTCTTATTGTTAGCCTGTCCTTCCCTGACCTGCTGGCTTTATCTTCTGATGTGACAGCTTGGGTAAAGAATCCCTTTTTTAGCCTGATAACAAGATTAATGGAGCCGTCATCTGTCTAGTAATTTCTGAATCCACTGGCCAATTTTAGCTAAATTTGGCAGTAAAGTAGAAATCTCAAAGATGTTTTCATACTGTAAAAAAACCCCCAAGATAACAGAAGAGAAAGATACCAATACTACTTTCCCCAAGGTAAAGAACACAGTGTGAGCTTGCCTCAAGATAGATATGACAGAATACATGCTGGAAAAATGTTATAAATTCTCTACTCATGGGGAACTCTGTTTTGTGCACTCTAAGCCCCATTATGCTGTGTCTCTGGTGAATTGTCTGATATGTAATAAGTAGCGCATGAACAGTGCAGCATAGCTATGATTCAGTCAATCAGCATAAAAAGTCAGTCAATCAGAGACAAAATCTAATGGAAAAATAGCTCTCTTAGTTCTGGAGACCAGTGAACAACTAGCTTGTTGAGAATTGGCATGGTGGTGTTTTTCCTCTAGAGCTGACATGTCACTGCCCAGAGCTTCATACAGGTATAAGTTCTCCTTGTGTTGCCACAGCTATCATGAAGGACTTGTGCATTAAGAAGCAGTGAAAGGTTACAAGAAACATACTGAGTAAGGCTCAGAAATCCTGTGATTCGAGGAGTCCACAGACTGCAAGTTCAGTATGCTCATTACACGTCTACAGCCAACTTTTCCGTATGCTTGTACATCTATGGATAGCGCTTCAGGGAAATCTGTGGCTTACAAAAGGCAAACAGTTAAATGTAAAGAAGAAAAACATATCTCCTGAGTGACTGTTGTTAGCAAGCTGTCTTCAGGAGGAAAATAAACCAGACAACATTTTATGAAGTATGTCTATTTATTTTTTTTTTTTTCTGAAATAATGCAGTGTTCTTGTTAGACACAGAGAGACGAATATATCCTACATAAATACAACCTGACTCTGGCCACTGGCATGATTTGTATCGGCAGAATTAAAAGTCAGTGATAGGCTGGTCAAAGGGAACACACAGGCTGGTGTCAGGGATGAAACAGGGCAACGTGCAATGACGCAGAAGGCAGATCATGTACCAAATCGGAGATATTTTCACACTGGTGAAGGAACAATGGTGGCAGCTATTAAAAACAAGGCAGTACATAAATTAGGGCTTGCTCCTTCAGACTGTGATGAGCCATCCCCAAAACTTCCACTACCAAATATATTGCCAACATCAGCCAGAGGCTGGACTTATTCTCACTATTTAAACTTACACTACACAGACTTCATTCTTCTGTCACTTCAAGTTAGATAGTATCTCTATCTCTGGTTCCTCTGATCCACCAACCTCTCTTTGTTTTCTTTTAAAAAATATTTTGAAGCCAAGTCACTACACTGAAATCACTGAAAATCAAAAGCTGTGAAAGAGTAAAGAAGAGGTCAAGAGTTGTGCAAGTATCAATCTTCACAAAACTGGATACACAATCTTATGATTGTTTTGGCCTCACATGATCTCCATGGAAAAGAAAATTGAGAAATGCAAAGCACGTATCAGCTTATTAAGGAGTCCCATTCAAAAAAGGACCATAATTTATGAAACTCCTACACTGCAAAGTGTGCTCTTCAAAACAAGGAAAGTAATACAGTCACTTTCAAAATTTCCCTTTTAATTTCCCTGAACTCTCACTCGGTAGTTTTCTTCACTGATGTTAAGCGGAAGAGTGGTAATTAAAAAAGACTTGAAAAAAAAAACCCAACAAACAAACCCAGCAAAACATTATCATTATCCAAAACCCTTTTGTACAGCAGAAGAGGGTGCATTACACAGTGAAAAGCATTCTATTGATGCCTCACAAAATCTTTGCTTTCTAAATCATTGTTTTGTCTCGATTACATGATAAAATAATTTATAATCTCCATCAGACTGTGAAAAGCAGGTATCTTCAACTACTGAGAAGAAAGTAAAATTGCAAAATGTGGCTACACTAAAATGAAAGAGCAGCCAATGCTTCAATGAACTCAGGGAGAATTAGAAACATCTGTCAACATATCATAACAAAAACTCCTACAGTGAACAAAAGTCATAAATTCAGTTCTCTTACTTCCAGAGAATTTTGCTAATTTAAAAATTATGTACATAAAAGTGAATCTGGTCTTGAATTTATGAAAGTGCACTTGTGCATAAATAACCAAGGAAGAGAAACATGCTATGGGATCCACACACACAAGATTTAGGCATTGGATGACAAGTGTGTATGAGCATGTGTCTGTCACTGCACTTCCAAGCACGTGAGAGAGGAGGACCTGTCACTGCACTGCTTCTGGATAATGAATCATCTAGCAGTAAATCATACCAGATGACTTTTCCCAGGGATTCTCATTTTTAGATGTGACAGACACAGAGATGGAGACAAGCAACAGCCACTGCAGTGAGGGTGGGGAGTACAAGGGAGAGGTCAGAAGAGCAAGTTTCCTACCCAGCATGTAAGACTTGACAGTTCTGAAGATCCTGGGGACACTTCCATATGACTCATCCAGAAGCCATCGACAGCTGACTGATCTACAACCAGCACAACAGATGAAACACTAGCCCTAATGAAGGCAAGAGAATTTTGCCAGTTACTACAACAGTGCCAAGTATTATACCTGATAGCTTTGAAAGTCTTCCAAAATATTAACCAAAGATTGTATTTACTTTGATATATAAAAGAATGCAGACTTGTCAAACCCTTCCAGCTTTGCCTAGGCAGTGTAGTAAAAACTGCTGTGTATGCAGCGACCTTTTTTCCCCACATAATGTTCAAGTAACACTGAAGTTGTAGACAGGATTCTAGATTTTCCTTGGTTTTAATTTTTTTTGCCTTATTTTTACCATGGCAACCTTTTGCTCCATACATTAAAAATAAAACAAAATCATTAAAAACAAACCAAATCAATGATTCTGTAGCACTAAAAGCAGGCAGGAAGGCTAATATTTCCACCAATACTGTGCAAATTCTGCTAATCTAAAGCAGAATGAGCTGGAATATGATGGAGCTTGATGCCTGTAAGATGCAGATGTTGAACTTTGATGACATAATTTCTAAGAAAAATACAGGCCTCAAAACAAGCAATTGGCTGCTGTTTACAACTCCCTTTCACCTTTTTTGTACCTTCCCACTTTCTGTGGTGGGGGTGAGAAAGTGCTTAGCTTCTGCCCATAGGCGTGCCACTGAGGTGAGCAGCAGAATGACAGAGTTCAACTAGTCCTGGGAGCAACAAAATTTGCAAAACTCCTTATGGCTCATGGCTGTTTTACACTACCATAGGAAGATAGGTGTGAAGCTTTTTCCCCACCACCCAGACATTAAAAACTGCTTTTTGCTATGTGGACATTTTGGTGTCTATTAAGACATTTGGACATGAGCTTAAACTTATTTCTTTATAGGCACTCTATATGGGGGCTCTTCTTTTCTACAAACTCGTAGGAATGTCACATGCTTGACATCTCTGTCTTTATGCAAGTTGCCAGATAGTACAAACAAGCAAAGGCACAGACAAGACAATCATAGAAGCCCCATTGACTCCAAAGTGTCTTTAATTTCTTAGTGGTTGCTGCAAGACCAAGCATTTACTGGAGCAATGCATGGCATTCTTTCAGCATGTTCCCCTGTGCTCCAGGCAGAAAGAATGTGCATGATGCACTATAGCTACGAAAAATGGTAGCATGGGTGGTTTTTTACCTATACAGGTTTTGTCATACTTTGCATAGTCAAGATTCACTTAGGTTTGAAGAGGTATAACGTTTATTGAGCCTTTCAAAAGCATCTTACCAACAGCACATGCAAAGTAGTTCAATAGAATATCATATACTATACCCTTAAGAACATAAAAAAATGCAGTCTTAAAGTTAACTGGAGGCTGCATCACGCATAGAATCATAGAATCATAGAATAGTTAGGGTTGGAAAGGACCTCAAGATCATCTAGTTCCAACCCCCCTGTCATGGGCAAGGTCACCTCCCACTAAACCATGCCACCCAAGGATCTGTCCAACCGAGCCTTGAACAGTGACAGCGATGGAGCATTCACAACTTCCCTGGGAAACCCATTCCAGTGCCTCACCACCCTTACAGTAAAGAATTTCTTCGTCATATCCAATCTAAACTTCCTCTGTTTAAGTTTGAACCCATTACCCCTTGTCCTATCACTACAGTCCCTAATGAAGAGTCCCTCCCCAGCATCCCTAGAGACAGATTTTTAATATTATTTCTTACTCCACTCACCCAGGGCAAATTTCTCACAGTCAGCTGAAACAAGATCTCTGCTACAGGTACAGAAATTCTGCGCTCACAGAAAGCAACACATAAGAAATCCACATCCTCTTTTTAACTTTGGGGGACATATTGATTTGATTGCTTTTAAAACACGAAAAACCCTCAAGCTTCTAGAAAGTCTAGGCTTTCTTTTGATTCAGTTATTAAGCTGATTTAGTTCAGTATAAAACAATAGCATAAATGTCAGTATAGGCTGTTGGCAAATTCCATCCCAAGGTTCAACTTTCTGTGAATTTTGGAACACAAAAATTAATTTGTCACCACTACAAGGGCACACAACTCAAAATCCATAAAGTAGTGACTGTGGTGAAGCTTTGCACAAATATAAGGGTCTTCCAGATCTTGACATGGCGGTTATTATTTCTTCAGATTAGCAAGTGGTGGAGCTCAGGAAGTCACTATTAAGGATACAAATACAATGTCTCCCTTATGTACATACCCTAGTGGCATTCAACTTGCAACTATATCCATTGTCTGCAGAGTTTTACATTATGCTTCAACAGATCTGTAGGATGTGTAACATTTTCTATTAAATGTTACAGATTTGTACGTCATTTCCATACAACACTACTTCATTTTTATAGATGCTACTGATTTATAGTAGAATTTTAGGACACACCTGCTATGGACTTAATTTTCACTGAATTGTAATGAGACTCCAGCATCTTATTATTTATGTTGTTGTAGAATCTCTAATTTTTATTTTTTTTTTTCAGTTTCTTAGGATTTATCCACAATGACACTGTACTTTTTACCCATCTCATTATTATAGGAGAAGCACACCTTTTAAGTAGAAGTCCCTTCTTGATGAATTTCTGTGCGCCTACTGATGTTGTGTTCCCTACCTGTATCTATAATTACTGAAAATTCAAACATATGTGGCATGTGTTTATTTAGGTTAAAACAAGGAAGCACCCAAGAAAGCTGATAGAAGCTGCACACTTTCATGAATCAGTCTATTTTACGGATTCCATCTGCTCTTGAGTGCTTCCCAGAGAACAAACACTGTGTCACTACCGCATATTTCCATTGCACTATCCCAAACACACTTAAACTGCTGACAGATTAATGCTTAGTTCACTTGTGGCATACATTCTTGGGTTCTTACACATGTTCTTATAAGGAAATGGAACTCACTAAGCACTTAATCACAAGTTGGGGTAGTGTTACTGCATTGAATACAACACGCTAACTTTGTTTCAGGAACAGGTTAAGGTATCTCTATATGAGCCATTGCTGTCACTAGCACTGCCAAAGACCTTAGAAATCAAATCACTTTCGTCAATCTCAGTTAAACAAAAGTAAGCAGAAATTTGCCAAAGGGTAGCCCTGGGATGAGCCATATGAGGATCGTGCAGAATTGGGCAAAGGATTGTGCTTCTTACCAGAATGGAACTTGTATGGCTTAAGCATGCATGTATTTGCTCAAAAACATTAAAAATAGATCTTGATAAAATGACTGCAAAGACAGGGAACAATAGGCATGTCTAAAAAATAATAGCAACGGAACTAAAGTAAAATACAGCCCAACTTGCTAAAGACATCAGCAACCCACTTAACTGAATTTACCTAACGAGGAAGCAGTAACAGCAAGAGAAACTGGTGTAAGTATATGCAAAATGTGAATATACACCATGAACACCTGTGCCTGAGAGAACAGCAGAGTTTCATGGACAATCCTTTACATCCTGACCTGATGTAAAAGAAGTTTGATTAGTTAAGAGTAGCCTCACTTGCAATTAAATACTGGACAGAAAAAGGAAAGGATAGTATTTTAGGGTGAATATCACAGAAATTGGAAGTACATTTTCTTCCACATTTGATCTCATAAATATTTGTCTGGTTCTAATCTTTGAAATAGATTTTATAAAGAAAACTTAGTGCTTGACTCCCCAAGCAGACTGATCCCTGAGTTATATACGCTATACCACTATCACCAACTGTGAAGGCCTTTTGCCACCAAACTTATGTTGCCAAAACCAGGATTCACAAACCACCACTGATTCCTATGGAGCTGTATTCTTTTTAGTTATCAGCAAATTTGTTGTCAGTCTTCCCTTGCTGAATTTAGCAGGGTCTGAGTAAAACTCGTGGTGAGTTTTTATTAGTGACACTGGATGTGGTAAATGCTCTATCCTTGGGGGTTTTCAAATGCAAAAATCAGGCACAGTGACAGTCCTCACCACTGCAAACAGGAGGGGAAAAGTCATGTCCCACTGCCATATCTGGAGCTGGTTGTTCATCAATGGACACAGTTTAACACATGAGATGTGTATAACCACTGTACTTTCTTGCTCTCTTCAAGGTATCGGAAGACAGTAGTACTTCTCTAGGACCATGCTGCTCTCAGAGCAAGGCAGAGAGTTGAAGAGATGGAGTACTTGATAAAATTAAGAATTTTAGTGAAAATCAACATACTTTTACTTGTGTCAGAGCTTAATGTCCATGCTCTGTCAAATGAAAAAGACCTTTTTTCCCCCTTCCCACTCTTTCTTTCTCTCTACTGGCACAAGAAACCTTGCACAATTTGATAGCATCTCTTGATAAATACTCAGTATTGGTAGAGCTCACCTGCACTGCAAATATGACAGAAAGACAATACACAGATGAACTGAATCCAGACAGCAACAGATAAAGCTTGAGGACATATTCAGGGTGTTATCTTACTGCAAGCATGCAAATCTGCTTTTCATCTCACAATTCTGAGATGTTGAATTGGCAGAGGTAATATTACCCAACTTGGTTACACATTTTGAAATCCCTTGAAAAATATAAGGCCTTACACCAGTGCAGTACTGAGACAAATATCTAAGATAACTTATCTCTAACTATTGTCATGAAAGCAAGCAACTAACTAGTAGGACATTCCCCTGGTCACAAGTTACTCTGGGTGATTTTTTTCTAAGATTAGAGAAGTTACACTACATTTCACAGGATAAAATATCTATGTTTCAGAGCATCTCAAACAGTACAACATGCATCAATTTTCCATTCTTCCCACGCAAGATTTTCAGTCATATTCACATAAACACTTTTAAAACATGTATTTTGTGGCACTGCCTAAAGTGAAGCTCTCCACAAAATGCTGTGGTAAGTCTTGCAAATTCCCCTTTGACGGGAAAATTAATCTCCTAAACGTTTTTCCTTTTCATGACTGTATATACCAAGGCTTTTGATCTGAAGCAATATAGGATCTAATTCCATTTTTCAAAGTCTGCCAAGCACACTACTGCATGAAAAGATTTTCTTCTATTTCATCAATAATGAATCAAGTAGAAAGACTGGGTTTAGGATGCTTCTACTTGTGGCTGTCACTTTTGCCAGTTTTCAGAAGACTTCTGAAATGCTGGCCAGCCTTAAAAGTACATTAAGTCCTTGGTGCACACCATTTAACATACCTGAGTTAATACGGAAATGTATTCATTATGTGGCTTTAAGAAACACACTTTGATTCAAGACCTTTATCTTACTTCTGGCAGCACATCAACTGTATTTTCCAAGAGCACACTGCATGGCTAGAGGAAGCTGATTTTCCTCTTAGGAAAGTGTTTGCAACTGTATCAATTTTTTTTGCCTTTCTCTCTTTTACCTTTTGTGATGATGGGAAGAAGTTAAGAGAAAGGAAGGCTTAAGTTAAGAGAAAGAAAAGCTTTTCGTCACTGATTTTGGTATTTCTGGGTTTCTTGCAATTGTTATTTGGTTGCCTATACTCTTTCCTCTTCCTTTATTGGCCATGTGTGCATTGCATTCCCCAGTTTTCCTCCAAGATTAGTATATTTTGTTTTCAATATACATAATGTTTTTAATATTCATTAGTAGAATTGCATATTTTTTGAAAGGCGATTTTTTTTACTCTCTGATATATTTATCTTGTGCTCACTTTTGTCAGCTTACATGGCCCTTTGGGTAGCCTACTTTGTGTTTCTCAGAGCTTTTTTCCTTAGCAGCGCTATAGTCTGCCTTTTGCTAGCCTTCCAGCATTAGTAAACAGTTACCATCTTTTTTCAGAGCTCTACCCACAGTCATTTGTTTTCTGATTCTTCCTTCTTACTTCCATCTTCACAGTCACATAACTAAAGGCAATTGAGGCTCTTGTGTCTTGCCTGATGATGAAATGAAAAACTGAACCTGGAAAAAAAGGATCCAGTATACTCAAGGGAAGAGAAGGGTATCTAGGAGAGGTAAGGGTGTGGGAGAGAAGCAGCACTGCATCACCTGCTTATCCATGAAACTGGACTACCTGGGGCCCAGCAGACAGCGTTTGGTGTTCTGGACTAAAGCAGATAGATTTTTCTAGTAGAAAACCAGAGTGGAGATGAAAGAAGCAGCACCTTTGGTGGCAGTCAAGGGAATACATGCAGGAGGATTTTGCAGGTCAGCATAGTGTCACATCACACCATCAACCCTTTCACCCTAAATTGCATAGTCCAACATCAAGATGTTCTACAGAGAAGTAAGGAGGTGATTAACTGCTGACTGAATTTTTGAAGGCCAGGAAAAGTTGTATTTATAAGGGAGCTCAAATAGTCTTTGTGTAGCAGTCAAAATTTTCAGCATTTCGTTGAGTAGTCCCCTATGGCACAATTCTGCTGCTAATTATATGAGGCAGAGTGCCATCATGATGTAGCTGTGTTGTTTCTTATATCAGAACTGGAAAATTCAGAACTAGTTCTGGTACTTCCAAATGTTCCCTGTACAGAAGGACTGGATTTTTTGTTTTATGGCGTTAAGGAAAACTAACAGACCTTGACCAGGTCAAGAGAAATATAGCTCAGAGATTTGATACGGTGGACACATATATGAACCTATTAATGAAGGTAGCATTATGAACAAGCTTAGTATACTCAGGACCTGAAAATATGGATATTTCTGATTTTCAGGGATATCTGAGTAATGCATTCCTAATAAGATCTTCCACTACATTTCAGCCCTTTACTCAATAACTAGTAAATTCAAGTGGTGGTGAGCTTCTAGTTTATTATCACACCAGTAACTGAGTGGTCTGTAGAATTTATTCACTGCAGTAATTTACCTTTTCCTCTCACCTGCATGTTCATTTATTTCTGTTCATTTCCTGTCAACATCAGCCTTACTTCAGCATCACCTATTTTGCTGTAGAACCTCTCTGACCTTCATTCTCTACTTTCTCTGCTGAATGGATCATCACACTAAAAATTTGGCCATTCATTGGCACGGTTCTTGTTTGACAATACTTCTGATTCTGCATGTCCCTCTTCAAAGCATCATCTTTCTATCACTCACTCTCCCTGATTCTCCCAAATCTCATTGATTTACCCTTTAAACAAACTGGGGTCTTCAATTTCTCTGCTCTCTTTATCTGCTGCACCTTTCCTCTTCCCTCCCTTGCAACTGTATTTTTCCTTTAAAACCCTTTTCCACTTTTTTCAATGGAAAAAATACTTCTTTTCATCCTTTTCAGCCTTCATCTCTAAGGTTGCTTAGATTGTTTTCTTGTTTAAATACCACAAGTTTCCCTTTGCACCACTGTTCACATCTCCACCATTAGGAACTCTTAACTGATTTCCTCCTTAGAAGTACTGCCAAGTTTCCACTCTCTGCCTCTTCAACTCAAATTGACAATTTATTCAAACAAAGAAGTAGATATTTTCTGACTAAAATCACTCTTCCTAATTCTCCCTCCAGAGAATGCATTGTTCCTTACAACATCTCTGCTGCTATTTTCTGCACACCCTCACTTTATTTGTTTCTTTCGTCAGAGATAGTATTGTAAATTTATCTTTCTTTCTTAATGATCATCCTCCCCTTTGACTCTCTCTTCACCATGACTTCTGCCTCTAAAATAGCTTTTTCAAAGCAATACTCAGTTACTGTTAAAGGAATCCAAAACTCCATGTATGCTTCATACGTGTCTATTTTTAACTGTTAATTATTCCCTTGATATCACTTCCCAATCACATTTTAGCTCAGGTTCTAACCAAATCTTTGTTTAGAATCCACAGCCATCAACTGCCCCCTTTTCTTCTTAGCAGAATTCACACAGACATTATGAATTCCCAAAAATCATTCTCAAAAGCATTCCAGCTGAATAACTATGTTGCATTTTTCTCACAGCACACAGGTCTTTGTAATATCTACGCATGCATTTATAGGTTAGCGTATGAGAGCTTTGTATTTACTTACTACACATTTAATACTCACTTCTGTTTTATTCATGTTTATCCTTTAATTGGAGTGTAATAGCAAGCAGACTGATGAAAAGAGCTCAGGTAAGGGCTACGTAAGTCATCACTTTGTAAAGTGCAAGTATGCATGTACCAAAGAAAAAAAAAGGAACCCTGATTACAGGACAAAGATACCAACTATTACTGTTTGGGTAAAAAAGACCCAATCAAACTGAAGCTTTCAGCTTTCAGTTCTGAAAGGCAGGTAGACTAAGACCGAAATCCTTATTTTAGACAAAGTACGAAAGCCCTCAATGGTCTAACATCTGAACAGAAAGTAGGGGAAAAAAAAAAAAGTCTACAGATGAAGCTATCATTGACAGAGAACACAGCTCTTTCAAGAAGTGTCTTAAAACACCTTACAAATGTGAGAGATGGACAAACCAACACTTGTAGTCGTGTCAGAGAAAAAGGAACCTCTGGGAAACTTGGTGATTTAGTTCACTAACATCAATCAGAGATCACTATCTGTAAAACTCAGATTCAAATAGCCCTGGACATAAGTGAAAATGAGGTTAAAACTGAAATTAGAAGCTAAAATTGAAGCCAGTAAGCACCAGTATACAAATAATAGAGCTACTAAATGAACACTGTCGAAAAAATCTTGCACCAATGAAGCTATTTAACAAAGTTTTAGCCCACCTAAGAAATGTGGTATGTACTGAATGAGGTACTGCAAATTAACACTGATGTTGCTGAACATCTACTCGTATGATAGAGTATATTGGACAACCTAGAGACATCAAAATTATGCCTGAAAAACAGCTGGCATGAACTGGAGAGAACAGTAAGAAATTTTACCCATAGAATGATAGAATGGTTTGGGTTGGAAAGGACCTTAAGATCATCTAGCTCCAGCTCCCCTGCCATGGGCAGGGATGCCTCACTCTAGACCACGTTACTCGAGGCTCTGTTCAACCTGGACTTGAACGCTGCCAGGGATGGAGCATTTACCACTTCTTTGGGCAACCTGCTCCAGTGCCTCACCACCCTCACAGTAAAGAACTTCTCCCTTATATGCATGATGTGTGAAAATGAAGAACAAGAGCAGCACTTAGGGAAGTGTGAGATTACAGAAGTCATTGAGGATTATGCACCTCAGTGTCACTTTTGAAGACAACACCTGGTTATGATGGAAGAATACAAGAAAAACTACTAGAAAAGAACCGAAGAATGGAAGGCACTGGCACTATGCAGATATACGTAGCAAGCAAGCAGTAAAACAGAAATTCTGTTTCCTATGTGGGAAATGATTGATCAGGGCACAGATAACTTAGGCACAAGACTTCAGACATAAAACGTCTCCTTTTCTTTTTTGGAAAAGGGTGTGAGGATTGGAGAGATCTGGACGGAAGGAAGTAAGGAGGAATAGAAGATAGGAGTGAGCTGCTGAAGTGCTTTAAGGAATTCCTAAAGATATAAGGCCAGGGACAAGCATGCTCCCTGTTCATCTATAAAACAGGTACACGGAAGCCAGAAATTATGCAAATATCGCTACAAATACCTGTGTTTTGGAAGAATTACCGAGACAATGCACTCTCAAATTTATACTGGGTTTTCCTACCCAGAGAGCCAAAAAAACCCCAACAACCAACTCAAATTTACAGTTTGCATGTTTTTGTGATGCATATTTTTGTCCTCTCTGATCTGCACAGGAGAACAAAAACCTTCTTTAAGTTTCTGATTAAAATAACAAATATGCAACAAAAAATTTTATTGTGAGGCCTGTGTTATCTCACATAAATGATATGTGAGATAAACTGGGGATAAAGTAGGAACAAAGACAATTATTGTACAAATTATATGAATGTTCATAAATACACTAATTTTTTGAAAGCTGTGCAACCTGCTTAAACCACGATATTTGACAATATAAAGAGTAGAGTGCATGAAAAGGTCTGACTTACACTAGGAAACACATACTTAAGTGAAGATTGTGTTTTGTAGTTTACAGCATAACATCAACAATCTCATGAGGATTTCTAACTGCTCCATGTATTGCTGTGGTTTGTAAAGACAGGCTGGCCTCCACTGATTTTTACTAATAGTGACAGCTAATTTCATACAAATAAGTAAACACAAGCAGTGAAGAGTGATATGCTATCAATAACCTGGGAGAAAAATAGAGTGATGATCTTGGTGCTATCCACTGTTATACCTGCTTTAGCAGTTTGTCACTATCAAGCTCTCCTCCTTCTGTTGATTTACTTATATGTAAGGTGCACCAAGGCTGCTTGGTGTTCTTCACTGGGTTTATAGCAACAGCTCCCTGAGGTTCCAGTGAGCTATGATGTCCCCAGCCTTGCACCTTTGTATAGACACAACCTACTCTTTTAGCAAATGTACCTATTCCTTTCCTTTCGCAAACCTCTGGCGTTTACTTGGCGCTACTATCTTACCACTTCTAGATAACACATCAGTATAACCATTTATGAACCAAAAAACAATTCCTAAATTTTAACTCACACCTCTTTGTTCAGACAATGGAAAGGATAACCCAGCTATTCAGATTTTCCCGTAAACTGTATTTTTTAAAATCTCTTACAGCTCTTTAGTAAGATTTTTTTTCCTCTTTTCTTTCCACATATTTTGCTCTAAACATTAGAGATAAATGCCCATGGCCATTTCCTAAAACCCCAGAAAAGCGAGCAAGGTAGATTTTATTCTTTCAGTTCTGTGTTTCATTCCTCCTTTGAATTGCTTTCTCCACCTTCACATTTTTCTCTCCCTCTCAGGTGATCCCCGAGGTAAGATTTATGTTTACTACTGATGTTTTTATGATTAAGACACTGAACTTTGGCCACTGAATTACTACTATCTGTAGGTTCAGAAATGTGCCAGCCTCGCAGAAGTCCCCAGGGGACCTCTCTCAACCAGGGTGCCGACTGGCGCTAAACCGAGACTTTAACCCTTGAGCATTAGCATCCCCCAGTGGTCCTATTTATCACTGCAGCTCACTTTCGTATTTTCTGTCGAGTTTTCTACATGCTCAGACTTTCAACCTAAAAGTAAATTCAAGTCAAGCGCCTCACAACTACCCAGTACTCAGGAGTCTTCTGAATTCAGCAGAGAACTATATATATATATATATATATATATATATATATAATCATAGGTAAAGATAATTTATTTTCAGTCATTGTATATACCATGTATATATTCCAAGGCACATACCTGTAAGAGCAGGATTTTCTTGTAAAATGCATCTGAAAAGGGGGGGAAATATGACCAAAAGAAAATCAAATCCTTTATTGGAGCACTTTTTTGAAGAAGGAAAAATAGGTTCAGAGTCTCTTCCAAGAATATTAGGCTCTACAGCTGGTTTTGACTTTTTTAACAAGATCAGGACTTATCAAAAAGATGCTATAGCAACTATGATTTTTTTAATCTGCTTTTTTATTGAACTTCACATACTTAGAAACTACAGACCATCATATCTATTGAATTAGAATTCTAAATAGAAAATTCCTGGCTGACATTTCATTCACACAATGAAAATTCAGCCATGTTCTCACAAAATGCTCAACAAGAAGCACATCCCAGCCACTGTTCTTCAACCCAGCCCTTTGCAAAACAATCTGAAATTGTGTTGGCTGGGATTGTTTTCCCTGTTCCTTAGAAGACCTTTGTCACTGGGGAAAAGTGAAGTAATAGGATATTGCAAACCGTCAATGGAAGGGATGGAGAATAGGAGAGAGAAGAGCAGACAAATGATGCATGTCTAACACTAATATGGAATGCTTACACCTACCCAGCTCCCTCCTACTCTAGAAGCAGAACAGCCACATCAGCAAAGCCCTGTATCAGTGCTGACTTATCAGAAGGAGAACAGAGGAGGAAGGATGTGCAAGCTTGCCGGGGGAAGAAACAGAACATCACTTCTGCACAACACTTCTGTACGGAATGAAAAGAAGGAATTTCCTTCCGTTAATGTTGGAGCCCTCCAGTAACTCCCCCTGCTGCAGTATTGGAGATGAAGGGCTGTTAATTAAAACAGCCCGTCTGAAAATCAGTAAAACGTATACATTAGCTGTAATTTCAGCAGGAGATTAGGAGCAGTGAAGAACAGAAACAAATATGTTCGTCCTCTCTGTATCAGAATCTCACCAGACTTGATGTGACAGGCACCCAGAGAGGTGACACAGCTTTACCCAGCCCCTTCTGCTTCCTAAATCCAGAAGGCTCATGGCGTCAAATAGTTACTTCTTTTCCTCCTATTACTCAGTTGCAAAGCTGAGGACACCTAGCAGAGCTCTATAACATACTTCCATGCTTTGTCTGCAATATAAGCACTGAACACTTGAGACAGGAAGAGAAAAAAAAACAACCAAAAAACAAACCCTATCCCCAGAACATATGTGTCTTCTCTGCAATTGAAGGGCTAAATGCTAGGGTCCTTCCTCAGAGGTAACCTACAAGAAGTCTGCCTTAATCAGCATCTCTGAATCCAATCCTTCAAGAGCAACAGTTAGCCCAGACCGTGAATGTGCTGAGACTAGCCAAACCCATGTAACACCTCTTGCTGATAGTCTGTTATTCTGTGGTTAAGGCTCACAAGGTTTTGAGAGGAAGTTTATTTTTGCAAGCTGCTGTGTGCTGACTATGATGTGGGGCAGCTTTCACTCAGGCAAATGTCTTAACTCTTCTTAAGGCGCTTGGACAGACAAACTTACTGTTGCACTTACAAGAAAAGCTGCATAGATGCATTTGGCTTAGGCTATTCTGTGAAAGCGCATGTTGTAGGTTTTAACAAATAATGGACAGTTATGGTTCAGCACAATAGGAGAAGACAGCTTTTCATTTTGACAGCCACCATCTATCCCTTTCTTTTGGAAGTTCTAAAAATATTTGAGAGGCCCTAAACTATGTTCCTCATAGGTTACCATCACTACCTAAACATAGAGGTTGGTATTCAGCATAACAAGTCAGTTTTATGTAGTTTAACCATCTGTCTCTGTCAGATACATGAAATGGATGATTCTGAAAAAGTCGGCAACCATCAGAATGAAAACATACATTATGATACAATGTGTCACACAGCACTGAAAATTAATCCTGCTGGTAAAGAAATGGAAAATGCACAATAAAACATTACCTGAAATTAAAGTTACTTTTGACCGAATCTCCAGAGCCTTTAAAGTTGTAACAATAATTTCCTATTTATACAGACTGCTTGAATTCTCAGGTGATTCCCTGTGGAGACCTGTATGAATACTTTTTCCAGAGCTCAGGAAACGAAAATAGATAGCTATAATGGAACTGCAGGAGCAGCCAAGCAGTAGATTGATTCAACAGGAGAAATGCAGTGCATCCCAAAAGATTTCCTAGGATTTGCTCTCCTGCTGCTTAGGGCACAATTTGTTGTAATGAGAAACGGAGGATTTTGTTTCAGGTGTGTCAAAGCTTGTAGCGATGACTTGGAGGTATAAAGAAAAAGCAACAACTGAAAATCTTTCTTAAATAATCCTTTTGGATTAACAGAGAACAAGGACAAACTCTTAAAGGTGCAAAAAAAAAAAAAAGGTAAAATATCTCATGTAAATAGCATTCCTTAAGAGATACTAACTGAACGCACAGTTGAACCCTTTCCTTCATCTCCAGGCTCCTGCATTAAACAGCTTGAAAACTACAGTACACTTTAGTAAGCAAAACAGAGAAAGCTTTATTAAATTATCTGGTAAAATTGCACTTGGTCTCAATGTGATCTCTGTTTTCAAAAATGTCTGTAGAAAAATCATCAGTTTTTGGTTGCGAAGTACTGAGTTAATTATAAAATAAAAAAAGAGAGGGTTTGTTTTTGTGGTTTTTTGTGGTGCTATTTTTTTTTTTTTTTAATTTAATAAGGGAAATGTTTAAACAGGCAGACTACTCTGTTTATCTGGAGTGTGGCACACTGTGGAAGGATGGCAGGAAGCACCTACTGCTGCAGTAGTACATAAGCCCTGTTTGAAAGGTTAAGTGGAACATGCATGACGTGAATTTCACCCTGAAGAAATGTGAGAATCTGTAGGCACTCATGCCCTCCTCTGAGAATTGATAGTCTTTATGAATAGTGAGCCTCCCTACAGCTCTGATATATCACAGCCTATGCAGATTTCTCACTAATTACTTCATAATGAAAGCTCTGAAATGCTGGTTTGTTTCTCTAAGTAAAGCCCAGAGTTTTATTCAGAAACGGGCATCAGAAACAGATGAAATTTCTTCAGGCAAAATGTTGAATGCTGATGGCACCCTGGTTTGATTAGGGAAGACATGTAAAATCTGAGATGTTTGTATTCACAGTAGCGTTAGCATACTTCTCCCACTTCTCAATATCTCACTATGTACTGGAACATCACATCATGTAGAACCACAGAGAAGGAAGAGATGCTCTAAAAAATACCTCACCAAGAATGAACATTCATGCGTGAATGACATTATATCTGGACATTCAGCACAGGTTTATATTTAATTACAAACAATGCAAATACAGAGCAGACAGTACCTACCCTTTCTCCACTAGATGACTAAAGCTTCATTACAACTCCAGGCTTCAAACAGTTTCAAGACCTACCGCGTGAAGCAGGATCAACTAGAGCATCCTTCCTTATCGATGAAAGGCCATCAGACTCAGAAACTCTCCCAGCACATAGCATAGGAACAAGTACTGGTCAGGAGAGAACAGCAAGCGCTTCCCCCGCTTGCTTCATGGTCCAAAATATGGACCATGGGATTTTTCATTTTCCGTTAAAACTGCATTTGCAACATTTTTTTAAAATTATTATTCTTTCTGTAAACTCTGTGTCTAGAGTATACAGAGAATATGCATTATTACAGCCAGCTACCTATCCCTCAAGATCTGCATAAAACACTGACACCCTTATGGCAATGGAGTCTGAACAAGAAATCATCTGATCAGGGACAGGGCAGGATCTGAACACATGCAATAGTGAGGAGCTAATAACCAGTTATTATTATAGTTCCTATTACCATTTTACTGCTCTCAGCCTGTGGAAGCAGAATGGGAGTTCTGCCTCATTCATTAACCTGGAAAGCAAGACAAGTTGTACAGCAAGAAATAAAACCATCCATACAAAACACAATCTTTGCTTTTAATGAGAGACCCTCCTCTGCCCCATCTTTGGAAACCCATTACGTTTCTTACCTATACGGTCCCAGAGTCCTGCTGCCATAAGACAAAGCTTCTTCCCAGGATTCAAGGTTAATATAGGCATCCATGGCACAGTCAAGCATTTTCAGCTGATAGATATTTGTGTCTGGAAGACGACCTGTATTGCTGCTCAAGAGCTTCTGGAACCTTGCCAGAACCTGTTCCCACTCTGTAATTAGCCATAGTTAAAGAAATATCTTTAATCAAACAAAAATACAAGTTCTAAATGTTGTTAGCAAGGAGTAAGAGCTACAGGGCATTAAGATAAATTTTCTTTCTCTTTGAAACAGTTGTAAAAAGGACCGGGTTTCTGTTTGTTTTTTTTTTTTTTTTTTTTCCCACATACAGCTGCATGTTTCATGCATGAGAAAGAAAATAATTGTAGTTCTGAAGTCTGACTGCAGTTCACAATTAAGGATCTTGACCGCAAAGAAACTTTTACTTCCAGTGCTACAAGACTTTGTGTGCTTCTAAGAGAGCAAAAGTAAGCTGGGGCTTACATTCACTTCAGTTGGATATTCCTTATCACAAATCACTCATTTTCATTACATTCTACACTGCTTTGACTTCTCTGCAGACCAGATTCTTCTCTCTGACCACACCTGAGCTGAATACCAATACTCCCAGATTTTAAATGAGCACTGGTATCTGAGACTTTATGGGAGTCCCAGAATGCAAGCACTCTAAACACCAAAAAGATACCATACGCACCAATCAGTAAGAACAAATCAAACAAACACCCCATTCCCCCGCCCCTCCGACATAATAGTAAGAGAAGGAGTAACATTGTTTGTATCACAGTCTGTTCTATACCATCAGCCCAGGGAAGTTCAGCAGTTACCTTCACAACATCACTGAAAATACTATTCACCCCAATCCAGCAATGGATTTAAATGTACAACGATAACCCTCTGATGAAGTAATTAGTCCTTCCTGAACATGGGAATATTTACATACTTAAATTTAAGAATGTGACCACTGTGTGGCTGGGCCAGGATTTATAGCATGGCTGTTACAAGGCTAAACTAATTATTTGTGAATTGCTCTCATGCCCTTGGATTGAAAGAACCATATAAGGGAAGGAATGTGTTATTAGAAAATTGCACCTTAACCTTTATATCTCTGGCAAACATCCATGTATTCTTTACAACTGATTAAGGACAGACAAGTAGAAGAATGAGGGATATTATTTCAACTTCATACAATTTTTGTAGAAAGTACAAAGCACTGACATTCTTGAAAGATTACCATTTTAGCTGATGCACTGTATTAGTCTGTCTGCTTTTACTTCCTATTAGACTGCTTTGTTCACTCACTAGCATTTAACGGCTGTTGGGCTACATTGCAGAACCTGTTGGGATCAAATTTTCAGGTACCTAAGTGGCAAACTACAAAACCCACTATCAGCTGCAACAGGACAAAAGAGAAGCTGTCTGTCCTGTATCTAGAGGAGTAGCCCTCACCCAGCTATGCTACTGTTGTGTGGCCTGAGATGCAGAGAAATACCCTTGCATTGGGTTTTAGCATCTCAATTTGTGTGCTTAAACTGGAATTTGGGTCTGAGACAGTTTATTCACACATACAGTTTCAAGTTCTCTAACTGCAGATTTAGAATTAAAACACCCTAAACAGTTTCAAGTTCTCTAACTGCAGATTTAGAATTAAAACACCCTAACATGCTATTTGTAGCTCAGATTTTGGAAGTCACTTTCTCAACTGTAAGAAACTTTGGTTTAATTTGTCAAAAAAATTACCTTTGCAGAAACTAAAGCCTACGTGCCTCAGACAGCAACAAAAGTTCTCTATTCTTGGCAACTGGACAAACATCAAGCTCCCTTTTCAGGTAGTGCTCACTACTTCATGCCGATTAGTATTTTGGCGCAATGGAAGAAAAGACAACACATTTCAAACAACCCATGTCTGAAAACAGAAGCTGAACAGACAACAAGACATATTTGTCAAACATTTCTGATTCATTTTACTACAATGTTTTTGATTAAAATGTCACATTAGTAATCTTAATTAAAGACACTAGCAAAATTCAGTAGGTGCAATTTCTCCTGCAATTAAATATAAGAACATCATATAGCACCAGTATTCTCACTTCATACTTTCAATATAACAATGATTGCAACTGCATGTTGCATATCTATAATTTAACTTTCAGGTTAAAACATGGGCTCTAAAGTATAGCTGAATACCTGAAGATCTATTTCAGTACTGTCTGTCTCAATCCAGTGACTACAGAGGAACTTAAAACATACTAGAAACTATAGGTAAATTAAAGTCAGATGAGACGAGTGCTTCCCCTTTGCTAACAAATAAATCTCTCTGGATTGGAAAGAAAAAAACCCTCAGTTATTGTATTTTTTTATATCATTATTATTGATTATTGTTTTTATTTTTGTTACAATAAAAATTGCGACCACTTGTCCAGCCTCGAATATCACCATACAAATTGGTTTTTATACTGCTGAAAAGGAGTACTGGAAGATTTAATTCTCTCCAGCTCCAGAGAAAGCCCATGTTTCTGAAAATGGTAAGGAATCTTGCTACAATAGGCCAAATTCACAGTCACTGAAATTTCAATGAATAGACTAATATGAAAGAGAGATCAATATACTCATAGTCTTGTAGTAAAAATCTCCATGTCTCTTCTGTTCATCTTTTTATGGCTGTTGCTGTTCACTAATTTTTTTAATTGGATTTAATATCTACATGATGGCCATTAGGCTCCAGTTCTGTTTATTAGTGCAAGATCATCTCATTCAATTTGCTTAATTATAAATTATTATTATATGTTATTATTATGAATTAGTATAATGATGCTGTAATATTTGCAGTGAAGCTGACTCTGATTATATTCTTGTTATTTTAATTGCTGTGCAAAGAATGAGAACCTGGAAATGTTCACAATGGGAGTAATGGGAAAAAGAATTTAACATTTCAGATTAAGCTTTATTTCATGCAGAAGTGGATTTGTATAAAGTGATGGCTGCGATGGCAGAAGTCTAAATCTGAGCCAAAATATCCCTTCTCATCCTAGATACCTACTATTCCTGCCATGAAGCAATTCCAGTCCTAGTAATCAGAAGCTCTATTATTATTAATACAATTATAAATATTACACATTTGAAACCTTAATCGAATTAAAAATGGATTTTAAAACAACATAAAAATATAAACCTTTATGAAATAAATTTCAAGAGGTGAACTGCATACTAAGGGACTCTCCAGACTGTTTTCAGAACTGAACGGCCTGTCGCTGAAAGGATACCTTCTTTTGATTTCGGATATCTCACTTCATTTACAGCATCTTTGACTTCTTTCCATGCATGTTCTTCACCAGCCAATTTCTCAGCATCCTGGTTAATTGAAACAAAAGCATTTGATGAGAAAAACAGTAAACTGAGAATACGCAGTAATGATAAAAAAACAGGGTAAAAAGGTTGACTGACAAAAGCTACCTGTGGGGATTGTATCACTGGTTTTTTGCAAATACACAAAAAAAAGCCCCTAAAAAAAGTCACCTGGCATTCATACTTACCCAGCGTTTGTAAGTAAACAAGATGATATCAAGACTAATTAGTGCAAACTTGGAAACATTGACTATACTAACCAGATATTAGGTTTGCAACAAGAATTATGATGAACCAGAAAAAACTAATAATAGCATGTGATATTTGCTATCAAAATACATTTAGCAGATCAAATTTTCTTACAGACTTACTAGCTGATACTTCACATATCCTCAGCCACACCATAGAAAGGGTTTAGCAAATTATTTTTATTAACCATGTGCTGAGTATAGAGACTTTATAAACAGTGTGGGGCTGCCTTCATCCATTACAGTTATAAGCATGAGCTTATAACTTACAGGAGAAGTATACTACTCAAAAAAAAAAAAAAAGCAGAATTTCATCTTTCTTTTATAACTTCTTGCTATTTCTTTCCTATTCTATCAGATTCTATAAACAGCTATATTTCCCCATTGCTTTGTCATAAAAAAGGCAAACATTTTTAATGGCTACAACAGTAAGAGGAAGCTTCCCTTTTCAACTCTAAAGCAGTGACTAACTGCACCTTAGTCAACCACTTGGAACAAATTTCTTGAAGCATCTGTAAACATGGTTAAGTATCTTGAGGGTTTTCCACAAGCATCTTAGATATTCATTTTCCATCACTATAAGCCCTTAAATATCTTTAAAAATCTGGCCTATGGATCTGGCCTGCATTGAACAGTGCAGTTCATTATCTCTGCTTATAAAAGGCCCCTCTACTCACAAAAAAGTTTTATAAGTGCAAATTCTTGCAGGAATATTTTAAACAGAGTTCTAAAAAATTAGCCTTCAGCAGGGGTGGAAGCCTGGAGATGAAAAGAAGGTGTGTGAAAATCTAACCAAGCACTTCATTATTAATAGGTGCTCACTCGGCATCACAGAAGTACCTCTATTAAAAAGCCTGTAATCTGTACCTGTCTAGAACTGCATAGTTTTGTTATTATACTCCTCCTTGTATACCACAAAAACAGAACAGAAAGTATTTACAGTGAGAATCAGCACTCACTTTTACATTTAATTTGCAGTTTTGTCTTTCCATCTGCTCCATGAAAGCAGACCTCTGTGTATTCCTGGAATGATTAAATAAAGACTAAATCAAGATTGGTCTCAGCAGCCCCACCATTCTACAAGGGCCTTACAAGGGGGGCAGCCTGACCCCACTGCACTTTTCTCATGTTCTTCCCCTACAATTAGTTCTCTGATCAAAAAGATTATGTGGAAATAATTTTGTACATAGCTGAATTTGACACCAGAAGGCATGAGGTAAATGTTAGGGCAAACAAGCTCATACTGTAGAAATTTTATCAGCACAGTTAATATACATACCCAGCCCTCTTACAGCTTTGTGATAGACTTACAATGAATCTTAGCTTCAATTTAACCACTACCAGGTTTTAGGGGACTATATCAATTTCTGAACTCAACTGTTGACCTGTAAAAATCTGTCTCTAAAACATCTTTGTAGATCAAGCACTACTCACTGATTGATCTAAAAAATAAGCCTGACCTGTAAGACACTAATAATGATGCCTGTAAAACTTCAGGTTTAATGAGCTACTGAGAAAGAAAAAACTCTTTTAAGCTATCTTTTCCCACTGGCCCAAATATAATGCTCAGTTTTTCTGTAACACGTTGTAAGCCTTACAACTAAAAGCTCAGAAACATGGGAACTAGGACAGATTTATAAATTAAAGAAAAAAAACCCCCATAACTATACACCAAGTTACAGACCAATGACTTAGGTCAATGCATCACTGCGGCTCATTCTTGAGCACAGTGGGACTGATGGATGAATCAGGTTCAAGTGTTCATTGACATGGGATTAATCTTTCTTGTGCCTTTTTTTCAGTTGCTTTCCATTGTTTTCTAGCATCTCATTAAGAACACAAAGTGCAAGGTTGAAGTCTCCTCTGACCTTTACACTAGTGCATAGGGTTAAGTCAACACTGGATTCATACCCAGGTAGAGAACGGGGAGTGTCTGTTGGACCAATAACCTCTCAGCCCTCTCTGGATTCATGATCTTTATCCCTTTAATAAGATACTTTAGCATGGATGCAGCTGGGCAAGATACCCATTTCTGGGAGGGATTTAAGTCACAGGTTTCAATGAGATGCTTTCTGTGCTCTCAAGATGAGGCATTGGGGGATTGGCTGACATAAGAACAAACAAAGACCTGGCTAGCTGGGTCTTTTAGACTTCTACTGTTCATCAGATTTTCATACACCAAAGAAATACTGTTCTTTCCTAACCATTCTAGTTCAAGGCATGGAGGCTGCTTCCAAACAGGCAGACAACCAGGAGGGCTTGTCACAGAGAACACTTCTGCCTTCCAGCCTAATAAGCTTTCTCCATGAAAGGTGTTCCTCTCCCTTGGACAATGCCTTGAAAGTCATGGCCATGTGATATAACTAAGTCAGCTAAGAATACAAAGATGCCTTGGAGTTGGAATTATGGAAATAATTGAAGTGATTAATATTTGTGCCAAACTATTTAATTCAATCTAATAGCATAACAGTAACAGCTATGGGAGATTTAGCTTTCCACAGAGCAACCCCCATTCAAAGCAGCTCTTTTCAGAACATGTTCCCAGTCAAACTTCCAGGTGTGCAGAGCTGCCAAAAATAAAGGAAAACAGGCTTTTTTCATCTGTAGAAAAGGAAAACCCCAGCTGAAGAAAAGGAAGAGGCTTTTTAAAAATAAGGAATAGTAACTTGTGCCTAATTATTTTCCTTATTTCTAACATTGACACTAAATATAAAGTTTGTTTGGAACAACAAAACATTTCTGTCTTGGTGTAAAAAAATAATTAGACTAGATAATCTAGTCACAAAAACGTATGACAACTTGTGATGGCTGAAACTGGCATGCTTTACAATTCAGCTTTCACACAGAGAGGCGTGCTGGAGATAACTGACAATAGAAGTGTCGAAGGCTCATGGGGAAAGCAGAAAAGACAGCTGCAACACACCATAGCAAGAACACAACCTTGCAATACTTTTAATAACACAGGTAAAACCCATTGGAGGCAGAAGCATCACTGGATGTGACAGCTGAACCCCCAATCTAGAGCACAAAGCTAAACAAAATGTGACTTATTTTGAGCAATTATTTCAGATGGAAGATGGTTCCAACACCTGATTTCCTCTTATTCCAAGCATGTGCAGGGGAAACCTATTCATCAAAATGTGAGTTAAGATGCAACAGCAACATTTCAATCCCACCTCTCCATTCTTCCAATACCACGGCAGGTGCTGCTACAGTTTTCTTGATTAAAAATACATGGGGATTTGTCATCTTAATACTGAAGCTTTCTGTAATTCTCTATGGACTACCTACCCCTGATTGCTTAGACCTTTGCTTCTAATCCTTTAGATGGAACAATTTCTAGTTATATTTGGCTTTTCTAGTAAAACAAGCTATAAACTAAACTCTTCACACCCGACACCTCTCAGACTAAGGGCACTGTGTACCTTCCCATCTTCTTGAATTTACTTAGGATTAATAAAACGTGAAGGCTCACCTCCATAATTCAACCAGACAAAATTCTACCCTTGACATCTATGTGGCTCTTCAAAATGGGCAAATGCAAAATATTCTATAAAGCAAAATTTTCCTGCCATAAAGAACCATCTTTCCTCCCCAGAATTTAACAATAATTTTGCTGTAAAATTATTCAAGAACAAGATTAATTTTTAAAAATTTGCTTGAACATCACAATTTCTGTAGCTTGTAGATCAGAACAAAATTAGCTAGTTTCCTTCTTTCAAAATACCTCAAGCTTTTGCATCCAATGATTCATTCTTCAAACTCCTAAATTTTCAGATACTCATTGCAATCTATGCTTCAGAAGCCTGGGAACAGATATGATCAGCTCTGCCCAATGTATCCTGTAAATGCTCATAAAAATAGTCTGAGGCACACAATACATCATTAAATGTCAATATTTGCTTTAAATATTACATAATTTTATACAGTTTAGGTTCCATAAATGACACTTGTAAAAATAAAGTTATAACCACCTATAAAAAAGCTATAACAAAAGAGAAAAATTAGAAAAACAGAGGGTATCTGATGAAGATTATAATCTGTCTGCACAGTGATCAAATGTAAAATATTCTCTGGTTTGGGCTTTAAGTGAAAGGAAGGTTTATTATAAAAGCATCACTTCCTGAAACAATTACAGACATCAGCCCTTATATAAATAAACATTTGAAAATGTTCACCTATTCCATTTTCTCCTATGCCTTCACTCCTACACTGTAGGAGTTAATTATCTCCCTATCCCTTCTGCTATTCTAGTGCCCTGAACATATCTTGTCCTTAACCGAACTCTCCTTAGAAAGGAGCAAAATCTTCAAAGTACAGATACACGTTTCTCTTTCTTTCCTCTTGCTTTACACCACTTCTCTTTCCTTGACTAATATTCTGTTTCTTATGCTTCTTAAAAGTGATCCCTTCCTACTCATTTCAAGTGCCACTGCTTTTACATGCAATGTTAGCATTCGCTGTTCTTTGCTGTCCCAACATTTAAAATCCTAAATGTTAAAACATTCTTACACGGAAAGCATGTTCTCTGAAAGCAGATAACTCTCTTACCAGAACAAGCACATGCCAACCAGTCAGTGTCATTGCCTCCTCTGCCCAAATGCACTATCACAGCCCCAACACTGCTCATCTGTAATACACTGCACCTCCGAAAATCTCCTTAACACTGAAAAGGTTGATTAAGGGCTAGTCCTCCTTTCACACTTAGGCTACAGAATAGAAACAGGACATGGATTTTCTGTCCTCCCAACAAAGTTAATCTTTCTCCTTCTCACACATGGAGGAAGAAAAACAAGTCAGTTATTTGCCAAGGAGGAGAGCTGTGAAGCACTCCCCACATCCTATCACAGAAAGGAGAAGTTGGGACAGAAAATTCTGAATAAGAAACTCCTACACCACTTTTTCTCCTTTCCAGCCTTCCTCCTACAAGAAAGTCAAAAAGAAACTTCGTTATGTGCCTACTACCAGTGTTATGGTATCCAGTCAGTCCCACATAGGCAGAAAGGAGCAAAGCCTTGTAGGGAATATTGGAGAGAGTAAAAAAACAGGGAACATTTCCCAGCATTTATTAGCTTCTCTTCTAAATACATAAATAGAATACAAAAGTGTAATGTAAGCACAAGTAACTGTCAGTTTTACAATGGTAAAAGCCTACAAATCATAGTTCAAACAGAAATTAGGAGTTTAATATGAAATATTATTGGGCATGGTATTTTTGCAAGACAGAAAAACCATGCTAAAGAATCACATTAGTTCCTTCTGGACACAAAATATATGACTATATAACAATAATCCTGTAAGACAGCAGCATATAATTCTGTTCATGTTCTCTTTTTGGGGAAGCTTTAAAAATATCTTTACAAAGGAAGTTTTCTGGACTGTAATATTTTAACACTTTAAAAGCTGTGGGTACCTCAAATAGCTGAACATTTCATATATATTGCTGTCCATGCCTTAAGATTTGCTTAATTTGTCTAATTTAAGTGGCAACAACAGATGTGCATCTGACAAAACAATTCTACCAATTTGATGGGTTCAGATCAAAAGAGGTTTTCTTAGGTTTTGTTTGAAGAAGGTGTCAGAAGAGCTCAGACATTTAAATTAGGGCATGACCATTTAAAACAGATCTCTGACACATTATGCTCTGAAAGCATAAATAATGTTTTATTTCTGATTTTATTTAAAAGTGCAGCAAATACTGAATGTACGCTTCTAGTAAATTCAGTAACCCATTGTTTTGTACTTTGCAGCAAAAGGAAAGCATTAAATGAGTAGAACATATTGCGTATCTTCTGAAGCTTCACTTTCAGTAAGATTAAGAAAAATGTTGACAAAATGTGATATGGAAGTGGTTATACACTGTGGCTAAACTAAACTTGTGACTCAAGTGCTTCAGAACAAACAGGGTATGAGGGCCTGCCGGGCAATCACAGGTGCACGCAGCTACAGGCACAGCAAGAGAAAGCACACTTGAGCAGTGCCCTGAAATATCTGAGGTCACCTCTTATAAAATATTTTCAGTCTTTCTCATTTCTATAGATAGCTTGTGCTCAGCTTTGAAGTCACAGCTTTGTGATGGGACAGCAGTTTGTGGTAGAGGACTGCCTATCAGAAGAAAAATGTATACTCACTGGGAAGTACAGATTATTGTGACGTATGTTTGTATACTGGATGTATTTGTACACATATTTGTATACTGCATGAAGTTTAAAATCAGAATCAAAGACCCACCATCTCTTATTATGAGGATCGTGGTTTACAGAAGCCTGCAGATTCAGCTGAGGATTTCACTCCTGTGAGTGTACTTTGTTAAGAATTACAAGTATGCGAAATGATCAGTGAAGAGCTCTGTCATGATTCAAGATTTACACGTAACTTCTGAAGTTTCAAAAACTCCCCTTCTCTGCCCCATGAAAAACAATGCCAACTCTGTAAATGCCAGTTCAACTATTCCTTTCCAACCCACATAAGGCTGTCCTCCCCAGCAGCTGAGCTGTCACAGGAGAAGGCCTAGTGTTTTCTGTCATATGGCTCTGAATAGGGTGGATGGAACACATGGCAATTCCAAAACTACTCTGTCTGTGAATAAAAACAATGTCATGTTCCCTGTGAGGCCATTAGGAGTTGGTGAACTTATTTACTTTTTATTTTTTTTAATTCTGGAAGTAAAATAAGACACATTGCAGTTGGATGCCATATTGCAGCTGTGCAGTACATTGCTCAGCATTAGGCAGGCTGCATTACCTCGCATAATTGATATCAGTTCTTCATGGATTACTGACTCTGGTGTCTGGAAGTGCAAAAGAACTACACAGGCTAGTCATATTTTAAATTGTATACGTATTGGAAAAATAAGTTGTTCACACCTTTCACGTTTAAGTGCTCTCCTTAGGCATTCTAATGAAGACGAAGGTTTCTGCACACCCTGCGTACAATTAGCGCAAAAATCCCAAGCACCTTAACATGGTAGTATGAATAATCTTCCCTTAGCATTACCCAACTTAGTTACAGTACAATATTAACTTGTAAATTTTAAAAAGAGGCACCAAAAACAACTGTGGGAAATTTATTAAAACGAGATGATTTTAATAAAGATAAACTTAAGATCAGCAAGTCCATTTTAAAAAGTCAGTTTAACAAAATTATATGGGACTAAGATATGTTTATCCCCAAAATATCTTAGATATAATTAAGTCTAAAAGTATAAGGCAACAGGGGAGCAAACAGACCAAAAGTTCTCAGCCTATCCAGTTGCAAGTCCAGTATCTGTTAGGCTCATAATTCTGCACACCAAAAGCAGTAATTGCATTTCTGTCAGACTCATACTCCACTCTTATCCACTTCAATTCCACTTCAGCTATTAATTTCTCTGATTTTTTTACGCACACACATTTTTAAACAGTCTTTTCAAAGACCACTGCATCTGTATATTATATGTTAAAGAGGCAATCTCATAAATATTTTACAGTGAAGCAAACTGACATCCCACTTCCTACTGACTCCCCTGCTTATAGATTCAAGGGTCACATTAGACTTCTTTGCCAGATGTTTTCCATTTCTGTTCAGACAGCCATGCTCAGATTCATCTAACCAAATGTAGACATTTGGGCTACCCTTCTATCTGACAGAGAAAAAGAAGCATTCTTAGGGTATAACTTGTATTATCCTAAAGCAGGCTTCTAAAATACGTCAGATGAATAACAGTCGAAGTGTGTCCATTTTTCTCCATTTTCTCCATAAAGGAAGTCTGGAGTAACTAGCTCAGATGCCGACATTTACACTGTAGCTGTCTGTGATTTTTGTGAAACAAATCAAAGCTGCAGATCCCATTTTCAGATGTGGAACATGTGTTCTACCCTTACAGTGATGGTGCATTTTATTTCAATAGGTCTAATTTATCAAGCAATTCCAGTTACTCTGCATTATTTACCTATCCTCGTAAATGTCTTTTATTCTCTGAGTCTTTGTCATCCACAAATTTTACTGGCAATGATTATGTAATTACTTCCAATTCATTCTTGAAAATGCTGGGTACTGTAGAAAGAGGGTTATTATGGACACACTCTGAAACTATCCGGTAAGCATTATACATACCACTGATGATTATGGTGATTTAATGTTTAAATGTTTTGTCAGAACAATCTTTAGAGTGCATATATATGTAGAGTGTATATATATGTGTGAATTTCTGTAGTAAAAGACACCAAAAAAGCTCAAAGCTTTCATTAGTCTTGAACATCACAGCCCAATGTACTTCTTAAATACCAATAATTCTCACAGATCAAGTGCTATTATTAAAGCTTTTCTGTTTTACTTGCACTCCTTGTGATAAAAATGCAAGCAAATAACATTACATACAGTATTTCCTTTCTCAAAAAGCAGCACACAAGGACGCTGGGCTACTTAGCAAGAAAGCAAGAGAGTAGCTAAAGGGATCTGTCAAAATATAAACAATATAAAGGGCTAAGCAGCTGAACTTCACCATATCATTTTGCCTGGACCTGGAGACTCTTCAGATGAAAGGCACATGTATTTAACCCACTGTGAAGTCGTTTCAGTTAAGCATTGATCAATCAGGTTTCTGACCAAAACATATCCCATTTTGATTCTTAAACTAGGTCCCCTAAATATTACTATGACCTTTGGTGAAAAGGAGTCATAATTCCACAAGGGCTACCCTAGTTCCTTTCATTTTCTTTTGTCCATACTGTTTGACAGGATACTTGTAAAACACAGCTCAGGCCTCTGGTGATGATCAGCACTTTGTAGACCCACGATCCCAATGTGTACTCCCACTGAAGACAATGGAAGTTGCAGTTTATTTCATGAGCAACAGGACTGAGTTTTGTGTCTGTGACAATACTGCCTTTATAAATCTCCTAATTTCAGGAGTTTAGACCTGACTGCAAAATTCCCCTCTAAACTACATAGGTTACAAGCTGAAATAAAAATTTATTGGATCATGGGAAGAGCAATAAATATCACTATTTATCAACTCAAAAAAGCCATAGGATGAGAGGAAGACAGGAAAAGCAAAGGAAAGTACTTACAGCTTAGCATCAGAGAAATAGGGCCTTATGCCAGACCACCTGGAAGTTCTTGACACATTTATAATTCCACTGTAGTTTCCAGCGCCAGTCCAAAAACACCCTGTGGGTAATTCAGTTACCTGAGGAAGGATACTGTTCAGCCTAATCCCTATTAACCATGAGGCTGGTATTTCAGACTCTCTTAGACATTACACATTTGCTAAAGCAATCTCCTGGTCTACCTTACCTAACAAACTGACAGCTATAAGGCAAATCTCTTTTGCTCCTGAATTCTGCAACCTGTGGAGACACAGAATGCCACCGACGACATTTAGTGGCTCAAAAGAGATATGTAGGTCCAAAATCAAGGATATTTGCATATTCACAATGCATAATCCAACCCACATTCATCACTGCATGATGTACTTAAGTTTAAATGCCTGCACATTTAAACTTATTATTTATGCAAATAGCTAAAGACTTCACCAAGTAGAGGTGCAGCTATTTGTGTGTCAAAGTTCAATTTACGTTTCAGTGATTTGAAGAATTTGTGCCCACTGAATTATTGGTGGTAACTTAAGATATATTGACATGAAGTTACACATTTAGTTTGAACACTAATATCAAAACAACTTATTATCTTAATGCATGATACACCACATGATAAAATGGTAGCTATAGAAATTACATTTTTTTATGCATACTGCAATTTAAAAATAACATATTTACTGCAACATATGTTTTGTGAATGAACGGGTATAAAATACACGGAATTTAGGATTTAGAAAAGCACATATAACATGGTTAAGATCATACACAGGTGATCAACCTACTCTATACCTTAAAACATTTGTTTTAAGATCTCAAAAGTGAAAGTGGCAATTCCTAAATTGCTGGTAAAAATGGACTGCCCTAACTCACTACCATGTTGATTGAATATTCAGTGTCAATGCTCAAATCCACACTTACAAGGGTGTAGGAATTTTAAAGTCATAAATAAAAAAAGGATTAATTAATTTTGTACAACTGCAGCTCTTAAGAGAGTACGTTATCTCGATTTTCCTCCCTTAGAATTTTGCCAACAAATGTGATCATCTCCTAAATGAATACTAGTTTCATCTTTAAAAGACGTTGTATAGAGTTTCAGTCATTTCAAGACCTTCCACTTTGGGGAATTTTTATTGTCTATCCTCTAACTGGCAGCAATTTAAATCAGTAGAGGTTCTTCCAGTCTTTAAGGGAAGCAGCTAGAAACACTTTGTAAGGCAATTGAAACAAACAAACAAAACAAACTGGTTCCAGTACCTTTCTAGTACTCTACTATTCTGATTCAATAATATGGGCATTTTAGTCATTGTCACAAAAAATAGGAAAATGGTCACATCTGAGAGAATGAAAAGGACATTCTCTAAAATGTAATAATATCATGGAAACTATTATAAGATGCCTGAATATTTCTCAGGCCTTAATTTTCTGTTTGAATAACTGCCATGCAGCTGGTTCCTGTTGACTGCCACTGTTACAAGTTTTTATCTGCCTCAGCAAGCAGTGGTGACCAGCCAAGGTGATTCAAAGCAAGGACTAATAGCACAGTTCACAAAACATGCACTTAAAGTTTGATATCTTGACTCACATGCAAGCAACTGTTTATGGGACCTGTGGGAACAACATCATTTGGTGATACATTATCTATATTGGATTTCCAATTTTTCAAAACAGTTCATGGTACTACTGATATATTTCTCTGTCTCCTGATAAGTACTCTCCACTAATTGTTTAAAAACATCCATCACTTAAAAACAGAGATACTTCCCAGGGGCAGGGACACCTCCTGATAAACCATGCCACCCAAGGCTATGTCCAATCCAGCCTTGAACACCTCCAGCGATGGAGCATTCACAGCTTCCCTGGGAAACCCATTCCAGTGCCTCACCACCCTTACAGTAAAGAATTTCTTCCTCATATCCAATCTAAACTTCCCCTGTTTAAGTTTGATCCCGTTACCCCTTGTCCTCTCACTACAGTTCCTCATGAAGAGTCCCTCCCCAGCATCCCTATAGGCCCCCTTCAGATACTGGAAGGATGCTATGAGTCTCCACGCAGCCTTCTCTTCTCCAGGCTCAACAGACACAACTTTCTCAGCCTATCTTCATACGGGAGGTGCTCCAGCCCCCTGATCATCCTCCTGGCCCTCCTCTGGACTTCTTCCAACAGTTCCATGTCCTTTTTATGTTGCGGACACCAGAACTGCACACAATACTCCAAGTGAGGTCTCGGATGAGTGTCGCCTCTTGAAAAGCATACTATCTTATGCCCTCCTTTTTAAATTTCTTTGTAGAGCGAAGGTTTAGGATAGGAGAGAAGAAGCTCACTTTGCACGGATCCCCACTTTCATTAACCAAATGCAATGTACTAGGAACTGAACTTGATGGTATCTTTCTCTCCTCAACTAAATGCCTATGAATTCAAACTACTGTATTATTAGAAAATAGCATCAAAAGCTTTCAAAGCTTAGAAAGATGACTTCTGCGCATGGGAATGATGCAAATTTCATGTAAAGTTGTACACTAGAAATATTTTGAAAGTAAAAATCCAGTTGTCTAGATATCATCAAAGAAAGTGAAGAAACTTTCATTTATATCCAGCACTTGTCAGCGCTAAGACAAAGACTCATACCTTATGAGTTCTAAAGCAATATGATGCAGCAATATATTTTTCTTAACTACTGTGGTCAGCTAAATCTTGGGAAGAGTTGTGATAGACTGTTTTACCACACTCACCAATTCAAATCACCATTTGCAGTGTAATCGACAGCTTTCATACAATTTACTGAGCAACCTTGTGGAAAATAATAGGATATCCTGCAATGGGTCAACAAATCACACAGTGCTCTGCTGTAACTCACATGGCTGGAGTAAATTCTGCCTTTTCAAGCATTCTGCCTTATACACAACAAAAAGTTCCTATTCCTGTCTAAAAATAACGCTCACAAATACAAAACTTACAACTACAGCTTTAGTTACTGCACTGTTGTGATATTAATTAAATTCATGGCAAGAGATTGATGTGCCATAACAGTGATTTTTAAATCTAAAGCATTCAGTCTGTAGTTTTACAGTCTCAAAAATTATTTACTTCCTTGCTATTTAGGTGAGCTAATTCTTGCTTTAATAGACCTCAGAGAATATTCATTAAGGACTGGAATTGGTATTGGCACTGAAGAGCCTTATTTTGTTTTTCTCAATCTATGGTGCTTTGTATGAAATCAGCCAATGCCCCACATCTATTTTATGGAAGGAGATATGAAACAAAGCTGTACATAACTTACCAAAGATCATAAAATAAATAGCAGCAAAAGACAAGTACCACCACCAAGTACTGTATGTATAATACATTGCTCACTAAAAGGTACAATATCTTTAAAATTGTTCCCATGTGATCAATGCACGTATGTATGCATATACATATAAGCATACAATATTGCTTTCCCCATTAAGACTTGTTTTTACCTAGTGTAGACAACATGGCCACTTCAGCACAAAAATTAATCACAGTGAAATGGATCACAGAACACACTGTTCCTCCTAGCAAATGAACAGGCTAAGGAGATTGTTTAGTTTATAGAATTAACAATGGGTCAAATTACCAGATTAAAACCTGGACTACCAGATTATAAATTTTTTTCCAGACTTCTAACCCATTCTTGATCCATACACTGCAAAAACGTGATCTTACTTCAGGGCCCCCTGTGCACAAGTCTGCTTTATAAAACCACTCATCATTCCTCTTCTCTGGAATTATCAGAGAACTACAGCAACAGGTATAGCAATAAAGCTAATCTTTTGTTTTACCATGCATTTACACTTACTGCATATGTAGCACTTCATTCCAGTGATTTCCAGCCATTGTATGGGCAATAACTGATCTCACAAAAAATATACCATAAGAAAGGTGAGATTTATTAGCACAATTTTCAGCTAAGTAAAATAAAACGAAAAGAAGAGAAACCACCTAACATTGTAGAGAAACTATATAGCATACAATCAGACTGGCATTAGGAACCAGAAATTTGTAGTATGAAGAAAGTATATTCAGAATCTGAAGAGAAAAACATGAGATGCGCTGATATGAAGAAGGAGCATCATAGGAACTGCAACTGAAAAAAGATGTTTTTCCAGAACAAAAAAGATTCCTCTAGACTACTTTTGGTTGATATCTTCAAGAGAGAATGCATTTGGAAATGACAAAAGTTTTCCCTGAAATTACTTGAAGATTGCAAAAAAATTTCAGTGAAGCAATAAAACGGTGTGCTATTTCAAGTTATGCACAAATTTGCTGAGAAAGAGTCCTTTTCCCTCTTGTTTTCTTCCTCCACATTGGTGTGACTCAGAACGTTTGTAGACTTTACTGTTGCTATGATTTAAACCTGGCAGTATCAGAATCACAGCTACAATGTTCTGCAGGCTTTTAGACCATACAGATTAAAAAGAATACTCACCTCAAAGAGCTGAGAGTCTACTGAGAGAGAAAACAGTGAAATGATCAAAACATACAGCATGACAGCAAAGGCTGAAGCTGTAATCAGCCCACATACTGTTGATGTCCTGGTTTGGGCCTTTAAAGGTAAATGGTAAAATTCATTCCTTGTCAGAAAAGGATTTAGTTTACATCCACAGAACTAATGAGAAAAGGTATTTCCACTCATTTTCATTTCCTTTTTCTTTAAAATTCATAGCCCATTAGTTACAATATATACTTGGGAAGAACAAGATCCAAGTTCCTATTTCTATTTGATTTGGAGCAGGAATCCAGAAGAAAATAAATATGGCGAACTGTCTGTACCCTGGACTCAATGGAACTTCACCCGTTGCCTGAAGCATTGACAGAATTGTGGGGTTCCCTTACCCCATAGGGAGTGCTCCAACACCTATAATAAAATATCATTCTTGCTCTGATCATTTTGTCCAAAGTAGAAGACGTTCAACAGGAGAGATTCTTGAACCCAGTAAAGTGAATCCTAGTCAGTCCAGGAAACTCTGCAGTCTAAAGTTGAGCTTTTTTTTTTTTTCTCCTGAGATGGGATCTGCATTAAAATCTATCAAATTTCAAGTAAATTACCAAATTCATGGGATTTTAAAAGGCCAAACATCCTGCAGAGTAAAAGAAAGTGACTGATAAACAGATCAGGAAAAGGAACCCAAATTCAAGATTCTTCCCTTAAGTACTACTGATATTAGAAACCACCTTCTCTGGCTGAAGCACACAAGACCTTATAGCAACCTCAGTGAACGAGAATTCAGAGATTCAAGATCAGACAAAGCAACAACTGTCTTCAAGATATATTTAGGAAAAAACTGTGAGCTAGTCTCACCAAAATCACTGCAGGAAAAAGTGTTTTGAAAAATTATTTGTCTGATCTAGTCCTATGCTTAAAATTACTGCTGTTTCTCTCAGCATATTGTATCTTCTATTTGCTTATTTTAGATTGCTAACACAGAATAAGACTTTTCTGCTTATCATTCAGCAGAGACCAAATAGTGACTGCTGTAAGACTGACACCATCTGAAAAAAAAGGAAATAGCAGTAATAACTAGTTCTAACAACTGCCCCAAAGAAGCTAGATGTCTGGAAAGGGGCAACACTTCTAGCCACTACAGTCTGAAACAGTAATGAGAGCAGGCTCCCTCCTCTTGGCAAAACTGTATTTCTGCTTAAAATATCTGCTAGAAGATTCACATTTCCTCTTAGATGGCTGGGTCTGAAAGGAATGAGAGCCTGCTCCACTCAGATGAGCAGAAAGACAGAATCCTATGAGGGTGCCACACTCCAACATTGGCTCCAAATATGAACTTGTTGGACTAAATTGATACATTTCCCTGTCAAGGATCTCCTGAACAAGCAAGAAGTCTGCACAGAGTCTTGAACTCATGTCTATTTATAAGACCAATAGTATCTTTTCTGTGACCTTTGACAACCCAAGAGAGCTCCAGCTAACTGCTGCCAAATCATGACCAAAGCACACTGAGGTGGTCCTGAAGCAACTGGGTGGCAAGTTGTCATGGAAAAATGACCACAGTTTGTCACTGCCTGTGGGACTTCCCTTTGATAGAAAAAAAGTACAATGTTGAAAGGTGGAAGAAACCTCTAAAGTCACGTAAGAAATGCTAGGAAGCTGAAGAGATGATGACTTTTTTAGTGAACAAAACAGCCCAGAAATTAGAAGTGGTTGCCTTGGAGTTTAGTGTCATTTTTGGCACTGCTGAAAAAGAAAAGCCCTCTGTCCTTGGCTGTTTGAAAATACATCCCAAGAGACTGAAATCCTCTGAAAGGGAACAGAAGAGTGTTAGACTGACTGTTGGATTTCAGGAACCAATCCAGGATTTATGTTACTACCAAATATCTTGCCAGAAGGAAGGAACTGTTAATCAGCCTATGGAAATCTATGGAAAGAATCAGCACTGTGTCCCAGTGGACTGCTAATTACTACTACTGGCTTTTGTAAGCACTGGTTATATGGACATTGGGCTGAAAGGGTAGGTGGGTGAAATATGACTGAGCTCCGGCTTGGTTTCCTTCTGTAGTTTGCTTCAAAGGCAGTTCTAGTGGCAAAACAGTAAAAAAGATGAGGAATTAACAGATGAATTCTAAATAAACAATTGCAAACTCTATTTTGCTAGAAAACAGATTAAGCCAGCATTTTCTTAGAACAATGTCCTGATCTATTTTTTTTTAACACACCTTTAGATCCTTAGTACTTAGCAAGTGCCTTATAATCATGACGAGATACAGGTGCTCCTACTTTATTCTTTGCTTTGATCAAGTGGGTTGTTTTCAGTTAGCTGCATGAACAGATTTGTTTTCAACAATAGTATTCCATCTTTGCTTACCAGACTTCATCTTTTGAATTAATTTGAAGATCTCATCTTTAATATTTTATGTGGAAGATCAAGTGAGAACCTAAACGCCTGAAAATAAATCAATATTGGGGAAACTGGGACACAAACTTCTGGAACTAGACAATTCAGCAATTTACAAAGGCATTTCTTATCGTATAGATTTGTATTTCCTGTGTCCTAAATATATGCTCCCTGAAGGAGGGTGACATTTTTGTAATAACATCGGTACAGTGATCTTACATGATGGATTTGCATGCTAATTCAAAACAGTCAATAATAATAGTTTTCAGATAAAAAGGTCTCTGTTATTTAAGCACATGTTCTTCAGCAGTGTGGATATTCATGTTTGGTGTCAGCAAAGGTGAAAATGTTGTGTAAATTATATCCTTAGCCATATTTAAGAATCTCTCAAAAATGTTAGTAAGGCAAGTCAACCATCAACATAAGCTCTAGCAACAAATGTTATTAACTTATGTAAAGTACCATTTAAAGTTGACGAAATTCCGAAACTACAGTTGTGTTGTTTCCTAGGATTGGAAAAGATTGTCAAATCTTCTAGCAGGTTTGGGAACTTAATCAGCATTTTTTTTATAAAAGAGCTGGTGGCTGCATGGAAGTGCAATACGAGCTGCAGAGCTGCAGGTGACATTTTCATGTAGCTATAGATGGCCTGACTGCTGCTCATGTGACCTAATTTTGAGAGCCCTTGACTTGGAAACTGGACTTGTGATATTCTCTACCAAAACTCAGAATGCAATATTAAGTACTAGGCAAAGCAATAAACTGATTAAATGAATAACATACTTAACTGGTACTACATTGTTATTAACTTCGGCAACTATCAAATAGTGGCCAAATATAAAAACAATTCAGATTTAAACCCATTGCTTTTGACCTTGTAATAAATAAAAGCCTTCCAAAAACCAAGCTAGACTAAAATAGTAAATCCTGGTTCCAAAGGAGAAAGACAACTCTTTACGAAGTGATTCTATAAGCACAAATGTCCCTGAAATCCTTGGCTGAAAATATAGAACATGAACAATACTCTGGCTCATGAGTGTGGAAAAAACTGTTCTCCATTTAAAATGTTTGTCATCAATGTAATCCCATCTTTAATTATAATTAATACAAGGGACTTTTATGTGCTGCAATGATAAAACATTGCCAAGAGTTCAGCTTTTAGGAAGGCACACATTTCTGAATAACAGTGGAAACTGATCTTCAAATGGAACAAATAATAACGTATAAAGCTGTCAGAGGTACAGTGAACCGAAGACATTACAGTAGCAATAACAAATTGCTACAGTCAGGAAATATTCTGAGTGCTTTTAGAAAGACATGTTTTTTTCCCCTCTTCTAGTTACTGATTTGATTTTTTTTTCCCCAAATTGGCCCATGATAAATTAAAAGTATTGTTTAGATTTGTAGCTGGTGCCATTTAATTTGGCAGTAACTGTACTACCAAAAGGTTCACCTTGATCTTATCTCAATGCATTTGCACTGATGTGTTAGCACTTGCTACTCTTCCCTTCTCAAATCAGCAGCCAGGCTGCTTGATCAGTTACTAAAAGAGATAGGCCAGCATTATACTATGACCTCTTAGAATCAAAAGGCAGCTGACATTGAGGCCCAGGCAACAAGAATTATTTGAGATCCACAGGTCCAACTAATTGCCACTGTTTGCTTCCACATTTTCTCATCCTTGATGACAGCTATGCACCTGTGGCTGTGCTCACAGTTGGAGAGACAGATAAAAAACTATGACAGTATAGCAAACAGAGGTTCACTTTGAAGTCTTTTCAAAAGTGACTAGCGAGGAACATTTGTTGTCACGATATACAATACAAATTGTGACTGCACAGCTACAGACCTCTCCATCTGGTCTGCAGACACCAAGTGTGCATCAGTTGAAGTCAATGCTCAACTTCAAGAACTTCAGCAAGGTCCCTGTGGTTGGGCTGCAGCCTCTTTCAGTATACTTGAAATGTAGCCTTTGCCATAATATAGTCCCAGATCTAGATAATTGTGCAAGTGAACTCTTGCACAAGGCAGTGGTTAGAGAAGATTCTTATGTTGTATGAAGTTGCTGTATCTAGCCAGAAAGACCAAGTGACTGTGAATTTTGAAGTCACTGCTGGCATAGGAATGTATTTTGCTGTTTTATATAGCTGTGACATGAAATATTACATTAAATGAGAAATAAAGAATTTTAACTTCATAGATAAGTTGCCTTTTAAACCATAGTTCATCAGAGACCTGAAATACTAGAAAAAAAGCCCTAGCAGAATCGTAACCAAAGAGCACTTTGCCACATTACCCATTTTTATGCAAAATAAACTGTGATTGTATTATGATGTAACTATGTCCTGGGTTCAGCAGTAGCAGTCATTTTTCTCTGTCTTAGTAGCTGGTGCAGTGCTGTGGTTTTGACATTGTGGTTTTGACACAGTCTTGACACACTGGGTGCATTCCCAGTGTGGTCACCACCTCTATACTTTGGGAAGAAGCAGAGACAGGACACCTGATCCAAACTATCCAGAGGTATTCCATACCAGACGTCATGTCCAGCATATAAACTGGGGGCAGTTACCTGGATGGGAGATCACTGCTTGGGTCGGGCTGGGTATCGATCGGCAGTTGGTGAGTGATTGTATTCTCTTCGCTTGTTATTTCCCTTATCATTATCATTATTTGTGGTAGCCGCAGTGCTTTTGTGCTATACCTTAGTTACTGGACTAGCCTTATCTCAACCTGTGGGAGTTACATTCTTTCGATTCTCCTCCCCATCCCTCCGAGAGTGGTGGGAGGAAAGCCGGGGGGGAGGGGAGGGGGGGGAGGAAGTGAGCAAATGGCTGCATGATTCTGGGTTGCTGGCTGGGTTTAAACCACAACAAACTACTATCAGTGTTTAATCGTTTTTAGCACAAATAACAGCGAAGAAGCAGTGATACTGGCTGTAAGATATATTTGTCTACAGCAGCAGCCAGAGACAAATGCTTGTAGTATCAAATAAACAAATTTTACTCACAGTCTGGATGTTAGCATGTTGAAACCAACATAACTGCAACTGCACTCTGCTATCCACGTCAGCACAAAAACATAATAATGTGATTCTTGATTTTGTGTTTATATATACTTCATGGAGCAGCACAATTCATCTCACCCAACCTTATCTGTCTAAAGAGTGGATATTTACTTGAAGGCACTCCTTAAACCTCTCATAACCAATCCAGTCTTCTTAGATTTCTACTGCAAGACAGTATGAATGAGCTCCTTGTCTTTTCTTTGGGTACAGAGAAAGGCTAAAAACTGGCTTAGATTAGATACTTAAATAAGTTAGGAGAAATTATAGCATTTTGTAGGCTAAATCTTTTATTTGATCATGTATATAATGTCTCTGAAGTAAAACTTTACCCTCTTTTTTTGTTTGGTTGTTTGATTTTTTATTTGTTTCTTTCTTTCGTTTTGTTTTGGTGGTGTTGCTTTTTCGGTGTTGTGTGGTATCTAACCATGTGACAATGAGAACTGGACAAAGCACACAACTAAACCTCAAACCATTCAATTTCAAGGAATTATTCTCAATAAAACAAATCCAGCACTTAATGCTAAAGGACCTTAGAAAATTTACCATCTTTATTATCCTTTGGACATCAGAATACACAGCAGAAGTACAAACTGCTGCATTTGGGGAAACTGAGTAAAAGAGAGCTTCACTGAACGCTCACAAAAATGGTCCTGATATAAAGACTGATCTAGTTTCTAGTCAAACATATGTTCAGCTCCAACTGAAATGGCATCTTCTCATTGATTTTGAAAAATAAGGTCAGGGTCTTGGAAAACACGAAGGTTGATTTTGAATAAAATTAATTACCCAAGGTCACTTGCAAAGTCAGCCACTGACTTGAGAACTGAAACTTGATACCATCTTCCTTCTTCACTTGGGCATATAAGACTAAATGAACAAGGACTTAGAAAATACAGCAAGAGACATAAATTTCACTAATAAGAAACTTGCAAAGTATTTTTATGAATATGAATAAATAAGCATATATGTAATTAAGTACTAATACATATAAAGTTTATACGCCCTTCATGTAAACTTAAATGTATACTTCCCACATATTACTTTTAAAGGATTACAAAATATGTAGTATAAAAGCTACAATGGAAATTACTTGCCCTACACTTTTACTGCAAATTGAAGTGCGCACCTCAGGAGTGATTCCCCTGCTTTCAACAGTACCTAGTTTGTGTTCAGCAGCTGGCAGGCACACTCAGCAAGATTGGAATTTGAGAGTAAGAAGAAGCTACAACCTCCATAAGTGTTTGTTAGAAAAAGGATTCCAGATTTTTTGCTGAGATGACTACAACTGAAAAAATCCTCAACATGTAAGAGCTCACTTGAAGGCATAAAGCTTCTCTTAGCCAAACTGGACTGTGCATTTTTACCTGTAACAAAGATTCATGAGATGGATTGCTGTTGACTAAGCCATCATATTTGCAAACCAATGTTGTAATATAATCAGCTAACAGTAAACTCCTATATTTACTGAATCACAGTGTTGACTCTGCTACCCTTGCTGACCCAAAACTGCTGCTGTTGCCAAACCGTTGCCAAAGACTTTTGCCTTTTAGAATTTTTCCAAGATGCCTTGGAAATTTGTCTCAGTATCTGGGGCATTTCAGCAGGGATATTATTGGATAATTTTGCCAACTGATGACTTCTAAGCATCTAAATCCAACCATTCTGTAATTTTAAAAACAGAATTTCTGAAAATATTATTTCCCACTGTAGCTGAGCTGCAGTGTTACATGACTTTCAGCTTACAGTGACAGAGATCAGTGGAAAAAAACCCAAACTGTTTCCAAGTTAGTCATGTAAACAGTTGCATTTATAAAATCTCTGTCACAGAGAACTGAAATGCAGTACTATAAGGACTACTGCAGACTATATCTAATCATCCTAGACTGAAGCTGAGGATAAAGATGTCTTCTTCATAGACATCAATAGACCTCTCTACATTTCCTCATTGTAGAGAAGAAGAAAATACAGAATCTCAGAGCATAGTCACAAAGAGTTTTCCAAACAATATCATCCCCACAAGGAATTTTGCCAAAGGACAAAAAAGATCTATAGAATACGAACTTTAACCACAATTACAAATTTCAAAGAGAAAAAATAATTAATTAATTTTAACCTACTTATTAGATTATTGTTTTCATCAATATATGCACATACAATTTCACCATAATATTTTTTTATGTTGTATGTTGGCTCTCACAGTGAAGTGTACTTCAGTCTGTGGACCTTGTTTCTTAAAATATTCCACATGCTGAATGGTCCTTACACTACTTGTCAACCCTGTCACAAACGGTTAAGCAATCTTTAAGGAATCTTTAGGCTGCTTATTTTTCTTAATTGTCTCTTCATCCACAGGGTTGCCCTTCCCCGAAACTAATCTAAGATTTCACAGCACTTCAGTGAGCATCTTTAAAAGAAAGACAAAAGGAGGTCTTTCTTCACTTCCCTTCATTGCCTCTGAGTAGCACTGCAGCAATCTTTATCAGGCACAGAATGCCAGTAAGTTTTGCACATGGACAGGAAGTAATTTAGCATTATGTCATAAGCCTGAAACTTTTCTGTGTTCTTTTTTTTGAACTGTTTACTGATAAACCAAAGGACACATTATGTATTCAATGTGCATTGACTTAAACAAAAGTACACACACACAACTGTCCTACCCAACACAGAATTTAAACATTTTTTCTTTTTTCTTTTTTTTTTAATCTTTAGCTGTACAACAATTATTTCAGGAATCATATAATGGTCCATTTTCATCAATACCATTTTTACCATTTCTAATCTCCTGGGAACACATTTAGCTATGGCATGTGACTCACCCAAACCAGGCATTTCTGGAAATAAGAAAAAGTGTACATACAACTAGAGACAAAATGCATAAACTGCTTTGAAGTCAGCCTTGTTTTGCATATTCCATTTGATCTCTCATCTGGCTTGGGAGCCAAAATTATTCTAGCCAGGCTGCATATCTCCAAGGGGACCCTAACTGCTGAAAATGTCTGGTAGTTCTTGAGTATTATTGATGCAGGTGTTTGTCAGAATTAATTTATTATGAGAATAAGCATAGCCTTCCTGTAGCATCAGACAAGAGGTTTAAGTAAAAGCTCCAAGATTATTCTTTTGAACAGAAAAAAAAAATAAAGCCTTCCTTTCAGCTTAAAGTCATGTTAACACTGATGTTCAGAGTTCTTGAATCTCAAAATTATCTGAATCACAGCTTGGAACTCAAAGTGGCTCCTAGCTTTATAAACAATGCATGTTTTAGCAAGAAATTCTTCTTATCATGTTGTCAATATTTCCTTCTTTTTTGTCCTTCACGATTGTCTTCATAGCAACATAACATTGAAGGCAGAGGTAATTTTCTTCTCTATTCTGGCCATTCAATTAGTAGCAAAAGATAAATATGTAAAAGAGGGAAAGCTTCTGACAGGCCTTGGAAAATTCTATTTCATTGGCAAGGAGTATCTTCACTCAACCTACCTTTTCTTGATTCTGGCAGAAAAGACAGTCACATTCAAAGCAATACTGGCGCATCAGCTGCTTTTGGCGTTCACTGGTGGGCATCAGCGATTCAATATAACTGATGGTGAGCTGTGTGCAGTACATACAAAACCAGAGTTGGTATATTTTACAAAAATTCCATACTCAGTGTATGTATAGCTAAAGTAACATTTCTGGATACAACATTTTTCCAGCACAAAATAAAATTTTATCTTAACAGATGATTTCCCAGAAGAAATTTACTGCTTTTACAAAAGGAAAAAAAAAAGGCCAAAAATAATTTCCATGAAGAAACACTTTTCAGCACTTCCACATAAATATTTTTTTGCAATATGAATGCCCCAAATTATCACTATTTCATTTTTTCATCCTAATTTGGAATAAAAAGAAAAAAAGAGAGAGACAGGAGAGGGAATCAGCTCAGTATCAGAATTCCCTGTGCATGAAATCTTTTTCTGTCTAGCTCCAAAGCTCAATATGTATTGAGCACTGGTGCTACAGAATGTTTAGCTATCTCCAAAAAGTTCATGGAAATTTCAGGGAAGCCTCTACTTTCTTACAAATATATGTTTGAGCTTAAGGAAAGCTCTTCTTATGTCATACCCATCCTCAGCTTGTCTGTGATGTTTCCTTTGTGACCAAAGAAGCACAAAAGCACTGCAAAGTTGTTGAAACTATTGACAAGAAAAAACATTAAAATGATAAAAGAAAATGGTTACATCTGTGCCATTTTCAACTCCCCATGCTGTACTGAGTGAATTCCAATTAACTAGAGAGAAGTCTGTAGCTTATTCACTTTGACGCCTGCCAGAAGGAATTTTGCAGGGCTAACTATTTGTAGAGTTCTTCAAATGTTTGAAGTGCTGCACAGGCACAAACTAATGATAAGGGAAAGAATATAACAAAATAACAGTCCAACTCAGATCAGCATTTAGTATTACACGCTACTGAGTGATTACACTCAAGACACTTTGAAACACTCCAGAGAGGTCAAAGCTAAAAAAAAAAATCAGGTCACATTATTTCATCCTGACCCTAGACACTTCAACTAACTGGGAGAATTTTCACATGGTTCTCAGTTAAATCATGAGAGTCCACTCAAAGAAATTACAGGAAAACCTAACCAATTTGTAGTAATGGCTCTGAAATCCATTGTCAGAGCCTGCCGTCTGCAAATTAGTGAGCATTCTAATTAAATGAGCAATTAACAAACAACTAAAACAATGCCTGAATTTTTTTCAGTTATTACTACAGTGTAATTTGATTACATATTGAAGGGCGACTGTATTAAAAGAATATTACTGAGATGGCAAGGTCAAGCATTTAAAATCACCATAAACAGAAAGCCTGTGGAAAAACATAAATACGGTCTCAAATTGAAGATTAATAGTATAGTTAATGAGAAATTAGAGTTCCACAGATACTCAAAAATGAGAAACTGTGGTAACTTTGTTATGTTTTGCATTCTGTATAACTTTGTTCTGCCCCAGCTTGTTTGTGTCTGACCCTAGAGGGAATTAGTTTCACCATTGCTGGTTTACAGCAGAACAGTCCATATTAATCACTTACACAGGAGCTGTAGGCTTCTCTCTGAGCTTTCTGCAGTGAATGGATAGAAATAGTTTTGCCTGTTTCTTTTCCACTCTTTTCTCCCAACCTTGGTCTCTTCTGCCCCATTCTCTCCAATATGTCTCTCTTCTCCACCCCTGGATGTGAGCATCATTTTCCAGTCTTATTCTCCACACCTGGTTGTCTAAAACTGGTTTCCAGCCCTCAGTTCTAGCATTTTAGATAGCTGTTCTTGGTACAATGGGCTGATTTCATCATCCTGCCAATCTCAGACTGGCCCTTCTCCCTTCCCTCTATTGCTCATCTTACACCTTTTCATCACGTTTGATCACCAACACTTACTCCCTCAAGTGAACAGTCCTTGTTACCCTACCCTGGTTTCTAAATCATCTTCAGTGACTCCACTAACTTTGTCCTTGTTTCTTTTCCCAGCTGGTCCTACTCTGCATCCTCCCTGGTATGGTATCTGTCTCCCTTCCCACAAAGCAGTTCCCAGTCAAGCTATAGTCTTAACCTCATCCTTTAGCCATTCCTAGCCAAATTTCCTTCATCCATCAAAAGCCTCTAATATTCATGTCTCCTTGCAATTTGCAAGTGTTTGCTGTCAAAATCATTCCACACACAGGCTTTTTCCCCTGTCTCATTCTCTGCATAAACACTATTGGTTCCTATTGGTTCTGACCCATGTCCCACTGGGATTTAGGTTCAGGTGTCATCCAAAAGTGAAAGGGATTTAACCAAATTCAGGCACAGAGCAAGACAGTAGGAATTTTCTGGGAAAAAACATTCATGTGAGATTAGTCTAGTCTTTGCCAAAATCCTTAAGACAATGGTTTAAACCCTATAATTACTGTTGAAACCATCATTAAATAGGGCTCAGTTCTAATACTGAAAAAACAAACACAAGGCCAGCATTGAACATGCTTTATTTATCTTCACTTTGTAGGGTGAAGATAAATATTCCTTTATATTCTTTATACTATTTTTTTTTTCATTTTTGGCCTTTTTTATTTTTTCTCCCATATTGCAGAAACCTGGGAAGTAGAAACAAGTTTGAAAAGAGTAATTTCTTTTTCAGAGGTTACCAATCAGTTGTAGGTACAAAGAGTCATGTAACAACCTGCTGCGGATTACAGCGTATGACTGGGCAGAAGGCGGAGAAGAGACTTCATTACAGTGATACCTCCTTTTACTGTTCTAACAAAAAATAGGGTTTCGCTTGCTGTTAGAGGTCCAAGTCCAAATTCCCAATCCTGCCAGCAGAAATCCGTAAGTGAAAAAGTGTTTATAGCTGGCAGACTGAGTGGGAAAATGTAACTTGAATATTTAGAAACATGACGAACTTAACAGTGACTAAGTCTGTACTAATCATTTAATCATTTAAACATAAAAATTCTGTATTCAAGTTTCTCTCCTACACTTGTTTTAATTTTGGATCCCTTCATTTGGTTCAAGGCTCATTTAACTTGTGCGTATTTAGGAAATATGCCCATTTATCAAAGGTTGTCTTAATGGTATTTGCATACAGGATGTATGGTATTAATTAAAACATTATTTCAGCTGACCAGAGCTTGCCTCTTTATTGCATTGCTTATAAAGAATGCAGTAAATCTTTTCCCTCGAACTGGAGAATATACATTAAATAGCATTTATGAAAGCAAGGAATTGCTTTACAGCTGTGAGACTTATTGACTCTCAAGATTTTTTCCTTAGAAATGCAGCATTGTCTGAGCCCTGCTTCTTGCTCTGACATAGAAATTCTTTAACCATGGTTATGGTGGTTGGTTTTTCATGTTCCTCATCTGCCAAATGAGGTGGGCACAATTTTTCAGTACTACCATGCTGCAGTGGACTTAATTTATGTTTTTTTGTAACAGACTATAAACTACAAAATTTATAGACAGAGGATTCCGTAGAAATTTGAAGTCAATTATTTTAATGCAAATGGCAGGGGAAAGAAGTGAGTGCTTTTGTTTCTACAGTCATGGGTCTCAGGGTTTTAAGGAGGGCTGTATACGAATATCTGTTCTTGAGACAGAGTTATGTAAGTGAACAATCTGCGCTCTTTCTGTTTTAGCATATATGATCAAAATGCCTTCTAACTCAAGGAAAAAATTGGATTTAAAAAATGCAATGTGACAAAATGCAATGTGTCAAACAAACAGAGATATAAAACTTCTCACAGAATTATAACAACTGAAATATTACATACTTTGTTTAAAATCTACCATGAAGACAGACTTAATTTCTGGCAATTTGAAACTATTATTTTTATTAAGTATTAAATTTTAAAAAATTACTTGTTCTGTAAGAGTACGGTCAGTTATCTGACTTTATCTGACTTTCTGCAGAAAGATTCAAAACTGAACTCTAAAGCTGATGGGAATCCATGCACCCATTTTGGAGCAGAACTGGTCATCAGCTAATACACATCCTGTCTCTCAGCAGGACTACAAGATTTGAACCATGCACTGAGCTAACCACAGTTATGCAACTTCTGATTTGAGAAGAGGCAAAAAAGAGCATGCAAAACACCAGGTAGAGACAGTAATTAACGAAAAGTGACCTGAAATTATAGCACACGTTTTGATGCTGTTTAAAGTGGTTACTTAAGTGTAGGGAAAAAATGAAGACCTCTTTAGAGCAGGCTGCTTGTCTTTTTGAGAAAGTAAATTAGCTGATAGGCTACTTTATCACCGAAGTTGTCTTGGTGATCTCTAGATGAATAATTTTTGCCTTCTTATAATCCTTCCCCATATCTTACCTTTCTTTGCAATACTTATATTTCATTAGGGGGGTTGGAACTAGATGATCTTAAGGTAATTTCCAAACCTAACTATTCTATGATTCTATGATTATTGTAAAGAATAAAGTGCAAAAAGAGGAAATCTTTGTATATTGTCAAAGTAAAATCAACTGAAGTTAGAAAACCTGAGACAGTCAGCACTACAACTAACATCTTAAGGAGCTAACAGGTATTACAAGCAGCTGCTAGAAGTAAGTTTCAAAAAATACTGTAGTCTTTTAAGTGGAGATATACAGAATAAAATCCCCACAAAAATCTATTATTTCTTTCTTCCTGCTATTAAATTCAATGCTTAACCTCGTGCTCACCAACAGGGAAGGGCTGGTTGGAAATGTGATGCTCCAGGGCAGCCTTGTTTGCAGCAATCATGAGATGGTAGAATTTGAGATCCTCAGGACAGTGAGAAGAGCGTGCAGCAAGCTCACTGCCCTGGACTTCAAGAGAGCAGACTTTGGCCTCTTCAGGAACCTGCTTAGTGAGGTTCCAAGGGATACAGCCCTAGAGGGCAGGGGGGCCCAAGACTGTTGGTTGGAATTCAAGGATCACCTACTACAAGCTCAGGAGTGTTGCATCCAAACTAGAAGGAAGTACAGCAGGAGGGCCAGGAGACCTCCATGGATGGATAAGGAGCTGCTGAGGAAAATTCAAAGGAAAAAAGAGGCTTACAAAAGGTGGAAGCAAGGACAAGCAGCCTGGGAAGAATACAGGGATGTTGTCCGGGAAGTTAGGGATCAGGTTAGGAAAGCTAAGGTCCACTTAGAATTAAACTTGGCTAGGGATGTGAAAGATAACAGGAAGGGATTCTATAGGTAAACTGCAAATAAAAGACAGACTAGGTACAACGAGGGCCCCCTCCAGAAGCTATCAGTAGAACTGGCTACCCTGGATTTGGAGAAGGCTGAGGTTCTTAATGACTTCTTTGCCTCAGTCTTCACTGGCAAATGCTCTGACCATACCACCCAAGTCTTGGAAGGCAAATGCAGGGACTGTGAGAATGAAGACCCTGGGCCCACTGTAGGAGAGGATCTGGTTCAAGAACATCTTAGGAACCTGAACGTATACAGGTCCATGGGACCTGATGAAATCCATCCACGGGTCCTGAAGGAGCTGGCAAATGAAGCTGCTAAGCCACTGTCCATCATATTTGAAAAATCATGGCAGTCAGGTGAAGGTCCCGATGACTGGAAAAAGGGAAATATAACCCCTATTTTCAAGAAGGGGAAAATGGATGAGCCGGGGAACTACAGACCAGTCAGCCTCACCTCTGTGCCTGGCAAAATCTTGGAGCAGATTCTCCTGGAAGGCATGCTGAGGCACATGAAAAACAACAAGGTGGTTGGTGACAGCCAGCATGGCTTCGCTAAGGGGAAATCCTGCCTGACCAATCTGGTGGCCTTCTATGATGGGGCTACGGAACTGATGGACAGGGGTAGAGCAGTTGATGTCATCTACCTGGACTTGTTCAAAGCCTTTGACACTGTCTCACATGACATCTTTGTCTCTAAATTGGAGAGACATCAATTTGATAGGTGGACCACTCGGCTGGATGGCCACACTCAAAGAGTGGTGGTCAATGGCTCAGTCTCCAGCTGGAGACCAGTAAAGAGTGGTGTCCCTCAAGGATCGGTGTTGGGACTGGTCTTGTTCAACATCTTTGTCAGTGACATGGACAGTGGGATTGAGTGTGCCCTCAGCAAGTTTGCTGATGACACCAAGCTGTGTGGTTTGGTTGGTACACTGGAGGGAAGGAATGCCATCCAGAGGGACCTTGACACGCTTGTGAGGTGGGCTGATGCCAACCTGATGAAGTTGAACCATGACAAGTGCAACGTCCTCCCGCTGGGTGGGAGCAATCCCAGGCACAGCTACAGGTTGGGCAGGGGAGAGCTTCAGAGCAGCCCTGCAGAGAAGGACTTGGGGGTGTTGGTCAATGAGAAAATGAACATGAGCCGGCTTCAGTACACGCTTGCAGCCCAGAAAGCCAACCATAGCCTGGGCTGCATCAAGAGGAGTGTGACCAGCAGGTTGAGGGAGGTGATCCTGCCCCTCTACTCTGCTCTCGGGAGACTTCACTTGGAGTATTGTGTGCAGTTCTGGTGTCCTCAACATAAAAAGGACATGGAACTGTTGGAACAAGTCCAGAGGAGGGCCACAAGGATGATCAGGGGACTGGAGCACCTCCCGTACGAAGATAGGATGAGAAAGTTGGGTCTGTTGAGCCTGGAGAAGAGAAGGCTGCATGGAGACCTCATAGCAGCCTTCCAGTATCTGAAGGGGGCCTACAGGGATGTGGGGAGGGACTCTTCATGAGGAACTGTAGTGAGAGGACAAGGGGTAATGGGTTCAAACTTAAACAGGGGAAGTTTAGATTGGATGTAAGGAAGAAATTCTTTACTGTGAGGGTAGTGAGGCACTGGAATGGGTTGCCCAGGGAAGTTGTGAATGCTCCATCGCTGGTGGTGTTCAAGGCCAGGTTGGACAGATCCTTGGGTGACATGGTTTAGTGGGAGGTGACCTTGCCCCTGGCAGAGGGGTTGTAACTAGATGATCTTAAGGTCCTTTCCAACCCTAACTATTCTGTGATTCTATGATTCTCTCCATAGAGAGTCTAGAGTGTTCGGAGACTCCTAGCCATTTCAACCTCCACTCTATGCATGTGGATGAACAGTTCTCAAACCCGTCCTCCTTTTATTTCTTCTGTCCTCTCTACTGCTTCCTGTTTCGTTCCCATTATGAGAGTTGCAGGACAGAAAACACTTAAATTTACTGATGATCTTTACCAACTGACCAAGCACTAGAATTTGAGGTATCAGGATAGACCCATGCTGCCTTATATGAATTATAACAGAGCCAAAGCATGGATGATTAAAGAAAAACAGAAAGGCTACCATGCCTGGAGAAAGTTACCAAATTTGCACATTAAAAATTCTACATGTAATAACAATTAGAAATATCATTTAAACAGACAAATAAGTTTTATAATGGTAGAAGTGAAAGCTGATATTTTGAACATCAACTAAAGCATTCAATGGCAAAAGCCAATGGGAATGTAGTGTATTTTTGTTTAAAATGGCAACTTTCTTCGCTCAGAGAGCTTGCAGTTCCATAGAAACACATTAGTATAAAACTCAAATAATATACCTAAAGATAAATCTGCATTTTTGGCTTCCAAAGCAAAACTTAAGGATCAGCCACTTCTCCACCTTGCCAACTCTCACTATTTTATTATGATTTCCGCAATACACTTTGCTTTCTTAAAGCTTCAGCTTGGAAAACCATGCAATTATGTCTGAATCCCTTCTTTCAATGCCTACAAAAACCTGACATTAATGCTTCATGATTTCTTAGTGCTTCAGGACTGGAAACATTTTCTGCTACAAAGGCCTAGATGGGTAAAAGTTCTGCATATGATTTTAGGAGTGATTAGTTTTCCAAATGTAAAGCACCATCAAATTTAGCACTTCCATTCTGTAAGGATTCAGGCAAATGTTTTCTGTCTTGGAAGCCCTGATTTTCTACAGCCTGAGATACATTCTGGCCTTAGGATTGGAATGAATTTCAAAGCCCAAACCAAAAGTCAATTAAAAACCACTAAATGCCACATGCCTTCCTGTCAAAAGCATGGAAGGCCAACAATATCTGCCTATAGACATGAGACTAAAACTGAACCGAAAAAACTTGCATCCAAAAGACATAAAAACTTTGAGATTCTCAATCTTGCATGTTTTTTACCACTGACTTGATAAATACTGTGTATAGCTTGAGCGCTCTAAAGTGTGGTTGGGGCATAAATGTTACTCCTAAATACATCTGCATTGCACTGCAGCAGTTATGTCCCATTTAATAATATCTCTTTTTCTGGTTTACAACCAATATCATACTGGTGCCTCCCTCTTTATACAATTGCGAGGTGACCACAGTGGCCAGTTACTTCAACACTCTGTGTCTCTGTTTTCCCTGTGATTATAGGTGGTCAACAACTCCTTAACATGAGTAAATTGTTGTAGCGTTCTGACAGAAAGCACTACAAATGTGCAAAAATATTTGTATTTCTCCCTGGCCTAGTGAACACATCATATTGCAGTGGCTGATACTTTCCTGGCAAGGGTCCAGAAGCCCTATCAAGTTTGTTCCTGTATGGATAGTAAAGTCATAGTCTTCTCCTACTAATCCAAGCTTGACTTGCTACTCAGCTTCTCGTTTCTCATAAATTTTAGTGCTTATTTACTTTTTTTAATTGTTACACAAGGCATCTCATTCTATCTCAATCTAGTGTAAGTTTGAATAGAATAAGTCAAATTTTCTACAGCTTATAATTATTTACATGTTCTTGTTTGTCTTGTGACTCGAAACAACGTTCATCTTACCACCTCAGAGCGCTTGGTTTATTCAGAAAACCCAGATTCCTCCCTAACATGTATTTTCTCTCCCATTAGCTCAGATCATGACCTCAGTAACATAAATAAAAACTCACATTTTAACAGGTAATGTAGTTTCTTGTATATAGGTGTGTAAATTCAACACATGGCTATAAAGAAAATCAAGTTCATCCTGCTACAGGCAAGCAGTAGGCAATGTGGAAAGAAGTTGTACCAAAGCTACCATGAAGAAAACAAAATGAAACGCAGTAGCAATTGTGTAAGAGAAAAAGTAATTAGGTGTTGAAAAGAATATTAAACTGCTGACTTGTACATACCCTCATAATAATTTTCGTTTCCTTCCTCCTCCCATAACAGATCTAAATTAATACTCACTTTGTATCTTTACTTTCTCACTTAATGCCAATTTTTTTCTTAGGCACATCCTTATTCAAAGAAGCATGACACTTTTATTTCCAGGTAAGTCAAGAGGGCACCTGTTTTAACACAGTGTATATATATGCATTTATATATAAAATCTTAACATGTTTCTTAAGGCAAGTTTTCTTTTCAGTACGAAAACCAGAAGCAATATTCACAACAAAGACACCAGAACATGAGCTCTTTAGAAAATTCTGACCTTATTTTACAGCCTCATTGGAGGCAAAGTTTTTTAGGAAATATAACATGCCCACACAAGGTGAAGTCATTTTAAAGCCTGTATTCACATACAACTGGTCCTAGCTGCCCTGTTTTATGACTTATATTTATTTCTTGATTGCCTTGCAAATGGCTTGTAACTTACACCATATCTGTTTCACCACTGATTTTAACCTAGAGACTTCTATGGGTTACAGACTACTAGCACTAAGCCTAAAATTGGGTCACAGCTTCACAGCCAGAGCACAGTCTGCATGGTGGTCATGTCTGTAAGTGAATTCTCCTTCACTGCTCACTCAAAAACCACCCAGGGCTACCTGAGGGTCCCTCCCACTCTGTAAAAGCTGTTTGTTAAAAAGAACTGCCTTATGATATTTATCTAGAAAAACATAACCACATACAGAAAAATAGGATAGCTTCAGAATTTAGAACTCTAATAATTAACCCAAATGAAATGGGAAATTTAATGAGAAGACATTAAATTCTACTGTATTTTTAAATAAACAACCCATCTGAGTGAATTGGGAAGCCAAGATGAAAGTTACGGTATACAGATAAAATGGAAGAAAGGTATCTAAAATTTGGCTTGAATAAGAATGTCAGACCAAAAGATGTCTGCACTCAAGAGCTCCACAAAAGTATATTGCATCCTAAAAGATTTCTTTTGTCAAAAAGGTAAGTATGCAAACGCATTTCTGTTGTTTTCCTACACTGTTTTGCCTAAAAAAGTACTTTCCCATTTACTTATTTTTATGCCTGCTCTCTTAGAGAAAGAATACATTGAAAAAGAAAACAATAGGGAGGAAAAGAGATTACAACTTCTAAATTAGAACACGTATTCCCTTCATCTTCCCAAAGTTTGCAGCAGAGGTATGAACCATATTTACACTAGGCCATGATTTTGAAATGACCAACAGCTAGGACTGCATATGTCACTAGTGCATGTGAAGTTACATATATAAACACGTCTTTGCAGGCCTTACTAAACAAATTCATGATTGCGTTGCCGCAAAAGACATTAACTTTGAAATTCTTACCCAGCCAGAAATTATTATTTTCAAACTAGTACAAATGTTGTCTTAAAAACGAAGATGAGAACACCTTAGACCAAATCAGAAATCTTTTGAAAGGGATATTTTAAAGTCTTTTCTAATGAAATTGGCAAGGAAACAAAACTTGTCTTGCTACTTTCACTGTCAATGAAAGGTTTACTACAACAGTATGGTTGCAGCCTGACAAATGCTTATTGTTGCAATGACTTAGTGAGCACTGCATTCCACCCAGAAATATCATTAAGTGTTTCCATCAGGGTAAAGACATTCAAATACAAACAAAATGAAGTGCCTAGAGGAGGAAAGGAGGAACAAGAATTTATCAAGACTGCTAGTGATTTATGAGAAGTAATGATTATGGGGCCCAGGCAGTGTGAAGAGATGATTCTATTTATCATTTTCCCCCTGATAGCTATGTGCTAGAAAGTGGCATCAATATATCATCAAAATATTAAGCTGGTGGCCCTGCAGTCTGGATTTTATTTAGGGAGATGTCATTGTTGCAGGTGTCTGTGATGGAAGGGAGGACAAGTTAATTACCTCTTCACCAATCTGGATCTCTTGGACAGAGCGAAGTAAAAGCTGGTATCCTTCAAAAACAATCACGCAGTTTGGGTCACAGCTGTGGTTCAGTAAAGACATGCTGTGAGGGGTGGTAGAGGGGAAGAGAGAGAGAGAAAAAAAACTTTACAGAGGATCCTCCACTGCCATTCCCCTTTAACAATTTCCAAGTAGCTAACGTGATTACATCTGAAGTATCAAGCAATTAAGTGATGAAACAAATAAAATCCTTGGTAAATGAGCCGCTCAGGGTTAGCGGGGGAAAATTAATACTTCGAAGATTTATATTCATTGCTAATAGGAGCCATGCCTGGCTGTCTTCATATGTTTCTGCCAGGGTGGGAGGGGACAATGGCCTGATTCAGGGGAGAGGGCAAAGCAGGAAAGCAGGGAACAAGGCAACCTGGACAGTTCAGAGCAAAAGGTTAATAACCTGGGACCATGTTTTATTTCAGCTGCTTCTGCTCAGTTTCATACTAACCTTATCGGTTACCCTGATTGTCAGTGGAACTGCAGCTCAAAGGGGCCAGCAATCAACCAGTATTTCATATCAAGTAGAAAATGGAGCATACTGTGTCCCAAAACCAAAGTACTTGGTGTATAGAGTTGAAAGAAGAGATATGGCCATTGCCGCTCTTTTATGCATATTTTGGTTCAGCCTCTGTTCTTGTGGTGTGTGACAGCTGAAGCAGCACAGCTCATTGCACAGCTGCTGCCACTCCCAAGAGACACACACACTGCTGGATCTCCTGACACAGATATGCCCTTGCCTCTTTCTTGAAGGAGACTGTTAAGACAACATCCACTATATGCTTTTGAGCCACATGTTTCATTAGCTGAGAAACAACTGACTTTGCTTGGCCAACATCAGTTCCATAGGGAATGACCCATTGAAAGGAAAATTTTGGTATCATCGGGCTGAAAGAACACTTGGCTTATCCAGCTCCTGGCTGCCTTTATTTGCTTTCCTGGTCTGCCTAACTCAGCAACTCAAAATCCTAACTATTGTTGGCAAAATTGAGGATGTTGCCAAGGGGCAGAACCCCGCACCAAACCATGTTTATTCAGTTCTGGATTCTTAAAGAAGATATCAACAGGAGCATAATAAAATATCTGTGGTTAATGTCCACATGAAGTCAGTAACGTACACTGAGAAAGAGTGTCTATTTAATTTATTGTGAGATCACTGGGCATACTCCCAAAGCTGGTGGCAAGGTGATGCAGAGGTGGGCCACAGGATTTTATCTATTTTAAAATAGGCCAGGATACTGAAGCTGTCAAGCCATGCAACAATGTACAACCTCTTGAAGAGACTAAACAAAGCACTTGCAATCAAATTTAACCTCCGGGAAACACTAGTGGGTTTGATGACAACTTCATCTGGAAGCATATGAATTCATCTGGAAGGCCATTTGCCTAGGATTGGAGAACTACAGGTTTAAGTTCACAATTTTCCCAGCTCAGAGTGATTTTCTACAGCAGAACTTGAACTGCTCCAAACTGACTTGGGAAAGAGTCTATGGCATGCCTTGGCAATGCATTATCACAGAACACAGATAGTCACTTTCTTTGCAGTCAGGGTTTTGGTTTTTTTCAAGCAAAAGAAAACATTTCACTAATAATATTTCTCCAAAGCAATATTCCATTTTTCCCAAGTATGTGAAAGTTTGTTTCCATTCCACTAGAAAATCAAATAACTTTTCTGTGCTTTTCATAACACTAAGTCCCATGTCCTCCTAACCACCTTTGCCTTATCTTTTCTGTAACATAGGCCTCAAGATATTCAGTGCCCTTAGTCAAATTTTACATGTGTGACATTAGTAAAGAAACAAACTGACAAGCCCACTGAGATACTGACAATACAGTTCAACTGGGCATTATGAAAAAAATGAGATGGTAAAACAAAATTTTAAATTATACATAGTAATTTTCACATTAATAATTAGAGGTAACAAATTCTATGAAAGAAAAACCTTCCCATGGATGCACTTCTTACACAATACAAACAAAAATAATAATATGAAATTCAAATATTATCATCCATCTCTCAAGAGGCTTAGCTTTTCACCTTACTGGTGTCTTAGTTATGGTAATTTACTAATAAATGTGTTCAATCTTTATTTTAATTGCCAGTTCAGAAGGCTCTTGGCTGCAAAATGTCTGCATTATAAAGCAATGCTGGATGCGTTTCTATTTACTAGTCCCAGTCATGCATTTTTTATGTCAGCATTTATTCTTACTTAGAAAAGACTTCCACCTCCATGAAAATAAAATACAAAGATGTATTTTACTTAAACTGTTTTAACTCTGTAATTGGGACTATTAAGATTGTTTTCAACTTGATAATATTTTTTATCCTCTTTAATTTATTCACATTTCCCAGTTTCTCATTTAGAAATGTTACCTGCTGCTTTGATGGCCCTTACAGCTACCTAGGAAAAAAGACAAAAAAACCCCTAACACAGATTTTGCCTGTGAATGAAACAGTGTCCACAGTACCTGGGATACAGGCCAACACCAACATCCTGCATCTCTCCATTACTGATGGTGAAACAGTTACAGGTCACCTGTAAAAACAAGGAAAAAAATCCAGGATTACCAGAAGCACTTGAAATCCCCATACTCAAGTGAAAAAAACTTTCAAAATAAATTGAAGGGGCAATTGGTAATTGGGTGGGAAACATTCAAACCCAACACTGGTGCTCTTTCATTTTAGAGCAACCGCATCTGGGACACACTCTCCTGTAAAACTGCAGTGAATTAAAAGCAGAAATATTAGTATCCTGCAAAAATGTGGGGTTAAACACATGCAGAGGCCCTACCTTCCTGTCCAGAGTGGAGGAAAAAAAGGCACACTACACGGAGCCTGAGAAGCTCAGCTCAGAGACAACCTAGCAGATGACAGTGACTGCTGATAAAGAGTGTCAGTTCCGTCCAGGGACTCTGCTGATGTCAGGCTGTCACAGCACCTTTTAATGAGTACCAATGGAGCCCAAAGAATATGGGAAGTTTTGAAGTAAATAGTAGCCTTGACTGTGGCAACCTGATATGGATATAAATAACACAAAGACTGTGCAATAGTGTATCTTTCGCATTGTGGGCATTTTGGTTCACAAGTAAAAGATCCCACAAAAAAGCATGCTGAAATTGCTATTCAAGAGAAATACAACCTTTCATTTAATCTCAAATATTCAGTTTGATAATATTCTTCATAAAATCCTAAAGTGGTTTTAGAAAAGAGTGGAGAAGAATGGAAGTTCCCTGCAAGTTGATATAACCCTACCCCAAACTATCAGACTTAAGTTTCTTGGTATTTGCCTCCAAGACAGATCAGCACTTTGTAAATGATTGCACGTATCATTTTCACCAGCATAAACACGAACTAGGACTCAGTTCCTTCTGTATTTTTTACATATCTGATTTGTTTTTTGAACAGATGATTTTTATTTTATATTTTAGATAACCTGTTGGCCAGTTATCAATAACATGATAATAATATATTTTATGTAGAAAACCACTGCATAATACTTCATATACCAGAAAAGTCCCAGGTCTCTTCTGCATAACATTAGATCGTTAATATCATTAATTCCTGTTAGAACAGAAAATGACCTAGAGTAGGATTTGGCAGACATGAAAGTTGCAATTTTATCCATAGAGTAATAGTAGTCCAGAACAGTAAATGTACACCTCTATTTTAAAGAGGTACACTAAACAATTCAATAGTATATCTAATCCTCTACATTGACAAATTATTATTTATGAGATCATTAACCTTAAGGTGAAAATGAAATCCTCTTTCAAAATTTCTCACAAAATCTGACAGCAATGTTAATTTAAATAAATGTACATGCAGTAGGGCATGTGTTTTTTTAAATGGTTAGACAATACTTTGATTAGTCTGTTATTTATGTGACCCATTCAAATGTTCCTGATCAATTACCAAAATCATATATCTTTATTATTCTTTTCCTGCTGGCATTGGATATAAAGTGTCAGACAACTTCAGAGCAAAGATTAGTCCATTTAAAGTGGTAATTATCCTGGTTCTAAAAATATTGACTTGATTTTGGTATTTATTGAAAAAATAATGCCTTCCAGGTAAAAGAGAAAGAAAGTAAGCTTATGTGAACCTTAGTGCACTCCAACGTATTATGAAGCAGCAGCGGTCAAACATCTCTTAGAACTAAATGAATCCCTCTTCCTTGCAAATGTCTTATTATTACCATAAAATGTTTATATTAACAATATTCAATTTTGACTTCTGTAGTTACAGACTGTTTCACCATCTTCTATTGAAGGCATGTATTCTGTGAAAAGTTTTATGCACAGAAGTCACGATAGTTTTACTTTTCCCTTTTCTTAAACATGTATTAGCTTTTTATACCAGGATATATACAAAGAAAAACATGAGATGAAAGCATGCTCTGAGATTCACACACCAGATTTTCAGGTGCTCTGACGTGTGATTAACCTCTTTGGAGACAATCTTTCCCACCTTTTAAACTCAGGTATGAAAAAAAAAAAGAGAGTGATACACACATAAAGGGCAATACAGATAGTAGTAACCTCTGTTACAGATGCTTTCTGTCCTCATGCAAATGCTGAAATGGAGAGAGAGGAATTGAGATGATGGTGGTGGGAGGAAGATCTCGTCATGTAAGGTATAAGAAATTCTGATTTAATGACAACCCTTCACGGATAGTCAGCAGCTGGTGACAGGTATCAAATACAAAATCCTCACAGTCTATTAACTGAGGACTGGTTGTTTTTTTGTTTTCTTTAAGATTAGTAATAAATTCTAAAAATCTACTGAATCTTCATTTCTATTTACATAAACTTTTAGGAGCTTCTAAATCTCAGTTATAGAGTAGTCCTACCACTGGGAGTTCTGAGCTTTCAATCCAAAAGTCCACCACAGGAATTGATGTTGCAGACCACACCTGAAAAAAAATCCATTTTCCTAGCTTCCCAGGATTTACAGATGTAGCTGAAATGAATCTGGAATATCTAACACTGCTGTAGGAGAGCACAGACAAGCTGCTTGCTCCTGAGGCACTCGTTTATGCATCAAAACCTACTGTAATTGGAAGTTAACTAATTCTATTTCTAGGTGAAAAAAACCTAAACAAACCAACACGAGAAAACAAACAATGACATTGTCATGCATCACAGTATTTCCTGTAAGTTTCAGGGTCACCCTGTGTTGTCTTTTTTCTGCTTAACTGACCCACCTGTTTCCTAAACTATAATCAGGTTCTGATTCTGTGTGATCCCAATTCTAAAATAAGAAAGAATAAAGAATTCTCAGCAATCTGGCACTTCAAAATAATAGGTTCTTTCTTACAAAGGCATGGCCCTTGTCATCTTAAGTCCTACAGGATCATTTATCTTAGTTATTTCATTTGTGGTGGTGTTCAGCTTGTCCCTTCTGATTCTTCTAAAAACTCCTCTCTATCCAGCTACACAGCGCTAAACCTGCATATCCACATACAGAGACAGAACAGAGTACGCACAAAGGTTGTTACACTCACAGGTAAGGGAAAATACCCACATATTTCAAAACTTCAAAGCTGCAAAGATGAATGCCTTGCCATTTCTAACATTTCTGAAATACATCTCCCAGCATGAGAACAGAGGGAAAACTTTCAGGGGAGAGCCACAGACTTTTCAGACCTTCGCAATGCAAAGCTTACTTAGGAGTATCCTAGAGCTCCTCCAGGCTTATCATCATAGCCTGACTGGCCATACAGCTCACTAACAATTAAAGGAATCAATTTTCAGTGTTTGAGTTGGTTCCATGCCAATAAATCCTGCATTTTTATTTAAAAGCAGCAGCTACTTCAAACAACAAACAATATTATATAAACTGATTGAATTAAGTAAAAAGAGTTGCTCTTTTGAGAGACTGCACATTTTAGAGGGGTATCCTGTACTCAGTAAGGTAATCCAAGTAGAAGACATAATCTTTCCCAGATTGGTAAACATACAGAGAGTACACCACTTTTACTGAGTGGCCATTATTCTCAGGTATGCTTTATCAGCAAACAAAAAATACTGCAATCTGTTAAAAATTATTTCCTCTCTGAGTGACACAGGACAACTGTAAATTTACCTCATAAGGAGGTCTCTGCTCTTAAGACGTCTGAGCAATCTCTGTCTCTCCCAGATGCGCAGTCTAGTGGACAGACATGAAGATTTATTTAGGTGTTTGCATTTTACAGGATATGAAAGCTTCAGTTTGGCAACATAATGAGTTAAATTTGCTTTCAGTTCATATTGCTTTATACTATGGATTTGCACTTGAATTAAATAAAACAGACTCAGACATGATAGCAGGACATTCCAGATTTGGAATTTCAGACACTAAGACAATGAAAAATGCCAATAAGGGAGTATGAGGGGAAAAAAAACCCAAACTGAATCATTATTGCCTAACACTTGCTGAACAGATCAAATTACAAACACCAGGACTAACAATCAATCATTCTGTCCTCAATGTGTTCCTCTACGTTCCTGCAACACAGTGAGGCAGCTCTTACAACATATGTAAGAAGCCCTTTACAATAAGGACTACCAAAAGTTGTCTTGCACTGATAGGGTCAATGTCATTTTTAGCTTTTACATACAATGACTCCAGCCATCTCTGTAAATGGTGTGTCACAGCTGGTGTATTCTAACCAACCACCACGAAGAAAGCCGTAACTAACACTTTTTTTTCCCTAATTAATGAACCCAATATAATGTAAATTAAAGATATTTAAAAGCCTTCATGGATTATTAAGTTTCTCATTCACACCAAAGCTGGCTGGGTACTCCTGGTCACTTGCAAATACTTAATAAAAGATGCAGTAACCAGTTCTCATGTTAACGGGCTTCTCAAGAGACTCAAATATTTTCCAGGAGGAAGGGATGGGCAGAAAATACAATGCAAGGGGCACACTAATTCAAATGACCAAGGCATACCCCAGAGACCTTCTAGCACCACTACATCCTGCTATGACTTTGCACTGACAGCTCTTTCCCACTCAAAGATGAACAGATAGCAGGCACAGATGGCTGATAGATCTTAAATCTGCTAATGGTTTCATTTGGCACATGGAGTGCCAGAGCAACAGTGCTAAACACAGCAACAGTGCTAAACTGTAAATGCACAGTATGCCATGGGAGTGACAGACCTATCAAGCCCCTGTTTTGAGTGCATTTCACTCAGCTGCTTGTAGCCACAGCCCATGACACCCAGGCTTCCCATGCAGTCAGAGCTTCTTGCTCTGAAACTACAGCTCGGTTCACTGGACAGGGTATTACAGAAGGAGAGAGGAGACAGGACAAGATGGGAAGGCATCTGCTGCCAGAATGGAGTGCTGAAAGGAGCCCTGTTACAAGACACATTTGCAGACAAGTCTTTTGAGTCTTGCATTTACACGCTTGCATGTTTTACTAAATCAGGAATTTTCAATCCAGTTGTGCATTGCATTGTACTTGAGACCTATCTGCTGGCTTCCACAAGGACCACAAAAACAAGACCAAATGAGAGACATCAGAAGGATCAAAATAAACTATGGAAAAGAACGATTCTTTGGTGTTTTCTGCCAGACAAAAATCAAAACACCTTACTATGGCATTGGGAAAGCTTTGCCTTATTTAGATTTTCAGACTAAGGAAAGGTGACTAGTACTTACCTGTTTGTGACAATTGCTCAGAAGCCAAATTTTGCTGCAATACCACAAAATTTGGAGAAGTTATATTTCTTTCACACCATGACTGAAGTCACAAATATTTTATTTTACTTCAAGAACAATTTGTCCTACTAACCTTCTGTGACAAAATATCTATGTTTTTGCTGAATTTGAGACTACCACTACTTCAGGGCTAGTTACAGCAAAGATGTACGTTTCCAACCATTAGATCTTCATCTTACGCCTTTGGCAATCTTTCTTCACATCAGCTATCAATATTTCAGGCCTTTTTTCCTATCCTAGCATGTAAGTTTCTGTCCAGTGTGCAGAACACAGGTATCCATTGCAAAGGGCTGTCACCACCTACAAGGTAGCAGACCAGAAACTTGGCCTGACATTAATAGATGATTTAAAGTTAAGTGTGCTTCAGGCACCCCTTTCTAGTAGTCAGTCAAGAGGTGCAATTTTGATGGGAATGGAATGAAAATAGGTCACGGCAAATTACCTCCTCTTGTCTTAACCTCAAACATACTTCTTCTATCTTTCAAATAAAAATATTTAGCCATGAAGGTATATATATTTGATTACCAAGAATTTCAAAGCCATCATCACCAGGACAAATGTTATGTTTGCTATAGGCACTTTATTTTTAAGAGTATGCAAGCTGTAGTCATAAACATGAGACTTGAAAAGGTAAAGCCTGAAACATGCAAAAATATTGTACTCTGGGTAACACAAAATGACCTGAAGTTTTGTAGGGCTCCCATTAAAAAATTTGTGCAACCTTTCCTAACCTATCCACAAATTTCTCCTCTGACAACAGCCAGCAAGTCTCATGTTCCCTTTGGTGAAATTCTAGCTTTTACCCAGCTCTGCAAATGTTATTATGCCTGCTTTTTGGAACAGAATTGAAATGCATCTATTTCTGGAGCAGAACTGGAGAGAGAGAGCTGCAAAGCCACTAATGGATGACATTACAGTATGCTTGCAGCATTTGGCATTATTAATTGGAGTGGAGTAGAGGCATGACATCCTTCTTTTCATCCTCATTTTCCTACTGGTAACTCTACTCCTGTGAAATGGGGCAGAGTTATTAACTTGATGCCAAGAGCCACTGCATGTCACTCCATTGAAAACATACTGCTTGTTTATCAAATGAGATCAAACTTCATGGGCATCCAGGAGTGGCTAACTAACTCCGTATTTGTATTGCCTACTTCATTAGATAGCTGTTTTTCTGCTTTGTAACAGTATATTAAAAAAATAAACACTGGAAAATTAGATTGAGATGCAGCTATGGTTGCTGGTATGAAAATTACATAGGCAAAAGCAAAACATTAATGAATTAATCTTTTATAACTTCAGCTAATAATACAGGTGGAATAAATTGCTGTCTGTCAGCTCCCACTACCCAGATTATTTCCTTAGGCTAGGCAGCCTAAATTAGGTGAGATGAAACCTAGCCTAAGTGTTTGAGGGTTTGCTGACTTTATTCTCACAGAAGAAGTATAATTGTTACTCTTTCTGCTTGTTAAGCTAGAACTTCAAGCATGTTTACCTCTTGAAATTCATCATAAGGCTTTGGACCTGGTGTATTGGGCTTAGTGGATTTTTTCCTCTCTTTCCTCTTCCCTTTTTCACTCTTTAAATACTGCCCAACAATATATTTTATACTGGGGGCAGGGGGATATAAAAATATGGGGGAAATTGTTTTCATACAATTTATTTAAAATTGTTCCCACTAGGAAATTTCTGAAAGCACAAAAGTTAAGAATTTTTATAGAGGACGTATTTTCAAATAGAGTAGAAAAAAAAAAAGAAAAGTAACTTCCAAAATGTGATGGCGCATTTTTAAATCTTAAAAAATTAAACTAAAAAAAGGCTTGATTTTGAAAATTCTTCTGAAAAGGGCAGGAAAAAAAGAAAAAAAAAGATTAGTTTAGAAATGTGGAAAGCTTTTTTGTTGTTGTTTTGAGAAAAAAAAAAAAAAAAAAAACCAAAACTTTTTTTTTCTCACTTTTTTTTTTTTTTCCTTATGTAGCATGAGGTTTTTTGAGCCAGCTCTCGTCTCACTTTGCCACTCAAGTTACAGCCTGTCCTGGGTTCAGCAGGAGCCGTCATTTTTCTCTTTCTTAGTAGCTGGTGCAGCATTGTGTTTTTGACTTTCCGCCTGCGAACAGCACTGGTAACACCAATGTTTTCAGTTGTTGCAGTAATGTTTAGTCTGACCAAGGACTTTCTGAGTCTCATGCTCTGCCAGGGAGGAGGGGAAGCCAGGAGGATGTAGAGACAGGACACCTGACCCAAACTGACCAACGAGGTATTCCATACCCCAGCACGTCATGCTCAGGATGTAAAAAACTAAGGACAGGGACCCGGAAGAGGGGGGTTCACTGCTGGGTCGGGCTTCATATCGGTTGGTGGGTGGTTGTATTCTCTTTCCTTGTGTTTCCCTTGTCATTATTATTATTGGTGGTAGCAGCAGTGGTTTGTGTTATACCTTAGTTACTGGTGTTATACCTTAGTTACTGGTGTTATACCTTAGTTACTGGACTGTTCTTATCTCAACCCGTGGGAGTTGCATTCTTTTGATTCTCCTCCCCATCCCTCCGGGAGCGCGGGGAAGAAAGAGGGGTGACTGAGTGAGCAAACCGCGTCAGTTACGGCTTAAACCACGACACAGCCTAAACCAGAGATGACTGGGGAGTTTTAGAATTGAAACTAAGACCTTTTTTTTCTTAGTCTGGTGAAAAAAAATACACAGAAACCACTCATGCCAGCATATGCCATTGTAAACCTGTATGTGTCCATTACCACTGCAAAGCAATGCCAACTACAATCTGCTTTGGTTTGTATTAACCAGACAAAAGTTCAGGTTCTCGAAATGTTTGCACATCAAGGCCCAAAAGAATACTGATATTACTGCCAGTTCCTTCTATTTTTCTTGTGTCCTTTCCCTATAGATAAACTACTACTCCTTTTCTTTTGACAGTTTATAAAAAGAAATAAGTATTGTTCTTTTCTGCAAATCATTAAAGAAAAAAATGAAAAAGTACTTACATTATTTAGACACAATTTATTTTTCAACTTATTCTTATTATACAAACTGGATGACATTACTACTTCGAAAAATCAGTGGGCCAGACATACTCTTTTGTAAATCCATCACCATCAGTGGTCTAAACCACCTTTCTCCTAATTAAAGACCACTGGAAATTGGTAAGGCAAAAGGAAACACGCACTGTGTTCTTCCAGATTTCTGGCAGACCAAACATCTGCTGAGAGCAGGTCATTTAAATTACATGCAAAAGTATAATTTGAAAATTATATGAGCTGTTCACAAAATGCCAATGTAGAATTTTATCAATAAAATAAAGTCCTTTTAAGCCTTTTGGCATTTGCTTAACACATGCCTGTAAAATGGTTTTGAACTCACCCTTATGCCTTACTTCCACAGACAGCATAAGAACAGCATTGTCAAATATATGACTGATGATACTGTACCATAGAAGGTGTTCTGCATGAGACAGGCTATAACTGCCTGAGGCCAGTGAAAAGGAGTAGAGCACCAGCTGATATTCATCAAATATATTAAGTCCAGGTGGCAATTTGAAGTTTAACAGGACAAACAGTAAAACTATGAAACAAAAAGCCCACTATATATTTAACCCTGAAACACACAGCTGATTGCCTTAATGAGAGGTATTTGGGAGGAAAAAAGAGTAACTGTCTATTAAAGGCACTGAAGAGATAGTTAAATCTAGACCACAGTTCTAGACCCCCTTCTGACTGAAAGGAAAATCTGATTGCACTGTGAGCATGTGCACTGGCACAGAAGGGTAAATATGATCATATCAGAAAATGGCAGGATATGATATAGCAGAAAATATAAGTCAAACTCCATTTCCTTCTCTGGACAAAATAGAACACTATACATTTAAGGTAAAGATGTGATGTGATACACAGAACAAATTAAAGCTAAAGGAGCAATTTTAAGGCCTGTATAATTCAAGTAGTCAGTATTCAAGGAGTTCCTGGATTTCTAAAAGATGTGTGCATTCTTATAACTCTGGAAAATCAAACGCTCAAGGGTTTTCAGCCAGCATTTTTTTTCCCCCCTACATCTCTCTTTTTTGGCTAGTTCAAATATTGCTCTGATCAGGAAACAGTTGAAATAATTTAATTTTTGGAATTCCATAACATTAGACATGTTTAGTCTCAACACAGTACATACTCTTCTAGTTACTGTGAGGCATAGCTTTCATGCTGATGACACTCGTTTTCTCATTCCCACAGTGCTAGTCTGACAGTCTTGGACAATCCTATTTGATGATAAACCACAGTAAGTCAATGACTTCTGTCATTGACAATACCAAAGAAAATTTGCTAGCAGTGTGCACTGCATTTGACCATATTGGGAAATGACAGGGAGCTAAGTCAGAAAACAAAACAAAACAATTCTGCTCTACTCCTTTGGATCCACAGGGTGCATGTGGCACCCAGAATCTAAACCAGAGCATCTCAGGGCTGCATTTCTTGTTGGTAGGACAGAGTGGGGGATTTTGCTTTAAAAGGTTCTGGATGCTATGACCTGCTCCATTCAGAAATGCCTGGTTAGTTGGTACCAAATAAGAAGAACTTCCCTTTCACATTTTGGTTTTATTTCTTTTTGATTTTTGTAAGTACTAGGAGAGAAAAGAAAAAATAATTACTTACTCCAAAATAAGCTTATAAATTAAGACCAACAAAGAATTCCTCATCAATGTGAAATCAGACAATAAGTTGACAAAAGAACTGTAAAATAACTATGTACAGAGTAGCTTTTATTAGCACAGCTAGAATCACAACTTGCAGAAAAAGTCAGGAAAAAGCCAAACTTCAATGTGTGCTTCCTACTTAGTAAACTCTCTTAAGGTATACAGACTGTAAACTGGTGAGAAAATGGTCAAATAATTGTGTTATTTGATCTTTCACTCATTAAAAAAATAAAAATTAAAAAGTCTCTATCAGATATTTTGGAAATACAGAAATAAAGGAAGGTTAGACAAACACTGCTCTGAGCTCACAGTTCAGATGCTTGTGGGTAGCTAACTAAAGTTCACAGACCTGTATGTAATTGCTGCCTACAGGAAATACTTGCATTAGCAAAAGAATTTTCTCCTCACTCATTCACCTTTGCCCTTCCACAAACTCAAATAGCAAAGAAACCTTTCTGTGAACAGAACTTTCCCCAGCTCCATGAGATGAACTAAATTTAAGAGAAAGGAACAGAATCTGACAACTTCTCAGGAGGATGATTTTAGCAATTATTAAATGATAAAGGATATACTTTCATACAAATAAGCTTGGGGAAAAAAAAATTCCACTCCCTGTTCATTTTTTCTTGTTTAGAATCCACACTGAATTATTATTTTTTTTTAAGTTTGGAATTTTTTTTTAAGCTTGTAAATCAAAGCACAAAATTTGCATTTCTATTAATGTAAATTGGTGGTTACTTCACTGGCATCAGATGAGTCACACAGAACAACAATTAGGTAGGAAGAAGGTTCACAAGTTGAACTAGAATTAAAATTTCTGTGAGCATTAAAATTGGATGATCTAACTCCATGTGGTTAAAATTCTGTACATTTCAGACAAAACAAATCCTTGCTATTGAACATCTGCAGACTTTGTGTTGCTTAATTCTTAACCGAAGGTATTCACAACAAAAGCCTCAACTTCCCATTAAATACTAAAATAAAAAGACAGAAGTTAAAAAAAAAACCAAAACAAACCAGATAGTAGATGTGATAGCATTAAGGAGCTGGACCAGTCAAACTGTGAAGCTAACCAACATTTCAAAAATAAAAGGCAATTTTGTTTCACTCTTTTTTTTTCCCCTAGCTTGTAAAGGCACCAAAACTTTGTCATTATAAAAAACATCTGTGTTTTCCCAGCATTCAAATGATATACTACTATTCACAAAGTGACTGCCATAACCATGTATTGTTTCATGTGAAAGTGACACTTTTACCTTCCCACAAGTATCAATATTTCTTTATAGGAAAAGCTGTATCATCTTTCATCATAGATGCAAGACCAGAAAAATAAATATCACTAGTATACCCTGGGAAGGTGATGCATACCAATATACTTTAATTTCATTTTCTTCATCTCACAAGTTTTAAGCCAATTCAATTGTTTTCATAACCCAGATTCAAGACTTCAGAAACCTTAAGAACAGACACAATCTCTACATTTCAAGGTCCCAACATTAAGTACAGTCTGAGAAAATTACCATGGTGCTGTGTTACATATTTCAGGCAAGAAAGATAGCTGAGATGGCTGTACTGGCTTTACAAAGGTAGCTAGAGATTTAAAAAATACCCCTTTGATTGACAACACTCTCCTCTTGCTTCATGTTATTTTCTTCAGATATGCAGATTCACTCGCAACCAATCTTCATGGTTTTCATACTCCTTACCTTGAGCTTTTGTTTTTGGTGGTTTGTTGTTTTTTTTTTTTTTTTTTTTTGCTTCGTGCAAACCACATCTTTACATATACCCAAGACAAGCAAATCAGTTAGACAAACAGTGACTTCAGCAAGTTACAAGGAGCAGCTGACATTTCTATTACACCTGACAAAACCCAGCATGACAGGAAAGAACATACTAATTTTTGATCACAACAATGCAAGTGGATCCTGGCAAATTCCTCACCTCCACCGCAAATGAAAACTCTATGTTTATACCTTAAAGGAATCTCAAAACCATCACAGAAACAAAGAAAGAGCAAAACTGGATCAGAAATATGAACCACAAGGCACAAGGTTTTTCAAATGTACTGTTGCATTTCTCCTCACAGTTTGCATTTTGACACTGACTCTCCTCCTTATGTTCATACTGGTTTTACCCAAGCATAATGCCAAAAATGCACATGCCAAAATGCATTCTTCCTTGATGAACTAAGACCTTTAAAATCCAATATTCTGGCCATGATTATTTAAGAGCGCATTTTTCTTTCCTCTGGGACTTGTCTTCCAACTGCCTATGAAAACTTTAACTTTAAATTGATGTATTTTCATTAATAGAATGAGGCAAAACTATAAAGTAATTCCTAAACCCTAGACATTTCACCCTGAGGATCCATTCATGATACAATAAGAATTTAAAGCAAAAATTGCAGTATCACACTAGGTAAGGTTTCATTGTTAGCTGTTGTTATGAGAGCCGTATGAGAACAAAGTAAACTCATGCCTTTTTTCACAAATTAATGTGGAAATAATTCTCTTTTTTATATGTTATGACAGAAAAGAGTAATTTGTTCCATTAATAATTGTTTAAGTTACAATTAAAATGTATTTTAAAAGTATTTTACATGCTGTGCTACTCTTGGCCATTCATCTCAAATTTCAATCAGTGTGTTAAATGATAAAGTTGCCATCTTTAGGTCATCTATCAAGAAATTAAAATATCAGGATACTAAACACCAAATACTTCCACATTTTTTTTTAATATTGAGCTCATCCTAATGAAAATGCACAACATATTGAAAGTTTAACTCAAAGAATGATCCGTTCTGTGTGACCAGTCTTTCCAGACTGAGTCCAAGGGTTTTCCCACAGACAGTACGTTACATCACCTCCTCAGTGAAGCTGAAACAGGTACCCCTTTCCATTGGCAAGGCTCTTCCTAACTATGAATGAAATGCCTATTTCTCTTAAACATCATTGCTATTACTTTTTTGACATTTTATACTCACTGCGATAGCAATGCATCCAACAGTCTTGATGGATCATTCAAATCAATTGTTCAGTTTGTGTTAAAAACTGATATGTGAAAATTATCCCCTTGGACAAAATACAAGATTCTAAATCTGTTCCTCCAAACTACACTGACAACCACCCAGTTACACATCCCTGATTTTTAATAAAGATAGGAAGAAGAAGAAGGAAAAGTAACAAAAACTATAAAATAACTGAATTAAGTTAAGAGAAAAAAAAATAGAAGCCAAAATTACAGGAGATAATTTTACAGGAGATAAAATTACAGGAGATAACACAATCTCAAACAGACAACTTCTTCATGAGCATTTATTAACAGCGTGATTGCGGAAAGACGATGGAGGAGGGGACCTGGCAAAATACCAGTCAAGGCCAACAGCGTTTAATTTCCAACACCTGTTACTCAAAGATGTTACAGCATGCAGGCTCCACTAGAATATAAGTAAAGTTTTGTTTTAAAAATCAGGGATGTTACACATCTTAATTCACTCAGCAGTTCTAAGCAGCAATATAGCTTTGACACGGAATGTGCCCATAAGCTCCTGGCATTGTACTCTCAAAGATGCCGGCGCAGCAGTTTCTGCATCTTCATGCAAATGCAGGGCTGAATTCAGCCCCTTGAAGATGAAACTCCACCTGCATGTGGATCCCAAGGTCCCTGACTCTAAGCCATTCTCACCAATTCACAAAACCTGCCTCTTATTAACTAAGGAAACCTTTACCTGTGGGACAACTGAGGCTACATAAATCATACACCTTACCTTGCAAAGGTGGCTGCATAAATATGGGGGTCCATCCACAGATCCCTTCTCACCCAGTCAGCACCAAGAGATTGTACTTCAACTGTCCTATTGTAAGAATGATTGAAAGAACGAATACTTCCTTGATACCTTGACTGAATGGTTGTCTGATGCTGCTTTACAAGTAGAGTTTGTCACCTAATTTTGCACACACTAGTCAGACATTCAAAGATGGAGAAATCTTCATGCTTTGCTCCTGTGTGAGAAAGAGGCCCTGTTTATGCAAGTGCAAACAGAGAAGTTTGGTTATCAGCTGAGCTTTCTCAATTACCTCAAAAGGGGAGCTCACAGGTTACTGCTGCTATGCCTTACCTGCTTTAGTAAGTCACCCTGCAACCCACACCACATAAATGGTTCATTCATTTACTTAAATATTGCTATTCTAATTACAACTAGATGTGTCTTATTGTGTCTAAAGTCTCTGAAATATAACTACTGTACAAAAAAGGGTAATTTTAATTTTAAACTTATCTTTTACTAAAAGACGTGTGATTTTCATGCAGAATCTGGCCACAGGAAGGATTCCTAAAGCAGAAGAGTCACAGACAACCCCAGGACCTGTGCATGAGATGGGAACATAACAGTAACAACTGAATGGGGTGGCTTTTTAGGACATTGCTTATTGGTAAATGTGTCACTGAGTAACACTTGACAATATTTAATGAAATGAATGCAGAAGCCTTTTACCAGAGGAAACATGTTAAAGCGAGAAACCAAGTGAAGCATGCTCAGCCTTGATAACTAAATAATGATCTGTTTGTATGACAATACTTCCATGAGGCTGGGCAACAACAGTAAAGGGCAAGTAAGATGACCAGGCTTTAGGAGAGATGCACTAGTACTGGCATGTGGAGAGATTGAAGCAGGGATGTTTTTGTCAAAACAAAAAAAATGATTGAACTTCTACATAAAAGCCATTATTCAAATGGCCCTATCTATACAGATCTGACAAATCTGTTCCAAAACATATAAAGAGATGATTGCAAAATAAATCTCACTGATATTTACAGACTTCACGCTGCCAGATCTGCATGCATGATTATGAATGTACTCTCATGCCACTTCATGTGTTTGTCTAAAAAAAGACTTGTTATTTAACAATAGTCTTTGGCAGAAATTTAGCCATAAAGCCACACACTTTGCAAACCAAGTATCCATAGTAACTAGCTGCACAATAATTGAATTTCAGTATTATTTGTTTCAAAATTATTCACAAACAAAAATGCTACACACTTGAATTAATAAACATCTAAGCCTGTACATCCCCTTCATTTCCATGAGTAAAAATGTTTATCCTAATTAGAGCTGAGCAAATAATTTTCAACAAATCATCTACCCTCCAAAAGCAGTTTCTGGCTTTACTTTTGGAATCCCTGAAAGTAATTATAAATCTGTCATAATTCGTTCAAAATCAGCTCAAATCTTTCTTCGTTGTTGTTGCTGTTCTTGAATTCAACGAGCCAATCATGAACCAGGTAGTAAAAATTCATATTCAAATACTGAAAATGTGACAGTCACAGAGTCTGCAGACAAATTGGCTGACTTAAAAACTGAAAATATTGTAGCTTATTGTGACTGCATTGCAGCATAGATGCTAAATACAAATAACAATCCCAAAGACAAGCTGAAAGAAGCCCTACACCAGAATAGCAGCAATTCATGGAACAATAAATATTGGAAAATATTAATTATTTTTTAGCCCACACAGAAATTGTCACCCAGTCCATCCTAAGAATTATTATTTTGGGGAGAAACTTATCTTCTCCCATTATCAGCTCATTATTGGAATGAAAACTACTTAAATGCTTTCTGAAAATACCCGGGATCAAACAAAATAATATTTCAAACTAAGGAAGTAAAATAAGGGAGCACTTCATCAGTAGAAAGGAATAAAAGGTAACCATAGAATCATAGAATCGTAGAATAGTTTGGGTTGGAAAGGACCTTAAGATCATCTAGTTCCAACCCACCTGCCATGGGCAGGGACATCTCCCACTAAACCATGTCACCCAAGGATCTGTCCAACCTGGCCTTGAACACCACCAGCGATGGAGCATTCACAACTTCCCTGGGCAATGCATTCCAGGGCCTCACCACCCTCACAGTAAAGAACTTCTTCCTCATATCCAATCTAAACTTCCCCTGTTTAAGTTTGAACCCATTATCTCTTGTCCTCTCACTACAGTTCCTCATGAAGAGTCCCTCCCCAGCATCCCTATAGGCCCCCTTCAGATATTGGAAGGCTGCTGTAACGTCTCCACACAGCCTTCTCTGCTCCAGGCTGAACAGCCCCAACTTACTCAGCCTGTCTTCATATGGGAGGTGCTCCAGTCCCCTGATCATCCTCGTGGCCCTCCTCTGGACTTCTTCCAACAGTTCCATGTCCTTTTTATGTTAAGGACACCAGAACTGCACACAATACTCCAAGTGAGGTCTCACAAGAGCAGAGTAGAGGGGCAGGATCACCTCCTTTGACCTGCTGGTCACGCTCCTTTGGATGCAGCCCAGGATACTGGCTTTCTGGGCTGCAAGCGCACACTGCTGGCTCATGTTCATTTTTTCGTCAACCAAAACCCCCAAGTCCTTCTCTGCAGGGCTGCTCTGAATTTCTTCCCTGCCCAACCTGTAGCTGTGCCTGGGATTGCTTCGACCCAAGTGTAGGACCTTGCACTTGGCATGGTTAAACTTCATCAGGTTGGCATCAGCCCACCTCACAAGCATGTCAAGGTCCCTCTGGATGGCATTCCTTCCCTCCAGCGTATCAACCGAACCCCACAGCTTGGTGTCATCAGCAAATTTGCTGAGGGCGCACTCAACCCCACTGTCCATGTTTTGGGAGATTCCTTCCTCATTGCAGCTTCTCACAGAGCTTCATTTCTGCTTCACGCTTGGGCAATTCAGTTTTGTGGCTACAGGTTGAAACTGGAGCTCATCAGGCCTGAAATACTGTTATTTATCAGTATATCTGTAGCTTTATGTATCTATTTGCTTCGGGACATCAAACAATGTATAATGATTAGATCACCATTGCAACAACCCTGTGAAGAACAGAAATGAGGAACTGAATAAAGGTGGAAGCAAAGACAGGCAGCCTGGGAAGAATACAGGGCTGTTTTCCGGGAAGTTAGGGACCAAGTTAGGAAAGCCAAGGCCCAGTTAGAATTAAACTTGGCTAGGGATGTTAAGGATAACAGGAAGGGATTCTCTAGGTACATTGCAAATAAAAGGCAGGCTAGGGACAACGTGGGCCCCCTCCAGAAGCTATCAGGAGAACTGGCTACCCTGGATTTGGAGAAGGCTGAGGTTCTTAATGACTTCTTTGCCTCGGTCTTCACCAGAAAATGCTCTGACCATACCACCCAAGTCTTGGAAGGCAGACGCAGGGACTGTGAGAATGAAGACCCTGGGCCCACTGTAGGAGAGGATCTGGTTCAAGAACATCTTAGGAACCTGAATGTATACAGGTCCATGGGACCTGATGAAATCCATCCACGGGTCCTGAAGGAGCTGGCAAATGAAGCTGCTAAGCCACTGTCCATCATATTTGAAAAATCATGGCAGTCAGGTTAAGGTCCCAGTGACTGGAAAAAGGGGAATATAAGCCCCATTTTCAAGAAGGGCAAAATGGATGATCCAGGGAACTACAGAGCAGTCAGCCTCACCTCTGTGCCTGGCAAAATCTTGGAGCAGATTCTCCTGGAAGGCATGCTGAGGCACATGAAAAACAACAAGGTGCTTGGTGACAGCCAGCATGGCTTCACTAAGGGGAAATCCTGCCTGACCAATTTGGTGGCCTTCTATGATGGGGCTATGGAACTGATGGACAGGGGTAGAGCAGTTGATGTCATCTACCTGGACTTGTTCAAAGCCTTTGACACTGTCCCACATGACATCCTTGTCTCTAAATTGGAGAGATATCAATTTGATAGGTGGACCACTTGGTGGATAAAGAACTGGCTGGATGGCCGCACGCAAAGAGTTGTGCTCAATGGCTCAATGTCCAGCTGGAGACCAGTAATGAATGATCCTCAGGGATCGCTGTTGGGACTGGTCTTGTTCAACATCTTTGTCAGTGACATGGACAGTGGGATTGAGTGTGCCTCAGCAAGTTTGCCAATGACACCAAGCTGTGTGGTTTGGTTGGTACACTGGAGGGAAGGAATGCCATCCAGAGGGACCTTGACATGCTTATGAGGTGGGCTGATGCCAACCTGATGAAGTTTAACCATGACAAGTGCAAGGTCCTGCACCTGGGTCAGAGCAATCCCCGGCACAGCTCCAGGTTGGGCAGGGAAGAAATTCAGAGCAGTCCTGCAGAGAAGGACGTGGAGGTGGTGGTCGATGAGAACCTTAACATGAGCCAGCTGTTGCACATGTATCCTGGTCTGCATAAAAAGGAGTGTGACCAGCAGGTCGAGGGAGGTGATCCTGCCCCTCTACTATGCTCTCAGGAGACCTCATTTGGAGTATTGTGTGCAGTTCTGGTGTCCTCAACATAAAAAGGACATGGAACTGTTGGAAGAAGTCCAAAGGAGGGCCACGAGGATGATCAGGGGACTGGAGCACCTCCTGTATGAAGATAGGCTGAGAAAGTTGGGTCTGTTGAGCCTGGAGAAGAGAAGGCTGCGTGGAGACCTCAGAGCAGCCTTCCAATATCTGAAGGGGGCCTATAGGGATGCTGGGGAGGGACTCTTCATGAGGGACTGTAGTGAGAGGACAAGGGGCAACGGGATCAAACTTAAACAGGGGAAGTTTAGATTGGATGTAAGGAAGAAGTTCTTCACTGTAAGGTTGGTGAGGCCCTGGAATGGTTTGCCCAGGGAAGTTGTGAATGCTTCATCGTTGTTGGTGTTCAAGGCCAGGTTGGACAGAGCCTTGGGTGGCATGGTTTAGTGGGAGGCGTCCCTGCCCCTGGCAGGTGGGTTGGAACTAGATGATCTTTAGGTCCTTTCCAACCCTAACTATTCTATGATTTTATGATTCTTAAAAAATAACAGAAGCATAAAATCCACAGCTGAAACAGGATTTCTGGCTTTACACTTTCCTGCAACACATGTTGATATTGCCATGCTGCAATATATCTGCAAGTAGAGTGTTGGTCGTGTTATGCCAGTTAAGAGGCTATGTATTATTTCATGTCTTCCGTCTTGGCTCCATGATGCCGTGAAATCAGCTGGTAGTTCCAACATACTTCTCTGGCGCATTTTCAATCTGCATTTGTGTTTCTCCATTTATGCAGATTACTGCATGCTTGTTAACTGCCATAACAGACCAAACTCACCACAGAAAACAAAAAAGTGAGCAACACAAAGAGGAGGGAAAGAAATCCCCTCATCAGCCAAAGCACCAGAGCACTTTCAAAAGCTCAACCATGAATCAGAAAGGAAAATCCCAGGAGAACTGGCGACAGGAGCAACCAAACTAGCACAGGGAGGCCACGCCGCCCACCTCATCCACTTGCTGCAGGGCATTCACCATCCTGAACGCTGCAGCCTGCCTTGGCAGCGGTGATTTTGCCTTGCAGCACCTGCTGGGAACCTGAAGGGGTGCTCAATCTGGGGAATGGCTCACCTGGGCCAAGCTGGGTGAGGGGGGGTTAGCAGCGGCAGTGGGGGTCTGCCATGTCTACACCCTCAAATGCAGGTGACTCTGTCAGACCAGGAGGGCACCTCGGAATGTGGGACAGGCTCTGGTTGCCCCAAGGTCCTGGGGGACCCAGAGCCCAGCCCACACAGTGCCACTTTACATTACTTGCTTTCTCCTGTGAATCAGGTCAAATGAAAAGATTACAGTACTTAAGACATAATCACAATGCAAACATAATTATGCCAGCCTGACGGCATATACCCTCTTTTCCTGCTCCTCACCCTCCATGATTGAGGAATACTCGCAACAAAATACTGCAGAAAACAGGTTTCACAGAAAACTAGTGTATAAACGGACATCTTCAAAACAGGTCTCAAGAAAACCACAGCAATTCTGGAACAATTTAATTTAATTTTTTTCACTCAAGAATACCTAAAAGCTGCCTTCCCCCTTCCCCTTCTCTTATGAGGAAATAGCCCTCAATAGTCAAACTTCTGATGTGACAGAAGAAAAACAACTTATCACTAACTGTATTTCCCAAAATTATACTCGTATATTGAAAACATGTGCAGTTTCTGATGCCTATACAAGTTATCCATATTGAATTTTAGGGGGAAAAAACGTATTTTTTTGTCTGGAAAGTGAGAGAACTAATACATGTAGGCATATATAAATATATTATAGGGAAACAATGCACATAGGAAAATTGAGTGCATAGGAAAACATTCACTACTATTCATTTTCAGTGGACAGATAATAGGAGTTGTTTTTCTTGAAGTCATTGAAAGTGCACAAGAAAATCTATGTTATTTGCCACTTTAGAAGGAGCAGGTTGGGATAAATGGCAACTTAGTTCCATGGCTTGTTTTCACAGTAGGCCCACAACTAGAGATTCTTAATTCAAACGCATATCAACTTTTTAAAAACCAAGCAAAAAACACATGATCTACTTTGGTTTTAGATCACGCACTCATTTTCTCAATTATGCATCATGTCTCGAAAGTAATTTCAACACATTTCTGGTGCTCTGAAACCTTCATTAATGCTTTTACAGGTATGCATACTGCTATCAATGCATGCCCTATAGCCTTCTGTGAATAACGTCCAAAGTACAAGGCTTTTTCAAGAAAATAAGACAATTCTCATATAGTCACATTGCATTGTGCTTCACACAAATCACAGTCTGACTGGAAATATAAGTTTCCCCTTCTAGGTATTTTCCATAAGCCTCAATAACACCACCAAATAAAACAATAAACACTTGCATAATTCATGCTGCTTTCAGGAATGCTCCCTCCATCTTCATAGAATCATAGAATCATAGCATAGTTAGGGTTGAAAAGGACCTTAAGATCATCTAGTTCCAACCCCCCTGCCATGGGCTGGAACACCTCCCACTAAACCATGCCACCCAAGGCTCTGTCCAACCCAGCCTTGAACACCGCCAGAGATGGAGCATTCACAACTTCCCTGGGCAACCCATTCCAGTGCCTCACCACCCACACAGTAAAGAATTTCTTCCTCAGATCCAATCTAAACTTCCCCTGTTTAAGTTTGAACCCATTACCCCTTGTCCTATCACTACAGTCCCTCATGAAGAGTCCCTCCCCAGCATCCCTATAGGCCCCCTTCAGATATTGGAAGGCTGCTATGAGGTCTACAAGACATAGTTCAAAACAACTCTGTAGAAGCCATGAATTTAAAAGAGTGCAAGAACGTCTACATTACCAGACTACAAGCTTCCTTCTCAAGCAAGTAGGGTTTTAACAAAAGTCTAGTGGTTTGACTTAGATGGCACTGGGCACCTGACAATATGTTTTACCCAGACAATATCTCTTCTGTAGATTATAACCAAAAGCATCTGTGGCTTAGACTAATCAGAGGAGAATGTCCTCCATGGGAAGGAGAAAACTGGTTTGATATTGAAAACTTTAAGGATAATCTGTAAACTAGATTCAACTGCTGCTTTGTCAGAAAATGCCATATTGCAGAATTAACTATTTTACAGAAACGCCTGTCTCATACAATTGCTGTTGTGATACTGGAGAGCACATTTAACTTGAGTGAGAAATAACCTATATGAGGCTTGGGGAGTTTTCTGAATTTTTTTTCCAGGATTTTACTATTTCTAAGAAAATTTTTAGAATGAAGTCTCATTCTAAACTGGCATAAGTCAGGCACTTGGAGCTCAACCAGCTACATCATTACAAAGTACATACAACATCACAAATAAAGACATTATCATAAAACTACAACAAATGTTTCAACCAGTGTTGCTAAACAGACTCTGCACCATATGATTGGACTAATTTGATTTTTCAATTGCACAAATAACCAGAAGAACCCCTGCAGTAAACATGCTTATAATGTAAACATGCTTATAATGCTTAGACCCATCCAACTTGAGACCCAGTAGGTGCTGGCAGTACTGGACCCATTCCTCAGCCATGCATCTCAGGACAATTCAAGCAGGTTTCACATGGCACTGTTACAATTCATAACAGTGAAGGATCCATCAGGTAATGACAAAATGCAAGTAGGGAGGAAATTGTTTGCTCTCTTTGTAATGTTAAATATTCTACCTAGGTCCAACTCATTTGCTGAATTATTTTTGTCTGAGATTCACACTCATTTCTTTTTGACAGGAATCTCTGTTAAGGTTAGAATGAATTAAACATTATCATAAGAAAGAAAACGGCAATAAGAACATTAACTGGTAATGACAGCATGATAGCATCCTTTTTTAATGTACAGAAGAACATTTGTCAAAATGTGAATTCTCTGCTCTGAGAACATTAAAACACAAAACCAAACAACTCGTATGTGGACTTTAAGAAACATCATCAAATTGATCAAATAAAAATGTAGAAGATCTACCACAGAAGCCCTTGACCTCCAAGACAGCTTTTCAAACAAGTTAACTTCCTGTCTTGAAGTAGAACAATTTTCTTATGCTTATCTCAGACTGTGTGGGTGGATGAATGAAATCAAGTGCCTGTGAATCTCTCACAAAGATACAACGTCTCTGTTCTCAGGCTCTAACAGCATCTCTTGGTTTTTAAAACCAACATGCCTGATGAATGATAGAGCTTTCAAAATCATTTTAAAAAGTCAAAAGAATGTGCATAATTGTTTTCTAAAAATACGCCAGATACAATCTCTGTCTAGGTTTTTAAACTGCCTATCTGGAGCCCTACTTTGGCAGCACTCACTGTAGTATCTGAGCACTCCCCAGCTCTCAGCCTGCACTCTGTATTCTGGTAGCCTGCCTTGTCCCAAAGCTCCCCCAACAGCCCATGTCCATTTATGGTCCTATTCTGAAAATCTGTTTCTTCTGAGGGCAACTCTGTGGCTATACAGAGCTTCACTGATGCCCAAAACACTGTGTCTGTGTCAATCTGTCTTCCATTGGCTCAAGGAATCTTAAGTGAGTATTCTGGCTTATGCCTTGCCCTTCCTTCTAAAATGTGCCAACATTATATGTATATAGAGCCATTTAGCAGGGAATAGCAACACTTCTGAGACTTCCAAGAAAATTCCCCTGCCCTTTTGTAGCTTCCCCATTTATTTTATTATGCTAATACTGAATATAAAGATGTCAACATCTAACACTGTTTACTTCAGTAAACACAGAAAATTCAAAGGCAGTTGAGAGGATACAGGGCCCACACTGTCCCAGGAACAGAGTGTTCAATGCCAGAGCAACCATGCTGGCTGGTGTGCTGCTATGCACCCGCACTGGAAACATAATCTGAAGCCAGCAGCAGTCTCCAGTGCCATACACACATACCCAAACAAAATTCGTTTTCCAAAACATCTAACAGTCAAGTGTGTAAACTTGTATTGACACTGACAGATGAATTGAAGTTTTAGATAGCTTGTAAGCAACTTCAAGCTTCATTGTAATAAAATAAAATCACCTAGGTATTTAAAATTACAGATTGTAAGGTAGGGTCAGACAATCATTTACTGCACAACGACTTAAATTAGCATTAAACTAGCCAGAGTTTTCCTGTCATGAAATAGAAGCATGCAACAATCAGTCACTGCATCTTAGCTCAAGGGTGGTAACTTCTTAAGGCTTGCTAACTTAATCATTTACAATCATCTACTCACAATTCTAATTTACATGACATTGCTTCAGCAAAAAGATTACGCAGTTTTCAAATGACCTGCAGGGATATTATTGTATCAGTTAAAATATTAACAATGCAAATTAGGACAGGCCCTTGGCTATATGCTCAATCACAAATCATTATTCTAGTGGTGCAGGAGGTAGAATACAAACCATACAAAGAGGGCTTCCAGAAACTGTCGCACATTAGTAAAAATATAGCAGCTAATGCCTTCCTGAATTTTTGTTTTTTTTTTGCTGTGTCACATACTAAACCAAAAAGTTAGCAAATATAGAAAGACAGTGATAAATACAATGAGTGAGAGAAAAGACATGGTGGGGTTTGGCCAAAATGCTCACTAACTATTGCAGTAAAGGAAGAATAACAGGAAATCTGAACACCAATTTTCAAACCTCTGACTTGCAACATACTTCCTCTGTGGCTTTGGGCAAATCACTTACTCCCTCTGTGACCCAGAGCTCTGCATTTCATAGAAATAGTCTGATCTAATGCTACAGCTCTGTATCCCTGTTTACTTTGTTTTCTCCTTGTACTGTGGGCATTACAATACGATTTCATCAGAATGCGATGCAACAACAAAAATAGACTGCTTGTTCTTGTTTCCTACAACTTGCCCTAATGTCACACCCTGTTTTCTGCACTAAATAAGCCCAGAATCTAACTACTGCCAAACCTCTTGGAATGTAAAATCTGGTCATCTGACATAAACCCAAGCAAGCTAAATATCCGTATTTCAAGCATATCTGAACTGTTAACCAGAATTAACTGACTTTGATTAGATTGTCTCATATGGTTGACAAACAGATGCCAATTTCTCACTGCATCACAAAAGTGTACTTCTGTGTGAAAAAAGTTATACAGAGATTTTCCTTTGATTATTTTGGATAGTTCTGCCTTCTATTTTTTATTTGTAAAAACAACCACCTTCTGAAATGTTGCTTAACCGGCTGTGATTTCCAATTAGTCTAGGGAAGAAACCAGCAGGTTTTCTTAAACGTAGCTTTACAAGGCAGCAGCATCTTGAGTGACAGATAAAATTACTACCGCTTATTGTAAATGAAGTATTCATCAGTGAAATATTGTTTTAACTCAATTATACTTCCATCCAAAGGAAAAAGAAAAAAAAAAAAAAGTACAAACATCAAATATTAAGTGCTTAAAGGAAACCTCACTGGTTAATGCAAAGAATGGTACTAGAGAATGTTCTCTCAAAAAAGAAACTGAACACTTGCTGCAACTTTCTTCTTTGAAACCAACTAAAATGAGGAGCTCCCTTGCCCTTAATAAGATCACAGAAATGCAATCATGAAGCACTGCCATCACTGAGAAAACAGATCTCATTTTGTTTTGGTTTTTTTACTGTGTGGTAATGTGTGGGTAAGAAGTGAGGAATTTGTAGTCCTGCAAGAAATTGCTTACTAGCATATCTCAAACATCCACCAACAAAACTAGCTCATATATTGAGAAGTAAATTCTGTCTTTAAGGATAATTTTCTCCTTGGTCTTTAATGCCACCAGAAGTTGGGAAGAGGATAGTGACATTTGCTATCACAGGCAGATGCCCAGTACTGCCATGACTAAGGACCTTCTGTCTTTAGCATCTGAGCTATAATATTCAAAACCACCATGTGCTGGCATAAGAAGGACAAAAATTATGCTTGGTAGCTGTACAGGCTGAAAGGAGTCACAAAAAGCTGTTTTTTGCTCATCAGCAAAGAACTAGGTAAAACCTATTGTCTGTCCTGCAACCTGTGATGCAGAAAACACTACTTCTCCATTTTCAGCACTAGGAAAGTGGAGAAACATGGTCCCCATGTCCAGCATTCTATCACAAATCATAAGCCACAAGCATCTGACACAGACCTCATGACACTCAATCGAAAAACTCCCACTGACTTCAAAATGTTGGATCCAGTGCTGTCACATACAAGCCTGAGAGCTTGTATGATTTCAGTTTGTATGATATACACTTTCATAACATTATTTAGTCAGTTCTTTGGAAGAATAACATCTGCTTTCCAAAACAGGAATTTTCTCTTTCCCCTTCCTAATGACTTTTCTTATTTTTCTTGTTCATAATAATTATATTTTAATAGCAATCACCTTTGCAAAAAACAGATTATAATCTGTGAAATATTTGTTGTTATTAAACAGCATTTCCACTACTGCTGGTAGAAGACTTTTCTTAACAGTCATGTATGCTCCGAAAAAATCACTGGATAAATAAAATTTTCTGGGTTAAAATAATCAGCTGTACTCTATGGCAGTATTAAAATTGCCTACTAAATAAGCAAAAGAAATATTCAGTTGCTACGTATTCATCATTAGCACCCTTATTGTAGATCACTTTATGCTAGTTCAGAAAGTCATTCAAAGGCATTTATGACTACAAAAAAGCAGCACAAGGATGATCATTGGTGTTTCCGAGACAGTGGCCTATGTTTTAACAGGTGAGATATAAGGCTCATCTCTGCCATCACTTTCTACTCACTACATTATCAACTACTGAGACTAGGACAACAATACATCATACAGTTGCCTGCCATAATGTTGCAAGCAGAGTGGTGTCCGGTGGTGCCATCTGTTCAGCATCACAGGAAAATGTTAGTTTTGGAAATGTTCATGACAGATGAAGTTCCCACCTACCTTTCTTCATTACACTGTTTATTTCACATTTTAGACTCTTTTTATTTGACTGTGCATGGCAAGACATCATAAGACAGTCACCGAGAAAAGACAAGAAAACACAAACAATAAAGAGAAGTTTACAAATTGGAGATGAAATCATGCAGATCTTCTGAATGATGCTGCAATGTTTTCTCAGTCTTGCTTTATTTGCCTTCCATTTGACTTTAAGCTGATCAGCTACTGCACTAGGACTCCCCAGCCTCATTCCCACACTAGGAATAACCTCCCCCAGCTTGCAGACTGTCCTTCACCCCTCACCTCAGCTAATTGGCTGTGGCGCAATGTGCTCTGCCTCAGGGCACACTTTTATGACCACTTCCTTCTGTGAATGATAGTTCCTCAAGGACTAAATCAAACTTGATGGTGGCACAGGTACACTGAGAGAGATAATGTGACAGATGAGCATTCATTTCAGGCATCAACCTGGCTGGAAATTCTAAATGTTGCAGGCAGTTAAAATGGAAGTATGTACATATTTATTGAATTGTTATGAAATCAGTCTATCTGATAAAATCACCTGTTCTGGAAAAAGCCTCTGTATGTGTTCCATTCAACTCCATAGGGAAAATACAGGATGTTAACTGGATGACTCACCCATGCAAATGTATATTCTGAAGTGTTAGGCACTGATATTTAACTGCATGCTATTTTTCCTGGTGTTCTGGTTGACTGAAAATGGCCCTCAGTACCTCAGAGTTCAAGGATACATAACTGCCAAATGGCTATATATTTATTAAGGAAATCAGATTGCAGGCATCAGAGAGCATGGAGATGTACAGTCTGCTAACCTGCACAGTACAGACCATGTGGTGGGTTGGCCCTGGCCAGCAATGAAGCATCCACCAAGCAATCACTCCCCACCATCACCTCAGAGGGATGAGTAAGAGAATGGGAAGAGTAAAAGCAAGAAAACTTGTGAGTTGAGATAAAGACAGGTTAATAATTGGAGGGAAGAGAAAAAAGCAAGTGATGCAACCGCAACCATTCACCACCTCACACAAGCAAACCAGTTGTTTCAACAACTTCAACAGACTCATATTGGAGTCATTAAATGATTTGTTTCTAACTGGTTATATCTAACTACACACATGTATTAAATACCTGGGTTTGCACATACAGACATTGATACTTAAAATAAAAATAATTTTATTTAATTTTTACTTTTATAAGATGAGATTTAGCAGAGGGATAGGTTGACAAAATCAATCCTGGATATAATTCCACTGAAATCAGAAGAGTTATAGCAGGCAAGTTTGTCTCAGTATATTATATTAAGGGTTAAATCAAAGTAATAGATTATTACTACTTTCTTCTGTATTCATTGCATAGCATTAGCTATTTTTTTCTGTTATTGCCTGTCTCTTCTGTAGAATATGAAAGACTTTCTCTTTTCCCCTTACTGTGTCTGCCTCTTATCCCACACAAAACCTTTGCTGTTTCCTATCTTTCTTTCTGGCAGGATTGAAAAATATATACAACTTTCAAAATCCAGAGGAAATTTTCTTTTCAGATTTTTCTGGTTTTCTTATATTTTTCTGCCATTTTTCCCAACTATCAGGTGCCACATGATCACTTCCTACTTCAGTTTCCTCATTGACACCTTTCTTTCTTCCTCAAAGCTTTCAATTATTAACTGCTTATTCTTATTTCTTAGAACTTTTAATCTGTTTGCTATGGTTAAGTTTAAGGTCTCAAATTAATCTGGGTAGGAAATAGGAGGTGAATCTGTCTCATTCTCATCCATTCAGCAAGCAAATATAACATTCAGCTGAGCTCTGAGAGCTTCAGATTTCATCTTTCATTCTACACATAAAAGGCCAAAATCTCTCATGATAAGATTTTTCAGTTAACATTACACATATTTGAAAGCACCAAAATTAACAGGAGTCCAGTCAGCAATCTGTGTCAAGCTACAGTATGCACAGCATGCTCCAATTCCAATATCTTCAGATATTTCTGTCCCCCCATTTAGTTGGCAATGCATGAAGGTCTCGGTGGTTCAAGCCATGTGTAGCACAGAAAGACTAACGTCTGGAGTATACAAGCGTATCAGCTAGAGTACAGAGCTCAAATTGCAAATGCAGGTTGAAGCTATTAAAAATCACTGTGCTAAAAATTCTAGCTCTTCAAAAACCAGAAAGTTTAAAGGAATTGGTCACAATCTATTTTATCAAAAAGCTTGCTGCTTTGGATACCTCTCAACCATCAGGGAAAAGATGCAGAAAGACCTGCTGACTGGATGGTCAAATTAGCAGAGGAACTTTTGGAAAAATTTTGAGGGACATGAATAAATTCTCCTGCATTTGTAGTCTTAGATCCAGAGCATGTATCTTTCCAAAAGATAATGTTTTAATTCAGCCTTAAATCACTGGTCTTAATGAGGGAATCGGGACTGAAATGTTGTGGTCTGCGTTTCACAAAAAGAAAGACTGGAGTATTACACTAAGTATTCTGATTTTCTGAATGAGAAAAAAAACGCAAAACAACAAACCAAACCTTAACCTCTCTTCCAGCTTTTGTAATTGCCTTAAAATTAAAACTGTAAACTTCAGTTTAAGTCTTCCAGTACGTAGCTTCATGCCACTGTATAGTACAACTCTAGCCACCTCATTGCAATCTCTGCACATCAGAGATCTGTGCTTTATGATAAACACAGCCTGAAAAGTCTGCCTGACTTAAAGTCTGCTATACATTCATCAGAGCTGTCTTCTTTATTTCCTTTACCTTTGTCACATGCAATGTCTCAAGTACTCGATATTAAAAAGTGTACATTTGACATAATACACACGCCCTATACACGTAAAAAGATAAATATAACAGCACAGGTTTGCAGGAAAAAGTAGTATCTTTCATAAGTGATATTAGAGGAAAAAACAGAATAACCTTTCGATCATTTTTGCAATTACATCAGATGGTCTAACAAAAGACTACTTCAGCCTACAAGCCTCAATTCTTTTGTTTGACATTCACAGCTACATGCAGTTCCTAAACCCAGAATATCTCATAGCACTGTATTGTAATCACATCTCAAGACTACAGTGACGATCTCATATTCTTCCTCTGATATTGATACATATATATACACAATTTGCACTGAGTTGCAGAAGTAACATGAAAAAAATTCTGCTCTTGCTTAGGACACACACACAGCTTTTAATCACTTCATTATGATTTGTGTGATACTGTTGTAGCGTGGAAAGGTGCTTCACATTTTTAATTCATTTCTGGACATTTTATGTAAGAAATATATTTACCAACTTATGTAATCACAGATCAAATTTACTTTCAAAATTATTCCAGCATTCTGAAACATAATTTAGCTTTCTGATTTGCTAGCTTATACATAAAGACTTTACAGACTTTCTTAGGACATCTCCATAATCTTGTTATATCATTTAAGAAGTATAAAACCATCTACCATTTGAACATAATCTTCCATGTGAGAGTATTTTAAAATTCATTACAGAAGGTATTTCACATATACATTGCTTGATGCTGAAATTTGTTAAATGAGGACTCATTGGAACAGCGCATCAACTAATGCTGCACAGGCTCCCTTATCACAAAGAACTGTCACGCTCCATGTCTGTCCTAGCCAAGTGGACAAACTGCCCTTGAGAGGACAGCGTTACCCTATTCCTTCCATCTCTCCATTATACTATTATTTGCAGACTTTCAATGGGTTACGTCATAACCCCTCTCTTCTTCCTCAGGAGGAGTAACATGAGCCAAATTCTGCCTTTAAGAAGCAGTGACCTCACACTGCCACTTACTCCTCTTCACAAAATTATTCATTTCAATATAGTTAATTTGTATGTCTTTTCACTTGAGATATTTGGGCATTACTCTCTTTCTTGGAAATATCCACTCAGGTATAACAACACCCCCAAAGACAGTGAAAAGAAAGGCCATTTATGAAGCCACTTTCAGTATTAAGTTACTATTTCCATTATTAATATGTAATACAGAATTTGTACTCAAAGCTCCCAGTGAACTAGAATTGATGAGTCTAGTAACATGCATATTTACAATGAGCACTTCTCAAGAAGTATATGATTTATAGAGTTGAGTAGCAATTGTGGAGATGCTGTAAACAGGAAAAAGCCAGCCAAGCTAGAAGGAATGTGCTAATTAAAGAATACAAGTGAAATGCAAGTTAAAAGCAGCCAGATAAGGAGAAGGGAAAACCTGTCCTCAAACAGAAAAGAAAGAGGGAGCATCCCCCTTTGCTAGATTTGCATATCATATCCCAGGGCCCAGCTACATCTAGCAGGAGAGGGAAACACTCATCCTTCACATCTCTATTTAGTGCAGGTCCCCAGGCAGCTCTCCTATTGAAAAAGATCTAGGAAGGAAGTTGAAAAGAAGGATGGCAAAAAGAACAAAAGAGAGAGTGAGGGAGCGGAGCTCAGAGCAGAAGCTGCTCCAAGGGAAGGGCGGTTTCTCAGCAGCTCACTCTGCAGATACAAGGACAGCCAAAGTCATTCCAGCCAAAACTAAGACACAGTGACTAAGGAAGAGGGTAAGTTCAGAAGCCAAGTAGTGGCATCCCTGTATTCCCTATAGGTTAATTGTTTATGCAAGGCAAAGTTTCTAGGTAAAGCTAATGCCTTTCATCAGAACAACTGATTTGATGTCGCCAAAAAGACACAGAATTAAATCATGGGTATACCTGATCACATGCTTTCTTTTCTCCTTTGTGTAACATTTTTTCTCTTTCTGTAATTCAATACCTAACCTAAACCTCTCTCATTATTTTCTTTGACTTTTCCTAGCAATTGGAGTAACTTCCAAATAACCTTGCAGATTAGGAACTGTCTGCTCCTGGGGAAATATCCAGCCCGCTTAGCCTAATTGCAAGTACACTTGTATTTCCAACACCTATTTTGAGGCTGTGAAGTGTGTCTTTCCCTCAAGCCGTCAACGGCACCACAGGGAATGACAGGGGCACATGGATATGGAAGAGGGATTTACCAAAAATTCATGCACCTTCCACAAGCAATAGGTTATGGGAATATGGCTTCTACCCATACCAATATTCATAGATGAGAGAGCAGGTCTAGAGTTTGGTGGCATAGTGAAAAGTCCCCCAAAGTCCTTGCTGAACCCACTGACTTAAGTACTTTGAGTCAGTTCCTTAAATCAGATCCCACGTGGGAAGACACAGACAAATCCATGAAGCAAAACAGACTGACACTGCTTGCAGTTTAGATCCGAAATAGCTCTGCTAGTTACCCTGGGTTTAAGTTGCAAGTTTACTTGGTATTCAGCTAACCAGCTTTTCTCAAACCCCATCTGCCAATAGTGGAAATGAAGCCTACAGGGGAAGCACTTAAAATAATTAATAATTGTGATGGGCTGGGTTTAATTTAACATGGTCTTCAACATTATCTGTGGTCTTGAAATATTTCTCTGAGGTTTACTGGAAATCTATGAACCATGGGAAAAAGATATCAACAACAGAAGGAACAGAAAACAGAAAGAGTATTTTAAAACTACAGAATCTTAAGGGTGTTTTTTTGTTTTGCTTTACTTTAGAAAATCTAAATCTGTTTTTTTTATTACTTTTTCCAAACTCTAAACAAAATAATAGCCAGGAAAAATGTAAATAAATAATGCCTTTGGCTTTTTACAGCTCTATAAAGGTCTAAATTAGCGAAGGTCTTAAAAGCCAGTTCTTCAGCAAAGGGAGTAAACAAATTAAATAACCATTCTTCCATCCCCTTGTGGTATCTGTATTGTTAAATGATCTCCAAATGACATAAAAGAGAAAATTTTCAAGTGTTGAGATCAGAAGAGTTTTTGAGAGTTTTTTATAAATTAGCTGATAGCTAAGACTATGTCCTATAAACTAATATTAAGTTCTTAGCCAATCTTTTCACATTTTTGTCACTAATTATTTCTCTTATGCCAATGGAAAAACAAAGACATAGGCCCTAATCAGTGCTCCCAAGTGTTTATTAATGAACTCTGAGGGGACCAAAAAGCCACAATTGCCTTTCATAACTGTAAACCTTCCTTCTAAAGTGGTTCTTTTTTGGCATATTACATCTTTGCATAGCTTAATGTTGCTTTTATCACTTCATTGCTTTTGTTACTTTTTCACATGGAAATGTTTTGATTAGATTCAGAGAATCTTTCTAAGCTTTCATAATAGCTATTTCTGCATTTACAGCAATAATACAATCCCCATAATACCAAATTTATAAATTTGTTCATTATTTTATTATAATACCTCTACTAACAGTTATCCTCTAAATATATAGCCAGATTAGCAATAATAATGACTGTATTATTACCAACAGTGAGTTGTAAAGTTTGTGCCTAAAATAGAAAACTTGACCAGAATCCTAAATTCAATAAACAGGATGCATCATTGTGGTAACACTAAGGACATTCTTTAATGACCTTCAGCATTTCATCTGGATATTTGACTATACTACAGTGCTTCTGGAATAAGATTTTGATTTAAATGATTCTTAACAATTCTCTAAGCAAGTAAGGAGGCAGACTCTTTCTACTAGTTGTCTGACACAGCCCACTTTAGGCTCTTTCACGGTATATCTACGAAGCAATTGGATTGCAACTCCCACAGCTTCTCCTAAGCAAGTCAGATTAACGTCAATAATTAATATTCAATGCAATCCCAATAGCAGCCAAAACTGTGAAACTGTCCAGCTGGCTACATGTAGGTGAGCTTGTACAGCCTATCCTACGGTATATGCTATGACAGTTACCCTCTTGAGTCCACTTGGTTTACAGGTGCAACACACATTTCTCAGCTAAGTGTAAATATGTAATAAAGACAACTATGTTATACATGCACAGGGTGGGTCAAGGATGCTTACTCAACAACCTCACATGACAGGAGGGGCACGTAGGATTCTCTTAAGCCAGAACAACTCCCAGACAATACAAATGTGATCTGGTAAAGCATTTATGTCTCTCTTTCCTGAAAAAAAGTACCTGCCTAGCACATACTGTAGCTGTCAGCTAAATATAAATGCCTGTGCAGGCCTGTCCATCACATAAGAACATTCTTTTGCTTGCATACTAGTTCCCAAATGACATATCATGCTTGCTCTTTGCCAGACCGGGTGTGAATGAATTACATTGCTTTGACTTTCCAGCAGCACGGCCCTCTGGTAAGAATGCTACAAACAACAGCCATCACGTTGAACTCGGACCAATTTGCACCATATGTGGTGATTTTACTAATAAAAATGTTACCTGTAAATTTACTGAGAAATGATGCAGAATAGACATAGCTCAAAATCTCAAGTAGATGAACTTTAATAGAGGAAATGAATTTCAGAGAAGATCTAGCAAGTGATCCAAAGTATTCCAGGAAAGAGCTAAACACCTTAGTTTCTTCCTATTAAATAATTTCCAAATAGTAATTGCAAATCTGCTCCTCAGCATAATCTAGGAAATTTATAGCATACTATCCAGTTTTTAACCTTTCAATTTACATTAAAATAGAAAGAAAATGAGCATATAAATAAAAAACTGTTTTGGTATCTCGAGACGAAATTGTGGCTGCATTTAATTCAGTGGAAGATTTGTCATTGACAAATGTACTCAAAAATGTCACCAGGCATTTCTTTCACATAAAAGACTAAGCTTTCAGAATAAAGGTGAAGGGACTGACTTTGAAACTAAATTCAGTATTTCCATACTTCCATTCCTCTCCCTCCAAAATAAAAGAGAAATCAATATGCTTAATAAAATGTTTATATTTCTGTCATCCTGTTTTAAACCTAAAGTAAAAGAGGTTGTTTTAACTTGGCAAATGCTTCTTCCCTCCATAGAACTATAGATCAAGGTTTGAAATAAGAAAAGCATAACTCTACAGGGAAACTGAAAACAATTTAAGTATTTTTTCATCATCTCTGAACACATGGAGTTCATTGCATTGATTTATTACTATTAATTCATGATGTATGCACTCACACACTTTATTTTTTCTTTTGTCCTGTTCCTTATTATTGCATCTGTGCCAACCTCCTCCTTTTTCCAGGGAACTCCACCTCACATCAACTCTCTTGTTAATCAACATGTGCATCAATCCAAAATGTAAGGCAATGATGAGGACTGCAGGAAATACTTTTTGCTAGGTGTCTCTGCCTTTCATAGAGCTAATGATATCTTTCTCTGCTAGATAACATTCCTTGTTTCAACAATTCATTGAGTCCACTGCAAAGAGATGTTTCCTGGGTGTGGTCTGAGGAATGAGCCACTGGAAAGAGGACAGGCATGATCTCGTCTTGCCTGCACACAATATTCCCTGAATAAATCCTCAAAATTTCCTACCTGTTCCTGAGACGAATGAGTAAAGCTGAACTGAGACTAATCCTAAAGAGAACACTGAAAAACAAGTGAAAGTGACAACAGTTCCTTTCCCCATTCTTTTGGCCTTAATGCTTTCTCTAAGTTTTTTTCTGCAAATGCAGGAGCTGAATTTATGCACTGCAGAAACAATACTAGGCAATATGACAGAACCAAGGCAATATGACTAGAAAGGATTTTTGATCACATAAAGCAGCAGTATGATTTAATAAAAAAAAAGAAAAAGATACCTATAAATAAATTAAGCCCAAAACTAACATATACCAAAGTTTGAATTAAATTAGAGAATAAGGCATATAAAATAAAATATCAGGTTTGTGTTTCCAGCTGCAGCTGTGCACAAAAAAGCCCTTGCTTTTGTATTTTAATTCTCTATTTTCAAATTAATTTTATTTTTTCAATTAATTCTATTTTAGAATTTTTTAATATATACTCCTGAGCCACTGGAATTATATTACTGGTACTTACCTCCAATACACATAGTAAATAATACCTGCATTCACATAAGCTTCCTTTTTCTAATATCCACTTCTACCCAGCTTCTCTGTTGGTGTGAAGCAAGTGCATAGCTCTACCGATTCAGTAAAACAAGGCTGATTTATATCAACTGGAGAGTTAGCCATTCTTGTTTCCATAAAATCAAACGGCATCTCATAGAGCTGTACGGATCTCTTATATGGTATGTAATAGAAAATGTAGAAAGCTCTCAGATGGTTGGACATTTCGTTAGAGTGCTGACACTTCCTTCCTGCTCATTTCACTTGTAAGACAGAAATAACTCTCTGATATCTTGACCTCTTTGAACAGAAAAACTTCTCCGTATTGAGACCTGCTAATCAGGTCCAACTGCAGGAGCAAGTTTACTGTTACGATCCTCTGAAAAATAAAAAGTATTAATAATTCCTTACCCAGAGGCCTGAGGACAAATTCTGAAACAAATACTCCCTGGTTTACATCAGAAAATCACTTTACCCATTTGATTTAATGCTGCTGAACACACATCACTGTCTAGTGAAGAACTAGTATATGGTTCCTTATGCTACATCTATAAATTGTGCCACCATTTGTTAGGATATCATCAGTCTTTATAGTATTTCTGCCTATGGTATGTCTAGGGTCCAGGTCATCTGTATGATACAGACGCCTGTATAAATATAAATATATAAAACAAAGATAAACATGTAAAAGCAGTCAGTATTAACAAACATATACAAAACCCATTTCTTGCTAAGTAAGATTAGACATTGTATGGACATGCAGGTGTACAGAGTCCTGATGAGAAAATGCCAATACTTCAGGCACATTGCCAACTATTATTTAAACAACATTCTTGAAATGGATTGCCTTCTTGCAAAAGAAAAATAGCATGTTTCCAAAAATGAAGCAAAGTGTACAGTGCTGCCTTGGTTGGGCAGCAAGAAGAAAATATTAAACGTTCTTATTCTGTCCATTAAAAAAGGAAACATCTATCATAAAAAGGTACTTTACAAGATGGAGCAAACTGTGTCATCTTCAAACCCTACCTCTTGCAGAGGCCTCAGCTATGACAGGTGGATAGTTTTGGCCCTTGAAATGTGATTTATAAGAAATGCTGGGTTTGGCAGGCTGTTATAACATGCCATGGTGCTAACTAAATGCAAGTCAAAAGTTCTGTATCATTCATTAGCATTCTTTCTTGATTAGGAACTATGCAGCCACCTGTCCTTGCTGTTATTCAAGAAAAGAAGACAAGGTAGTCATTAAAAAAGTACTGGACTGACAAGCATTTGGTAGCCGTGAAGTACAGAACAAGAGCAATGAAACTGCAGATCATTTTGTGGTCAAACTATTGATGTGAGTATCTGGGACTTATGTAAGCCTCATTTCTGCATCAGATCATGAGACTTCTAGCTGTCCCAGGCAAATCACTTGTTTATGGGACACCAAGTTGTGCAGTAATCCTACAATAGCAAAATTGTTGCTGCAGCAGTTCATCGAATCATAGAATAGTTAGGGTTGGAAAGGAACTCAAGACCATGTAGTTCCACCCCCTTGCCATGTGCAGAGACACCTCCCACTAAACCATGCCACCCAAGGATCTGTCCAACCCAGCCTTGAACACCGCCAGCGATGGAGCATTCACAGCTTCTCTGGGCAACCCATTCCAGTGCCTCACCACCCTCACAGTAAAGAATTTCTTCCTCAGATCCAATCTAAACTTCCCCTGTTTAAGTTTGAACCCATTACTCCTTGTCCTCTCACTACAGTTCCTCATGAAGGGAACCTCCCCAGCATCCCTATAGGCCCCCTTCAGATATTGGAAGGCTGCTCTGAGGTGTAGGCTTGCAAGGATCCAACTTCTACGTTTCTCCGTCTTAATTCTATCAAAAAAGGCAACCAGTCTAACTTTACTAATAATGCATCCTACTCACACCAAACATCCATTCTGAACACTAAGAAACAAAGTACCAAAATTGCTCTTTTATACAGACATCTGCGTAAAGTTGATAAAGAAATAATTCCTTATTTCTTTCCTGTCTCAGTTCATGCTGTAAAAAGTCTGGATGTGATCATTTCCCTTTTTCATTTGCTTACTTTTAAAACTATGTATCAAATACTGAAATGAGGAATCTATATAAAGTGCTACAATACTGATATTTGTTTAAGACTGGATATTTTTATAGACAACAAATTGCTAAAAATTATCAGTACAATCACTTACATTTCACATACTTAACCAGGACCAAAGAAAGATTGTGAAAGTCAGTCAGATCATTAGATATGCTGTGTTCTTTAGACACATAAGAAACATGTGTCCCTAAAAATCTAGCTAGCTTAGCTATAATATTTTTCCTTCAAGTAATGTAAAATTTTAGAGATACAGACCCACTAGTTACTTCCAGTACATTCAGTTACTATCCCTTAAGGAGACCTGTTTTCACTGAACTACTTATATGCTTAAAATGTGACACTTTTAAAAGGTTAATTTCTTGATAGAAAGCCAGTCAGTAACTGAGCAAAGTGAAGTAATGCAAAGCCATATTTTAATGTATGTTATGCCACATGCGTGACAGACCAGTTTTCTATGCAGAATTTATACAGGTAGCCAAAAAAACATGAGAGAGAACCACACTCTGGAGTTCTTTTGCTTTGAAAACCAGCAAGTTTTCCAAATTCCATACACATCTTTTTAAGCCTTAAAGTTATTACACAGCAAGTTCACAGCAATGACTTTTTTTTTCCCTGAAAACAAGGAGTACATGAAAAATAAAACTTTCATTGGTTCTTAGCCGAAACTAATCACATCTATAGTATCTATCAGTTTACCTGAAATTCATTCCCCCATCACCTTCATAACACTTTCATACTGTTTACTTGTATACATGTAACATACAAACACATACCTTTAACAGATTAACTTATTAGTTACAATTTCAAAGTTCACAGTTGTTTTTCAATCTCTTTATAGAAGGTTGGTAAAAGAAGCTGAAAAGGATCCTACATGAGGAAAGCAAAAAGGAAATACCAGTGAACAGGCCTTCTGTTATTACAGAGGAGACCAGATAAGCTGGAGGATAGCTGGGATTGCAATCTTCCAGCATCATCACTATGGACACAACTGTTTCAGTCTTCAAGGAACAATTTAATGGCCTTCACTGGGAAGTTTAGACTGCACATTCAGAAACATTTCCTTACTGAGAAAGTGGTCAAATACTGGAATAGGCTTCCAAGAGAGGCGGCTGAAATCTCAAGCTTCAAAGTGTTTGAGGGATTTGGGCAATGCCAATTCTTTATCTTTTGGTCAGCCCTGAATTGCTCAGGCAGTTGGGCTAGATAATCATTGTATGACCCTGCCAACAGAAATAGCCTATTCTATTCTACTCTATTCTATTCTATTCAAAACAAGCAGTAAGAAAGCAGGGGATCTAGCTAAGGTTCTAGTTTGGTTTTTTTTGTTTGCTTGTTTGCTTTTATTTACTTCTGCTAAAATCTTTTGAGGGGGTCACAGCTGAGGAAATTGTGCCTTTATAACACTGAAAAGTTCAGGCTTTACAATATGAAGACTGGTGCAGTGGGAATCCTCTGAAGATATGTATTTACAAATAATTAAGAGTGCTGAATGAAAAGTTTCAGTGTTCTCTCTTTGATCAGCAGTTATGCAGACCACCTTCTGTTCTACCACAGTATTGATTTTTATTAATCATGAAAACTTCATGGCTTGCAGGCATGAAGGAAAATCAATGCATTAATGTTCTTGTTGGTTTTCTGCTAGCCAGCACATTTGCTTGACGGAAGAGGGCACATAGCGAAGCCCTTTGGTGTAGGTAAACAGCTGAGAAATATAAGTGCAAAAATGCTGGTAGTGAATGAAAAATAAATCTTTTAACAGCTCTGACACAAATATGTTTAGAATGCTGACTGTATTATTCCCTCACAGAATACTATATTTAGCATTCAGTGTATAGGAACCATATTTTTACTAGGCATTTGGTATATTTCATGTTTATTATTCAAACGTTACAAAAAGACAGATCTCTCATACTTCCCTTATGTATTCAATACTGACAGTGCATTTCATTCATACATACTTCTCAATAATAATAACAATAGATGCAGTACTGTTGTGTGACTTCGTGACTAATGTAATGGTGTGTTGATCAAATAAAATCTTCCATGACCAAATACATAACTGCGTCAGAAAAGTCAGGATACTGGATGAACTGGTACTTATGTATCACTAGCATCTGTAGCATGAAAAACAAAGCACAGGTGCCAGCTGAACCATGTACATAATATAATAAGACTAAAAGGAAAGTATATGTTGTTTTATGCTGTGTGAGGTACTGACTTCTTAGACTGTCCTGTCTCCTGAAATGCACAGGGCTAGTGAAATCAATGGAAATATTCCTATTTATGTTTGCAATTAGTTTTCTTGCAATTTTTTTTTGAGTTATGGCTCACTGATCGACAAGCTTAATCCACTTCTGCCTAAAAAAAAAAAGTGTAATTCTGTAATGGAGTGGGCAATAAGGTTATAAAAAGCTACTGAATTCACTCTTAGAGTATCCCAAAATTTCCTTTGCAGAAGAGAAATTTTTGGGGAAGTCAGATTTCTTTTTGTACTGCACCAGGAAGGCAAAACTAGATGATGCAAGTTAACTGCAGTTTTATAAACACTAGGAATGGAACCACACCGACAGTAGTTTGTATTTGTAATAAATTAAAGCAGAATCTAATTCCTACCATCAGAAAAGAATAGAGTAAAAGTAATAGTACACAACAGTAGCATTTCAAGGCATCATAGTATGGGTGAAGTTTTTTAAAAACTAACTTCCAATATTAATGAATGCACATGAATTTCAGCTGTGAGACAGTTTATATTTAGTTTTCAAGGTTGTCAGATTGTCTTTGAACACAACAATCCAAAGGAGGAACCAACATTAACATCACATAATGAACACCTATTTAAACCTTTCTTTGCTGTAGAACCTGCTCCCAGAAATAAACTTTTTTTTTCAGTAGTGCATACTTCTTTCAATTAAATTTTAAGATTTGCAAAGAAAGAAACAGATACAACTTTCAAGTTGTCTTCTAGAAACCCTGGAAAGAACTGTTATCTTGTGTTTGCTCTGTCTTAACGAAGCTGAAGTAACTCTCCAGAGCATACGAGCCTTAAAAATTGTGAATTTGGAGAACTGGTTTCCTTAATAGGTCAACTGATCTTTCCACTGAGGTGTGGTTTTCTGCTATGACGTTACTGATTGCAACAGTCAACCACAAACAGAACAAAGTGTAACTGTTTATCAATGACATCTGTGATTTCACATTAAACCATCCTTTCCGACTGATTTCTGCTATCTATTTATAGGCCAAACTATCTTGAAATTTTATCGGAATTTAAACAATAGGCAAAAGTTCTACAGTAGTAATGCTAATACAGTCTTTAGAGGGGAAAAATGCAACAGGCAGGAGGATTTAGCGAATTATTTGGAAATTTAGAAAAGAATTTTAAGCTACTTTGCAAATTCAGAGAAGGTGGGCATGAATTTCATGGAATTCAGTAAGTGTCAAAATTTAACTCCTAACATTATTTCTACTTCTGGGCATACAGAAGCCCCATTCCATGTGGGAAATCACTGAAAAATGTTTTACTGTGTAAAAACAAGGCCAATGTACTGTTATGCACCCTAAGAAAAACGGGGTGTTTCTATATGAAAATGCTTTACAGAATTAAATTATCTGAATTTTATTTCAAAATATCAGTGGGTTTTTCTGGTACTTTCAATTCAATTAAAAAAAATCAAAATTCAAAGTACTATGACATTAAAGCCTCAAAACACTTAATGTCAGTGCTGGAATACACTTCCTTGAGTCCCTATGCAATACTACTTTTCAAGAATAACTCCAATTCACTGTAAATACTGCCATCCTCCAGCACTGAGCCTGATGGGAGCTGTGGTTCCAGTGACTGTCACCTCACCTTCACCATCACCTGCAAAGTCTGTGGTCAGATCCCCACTGTCTTGACAAATTCATAAATACCCCTGTGCACCAGAACCGGGGATGAGGCAGCACAGGAGGAGTGGAGATGGAGGGAACAAAACACCCACCCACAGCCCCAGTGAGGCATGAAGGCACACACCAGTCCCACAGACCTCAAACTCACCTGAAATGAGACCATGCAATTCAGTGAACTGAAATGGTTTTCTTTTGTTTGATTCACACCAAGACAGAAGGTTTTCTATAATTCTCCATGGCAGAATGTTTACATCTGAAGGCACTAAGAAGGATCTGAACTTACTGCATTTGATGTCCAGAGGATACATAAGACCAAGCTTTGCAGAGTACAGAAACTCATCAGATGTGTTTCCTATCATGCAGGGCCATTCTTGCAAGAACTTCAGCTCCACATAGCAGCAATAAATCCTTCTTCAGAACTAAATTCTATGCCTATGTAATTTGATCCAGTTCTACTGAAGTTAATAAAGCTGCAGAAATTTATAGCAGCAGATAATTCGGCCCAGAAAGAATGAACTGCTAATTACTAGGAGCAAGGGTTGGCATGACAATCTTAGCCTGCTTCAACCTTGGTATTAAGTACAGAATATCTCCATTTATCTCATTTGTTCCTGTCATAAGCATACTTAGGAGAGTTCTACCTGATGCCTATGAATTTCTTTCCTTAAATTACTACGTCGCACATCAGAGTAATTTCAACACTTATTTCCTTTCAACAATTCAGATAATTATGTTTAAGAATTTAGAACAAGCTTATATAAAGTTGCTTTACTCTATTTATTATGTGACAGATACAGTATTACTCATGAGTAACCAGCGCCTGTCACAGTGGAAAATTTCATGAATAATATGCCATATATTATGCATGCATGTATAGTTCACCATAGTCAAATATAACCAAACAATTAATAAAACAAATGAAGAATGCATAATTGAAGCGCTAAATCTGAGAACTCAAAACCAAATTGACTAGAAGAGAATTATTAATCTGCCAGAAAAATATCCATTGTAAAGTAATCTGAGTGCACTCAACCAAACCACAGCCTTTTTAAAAAATTAAGTATTGCTATTATAAGTTGATTATACTTTTTAATAGCAATAAATCCCCATGAAATTAGTTATTGCTTACCATAGCTATAGCATTAACCTTTTGAAGCAAACTTAGCAAATTGCTAGCTAATGCTAATGACCAATTTTGAAAAGGATTACTCCTTAATTAAATTATATCGTATACAGTAGTAGTCATAAGATAGAATCATTTTGATGACAGCTGCATCTTAACGTGAACAGTCTGTATTGGAATGAACCATATTAGGAATGAACCACATTATTCCAAAATCAGTAGTTAGTGGAATTAGGAGAAGCATGAGGACTACTTAGATGTGGTATTTTGAATGACCAGGAAAAAAAACCCCTTTGATTCACATTAAAAATGTTAAACCATGAACAACCCCTCCCAAGTATGTATCTATTGTCAGACTTCTGCAGTGCACTTGCTCAACTGTCTACTTAAGTAATGTGATCTAACCACCAGGGTATAAGGGACCATGGGACAGTCTTCTTTTCAAGACAGGCATTTGCCATTTATAATCTCCCTGAGTTAGTTACTGAGTTTTTACAAAGTGCCACTAGCTTCCTTTGTTACAAAACCAACTACAGCAAAATATACCTTCAAAATCTGTCTATTCTATAAAGTATGTCATGAATCACTGCAGCTATAGTATTAAATGCAAATTTCAGAGTCCAATCAACACATGCAATATTTTTTAAATAGGCCGGTGGTGGTTTTATCTGTGGTTCAAATGGAATTAAACGAAAAGTGATAGACACAATTCCAATCTCTCATTCCAAAGGAACTGCTAGACATACTTTGGACTCCAAATCAGGCAAAACTCCACTGTGCAGCGGAACTGTCTCTTAGGGTTTCAGGTACTGAAGCACTTGGTGAAAGTGGGTCTATTACAAGAAGCAGGATCCCTCTAGCACCTCCAAGAACTAAGCAGCTTCTGCGACAACACAAATGCAAAAGGGGGAAGGGTATAGGCAGCTGCCATGCCAGTTCCAGCAACAAAAACATGCCCTCAAGATCAAATAAATTAAGCAGTCTCCAGAATCTTCTGTATACTCTACCTTATGCAATTACGTCAGGAAGATGAGTACAGGATGTCTATGTTTATGCTTATAGCAGTGGAGTCCCCAGAAATTGGGCAGAAATCAGATCTTATGGACAGAAAGGAGAGCTGGTTAGCAAAAAGCAGTGTTTCGCTGCAACATGGTGCACCTCAGTACAGCCATTTCAGCCCACAGCAGAATCCATGGTTTGGTGAAAATGGCCAGTGGCTCCCAGCCAGTCTCTTCATTAGTTCAGCTGAAGAACTGGTTTTAGAGTAGGGCAGGAGCTCACTCTCTCCTGCAAACAATCAGATGCTTCCCTAAAGCACAAGATCTAATGTGGAGACACAAGTAGCGTTTACTCCAAAGCTTTTAAGCTCATTTGAGATTGAATAAAAATGACTAAGTGTTTGCCATATATAAATTTGTTAAAATAAAACAAAACCCACAACAAAATCTTGTGTAATCCCCTGATTAATCGAAACTGCTTAAGGGCACGAAGTATTACAGCTGCAACTTGAAAATCATCTTTGTTCATGTTTCTTACTTATTTCTGTGCATAGCTGAGTAAAATCTCAAACCAGAGGGCTAACTATTCCCAAACATGCAGAAGTTTGGATCTAGATCTGAGCTTTGTGGTTGGCCTTGCCTCCCTGCTGGCTGGAGCCCAAGCCTCCATTACCAAGCACCCCAAACTGTGATATGGATGAGAACACGTGTGGGAAACTTTGCTTTTACGCACACATAACTCCGCAGTTGTCATCACTTCCCTCTTCAGAGTCTTGGCTGAAAATTTGAATGCAGCCCAGTGGTGCCGCAGCTCTTTGCTCCCCCTCTTTATATTTGTCTTTTTCTCCCCACTTTGAAATATTTTTGCATACAATGCCAACTGAAAGCCTCAAAGCTGGAATGCTTAATGTCACTTAGACTATGCAAGGGAGGCAGACTTATTTGAAACATTCCTTCCCTGCCTTTTAATTTTTGCTGCTCCCACGCTGTTGTTGGCAGCTTTAGATCCATATCAGAAGGAAAGCATGTAAAATGTATGCAGTTAGGCAGTGGTCTTGTATGACACTTCATGTGCACAAATATCTGCGGCTGTGCACTGCTTCTGATCTGTGGGAGACTACATATGGCATTGAGATCAGAACACATCAAATCGCCATTATTAAATGCATGTGTCTTTAAAGCAATGAGTCTTAATTCCCATTAAGAGACTCCAATAATAATAAGAAAAATGAATTATATTTGCCCACAGCAGAAGGGAAATTATGATTTCATTCTCTCTGTTCAGGTCATACCAGCACAGAAATGCAACAACATAAAAGACTTTTAAAGCCTATAGAAAGATGTTTCTAAAATGCTAAAGCACAATCAGCATTCAAATACTATTTACAGTTTTTTTTCTCTCCGCAGTCAAAATTCTTGTATGGCTTCGGACTCTTGGTAGGCAGCAAGAACCAGCAGCTAGAAGCCAACACAAGGTGCATTCAGATTCCTCCATGATGTTTTTAACAGTAAGGACGAGGGGCTGGGAACAAATAAATGTTCAGGTTTTTGATCTCCATGAACACTCATATTCAGTTTAGCTGTCTTAATGAAAGCAGGCCTTATAAACTAAAAAGAACAATAAAGGAGAAGCCAAGCGATAGTTAAGAAATTGCTACATACAAGTGAGACTACCTGAAGCAAAGATCCACTTTGGCTGCATGCTCTAAAATCTTATACTATAAATGAAGTAATAATAGGAAGTAGATACATGGAAAAGCCATTGGAAAGCAACCCTTTCTTGAATTATTATTTTTGTGTTACGTGAATTGAGCCAGAACTCCACGCTGAACTTTGAAATAGATACCTAAAAAGTACGGCATTTTTGCCATGAATTTAGGAAACACAATGTAAGACAAGAGACTTAGGAAGGCTTATAATTCACAGGAAATACTGCATTTCAGTCAAGAAATTTCACAGCCAGCATAAATTCTTAAGGGTACGTAATTCAGCTGGCTTATAGAGAGCTACTTCGCTACAGATCCCTACAGAATAAAGTATCGCTACACCTCAAAAGGTATAGTCATTAGTAGAACAATATCTTGCAGTCCTTGCTCATGCAGAGATCCCTGCTGGTATCTGGAGAAATTTTACAGGTACCAATATTTTAGGATGTAACAGAGAAGCTGGCAATATACTGAACAGAGGCCACGTTCTTTTTTTTGGACTCTGCTTACAGGATACTGATACAATGAAGTCTTTATACATGGTTGGTTTATTGTCCTGCTTTGATTTTCATATTTGCAAATTTATTTGTGCAGATGTGCAAATTTATTACATCAGGGTGTTTATCCACAGTTGTGCATAAGGTGTTTCAGGAGAACCCTTCAGCCTGACCACTATCCTAGAGGAGCTGATTGTGGGTATTGTGACTCATAAAAGACAGTTATCATCTACAAGGAATATTCAAGGATATGCACGGAAGAGGTTGTTTATCCCTACTTTAGCTGATCTCTGTGCTTCTAGTGAATATACAGATCCAACAGGACACATATCCTAGCAGAAGTTTATATATTTGTAATTTTACTTACAGCAGGAACGAATCTTGACTATAACAATTATCAGGGAAATGAACAGCTGGTTTTAAATTATGTTTTCAATACTTAATACTATACATATAATACGCAATTGATTTAGGCAACAGTTAGTTTGAAAAGGCTGGAGATTTTTCTGGGGTATTTTTGTTTTATTTAATTCCCAGTGTAGTAAGGTCTTAAATTACAGATATGGGTATCTGACATAACATTATGCCAAGCCCAACACTCCACGCTTTCATTTATATTTTTCTAGTCAGCAGAGAGCCACTTACTGGGTGCAAACTCCAGCTTCTACACTGGGGTATATAACAGCTGACTTTAAAACCTTTACCTCTGGAGTGAGGCGGGCTTGGCATCCTTTAATTTCTTCCCTGCAGTACAAGTCTACCAATGAGATTTCCATTTTCGTGCCCATGCTATGAAAGGTCAAGTCTTGGTGAGTTTGTATCAACAATACTGCAATTCTCCTATAAGTCTGGTGAAAATTTCAGCTGGTAATATATCAAAAGGTTCTCCAGACAAGGAAGTCTCCAACCAATTCATAGGTGACACAATACAAGTGACTTTCCTAACACTGTTGTCAGGAATGTTTTGTCACCTGAAGCAAGGTGGAGACAGGCTTAAAATCACATTGATCACCCCCATCCAAAACAGTGACATTTTAATTCCTATATCCATCTGGTGTGCAAGTGATAGGCCTAGGCAATTCACCTCTGCTTTCCTGCATTCCCAATCTACTGTTACCAGCTGTTCTTATACTGAGAACCAACTCATGTTTGCAACTAGTCATGTAAAATACAACTTAAACAGCCATATCAGTAACAGTGAAGATGCTAATATGAAAATGTTAAATGCCAGCCTGTTGCTGATTTTCGTATTTCATATTTGATGAAAAAGCTGGAAATCCCAAACTGTGAAAGTGGTAATTAGCATGCTGCCTACCTGAAATACACATCAATCGCTGTTAACAGGTTAGTTAAGAGGTAGTATAGCAATAAAAATAACTTCACTGAGGAATTATAAAGTCAACTATAACGGCCAAATTGAAGATCTGGTTTCAGTTTCAAACAAACTTTTCTTGGGACCTGTTTAGTCAGTCATTACATTAACACAAACAAACAATAAAAAACTCCAAATAACCAAAATTTTTTCATTCTTACTGGTCTTTATCGTTCCTCCAAATCTTTACTAAAACACTTTTTTGCTCAGTAGAGTCAGTAGACTGAAAGAATTCTGCATTTGGACGTCACAATGATTTTGCCTGGGCAGTAAAAATCAGACTGTGCTCACATACGTCTTTTAATATGAATTTCATAGACTTTAAAAAAGGCTGAAGGAAAAGGGAAATTAAAGCTTGACAAGAAAAAAAAATTATAAAAGATTGTCTTATTTCTGATAATTTTCTGATGCACCTTTGTATACAAAATCAATCATCATATACTCTTTCTCCTCACGTTTGTTGAAACAATTGGGTCTCGTGGTTTAAGCCCCTCACGCAGTCGTTCACTCACTCCCCCCTCTTTCTTCCCCCAATCCCAGGGGGATGAGGAGGAGAATCGAAAGAATGCAACTCCCACAGCTTGAGATAAGAACAATTTAATAACTAAGGTATAACACAAACCACTGCTGCTACCACCAATAATAATAATGACAAGGCAAATACAAGGGAAAAGAATGCACTCGCTCACCACCTATACCCAGCCCGATGAAGCAGTGCACCCCCACCCTTCCGGGTCTCTGCTCTCTGCTTTACATCCTGGGCATGACGTGCTGTGGCATGGAATACCTCTTTGGTCAGTTTGGGTCAGGTGTCCTGTCTCTGCTTCCTCACAGCTTCCCCTCCTCCCTGGCAGAGCATGAGGCTCAGAAAGTCCTTGGTCAGACCAAAACATTACCAAGCAGTAACTGAAAACCCTGGTGTTATCAGCGCTGTTCCCAGGCCGAAAGTCAAAAACACAGCGCTGCACCAGCTACCAAGAAGGAGAAAAATGACTGCAGCTGCTGAACCCATAACACTGGGAAAAAAAAATGTGCTTGCAAAAGCTGCTGCACAGTAAAAGAAAATGTATGGAACACGGAAAATGGAGATTTATAAGAGAACACATGTGTATATATATATATATTTATACATATACCAAGTATGTTAAAATAAAAGGAAGCAAAACTTGCTAAAAGCAAATTTCATAATTTTATACTGATATATCTGCATAAAACAGGAGCTTGAACAACTTTGCAGGCTTTATAACCTTCCTATCAGTGGTTATTAGCATGCTCTCACTTGCAATGTATGCGCACAAACAGAAACTGCCACATCACTATCAGACAGACAAGCAAATGCATCATCTTCTCACTTTTCTCCTATCCCTAGCTAATGTCTTATCATAACAACCTCATCAGCTATCACTGACAATCTGCCTTATTTCTTGCCTCCATCTCAAACGCAACCTCCAAATTTACTATAAAGAAATAACCATGGCCAGCCTGGCTGTGAGCTGAAGGCAGACAGGAAAACTGGCAAAAGTGGTATGTGCAAATGGCTGACCTTCAAAACAGCAGCTTGCAAGACACATGTGCTGCCACAAACAATAGTAAGTAACCTTTGTTGTGCTGCCACTACTAGATTCACACTGGGGCTAATCAATATTGCTCTGCAGCACTGAAGAGACATTCCCACATCCTCATGAAGAAACCTGCTTTAGTTTAATTCAGCATAATAATATCACAATCTTCAAAATGGATCTGCATACTGCACAGAGGTGGCAAGACAGCAAAAGCCAAACCTGGCCAGACACCCCAGTGTGTCCCAGAGCAGGTGACCCCACCAGCTGCCTAGGACAGCGCACAGCCCCCTCCTGCAGAAACCCTCAAAGGTATAAGCACTTTCGGGTCCAATGAGCTAGACCACAGGAAATGAAGCTGACAGAATAAGTGAAATTGCTACTTCCATAAAATAAGTGAATCTTCCCTCGATCCAGCCTGTCTATAGATTTTTTTGGGGGAAAGGTTTTATTTCATAAATAAGGCTTAGCCTATACCCGTAAGGCATTGTTGGGCTCACGGCAACTACCCTGGTGCTGAGGGATTCTTTTCCTGACATATACCTAGATATGAGACTACAGCATCCAGCACTCACTCAGACTGCAGAAAAAACTCCACATTATTATTAAGACCAAAGAGGCTTGAGTAACCAACACAGCTTCAGCTGCAGTCTTATTCCCTTCATCCCTAAAGGGCTAATGACTGTAGCTCAGAGTATAAAGTATACTGAATAGAGAACGGTTGGAAGACAACTGTCTTCCTTCCATGCCGCTCATTAGCCCTCTCTGGTGATGCTTAGGCCTTGCACCTCCCTGGAGTTACGACAGACACACTGCAGCTGACAACCCCTCTAATGGACTGGCAATCTCATTTGCAAACTCCTTCCAGCATTATAAAAAACAAAAACTATGATGGTGATTCGGCATACATCTGATATACTTCTTCCATACAAAAGACCATCTGCAAATACATATATTTTAAATGTTCTTTTTTCCATTACTTAATCCCTCCATGATTTGTGCTTATACTTTGCAAAGCACAGAAAGATCTGTTGTTCATTTAAGAGCTTAAAATCCAGACCAGTTTCTCATAACTAAAACCTAGACAGTACTGTACTAAAGAGAGATCTGCTGCATAAAACACAATTACCCTATCAATTGACTACACATCAATACAACAGCACATGATTAGACAACAGTGGGGAATCCCTGTGAGAATTGGGGTAGTGCAAGCCTCTCATTTCCTGCTCCATGATGTGTAGATGAAAAGTACACTGGAAAGAATACAAAATGAATGGCAGAAAATCTGTGCACATTTTAACTTCATTTTCATGGGAATGTGGAAATCTAATGAAAGAGCAAGACCATGATTATAAGATGGAAAACAAAAAAACACTGACTGTAATGTCTTACTTAAGAGCACAATGACTTGTCGAGTTCTATAGCCCTGATATTTTCAAAGCATCTGTTAGACACACATATTCACTCCCAAGTATTTGGGGGTTCATCAACATCCGCAGGTAGGTTACAGATACACTGTTCCACAGTGCAAGGCACAGTTCATGTGATTCTCCATGGAGAAAATCTGGTGAGTATAACTCTGGTGCAAAGCTGTTCCTCTGACAGGGCACTACAGTCAAATTAATATGGTTCTCACAGGACCAGATGTGTCACAGCATGCTACAGGGATGCCAAGCAATTCTTGTTTGTGTTTATTCCATTCCCTGTCACCTGTAGTGGAGAGTTCAAACTCTCAGAGGGTTGTTGGTTGGTTGGTTTTTTTTTAACCTCCTGATGAAGAAGATTATTTTAAAATGAGATATAAACCATACTTACACACTCTATTCATTTAAACCCAGGACATATTAATACCCCTAGGGAAATTTGAATGTTACCCGCGACTGTCAAATTAACAGAAATACATTGACAGTTTGTTCAGGGAAGGTTAGTGCAGCAATAATGGTGCTAAGTGATGCCAAAGCATCATTTTGCTTACGGCAAGATTTCATTTTTGCTTGTTCACAAAAATAAATGCAATTTCTTTCACCTGATTTTTGTCCTTGCTTGATTTGTTTGACGTATTTTAAAGAGCTACTATTTGCTGTCTTTTTCATGGTCTTTTCTGGCAGTTTCCAAGAATCAGTACTTCACAATCTGTGACACTTAGAAACTCCCCAACAGAGCTGATCACATTGCTTTGCGATTTGCAACACCAATACCACATGACTGATGCTATCAGTATGGTATTTTCAAATATTACTTTTTTTTTGCCAGTCTCAATACAACCTAGTTTGGTTTCCTTTCCTGGCAACAAATGTGCATTGAACACAACTATCTAAACATAGTGAGCAAGAGCTCTCTAAAACATTGCTCAATTTTCTCTTCTTAACTTCATCTTCTCCCAAAGCTTTGCCATCTCACTGCTCAACTGCTACGCAATTAATAGGATCCCTTCTTTCCTTAGTTTTTTCTATCAATACAATTCAGCAGAAATTAGTATGTTTTGAAGACTCTTTGATGAAATTAAATGGTTGATTTGGCCCGAAACTGATTTAATACCATGTCTGGTGATGATCCAGACCAAAGGAGTTATAGTAAGTTACTTTTTACACTGCTCTGAGCTGTAGTCAGTGAGAGACTGGGAGGGAAAAGACTGGGGCACTTCTATCTTCCTAGCATGCATGAACACCTACTGTTGTTGCAAGCATCTGAGACCTGCAGGTCAGGCTCAAAGCCATCTTTCCTTCCATTTCTCTGATTCTGCGGTGAAAAAGCTCGAGTAATCCCAAGTATCTGATAGCATATCTATCACTGTAGTGTTTGCACTCACCAATGTTGTACTTAAGCAGTCAGTGATAATAACCAGTCTACTAAAACCAATGTTTTGCTTTGGCAAACCTCACTTAAGACATTTCTGTTGCAAGCTTTACACATGTAAAATGAATATTTCCCTTTTACTTTGAGGAAGTAATGAAGCCTTTGGATCATAGATATCAAAACTACTCATATACTGAGATACGTCTAAGCAGAAATACAAAGGCTGCTATCTCATATTTTGGATGATCTTCTCAACCCTAAAGTTCCCATGAATATGTGATGTTGTTTGCTTCACGTCCTAAGATATTCCCCTATAAATTCAATTAGCAAACATAACTGCTTCACCACAAACTGACCAAAAATGTCAAGACGCATTTAGAGACAACTGCAATCGTTAAATAAAAACCATTTTCAAGAAAGGTGAAGGCATTTCCAATACTCATATGAAATTTAAAAATAGAAAACACTTCAGAGTGCTTAAACAGCAGACAAAACCCTGTTTAATTTCAAAGTAGCAGAGTTATTAATGCATCAGGTACTTCAAAGATGGCAAAATAACATTTTTTTAAAAATATTGTTAGTTACATCCAAAATGAGGGGAAAACCATAAGATTTACCAAATATGAAATTTAATGTGTACAGGTTGTTCAAAGTTGTCTTAATTTGCATGAGTGAGCATAGCAAAAGTCGTAACTTATCACAGTTAGGCTCAGCTTCAGAAACTGCAGTTCAGTCACAAACCTCAAACAGTCAACCCACAAGGCCATGTCTCCCTGTTTTATTCCATAATGCTGGAAAAATAAAGTATTGTTTATCTAGCTGGAAGGCTTTTCTTTATTATAAAACACCACAGGAGAGTAATTTATTTAATATCATTATTTAGCATGTGCATGACCATAGACAAATAGCAATCCACTCAAGAATTCAAGGCCTCCCCTGAAATATTTTTACAATCCCCTCAAAACCAATGAACTTTTGACTCAAGACTGAGTTTTCCTTTCAATAATTATTTTTCCTAAATCTATTACCAAGTTCTATTACCTTTACATCAAGTGCAATTAAAAACCAAATACGATGCACACAGGAAGGCCATATGCCTGGTTACTGGGATCCTCATTCTCAGGCTGAGCTGGCAAGAGCTGCTCCTCCACACTGAGCTTTACTGGGTCCATACAGCAATTTAATGAAGTCCCCAAATAAAAACTTGAAAATTATATTTGGTTTATATGTTTGAAAAAGTTTCCTTTGCATTTTGAGAGCTCATAGAAACACAGCGCCGCATGGCTAACACTGACTGGATCCCTTTGAAAAGATGTCTTGATGAGAAAATGGTCACCTGGAGACAGTCAACCCCCCCCCCATTTTTATGTAACTATCTTTTACTGTAATAGCAAAATGAGAAATTGAACAGGTGAACCTACAAGATGCTTTCAGAAGAGCAGCATAATGAAATATAACATGAAAATATTCAAGTTTACAAAGTAAAACCTGATGCCTGCATTAAAAAAAAATGATCATTACAGGGATAGAAGAAGAAATTGTGGGCCAACCACACAGTTCTTTGCAAATAGTGGCTGTGTAAACAAATTCAGGCTCAGCAGCTGGTACACACTGTGTCACAAGGGAACTAGTTTCCTTCCAAGTCTGGATTTTCATCAGGGCATGCAGATACAGAGAGCCGAAACAAAAGCTCAGTCTCCACAACTATGAAATTGTGATGAACTACTGCCAGGTTATTGGGCGATAGTGCAACCTTGTACAAGAATGATTCTTAATGCTTCATGTTTAATACATAATAGCTATTGGTCCAACCGGTGAATGTATTTTACAGGGAATTGAAGCATTGCTGAAAAGAAATTGTCAACATTTAAGAATAAATGGAACTTTTACAGCCTTTTTCTACCACTTTCATGTGTGCATGTATAAGATATAACATTTAGATCAGTGTCTCCAGCTTCTGCCAAACAAAGAAATGTCAAACTAATAACATAATCTTTTTCCTATTAATAAAACAAGAGGTTGCTAAAAACTTTCAGGAGAGGGAAGGCTTGGTCATGTTCTCCCTTCCTCTCCAAATTCACTGAACAGCGAATATTTCAAAGGGTTGAAGCTTGCTCATTCACTCTCTTTTCCCAGCTTTGCATAGTTGCTTTGAAGCAGCTGTCCTCAAAGGATCAGATACTGAGATTTCTAATCCTGTTTCAACTTCTCAGCAAGACTTCTGAGTCCTGTTAAAGATTAGGCAACATTTTTTCTGTGCTGAGGCCTTCTAGGCATCCGAACAAGGAGCAAGCCTCCAAATGTACTAAACAAAGGTGACATTGCTGTTGGCCACAAAACCCCTTAAAGGAGATAATTTCCATTAACAAAGAAATTACCAAAAAAAAAAATTATTTAAACCAGCCCTTATCATTCAATATGAATCAAAAAACATATGTACATATCAAACTTCTGCAACAGAGTAAATAGGAAAAAAACTGGGATTTTAGGAATTGTGCTATAAACGAAAAATGTTCCATAAAAGGGTCAAACTATACCATAAGATGGAAACCCAAATGTCCTGCACATTCCTTTCCTAAAACAATGTTATGTTTAGCAAAGGTTGCAAACAGCCCACCCTCAGACAGGAAGCATGAGGAGCGAATACTATCATATTAGTCCTGCAAGCAAATATTTGCTGTATATATGTACTGTGTCAGGCAATTTAAAGTACATGTGTATAAGTGTGTGTATGTGTGCATGCGCAGGCATGCGCAATAGCACAATGTTCTGAAACATTGCTTCTCACAGGATCAGTATTTCACAATTCAGCTGAACTAACAGTGCTTGTTATTTAAATTATTCTTTATCTATTTCTGTGAAATATTTGGTGACACATAAGATAGAGATTTTATTTTCTGAAATTAAGCAAAATGAACCATACGTAGCTGTTTGGATTACTATCATCCACAGATGGCCAATTTCTTCTCTAAACATCACATACCCACCCCTCAACACCTACTGTAGTTATGAAATTTTACAAGGGAACTGACAATTCAGGCTGTCGAGTCCATACCCACAAAGGCTCCTGCCCAGGAAGCATCAGGATAGGACTATAAAAGTAAAGATAAGTGGCAAAGTAGAAAGAGATGCTGCTGACCTTTAACTGCTCCTCTGAGATGTGATGCTATATGTAATTCACAGGCACAGTATGTTCTCATATGTGGAGAATGTCTAACCTAGCAGTAGATGCAGAGGGCACACTGTGAGCCACCCTCCCTTCAGGCAGTGAGGAAAGGGGCAGAGAGGGGTCCTTTCAGCCAGAGAATTCAGAGATGGTATCAAACTCTTCAACAGTGGAACTATAACAGGCAAAAAGGTTGCAGAAGTACAAACTAATGGCACATTTAAAAGTTGAAGAGGTACAAGCAAGTATTCTGCCATTCTCCTTTGAATGCTGGTACGTACAGTCCCTCTGTGAATGGCTCCACCCAGGACTGCAAGTGATTACTGCCAGAGGGGACATGGTGGTTCACAAAGCCATGATGCGAACAAAAACTGAAGCATGGACCCCGCCATGTACAGCATTGCTCCTAATGCACAGAGAGTGACACACACCTGTGACTGGTGCTCCAGGCAGCAGCCTTGCCAGCTACGCAGACATTGAGCAATGAAAAAAACACAAGTCTTGCTTGCTTGCCTTCAGGAAAGTGGGGGATCCCAGTCTCCAATTTACATTGCAAGAAATTCAGCATAATGGATTTTTTTGAGGAGAATAGGGCCCATTTGACATTGCTCTTGTAGACACCTAGAGGCGAATGGTCCTCCAAAGGGTTGTGTCCTACCAACACAGAAACACACATTGGCAGTTCAGATGCTGACAAGTTTCTCTTGAAGATGCATTTTGTCTATTTTTGGAGCATATCTGGTAAGAGCACAGCTTTCTGCATCTCAAGGAACCTGTGCCAGAGGGCAACCCTGGAACCAAGGGTGTTTTTAGTTAGGTTTATTTTTCTTTATAGCTGATTCTAGAGTGCTGGAGACAGGAAATGTGCAACCCTTTGTACAGAAACCTATCGAGCAGCTGGGGATACCCCTCTTCATTGCTTTTTAGCTCTAGGTTTAAGTCCAATGCAAGATATTTAATTGTGATGTTTTCTTCTTCCAGGCAGGAAAGACAACTGGGTAGGTCCATTAGAAACCAAAAATTCTTTACCATAGCCCTTGATCTCAGGGGAGACTATAACCACACACTTTCTGGACCAAAGCCAGAAGCTACAGTAGAGATTAAAAAAAATAGGTGTGGAAACCCAGGACCAAAGTTATAAAGTAATAGAATAAAATAGTACAAGTCCTCAAAAGCATTAAAAAGAACCTAAAGCAAATGAAAAATAAAAAATTACAGGGTTGCGATGCATTTAAACAGTGGGGGAAAGAAAACCAAAGTGGAAAGTAAACAATAAATTGTAGGTAACAGAAGTAGGAATGAGCTCCAGTGCCTGTTCCATGTGAGATTATGCGCTACACATAGTACAGAGGTAAAACAAAATAATACATATATATATATATCTGAACAGCAGCCCTTGAATGTATGCACCCAAGGTGTGAACAGAAGAACATACATGAACCAGCTGGAGCAGTGATTCAATCACTGGAATGAAAACCATGACTTCCAAACACTTGGTATGGTAATACTGTTCTATTTCTTACTTCTCATTGCCTGTTTGCTAGCTACAGACCATGGAACTGCCAAAAAATGTAACAACAGAAGTTTCATAGATGACAAGGTGGTTTTATAGTATTTATTGCCTGGCTATGAGACACAAGGAGATCAAAGCTAGAGCTACAGATTAAAGACACAAGAAAAACTCTAACTGGGGCTTTCTTCATCAGAAAGTCACACCCTCACACATAATTAGCATAAGTAATTAATAATCCAGGCCAGGATAGGTCAAGACAATTCTAGACATATATCCCAGAGAGCTGTCCAACCTCCCTTTAGAATTACTAGAGATAAATAGCCTTTTCTAGATCATAAGTTACCTCATTTTAAAGTTGCTTTAGATTGGTTTTAGTTGGTTTAGATTTGATGAATTTCATCCCAACTTGTCTTTGAACTTCTGATTGCAAAGAGTCCAAACAACCTTTGCTTTGAAATAAACATCTATCATTTAAATGTCTAAAATGACACAGGATAGATTCCAACCCTAAGGCAAGACCCATTATGGTGAGCAGATGCCTATTCTAAATGTTGAGCAGCGCCATCAACACATTTGACAGCTCTTGGCATTTTCCTACAATTGTTCCTAACAGCAGTGGTGCCTCATGAAAGCTCATAGCTCATCCTAGTTGCTGGTTCATGAATTTCTTTTAATCTAGAGAAGCTCATTTCTGGAAACAAGCTTTGTAACAGTTATGCAACAGTGCCTCTGACTTCATCCCTTGAAAAATAAGGCCCATGACAGTAATAAACTAGTGATGTTCTTTTCTTAGTCTTTTTCTTTCTTTAATAGGGTTTAGGCACTGTGGCACAGCTTAGACTTATGCTGGCAGACCCACCACACCTTATGACAAAACCATTGTGCATACCCAATAATTTGAGGTGATAGAATTTATGATATGCATCACGGGTAAACACTTTCCTTTCTAATTTCTTGTTGCTTATTTTCTTTTAGCAGAGATGAGTATCCTAGTATGTCCTTATTTTGGAAGCTTACCTTCTTAAAAACTGCAGTTGTACACTTTACATTATGCATAATGTCCAGAAAGATCAGACCGAAATAACTGAAATGGTTCCTCCTGTGAAGAAACATTTGACTACATATCTAAACAACATATGAAAGTGAAGAATTTTGAACTAGTATGTCTGTAGTATGCCTACAGATAAAATTTGCAGTGCCAATAATAAGAGAGCTTAACTTCAGAAAGCAAAAAAAAAGAGAATCCCTATCCAAATTTTACACCAAACATTTCCCCTGTCCTTCCTGCAAAAGTCACATTAGTGCAGGCAACTGCATACTTGCTACACATGTGGTATTCCTATCATCCTCAAAATCTATCTCTGAATCCGTAATTTAAGAGCACTTTGGGTGGACAAATAGTGTTCATCTCCAACTGACAGGAGAGTAGATCTGTGTGAATATGTGACTGCAATTCTGCAGTGTCAGACCATGTACAATAATTTAGGCAATGTTTCAGAAAGAAAAACTGGAGGAAGATACACCATGAAACACTGCTCAAAGAGCACTGATTACATACTTCTTCCTGTATATAACAAAGATTTACTGTCCCTGGAAGAGGACAACACCTTTTGACTAGATGGTATTCAAGATTGTCTAGCTCTTCTTTTGGAAGAGCTCAAAGAGAAGCTCAGTTCTGAAACTGCTAATTCCTGATCTATCCAGCATGCTCCCTTTTCCGAGCTGAAGCTAAGAGAAGAGAAGATTGATTTGGATCAAATTCAGCTGATCCATTTTAAAGGACCATAATTTATATGCCCAAATATCATGACAGTTTGAGAAAAAAATTGAGATCCTAGGTGAAATAACAAGTGTAATTACAAATAGCATAATACACTGGAAGCAAAAGATTTCTTCCAAACTCTAACTTGCCAGAGAAAAGCATAGGATTCCAAATTCAGAGAGATTAGACAAGTATTTCAAATAAATATGAATAACATCTCAACTGAGCTCAGGTAAATACAGCGCCAGGTACCTGAAGACAGCCTGGCACTTGATCCATTATAAGCCCCTCTTTTCCGGTACTGAAGGTCAGGATTTAGAATCTGTTATCTAACTTTAGTAGTGCATGCTATTGAATCATTGTGGGAGGCAGAAGGAGAGAAGAGGAACAACAGAGGGACCAACAAGGGAATTCCACACCCGTACTTTATTGTGAAAAAATACTGTAAGAGAAGGCCCTGTACAACTTTGCTTGCCAGATAACATAGCAGATGGTTTTATTTGTTTAAATAAAAAGTATCACTGATGTTACATTTGATCTAGAATTTAAAGAGCCTAAATATTTTCCAGCACTATGCTTTTATTCTGTGGAATGTTTTGATAAGCAAAGAGAGGAACTACTTCAAATAATTTATTCACTGTCCACTCAATTTTTTTGAAAAAGAAGATATAAAGCATATCTGGCTGCTTATTTCTGTGCAGGAGCGCTCAAGTTTTCTCATCTAGCATCAGCAAGATGAATAATGCTGAGTCCCTTCTACTTTTCATTCCTTCAGAGGCTTAAGTTCAGGGATTAACCATAACATCTTTCACATACAGGCTCACATATTCATGAATATCAAAGAAGATTTTAAATCAGTACTTAACATGTAATTTTCTGCTGCATTCTCAAGAGCAACATGCTAGCAACTATAATAATACAGGGACAGAAGTCATTTTATAAGCTGATTCTGAAATACTGCACACATAGTTTGGGGACTTTTTAAGAGTTCTATCATTTAGGTTTGGAAAAATAAGGTCAGACAGCATTGTAGGTCATTATTTCAAAAGATAGTTAAGAATGCAGGTGATTTCAATCCTCTTCATAACAAGCCATGTAGTACAAAGATATCGAAAGACAAACATTTAAAATATTTGTAACAGCAAGGAGCAATACGCAATCATTTTAAAATAAGGTATTAAACAAAGATCATTCAGGTATATTGGCATTATATTGTGTACTGGAACACTACTTATGCTCAGCTTTGAGCGTCCAAAATTGATGAAGACTTGTGAGCAGCAAGGAATAGGCTTTGATCAGGTGATGGAGTACAGAAGTGAAAATGAGCCTTGCTGTGTTCCTACTCTTTCAGGAACCAGACCCACTCTGTGTGAGCTTACTGCCCTCTATGACCTAACTCCTTGCTGCTGTGTTCTGGAAAACTTCCGCAATGTCCAAATCACCTTGCATCGCAAAGAGGTTCACACTGGCTGCAACAAGATGTTCTGTGACACAGAGCGTATAGTTACCTTGGTTTGGCAAAGTGGGCAGATATCATCATTCAGGTAATGGTTAATCTTTTAACCTTTTCCTGTACATGTTTTGTGGAACTGATAAACAGTTTACAAGCCTCACAATTGTCAGTAGCCACCCTGTAATCTGGTTTCTAACAGTGACAGTAGGGGACATAGCCCTGGGTTTCAATGACCCCTAATAATTATCAGAACTATCTAAATCTGTAAGAAATACAGATTTAAGGGATTATTTTAGCCAGTATTAAAAAAGTCAAACACCAGGAGTACCAAACTATGGAAAATAGCCTAATTATTCACATTCTGGCCTCCTTTATATAACCCTTATTGAAAAAATCTGTTAAAAGACTACAAATCTTTCTTTCCTAAAATTGAGAAGAATCAATAAAGAACTAAATAGGTCCTAAATATGCAGTTAAATTTTGAAGCTTTATCCATATATTCTAAATGCAAATATCATGCATCTATACCTTCAAATATTCTAGGAAATGCAACATGCATTTAAATTTTTAAGCTGTTATTCACTGTAGACAAATTCTGAATTCATCATTGCATGTGAAAACGGAGCTATTTTAAAAACTTGTAAAATATTATGAAATATTCCTTTTTCAATCTGTCCATTTTGTTCTTTCTTAAGCAATTAAGGAAAGATTTGAGATCTAAACATTGTTTTTCTCAGATTAATTTTTAGTAATAACAACATTTTCATTTCAATTTTTAATTTTGTTCATCCTTAACGCTCAAAATCCATTTTTACATTATTTAAATTACAATGCGAAAGTAAAAAAAATACTTTCAACAATAAAAAAATATATACACATTCCTATTCCAGATTCCAAAGAATCTTCATATCTCAATGTAATGGGTGCTAATGGAAAGAAAAGCACACCTGATTTTGAATGAGAACTATTTGAGAACTATGAGAACTAATCAATTATATCAAACCAAAGTGAGATAAATTAAAACTAGAAACTTTGCAGATAAAAGTCATACATAAAATAAGAGGAATAAGTGCACTTATTTCTTTTGTGATGTACTGATGTGGCTGAAAAAAGTCAATGTCTGATTGGTAAGAACTTACATATACTCACTGAAAAGATACAAACAGTATCCATTGGCTTCAAACACTTATGTAGCTGCAGAATTTCTGGGAAGTTAAACAAAATTTGTTCCACTGACTGTAATGATGGCTTTTATATGCAACTGTCTTCTTCAGATCTAAATATATGTGGAGGTAATGCATATTTGAGCAAATGATCATGGACTAAACTGAAATGTTAGCAGATCAGCTGAACTGCTGGGCCTGTCTTAAGTTTTGAATTTCCCACAGTGAAGCATCAAATTATTTTAAAGCTTTTCTACACTGAGTTTCCAACTCCTTCATTTTAGTTTGAGCTGACTTCAAAATTCGTATAATAAACACTGAAGTCCCAGAAGAAACAGCAGGAATGAGGGCGGATGCAGTATAGTAGTGGACTGAGCACTGAATCACAGCTACAAAATCTGGATCCACTTCACAGCATTACCTCTGTCCTTGGATTATCTTCAGCAAGTTTCTTCACCTTCCTGCACTTCTCTCCCTCCCTCACTCCCCCTCATTTGCCTTGGCCATTTGCATTGTACCTTACAGGCAGAGACCATCTCACGGAATGTGCTTGGGCAGTTCTAGCACAGAGTGGCACTACTGCAAATTCAAGACCTTTAGATGCTACTGCAGAACTAATCAGAATGTAGAAATAAAAGCTTAAAATGTTTTCTGAGTGTCACATTTAAATCCCGAAGTGTCCAGTACTTGGAATACTGCTATCCAATACATCACTGTTGCAAAGACTACAGATTGTCAATCAAAATATTTAATGAAAATATTTTTTTCAACTTATTAACGTGAAATCTACATGGAAATCAATTTTAATATCTCTTAATATTTGCTTGTTTACTTAGTACTAACTTAGGAACTGATAATAAAAATTTTTCAAGACATTTCTGCTTTAAGATTTTTTTTTAAGAAGTCAGCATCAGTGGCTTTTTTGAGGAAACACTTGCCTTGGTATAATATTTTAAGCAAGAAAGCAGTCCTTTCTTAAACAAGAAGCATTCTCCCCAAAGTGAGAGCTGAGCTCTGTGTCTCTCATTTCATTTCCTGTCTTTCTGGTTTTTAATCAAAATGTATGAAGTCATTGCTTAAAGAGGGTATTCAGTCATGTGAATATTGTGGAACTGGGAGAACACAGATGTTTAGCAGTAGAAGAGAAGCATGTCAGAGGTTAAATCCCACTGATCTGATCTCATTTCTTATCAGAATCAATTGATTGTATTCAAGTGATCTTCATGCAATCTCACATAAAGACCATGAACCATTTGTAGCCGCCTATACATTCCCAGCAGTATGTTCTGCCTGCCCTATTGTATAAAAAATAAGATTTATATAATAATCCTAAACATCTAAAAAAATAATAAACATTTTTTATTCTGCAAAGTGTTGAATGATCTTGCTATAATCTCAGGAAAAACTCAAGCACATTGTTCAGGGCTCAGCTGAAATGGCATTAAAGTGCTCTGAATCTGCCAGATCAAGTCTTAAGGCCAGTGAATTACAAATGTCTTCCTATACATACACACAGACACACAGAAAGAGAAGAAGAGATATTTCCCTCTTTTGGTTAAACATATTTATTATTTTTGTACTATACAATCTCCAAAGCACTTTGAAATTACAAGTCCATAATGTGAGCAGTCCTAACTAAAACCAAGTAATTACCACTCTCAAAGTTGCAGTTAATATTTATTTCTTTAAACAATCTGAAATATTTTATCTCAAGTCAGTTTTAATGTTCCCTGTTATCTTGCCTCTGAGAGGATAGGAAAGACATATAATGCTTATGAGACAGGTACACTTTTACCTGTTGCAGGAGACAGCCTGGAACAGCACTCCCAGGGAAGATTGGCAGTGATCTTTCAACACGCCTACCTTTCTCAAGCTCTCATGTTTGCTAACATGATAGCTGCTCTATCACTCCCCTCCTCAGATGGACTGGGGGAAAGAAAATATAATGAAAGGCTTGTGTGTCAAGATAAGGGCGGGGAGAGATGGCTCACCAATTACTGTCATGGGCAGAACAGATTCCACTTGGGGAAATTAGCTTAATTACAGCTCAGATATAAACACAGAATTTACAAAGTAAAATAAAATCTGAGCCTCTGGAAAAAATCTTCATATACACATTTTTTGCTACGCAGGTGACAAGCACAGAACTTTATGGGATATGAACTGTGTTGTTGGACATTTATGTGCATATATGCTGGCAAAAATTAAGATGTGTGAACGTGTTGACACAAATTCACACATAGAAGTGAGCTCAAAACAATGTCTTATGACAAGACAACAGTGCTACTGGATACGTATTTATGACTGGGAGATGGCACTGAGAATCTTGGCCAGCTGACTGACAGGAGAACCGAAGAGCCAGGGCATTCAGACCCTGAACAGAGAATAAGGGACTCTCTCAAGTAAGACAGGGAGAAAGGCCCAAACTTTCACTTGCCTTGTGAAGGCCGAACACAAGATACAGGAAATACAAGACAACTTTAATCCCACTTAGATCTTCAAAATAGGATGAAAACACTGCCTGCACCTGACTGACCCTCTACAAAAGGGCAATTGCTGGTTATCCCACAGGCATTAGAGTTGGACTCTGCTTTTCCACAGACAAAGGTGCAAGAGTCTTTCAGTTTCTAGATGAAGTCTCCAGTTAAAAGCACAGCTACTTCCCTGAGTGTTTTGGATACTTCACGGCAATCCCTACATTACTTCTATATCCACTGAGGCAATACCGTGCCATGGAGATGGGCAAGAGAGGTGACCTGCCTCCTCTAAATGTGTTAATATAATTTAGGTGGAAAGAAGTTAAGACCTGAAAGCACAAAGGGAAAGGATTGGAGATCACTCTAAATCCTAAGTGAAAGAAAACCCCATTTCATGACTATTTATTTTCACAGAGATTTTCCTATGGCACATGGAGAAGGAATTCTCCACAATTAGGAAGAATACATAAACTTTAGTTTCCTTATTTGAAAGTATATAACATCTAATTTCCTTATTACAGTATATGACACAACTATGTTCAGAAAGACCAAAATAGGAAAACATACTGGCCATAAACTGTTCTTTTCAAAACATATCTTTAGCCAGAGCTTTAGCTGCTATTGAAGTTAACTTTAGCATAATCTGAAATAGGATCAGAATGAGGATCACATTTACCATGTTGCATCTATTTTCATCTTTAAAAATTTCAAAAACTAAAATGTTTACTTTTTAAATTTAAAATCAGCCAGCATGGAAAATTACATTCTGGCCAACACTGCTCATCAATCAAACATTTCAGGGTTTCCCTGGACATAGAGAGCTCTCACTGCAATAACTCAGAGCTGAATATAAATTTTACCCTGAATCAAACTGAGAACTAAATACTTACTAATGAAGGATTACTTTCAAATTCTTCTTTTGACTCATTTCTCATTTCAGTCACATTTTCTCTGAGCTTTAAGAATGAGTAGGCTAATCAATTTCAATGAAACTGGCTGGACAAATCAACTGCATCACACATTTTGCATCAGACCAAATATTGATCCAAAAAGAGTCATTTTTGAAGGTTATTAGATACAGCAAACAGTTGTGTGCTCTTTTTTGTAGCTCATTCACCTATTCCTATATAAATTAAAGTTCCATTTATGTTTTTTATAATTTGGTCTATACTTCATCTGGAAAATGATTCAGAAGACATACACAAAAATTACCATGCATTAGGAAATTTAAAATATAAACCTGAATTTTTAGAGTACAAATACATATGTTAATTCTTACAGATAAAACAATACACTATTTTATGAATTATATTTGTTTGTCAGAGAAACCAAAGGAAAAAATTTCAAAAGTTTGGGAATAACAATCCCACCACAAATTTAAGGATACGATCTTCCTAGAAAATCCAGACTCAGCTGAAAACATGGTCTTTAATGCCTATTCCTGATTTCAAGGAGAATTAAAAACACACCAAACTTTTACAGGATTCCTCATCACATTGTGTACTCGGCTGTACTTTGTAAGAACTCAGTAAACTTAAAAACTTTCAGCTTAGAAAGACATGATATTATGTGCCGAAGTTGAAGTCATCTTCTTCATTTAAACACATTCAAAAGGATGTAACCCAGTTTAGATTCAGACCCGGCAGCATTTCTCAGCTGATTTATATAAAGTTTGCTGCTAATAACCAGACAGAATGCCAAGCACTAAGGAACATCAAAAGACGGTTCTAAGATGAAAATTGTTATATTAAAATCTGGTTGGACATTTGGATGGGAGTGGGCCCCTCACAGCTTTCAACACTATCCCTCATTTTCTTCCTCTGAGAAAAATAGGTCCATCAGCAATAAGTGTTCTTTTTCATTAATCTGGGTAGAAGAGCTGCTTTTTTTTTGTTTGTTTTTTTAAACGAAGAACTGACTCTGCAAAGATCCTTTTCTGTTCTCCTCCCCCCAGAATAAACAAAACAATTCAATTAGGCTTGGGAAACACCAGGTCTTGAATAGAGTCTGTGTTCATTCACTGCCAACAGAAGAACAGGGAGTTTGTGCAAATCTAAGACAGAGGGTTTTTTTTGTTTAAGAGCTGATGCTTTGTCAATGCTTTTCAACAGCAGTGGCTTCCGTAATACAGTCTGTATATTAAAATACCAGTTCAATTTTCAAGAAAAGTTTACTGTCACAAGACTGTTCTTCCTCCCATATGTTCCAAACTTCAAAGACTTTTCAAATCTCTGTTTTGGTCCCAGTGCTATTCTATTGAGAACAGGCATGAACAGAATTTGTGGAACACAAAGGTAATGAAATTACAGGATCTGTCACTTTGATCTGTTTTGTTCAGTGTGCCACACAAGCCAGACAAATAAATGCAAATCTGAAGATAAATAGCTCTAAAATACTGAAGCACTGTGCATTTCAGCATTTCTTTTGTTGAGAGCCAGCCTTGAGTGGGTTATGTAGAGAAACAAACACCATGAAGAGTACATCTGCTTGCAAGATACTTAACTGCCTGTGGGATAAACATTCATACAAATCAAGACTCCACTGAGTAATATAAATTAAATATATAATTTGGAAATGCAATAAACCAAAATGTTTAACAAACTTAGAGGTGATTTGAGTAAGTGCAAATCAAGAGAATACAATCTTCTAAAGTTACAATATTTGTTGATACTGCAGCAGTATCTGCAGACACCTGATTTCACCAGATGTGACTCAGCCTCCAAGCCACACGTTATACAGGAAAATCAGGATATCACTCAGTAAACTTAACTGGATGAAAATTTAGACGAAGGTACATGTCGGTGCTTACTTTTGCTGAAGCAGTTTGCAGTGACAGTCTAGCCAGGTGAACGTAAACTGAAGAGCCACTTCTTCCCTTCCACACAACTTGCAGCAGGGAAGTGATATAGCCTTAAAGCACCAGTATGTTAACCCATCTAAAGAGAGGCACTTGGACAACTAAAAGGACCTGCAAGAAAAACAGACAGCTGCTCATCCTCCCTCATGCTATTTGGTTAGTGAGAGGAAACATCATTCACCCCCAACATTTGTACCCTCCATGCCATGGTTTTCCATGCCAGTACAAGATTAAATAAACTTACCAGTGATTTCATGATACACACAAAAGATGATTGAGATCGAATCACTGACACGCAAATCAGTTATACTCCAAAAGTTCCAAAGCAGAATACACTTTCACAGATCCAAAAATCTCACTGTGACTTATTTCCCTTTCAATATGGACATTAGTATTTACTGACAAATTGGCACTATTTTTTTCAAACAACAAATGGAAATCTAAAAACCTCTTTCTTTATGCCATGACCAAGGCCAAACAACAACTGCCTGAACTGCTCCTCAGTCACAGATCAAATCTAATATCCCTGAAGATGATGTCAAGGGCCATCTGTCAAAGTTAGCTACATTAGATAATGACTACATACAAGTAGATAACAATAGACAAATAGCCATTTCCTTTTTGCAGCATGTTGCCACTGACATCAGTAGATCTACTTATGAAAGCAAGTGCAGCTCACCACTAGGATGTGAGCTAGAAGAGCAGAGGGTGCATCACCCACTGTGCTTCAGAAATAGAAAGCAGTAAAGCAGTAAGATTCATCTTGCATGAAGGAAAATCACAGTTGCAGAAAAGGCATAGCTGTTGTCACACCTGACTTGGAATAAGCCTATTAGGCAACTTCTGCAGTTTGTTCCTAGGACAAGGTGGATATGAGGACTAAGCATATAGATGGCAAAAGCCATGTTTTTACCTTTTCTTTTCAGCTGTGATGTCACAGCACAGATTATAAACACAGTCAATAAGGTCTGGATGAGCAATGCAAAAGGAATTAGATCAGCTAGGAAACTGAAAAATAAGCAGATCACACAGGAGATCCACAGAGAGCAGTATAGACTTTAGTCAACATCCAGGGAGAAAGTTTTCATCTTTCAGTCTTGCACTTTCATAGTGGCAAAAGACTGAGTCATGCAGTATGAGCATCCCCTTCTTTGCTGAAAACAGCTCTGATAGCTCCAGCACCAGAAAATCCAGAGGAAAATTGTTGTTTTGCGAAGCTCCTTTCCTCTTTACACATCTTGGGTACCATTAATTCACATCTTGGGGACATTCTTTATCAATGAAAATGTCTAAAAAAATGGGTCTAAAGTAATAAATATTTTCTAGACACCATCAGGCAAGCACTGACAAAGCACTGACACCAGCAAGGTGTGTATCTTTTCCCCACAGCAAGATTCAATGATCTTAATCTGACTACTCATATTGGAAGCACCTGCTTCAGTCTATTTAGCTTATTTAAGATATGATAAGGAGGCAATTAGTGGATAGTCTCCATGTAGAAGAGATTCTTTGCTTTTTCCTCAAATTCATAACAATTCACATCAGTGGAAGCTAAAGGTAACCAAAATAAGTTATTAGAAGCTTAATTGCTACAGCACCACAGTGAAATGCAGAAGCCTAAGCACTGCCTGATGCCTTTGAATAAAAGCTAGTTCTCTTTTCAAAGATGTGTTATACCTCAGATACAAGTTCATGGGTCTAACATAGCAATTATTGTTGTGGTTTGCTGTCCAGTTCTATAAAGGATATCACTAAAGATCTTGGTTCTACTTCTGGCCATAGAGGTATTCATTTTTATCCATGGTGCTATTCATTTTGCCTTCATTTATTATACAATCAAGGTCAAGCTGCATTTTGCACTTATAGCTGGGAAAAAATATCACTTAAACTCTTTAGATGTTATGTCCAGATGATAAACAACTGCACTAAAATACCAATTAACTTTAAGATTTGTGTCTTATTGCAACTATGTTTCAGTTTACAGTATTCATTAGGAAGATTTAACGAGATAGAATATTTAGATTGGTTTTTGCTAGCTTAGTTGTTCCTAGTTGCCAAATAACCAAGGTTCATTAGAGAATTAGTGGATGTAAATGTAAATTGTGCAGTAAATTTTGGAGTCCACATATAGGAAGACACAGCTACAACTCCCTTTTTACAGATAGTATGGTTTTCATAAACACTTTGATTATTGCTCTTACACATATAAACTTTGTGATACTGAAAGTTTCGCACTGAGATTTTCCAAAACTTACTGTACTTTGCCTTCCTAAAGTCTGGAATAAACCCTTCTCTCAGGATTGGCTCCCAGATCCATTAGCTCAATGGACCTTCGATTATACTGAAATTACAGCTATTAGGATATGGCTTAATGTGTTTTAAAAAGGACTGAATTAAACCGCTTATTTGAGTCTTAATTCCTTGGGATGTTTTACAGTGTTCACAAACAATAGCTTCATGTAAACATTAGTGAGACAAAACTTGAATATACTTCTGTGGGAATTTTGATTAAAGACTGTATGCACTGATGGCTCTCATTTAGCAAAGCATGTTACATCTTGGGAATATAAAACCCAGAGAATATTGTGAAAGACATATAAAGATATTCTAAGGTCTTTGTTGTGTTTCAGTGTTTATAATTCCCTCTATAACTCTCAACACTGAAAAAGGTTTATCAGTCAGTGAGCTTTTCAAGTCTATGTAAGCTTCCTACTCAATCATTTTGAAAAAAGGAAGAAAATGAATATTAAAGATATCATACATCTCACATAACCCATATAATAAACAACTGCATTACTCTTATCCAGGAAAAAGAAATAGCTGTCTAACAACAATCAGCCTTAACTCCCGTCTTCCTCTATGTTTTTAACACAGTTTTGACTTTGCAGCAATATATTTTTTTTAAACAAGACTATTACAGCAGCTAATATAATCACTGAATAGGTGAACCAACTGATATTTTTTGGTATAAATACTATTTTGGTCTTACAAGAAAAATCTTGTTTCACCTAAAGAAAAAAAATTACTACATATATGCATAAAATTATTTCTTTCTTATAAGGGATGGTTTCATACTGGTTTTATCCTACAGTTGTTAGGATGTGTGCAATCATCTTCAGTTAGAATTTTATTTGACATAATTTTTCCATAACATGGATATTTTAATATTTTTCTTGATAAGATCAGTTGAGCTTGCACGTCATCTGAAATTGCCAAATAATGCATTCCACGGTAAAACTGTTTCAGATATATACAGTGACTGCTAAGTGAAAACTTTCATCCATGTTGTGCAAAGTTTTAGACAAGATAAGTAGTTCATTCTTCACTGCAGTGCTTGAAAAGGAGTACAATAATACTTCCATCATTATATCCTCCTTCTGACCCCACTATATTTCCTCCTACCTTCTGACAAATCCACAGTTTATCAACTTCCTGAGCTGGATGTTTTATTCCAGTATTTAGTAAACTTTTAACTTTTCTTCTGTGAATTTTGTGAATACAGGCTGGGCAGAGAAGAGATTCAGAGCAGCCCTGCAGAGAAGGACTTGGGGGTGTTGGTCGATGAGAAAATGAACATGAGACAGCAGTGTGCTCTCACAGCCCAGAAAGCCAACCATATCCTGGGCTGCATCAAAAGGAGTGTGACCAGCAGGTCAAAGGAGGTGATCCTGCCCCTCTACTCTGCTCTTGTGAGACCTCACTTGGAGTATTGTGTGCAGTTCTGGTGTCTTCAACATGGACATGGAACTGTTGGAACAAGTCCAGAGGAGGGCTACGAGGATGATCAGGGGAGTGCAGCACCTCTCGTATGAAGACAGGCTGAGAAAGTTGGGGCTGTTCAGCCTGGAGAAGAGAAGGCTGCGTGGAGACCTCATAGCAGCCTTCCAGTATCTGAAGGGGGCCTATAGGGATGCTGGGGAGGGACTCTTCATTAGGACTGGAGTGAGAGGACAAGGGGTAACGGGTTCAAACTTAAACAGGGAAGTTTAGATTGGATCTGAGGAAGAAATTGTTTACTGTAAGGGTGGTGAGGCAGTGGAATGGGTTGCCCAGGGAAGTTGTGAATGCTCCATCGCTGGCGGTGTTCAAGGCTGGGTTGGACAGAGCCTTGGGTGACATGCTTTAGTGGGAGGTGTCCCTGCCCATGGCAGGGGGGTTGGAACTAGATGATCTTAAGGTCCTTTCCAATCCTAACTTTTCTATGATTCTATGATTCATTAAGTCAGAAGAAAAGGTAAAATCAATCAGCCTGCATGACAACCTAATTCACCAGCCTAAACATACAACAAGGACTAAAAAGGTACAAATTCTCTTAATTTTAAGACATTTTTTGCTAGGATAGATTCACATCTATTTTTGCAATGTGAGTGGGTTTGGGGGTTCTTTCGGTTTTGTTTGGTTTGTCTGGGTTTTTTTGTTTGTTTTTTTTTGATTGTTATTTTTTAAAGAAGAGAATGAATCACTTATTATAATCCAATTATATTATCAATAAGCTAATACTTCAAATAAAACAAGTGACTGGAGGGATAATCATTACAAGAGAATGGTTATTTTGCCTATTTTCCCCAAGTTGGGAAAAATGTGGCTTGTTTGGGAGGGAAGGGTGGGAAGTAACTATTGAAATACTTTTTATATTATTCCAGCTAAGTCACAGAGAGTGTGTCCTTTGGAATATCTCAGTTCACATGATGCAAACAGAAAGCAAAGAGAACTTTTTCCTCAATAACATTTAAAATAAACTATGAAGCATAAGTGAAATTGATGGAACTGTTTAATACATTTGATAAAATATCATTACAATAAACTCCCCATAGCACTGGGGAATGTGAAATTCATAATTAACTGGCCAGAAGTGGTAATTTTTTGTTTGCTTTTTGCAACTATTTCTGACGTAACTGTATGATAATGGAGACTGAAATTAAGGCCTATTTTTAAGTGAGAGGCCAAAATACCTTTGAAAATACCTAGAATACTTCAAAACCACTTTCTAGTCTGATTTCATTTGCAATTTCTCTTTGGTTTTACATTGAGGGTAAGATTGTGGCAAGTGTAAAACCAAGAATTGTATGAGAGCATTTGCGTAAGGAAAGGAGTGTTGAGAGACCTTGATCCCTCTGTCTCACAGCTTTCCTCTTCCAATAGGTACCTGAAAAAGAAATCTGTGCTTTCATGTTCTCCTAACATTACTTTTGTCCTCTAGAGCATTTGCTGATAGCAGCTCTCCCAAACTCTTTAGTTTCTATATCAATTTATCTGGAAATGACTTTCTGAAATTATGCTACTTGAAAAATAGCCACATCTTCAGGGCTAGAAACCACTGGATACACAGATATACGACACTAAACAAGTAACTTACAGAAGAAAGTCTGTGAGCAATTCAGGAGGCAAGGTATTCAACAAAACCAAAACAGAGCCATGAGAAATGTGGCTAAGTGAAAGCCTTGGGAACGAGCATATGACGAGGACAAACTACACTTTCTCCAAGTACTCTCCTATTCTCCAAACATTTATAGCCAGAGCTTTTCTTAGCTAAGCATACTTTCATTCATTTATTAATCTCAAGAGAATACTCTCAAGAATTTATGTAGCCTTTCAATATCCACAATGTCCTATGGCAAGGATTTCCACTGATTAACAATATATCATGCAGAGAATTGGCTTCTTTGACTTGCTTTGAATTTACCACCTGTAAATTTCATCATGTATCCTTTACCAACATTCAATAGCTATAATACTCTTAAGAAGGATAAATACTGCTGAAGTCTAACTTCATCCTCTTTCTTCAACTCATTTTGGCTGAATTAGACAACTAACAACAAAACAATCCAAATCAAGCACTCAGCCGAAGTTTGCTTCCTGCAGGATCCCTGACACACCATCCCCTTGCCCAGAGATTATCTGCTTCCCCCAGAACAGACACCATGAGCTCCACCAGCCATAGGCAGCCCAGCAGGCTCTTTCAGAAACACTTCTAGCACCTATCAAGGCACTGGCACCCTTCCTGTCACAAGCATAATCTTGAAGTCAAATTCCTGTCGCAATCACTATCTCCTTCTCAGAGCCAAATTTATATGTGTTAGGAATAATTTGTCTTGCTCTAATACAACAGCTTTACCATAAACGCACAAAGGGTGGCACCCACATTTACTCCATTCTCGCATCTATCAGGAAGGCAAAATCTTCCCCTATTGACAGCCACTGCTTTTGCCAAGTTTGAATACTGTGCTAATTTAAATTTGGTACTTGCAATGTACACAGACACGAAAAACAAGGTGGTTGGTGACAGCCAGCATGGCTTCACTAAGGGGAAATCCTGCCTGACCAATCTGGTGGCCTTCTATGATGGAGCTACGGAACTGATGGACAGGGGTAGAGCAGTTGACATCATCTACCTGGACTTGTGCAAAGCATCTGACACTGTCTCACATGACATCCTTGTCTCTAAATTGGAGAGACATCAATTTGAGAGGTGGACCACTCGGTGGATAAAGAACTGGCTGGATGGCTGCACGCAAAGAGTTGTGGTCAATGGCTCAATGTCCAGCTGGAGACCAGTAACGAGTGGTGTCCCTCAGGGATCGGTGCTGGGACCGGTCTTGTTCAACATCTTTGTGGGTGACATGGACAGTGGGATTGAGTGCGCCCTCAGCAAGTTTGCTGATGACACCAAGCTGTGTGGTTCAGTTCATACGTTGGAGGGAAGGAATGCCATCCTGGGGGACCTTGACAATGCGTGTGAGGTGGGCTGATGCCAACCTGATGAAGTTTAACCATGCCAAGTGCAAGGTCCTACAGCTGGGGCAGAGCAATCCGAGGCACAGCTACAGGTTGGGCAGAGAAGAGATTCAGAGCAGCCCTGCAGGGAAGGACTTGGGGGTGTTGGTTGATGAAAAAATGAACATGAGCCAGCTTCAGTGTGCGCTTGTAGCCCAGAAAGCCAACGGTATCCTGGGCTGCATCAAAAGGAGCGTGACCAGCAGGTCGAAGGGGGGTGATCCTGCCCCTCTACTCTGCTCTCGGGAGACCTCACTTGGAGTATTGTGTGCAGTTCTGGTGTCCTCAACATAAAAAGGACATAGAACTGTTGGAACAAGTCCAGAGGAGGGCTACGAGGATGATCAGGGGAGTGCAGCACCTCCCATATGAAGATAGGCTGAGAAAGTTGGGTCTGTTCAGCCTGGAGAAGAGAAGGCTGTGTGGAGATCTCATAGCAGCCTTCCAGTATCTGAAGGGGGCCTATAGGGAGGCTGGGGAGGGACTCTTCATGAGGAACTGTAGTGAGAGGACAAGGGGTAACGGGTTCAAACTTAAACAGGGGAAGTTAAATTGGATGTAAGGAGGGAGTTCTTTACTGTGAGGGTGGTGAGGCACTGGAATGGGTTGCCCAGGGAATTTGGGAATGCTCCATCGCTGGCAGTGTTCAAGGCCGGGTTGGACAGAGCCTTGGGTGGCATGGTTTAGTGGGAGGTGTCCCTGTCCATGGCAGGGGGGTTGGAACTAGATGATCTTAAGGTCCTTTCCAACCCTAACTATGATTCTATGATAATTCTGGTTACATACATCTTTTACTGAGTTAGAAAAGCTTAGAAGCAGATGATAACAATACTCAGTGTAACTGTAAAAAACAAGTGCCCTCTCTTCTAAGGCTCTGATTCAGATCTATCTGAAATCAAGAAAGGAGCTTTCACTTTTCTCAACAAGTACTGCACCATGCTGTGAGCTCTTGGTGATAGTGTTCCAAGTGGTAAGCTATGTACCAATGGCCTGGTCCTTGCCCTAGCACACACAAGAAGGATGCTCCTGTGTGATGCGCCCTGTGCACTTGGCGCTAATGGGAGGTGGGGAAAGAAGGGACACATCCATACCTGCACCTCTGGCATCTGAAGTGATCTAGTCCTCAGGAGGAACTTGAGTGTGAGTTGAGCAAGTGCAAACTATAAGCAGGGCTCTTCACCCTTCACAGAAATCAGCACTGCCTCAAGTTTGGAGCTGGATGACAATTCTGCAATAATAGTGAGAAGAAAGCACAAGAATTGGCTCCCCACCTCTGAGTGCTACTGACAACCTTCCACAGCTACACGGGCCAAAGTAAACAGACTTCAGTAACTACCCTGGTAATTCTATAGCAGAAGCCTCTGTAATATTTTGTAATGATCCCAGTAACAAAAATCACTTTGGCAGCCTTCCTCCATTCCCCAGTTGTAACCAACTCCTCATTCCAATCAACAAAGAAGTGAGATGGACCTTCACAAAAAAGGGAAACTCACAAAGTGCTACATCTGCATTCATCAAAAAAATGGATAAGCTACGAGACCCACTAAATCAAAAGCTACAATTAAAGAAGCTGTTGTCTTCACTACATAATCAAGTTGTGTTTATACAGCAATTTTACCAAGTTTGTCATCTCATCAGCTTTCAGATCTTCATATATTTCAGCAAATTCATTGTGCAGCTACGTTATGGTCTCTCCTCAATTATTTCCATTAGATATCATTAACAGGTCACATTATAAAGATCTCATTATTTTTCTGGCTAATGACAAAATAAAAATTATTTATCTGAGCCAACATTTTAATGTTTTAAAACATTTTAATTGCATCTATAAAGATTCCAGGAATCAATTTGGAAACAGTTCTCTATGCTGCATACTGCCTTTAGGATTTTCCTACAATTTACAAACAATTTGAATTATCATTTACACTTAAAAAAAAATGTGTCATAATCCAGTCTTGCTATCTTAAAAAAAACATTAAAAATACTGAGAGAAGAAAATCTTTCTTTTTCTTTATCTAGAAGGGTTTTTTTTTAGTTCAGTAATAATATAGATACGTATACTGTCCATTCAAAGATGGGAAAATTGATGGAAAGTAATTAGCAGCACAAATTAGGCTTTGCTATCACCCTGAAATGAAATGACTATCACAAGATGCTAATTAGCTGGCAAAGTATCAGGAAAGAGTGTCTGGCAAGGGCATTCAATAAAAAAGGACCAAGTTTTACTTATTATAATCATCCACTTTTTATGTGCTGCATGCCTCTTGCCCCCCTATTCAAGATCTCTGCTTTAGGATGGACAGGCTATTTTTTTCCTCCTCAGCTGAAGATAAAGAAGGGCCAAAGTATACATGAAGTGTCAATTACATTTTTAAGTCAAATTCACCCAGCTATGAGCATAATTTACAGTATAAGGTAGTGAAGATGCAAACCATAGAGCCCGGGCTTTGGTTTTTAGCTCCTCCTGCAGATGTGACCTATACAGCAGGCTGAATTCTGGGTATCTTCTCCATATGCTAAATTATGCAAAGTGTTGCATTTTATTTGAGCTTCCTGACACACCTCTAGAAAAAAAATGCTCTCCCCCCAAAAAGGCAGGCTGTCAGAAGCAGTGGTTCGCATTAATTTTAGGCGTGACCTATGTATGGCACAGCACCCCAAGTGGCAGGTGGATGTCCTATATTCCCCCTACTAGAAAGAGGGCAAAAGTAGGGTACCATTCAGCGGTCTGCGGAACTTTCCCAATCCTCACAGGAACTGCAGCATTCAACCCTGAAAATAGCAGCCAAGCCAGTGCAAATGAATAAGAACTGATGTGCTGTGCCTTTTATTTGAATTTCCCACAGCTGCTTTCCAGTAAATATGGTTGGTCTGGGCAAGTCTGTATGCATATTATTTCTTCAGTAATTTACTTAAATAAAATAGATAATGAGCATAAATGCTAAAAGGGGAAAGAAGACATTTGCCATACTTCTGGGCCACTTATTTTCCCTCATAATTTCCCGTATTTCCAAAACTCTGAGGATACAAATGCATCCAGTGCAGCTGCCAGAACACAACTGAGGGGTAATGGTATCTTTTTGCAAAAGCAAAAAGGAAGAGCAAATACAGACAAGGCACTCTCAAAATCTCCTACTGACATGAGGGGAAAAGCCACATTCCCTACAGAGTCCTTCCTTGTTTATGCCCAAGAGACAAAAAACCTCCCCTGTCACTTTTAAAATGTACTGTATCTCTCCTCCCACCCATGTGTTTTTTTCAATAAATTATATATGCTGGTAATAGAAAACACAGGCTACACAATGTGGATTCCCAAATCCTTAGAGTTAATTAGTACTTCACTGAAGGGCCATTTAAGAAAAATGAACTTCTATTACTATGACTAATCAGAGCAATGCTGTTTACAGTAAGGGTATATTGTGGATGCCTCTAGACTGCTTTTGCAATATAGAACTAAAATTGGCAGCAAATGGCATGCATTGGCTTGAATCCATGCTGTTCCAGGTTGGGTATATTTACACTGTTCTGTAGAGAGCAGGCCCCAGTGGATATGTGGAAAATATGTCAATATATCTGTGCTCAGCAGCCAAGGTTTCCTCTAAAGAGAGAACAGGTTGGTTTTGTGCCAAGAGGAGGCCAGAAGACAACTGACACTGAACAATCAGAGAGCTTGGGCCACAGCTCAAAAAAGATAGTGAGCCAAAATGACAGTGTAAACATATCTGTGAAATGTGCGTCACACACTCACACATGTAAATCACTTTAAAAGGTTTTGGAAGGACATCAGTAACTTCAAAAAATACTTGTAATCTAATCACTGGGTGGGCATTTACTGCTACTGTGTAGGCATGTACTGACACAGTACCCAGGGTCACAGTAAGGGAAGAAGAGAGATATGAATCTTTTTCTTTTGTCTTCATTTTGCTTACTTCCTATGCCAGAGATATTTTGTGCACACTGAGTTCTGTTGTCCTTTCTCCACATGTGTTCCTGCACTTCTGTGGGTCTTTCATCCAAAGATAGAAAAGAAAACCAACAGAAATCATTGACACAATGATATGCAGCAGGAACATGAATGGCATCACATTAGGCAAAGCTATTACTTCCTGTTTGGTTGCTTTTAAATCAGCAACATTTCACTGCATCATTTTTAAAATTAATTTTTCCCCTGGCAGGCCTTATTTGTTGTGATTTAAATAATTTACTACTTCACCATATTTAAGGTATTTTATACCAACACAAATGTACTCTTAATCATTTTCCTATCCTTTTTCTCTCTGAATGCCTACACTCTGTTTAAATTCAACCGAAGAATCAGGCTACCACTTGAAAAGACTACACTTACCAAGTAAACCAGCAAGAACCTGTTCTCACTGGACTGCTATTAAAACAGATGTTTATTTTGGCACCAGTAGTTATGGTATGTCTCTGCTAACATAAACTAGTAACTGCGATCAAAAAATGGACAACAAAGTTCTCTTGCAGAAGCCATCCATCTGTTACTTGCTGTTGAGGTATTGATTAGTATTCTGCACATGTAGCCACATTACCACACAATATACATAATACAACGATGCAATTACTGAAACTAAGAGCTAAATCTTCATTTGTTTCATAGGTTGGACAAATAAAAATAAAAGACTCATGACATCCATACCCAAACAATATTAAACCCACTATTTTCCCATTTGAAGCCAATGAAAATACAACCACATAAAACATGCCTAGCAGTATCTTCAGAACAACAAAAGGTTTCAAAAAATATGGTATTTGTAATAACTCTTCTTTCAGAAAACTAATTAGACAATCTTGATGGGAGGTTCAGAATTTCAACAACAACAAAAAAAAATCCTCTGCCTCAATTAATGAGATTGTTTAATGAAGACCACTCAATTATAGTGTTATGAAGACTTTCTCATGTCCCTTTAATTGCTCTTTCCCATTCTACTTAACCTCTTGAATGCCAGTCTTTCTGGCCTGCCCATTACTATGCCTTTTAAGTATGATTCTGTTCCCTAGAATAATAGCACAGCATACAACACACATCCTCCACACCTTTACGGTACAGCCTAGTGTCTGATGAGCCATCACATGCACATGCTGCTTCATGAAGAGCTAGTCTTAGTGGACTTTTTTTTCTTTAATCAAATTATTAAATGGAAAGTGGTCCAATTCATCATTTTAATTAATATATTTCACAGATTGACTAGTAATAGGAAGATCCACCAAAGACTGTGCACTTTTTCCCACAAAGAACTGAAAGTCTCCTCTTACTGACTTTGCAACATTTTGCCACTATTGTGCTTCTAAGACAATCCTTATTTCAAGCTGCCTTTCAGGGACAAGATTTTGGCTGATATTTCTGAGGAAGAAGGGTAAGTGATTCCACGGGGGGGGGGGGGGGGGGGCAAGATGTATTTTGAAAAGAAGCCTAAGATTTTATTTGACTTAGAATACAACTAGTAATGTTGAAATAACTGCCAGCAAATCTAGATCACTTACGGAATAATATTAAGAATAAAACTTTTGTTAATCTTTGCTTTCCTCTTTCCAAGATAAACTACTACGATTAAACTACTACTCCAAGACACAGTTTCTATGCAATGCAACAGAAAAATATTGCAGGCACACAGTATATCTGTTCCTTTAGTTCCTAACTGAGGCAGGGCAAAGACAGCACAAAGGTAAGAAAATAATTCTGTAGGGGAAACTTGTCTAATAGCAAACAGACACTAAAACATTTGCACTAGGAAGAGATTGCTATAAGCAATCCTGGTTTAAGCTACATAAAATCAAGAAGAATAAAGACTGAAAATTCAGAGATTTTTGCATAGGCAGAGGAGGCAAGTTATCATGCAGATATAAATAATCTTGCCCTATGTTTGGTTCTTCACATGCCTTCTCTGGTTCTTGTCAAGTGCCCCTGTAGCAGGAAGATCTCTGTACTCATAAATACACCCCTGGTCATGACTTACCCTATTTTCATTTGGAGTTCCTTGAAATCACAGTTAAATTTCTCTAGAAGAAAGTTTGCAGGCAACTATCTCCCTTGCATTATCTACCATTTGTGAACAGCTATTTTTTTTCTAAGAGCATATTAGTAATTACAAAAAAAAAGTAAAAAGGATGGCTGAAAAACAGGAACTTCCTGAAATCTCATTAAAAAATATGCTTTAAACAGAAGCTACAAAATAGGGTGAAATCTTAGCTGTAAGTCAATGAGGTACAAGCATCACAGCTCAACCCCATGTGTCAGTTGTGCCTGGGAAGAACAGCTTTCTCAAATATTGCTTTTGGCCCAGCACAGTTTTACTGCATTTACTGACATGATTAAATCAATAAGCCAGTTTCCTGAAACAACATCAGCCTGGCTGCTTGTTTTGTTTTATTCTTACTCTCTCCCAAGATGGACACTTCCTAAATGGGAAGCCTCACTGAGCACTTCCTCATTAAGCAAGTGTGTTTTGAAAGTCAGCCTCCATCAAAAACTGTTCTTGCAGCACTCACACCTAAATGAAAACGTCAGCAGTGTCTGTGTTCAGTGCCCACATCCATTATCTTTTCATAAGTAAACCATTTTCAGGCCACACCTCTGACAGTCACTAATGTTTCCAAACATGGCTGTCAGTGAAAGTGGCACTGGCCAGCACTGACAAGTGGCACACCTGGGATTGAAATAGTGGTCTGGAACAAGTGGTGGCTTTTTTTTTACACACCCTACCCCTGCAGGTATTTGGATGGTGTAAAGGTCAGAGCCAGGCAAAAAAAAAACCAAAACAATCCCAAGAGCAGCACAGAGGCTACAGGGAACTGGAGTACCCCTACAACAGAAAAGGATAAAGGCAGAGCAAATGCAACCATACAAAGATAGTACCTGTTTTGAGCATATCTGCATCTTTTACACTTTCAAGGAAAGGAATGTCTCAAAGACTTGTGCCTCCTAATACCAAGAGGAACTTCATATCAGAGAGCTTGGGAACCTTCAGCCATATGACCAGTCTCTTCCAACGGAATTAAAGTTCACTAGGACACACAGCTTGAGATAAGTTATAAAGAACAGTGCTCACCCTCCTCCAAACTTTGATTTTTTAAGCCACACAGAATGCTATAAAAAATACAATCAAATTAAAAGTCCAGAAATGCCTTCCAAGTCTCTAGATTATACCTTACAAAAGCAGTTTTTACTTTTCCCCCAAAACAGAAATATGTATAAAACAGTATATGGGCATATTGTAATGTAGGGAATAATGCAACAGACTTAAAAATGGTTTCACTGTATAGATCACACACAAACAAATTACAGCTCCTATCAGAAAGCAGGTATGTTGTGAGGGCACAGAAAAATTTTCACCTCATAGAAATTTCAGTAGAATGTATAAAATATTCCAGTAGTTCTGCTATAAAAAAGTCTCATTTTAAGTCCTGTCCAAATCAGTAGTTATGAGAACAAGTCCCCCTTTCCCATGACTCCTGGTATTTCAAACAGGTCACCATTTGCTTCTCTAAATGTCTTTGGTTTTATTCATTTCACAGAATCAATGTGTATCATATATTATCAAATAGCTAACTTCTGTGGCATATATTTACTCCTCAGTAAGACTTTATCCCCTTTAAGAAGAGAGGGCTTAGGTAAATCATAGGTATAGTGACCTTAGGTATATTGTAACAGGTTATTATTTTAATGCTTTTAATACTCTGAGATTCTTAATAATAGATGCAAGTTCGAGCAGATTTTTGCTGTATTTCTTCTACCATCATTAAAGAACCCTATTGAGAAACATAATTTATTTTTCTGACACAGAAATAAACAGGCTGGCCAAAAGACATTGCAAAATCTTCTGCACTTAGCTCAGTGATTAAGGACTTGACTTGTCACAACTACCTTTTAAGAAATTTACTGTCACTTCAGTGAGATACAAACCATGACCGTTCTAAACACCCAAAAGAAATATGGCTTTTGGAGCCTGTTGTTGAAGTGCAGAAACTGTCTATATACTCACATATACACTCACGAATACCAGTTGAAGCATATTCAGGACGTCAGAGAAAGCTTCTACTTTATTTTTTCATGCAAAATTAGGAAAGAAAAATCTGAATCTTGTCCAAAGCTTGATACTGCATATGTTTAGCTTCAATTCAGGTATAGCTCCACATAAAAACAGCACTTGATTTTAAGTGTGCAATTTTACAGCACTGCAAGATTGTTTTGCTCTTAGCGGCAAAGGTGGAAAGCAATGGATAAGCTGTCACACTGTACCCAAACTTTCTGGTTTCAGTTTTAAGACAGCTGTCTGCCAACTTCCAAATTATTTTGGAACAGCCCACAGAGGAACTTGAAGAAGTAAATAAGGAAAACCAGAATTAAACTGGGTGAACTGCACATAAAACCAAAGAAATGGTCATGACAAACCATTAAAATAATTAACTTCTGGTATCTCTTTTGTACTGCAGAAGTGACTGGAATCAAAAAAGATTATCAACTTCCATGAAGTTGAGAGTACATTTCTTAAAATGTAGCCAAAACCCAATCTACAGGGAAGATCATAAACTATATCTGTATTTCTTTCCGGGGGTATTAGTGCTATTACAAAATAAAACAAAAAAACAAAAACAAAAACAAAAAAAAAAAAAAAAAAAAAAAAACAACAAACCCTCCCCCCCCAAAAAAAAAAAAAATTCCAAAACAAAACAACAGAAAAAAAAAAAAAAAACAACCAAACACCCCACCCCCCCAAAAAAAAAAAAAAAAAAAAAAAAAAACAAACAACCAACCAAAACCAAACCAAAGAAAGTAACAAAACCACGGAAGCAATCTTGGGGCAACAAACTTTCTGTCTGTACTTCTTAAATTCTAAGGACCACTCACAAACCCTGAAATCTAAATAAATATTACAGCTGAGCACAAATGAATGGAAATCCATATATTATCTTTCACAGTCATGAGCCTGGGTACAAGACATGGGAAAAATTTAAGACATTTCAGTAGAACCTTAAAAAACGCCCTTCAAGATTTCATATAAACCTTCCCAGTTCAAACAAAGAGGCCTGCCATCAGCTGTCCCAGGGTAAAAGACTGACTGGAAGGCAGGCAAACCTCACCACTCTGGGCACTCCATCTCAGTGTGCTTCTAAGATCAGATGGAATTCTCACTGAAAGCTGTTTTTCTTCATTTATTTTTTCTCCAATCCCAAAAATGTCAGCAGAGTTTCTAAATGAAACATTACTTAATAACGACTTGCTTCTTTTCAAATACTTACAGAAATGAGACTGCAAAACATATTTAGTATCCAACCATGAACAATGAGTTCAAAGTCAAAAAACAATAGTGCATGGCATGATTAACACTTACAAAGCCTTTAAGTTCTTCCAGACTAACAGCACTGCAGGAAAGATACTAATGTGATACAGTTACTGTAATTTCAGAAACTTATTCAAGTTCTGAAAGCAACTCACTGATGTTTGAATATGAGCTGAGTTACTTTGTTTTAAACTTCTACCAGCCCAATGAAACCCCTGACAAAAGGACTGATGGTGGGACAGTCGTTTCCCCAGGGCACACAGGTAGCTGTGCTCTCTGCAGAAAAGGTACTAGCAAACACCAGCAGTTATAACCTCCTGCTGTTCTTATGTCTCTCCTAAATTGCAGGACTCCAATGATAGACAAAGCAGAGACTGAAGCAAGGAAGATGCTGCTGCTTTTCTCTCCTCAATACTCTTCTCTGTTCCCAGAAAATGCAGTTTACATTTTATCCAGATGCTGGCTGAGCTTCTGACCCAGTTAAAGCTCCTGTTTCTAGACAGATCAGCATGCTCTAAGTGTATCTACCACAACTTTGACATGACTGGGATGCACCAACCCTATACCACTCACCTCTTAAAAGATGCTGTTAACAAACTGAAATGTTCACTTTTGAAGTGACCTGCCTGAAATTGAAGTAATTTGTTTAGATTTTCCCAAAGTAAACCAAAATATTTCAGCAAAAGTGGATGGATTCCCATGCGAAAATTCGATTTTAATGGAATTTCCCTTTTCATTGTAAATACACTGGCAGAAGGTTCCCTATAAAATAAAAACTTCACAATGACTGGAAGTGAAAAAGCTGTCTGGATAATCCACTTTGTTAATCTAAGGCACAATACTGAGAAATGAGAACTCAATTATAAAAGCTAACAATGCATGTAAGAAAACAACAAAAATGCTGCTTAACAAAAACTTACAAAAATGTTAATGCAAACATGTAGTAAAAAATATACATGACTAAGAGGAATAGAAACAGCTACCTCAGCAACACATGTTGCATATAACATGGAGGGCTCAGCTCCAGCTTGGTTCCAAAAGTCTGGTCTATACTGGCCCCACATGAGGAACAAAAGATATCAATTCTCTTAACTCACCTGCAAGTAGCAGAGAAGTGGGGCAGCATCCCCAACTCTGAACTTCCTGAGATATATCCAAAGGGCTCTTGGGGAAGTTAAGTGTTTCCCTGATCTTTTCAAGAAAAAAATAAAACAAAAACAAAACCAAACAAATCCAAACAAATAAACAGTGGCATGGCTAGCATCTATTCAAGAGTCAGCCATCTTCAAGCCTGCAACAGAGGCACTGATATTTTGTGTAAACCTCATGTTTTAGTACCCTGGCTGTCCTCTGGCACATCCTCTTTTTCCTTATTGTTTACTGTTTGCCATAAATCCTGTTTAATCTTGTCTAAGAAATAGCAAGATTAAACTAATTAAGATTAAAGGCATTTTAGGCAAAATGTTTATTTGTTAAGGGTTTTTTTTTTTTGATAGCACTAGCTTCCAGAGGTTTTTCTTTTGGGACGTGACTTTTCTTTAAGGCACTTGTTGGCAGAAACAAATGGCAAGCACACCTACAGGCATTTCATGCAGGATGCTGGCAGACATTCTGCTACTGGTCCAGTTGAGTACAATAACTCCTAAGACTGGACGCATCTTCTGCAATATTTGCTTGTAATTTTGATCCCCTGCCAGCTTGTTTAAAAACATCCAGAGCTGATCAAACTTTTTTGTTTGTTTTTGGCTGCTTCTCTATGAAAACTTTACAAAACTTTAATTTCAGCCTCAGGAGCCCTGCAGCCATAAATTAATTGAATAAAATTTACAAACATTATGCACTGATAAAGCACTTTCAAAGCTTTTCCCTATTCAGATGACTTAGCTGCTTGGCATGACAGTTTTGCTTGACATGAGTTCAGAGCCTCTGGAAACCTTCCTAATTCCATTCTCCAGGCCTTGTGCCTATTCATGGAACCATGTTAACCCAAATCCAGAAAATTAATAAATCTCAAATGGTTTTAAGCCTTCAGTAACATCTCTTGGTACACATCCACCTTCCTTACTCTGCAGACATCATGTTGCACAGAGTAACTCTTACTTGAAAGACCCAAGTAGAAACCAGCGTAGTCCCCTAAGTTATTAACATTTAATAAAATATCTTATTCAAGATTATTGTGGGTTGAAGCGTAATTGTATTTACTATAGTCATTATGAAATCATCTGTTTATGTTTCAGTGCACTATGCCCATGCCAGTGTTTAAACTAAATCTTTTCAACAGAATCCCTGGATGACTTCTTTTATAATAAAGAGCAAAAAAATCCCTTCTGCACATATACTAATCCACGAAACCCCTGATCCTCACCATTCTTACTAATATTTCCGGTTAGAGCAGGAAGCACTACTTCTCTGAGACACAATCTAAAGATGATTTCTTACATTCTGTGCCAACATGGCAGTACAAACTTTACACATTTCATTAAATACTTGACTGCATGGTAAAGGAGTTTTCTTATACCTTTTATCAGTTTAGTATTTTGAAAACAACTGTTAAGCAATCATCTTTAGGCATTATTTCTGCAACAGTCTTTAGGCAGTACTCTTAAAATCAAATCCAAGCAACATTTCCAAGTCGTTCTTATTAGAGCTCACAGGAGAAGCATATGGAAGTAAAGATCGAGGCTGTAAAAAAATTATTCATTATGTGTAGGCATAAAGAAAAATGAAGGACTATATTGTCCTATAATATACAGATATATAGGTCAATGAAGTTCCAACAGAGATAAATTAATCCAAATAACTTTATCTCACCCCAAGCTTCCTTTCATTTCTATTTGTGTGGGTAATTAACTACAAATGACATGATGCTAAAATGATGTCAAAATCCAGAAATACTACTCTTTTAAAAGAAAAAAAAAAGTTTTTAAAAGTATCAGGTGTAAAAATTTATGAGGTGTAAAAATTCATTACACCTAATGAAGGGAGGATGAGCTGTTTCCAATAGTGATATACCAGAAGAAAGTTTCACGAAACCATGCATTCAGCAAAAGAACCTAACTCAAAATGAAGTCGAGAAGATAAATAAAATATGGGAATGATTTCGGCCATATAGTAGATGGAGAGAATGCAAAACATTAATGTTTTGGCAGACTAAACATTTTAAGAGAATCATGATCATTTTGCATCAGACCTCTAAATCTACAGATGTGATCATGTCATGAAATCCAAGAAGGATTTTTAAATACATTTCAAAATTCAGATCAGAGCTACTGAATGACACAAAGAAACATAAAAGAACAGTGACTTTTTAGCTCATCCTATTCATAATTCAGCCAAGGACTATAACTGTCAGAGATTTCACAGGAAATACTTAAACAATCAAAACCAAAATAAATTCAGGATCTAAAGGAAAAACATTTTCAAAGATACAGAGTCCTTTCAGTGCCCTATTCCCGAAACAGGGAAGCAGAATTTGGGCACATAACTATCATTTTTGCTTTGAAAAGCTCTGCCTTCTACAACAGGGTTACAGCATTGGTGGATAAGGGAAGGGCGACTGACATAATCTACCTGGACTTGTGCAAGGCATTTGACACTGACCTACATGACATCCTTGTCTCTAAACTGGAGAGATATAGATTTGATGAATGGACCAGTCAACGCATAAGGAAGTGGCTGGCTGGTCACACTCAGAGTCGCAGTCAATGGCTCAACGTCCAAGTACAGACAGGTGACAATTGGTGTCCCTCAGGGATTAGTATTGAGACCGATCCTGTTTAACACCTTTGCTGGCAACATGGACAGTGGGATCAAGCACACCCTCAGTGAGTTTGCCAACACCACCAAGCTGTGTGGTGCTTCTGTGTGGATAGGCTTGAGAGGTGGGCCACTATAAACCTTACGAAGGTCAAAAAGGCCAAGTGCAAGGTCCAGCACCTGGGCTGGGGCAATCCCAAGCACAACTATAGGCTGGGCAGAAGCTGGATTCAGAGCAGCCCTGAGGAGAAAGACTTGGGGGTGTTGACTGATGAGAAACTCAACATGAGCAAGCTTCAGTGTGCGCTGGCAGTCCAGAAAGCCAAGTGTATGCTGGGTTGCACTAAATGGAGCATGTCCAGCAGGTTGAAGGAGGTGATCCTGCCCCTCTAGGGTTCTCTCGAGAGACCCCACCTGAAGAACTACATTCAGCTCTGGAGGTCCCAACACAAGAGGGATGTGGACTTGCTCGAGCGAGTCCAAAGGAGGGCCACAAAGATGATCAGAGGGCTGGAGCACCTCACATATGAAGAAAGACACTGAGAGTTGGGCTTGCTTAGCCTGGAACAGAAAAGGCTCCAGGGAAACCTTACAGCAGCCTTCTAGTAGCTAGAGGGGGCTACAAGTAATCTGGAGAGGGACTTTTTACAAGGGCAGGCAGGGACAGACCAAGGGGGAATTGCTTCAAACTGAAAGAGGGGGGATTTAGATTATACATTAGGAAGAAATTCTTCACTGTGAGCATGGTGAGGTCCTGGCACGGGCTGCCCAGAGAAGCTGTTGTTGCCCCATTCCTGTCAGTGTTCAAAGCAAGGTTGGACAGGGCTTTGAGCAACCAGATCTAGTGGAAGGTGTCCCTGCCCATGGCAGGGTGTGGAACTGGATAATCTTTAAGGTGTTTTCCAACCCAAACCATTCTATGATTCTATGATTTGATGAATTTGCTATGCCCTTGAGACCAGGTATTTGAATTGCCTCAGATTAATTTTAGGAAGGGGAACAAAAAAATCTATATAAACTTAGGCACCTGGTACAAAATACCTCTGGTGGGACTGACCACATGGTACACAATGTCACTAAACAATAGATACCAGTGCTGGAGCTTCTGTGTGGAATACTGCACCAATATTTCTCTTATCCCTGGTAAAATAAAGTAAGCCTCACCAAACAAGGCAAAAAAGCATAGGAAAAAGATAAATGAACGTGGGTCGAATTTCAAAATACGGTATTATTTAAGTAAATTTGATGTACAAGTGCCAACGTCTTACCTGTTCCTTCTAGTTAGTATAAAGAGCCTTTCTGTTTCCTGAAAAAATATTAATCATGTGATTCATATTTAATTTATACACTTCTAATCTTAGTCTACCATGATGCAGTCAAGTTGCTAAATCCAACACTTATTGCACTAAAGAAGCTGAAATAAAAAATTATTCCTCTCGATACTCATGTGGGAAAATGTTAGGAAATTTTTACCTTTAATATCATCTATTTAATATTAATGCCATTTCTAGAAACATAACTTTGGCCTGGACATTTTATACAAAAACTGTCTAATACTGTAGGTATGGCACTGATAGAGGCCAGGATAGCCTGTGTAACAATAATACCTAAAACCTTGGTATTAATTATATCTGAAGCACAATGAGGAGTCACAAGGTTAAAAGAAAAACAAACAAGCAACCTTCATGCAAGCAGCAAAACATGTTTTTAAAAGCTAATGATTTTGAGCTTGTTTTTAGCTTTGATCCAGGTTATGTTTCACTGCATAACATCTCAGTATCATCTAAAGAGCAATTCTTTTCACTCTCTCATCACACAGGCACCCAATCTTAATTCTTTATGCCAATATTTTGATGTCAAGGGGGGAGCAAGATTATAAACCACCTGAACTGAAGAGCTGGAGCTCTCTTGTCACTTCTATGTGAGTATGAAGGAAAATACCCAGGCAGGCTATAAATTTTGTGTATCATTTGTTTACAAGTCACTCAATTTATACTCATAAATCCTGCCAAACGAGCTTTTTACACCTAACATCATGGTCTGCATATCATGTTATATAAGCTGGATGGCAGGTTCTGCTGTTCATTTATCAACACAGTTAGGAGATAAAGGCTAAATTTCTTTCTGCTCTTCTACTAGTGATACTGGCAAACTCTAAGGATGCTAGAAGAAAGGAGCTCCAAACCACATAAATGCATATAGATATAAATGATATGGTCACTTCAATACACATAAAAGCAAAAAGGAATGCAGGTCTAAGAATTTATAAAGTCTGTCAGAGATGCAAAATACCTGTGCTAAGCACAATAAACTGCCAATAATGTTTGGGGGGGTTTTGAAATGAACGCTGATTTTTTAAATATAATGCTGGCACTGAATAACAATCTAACATGAAACTCAAGGCAAAAGTAAAGCTCACAAAATGGGGAGATATGTGTAATAGGCAGCAGACAGAACCCTTCATCAGAATAAATTAGCTTTTAATTAAATGTGATTAAAAAAATGAATAGTAGAAATTATAAAGTACATGGTTTTGCAGACTGTGAAAACTCTCAACCTTAATAATTGTATGCCTTCAATATACTGTTCTTATCCAAGTTTTGTCAACTGTTTTATCATTACTGTTTGTTATTTACAACATATGCTTGCCTGTTTGCAAGAGAGTAATGATTTGGAGGAATTGGCCATAGGTTACAAGATTTTCTGGAAAAGAAGATATCCCTTCTTCTTTTCTCCTAGCCTATTTTTATTCACAACATGTGCACAAACTGAAATAACTTAGAGGATGCTGCAAACAGTTGTCAAACCACAGGGGCAATTCTAATAGCAGAAAACCCATATGAAATCATTTTGTGCAGGTAGGTGGTCAGAAAGCACTCTTTCAGCTTGTGACCTCTCCTTCCAAACTCAGCAAAGCACCTTCCTGCACCATTTGCACCACCTTCACATGATCCTGTGTCAAAGACATGTCGCAGCAGGTAACTCGAAACACAGCAGTCATTTTCCTTTCTCCCTGTTACAGTTTAGCTCCCTTGTTCTGAGGACAGAATGCACACTATACTGCTAAAATGTCACATTTAAAAAATATTTCAGAAGATAGTGATACAGATTTAAATCCATGACTTTGCCCTCCAAGCAGTCTTAATTGTGATAAGCCAAATGAGTCAGAAAGATAATCATCCTGAACTGCTCTAAGGGAAGACTAAGAGAGGAGCTGGTAAACCAAGAGCAGGCAGCATATGTAGGTCTAGGGATGGCACTAGAAACTGAACACTGATGACAGCATTACTCCTGGGTGAGAGCCTGAAGGCTTTTCAAATGATCAGAAAGTGATCCACTGCCCTGATAAGCATGCACAAATTTCATCTAATAATGGATATTTTTCTTTATTCAGAGAGCAATGCACTGAAATTGTTACATTTAAATGAATGTCTTTGGAGGCATTTTCCACATGAAATACAGACATAAAATATTTCACTCATGTGAGTATTAAAGGAGAGGTAAAATTATACTAGAACTGATGAGGTAAAAAAGGATGAAAGAAAATAAATTAGCATGGCTTGTCTTCCTATCTATCTGAAGGAAAGAACAAATGAAAGAGAAAACAGGTAAATATACCTAGAGTAGCACTGTAAGCCATCAGCAATTCCAGTCATACAACTCAATCTGTTCTCTGACCTTCAGAGGGTGAGCACCAATTTCCTAGCGTCATGTCTGTACCTTCAGAAATTATGATGCAGGCAGCTAATACATGTTTTATTCACTATCTTTTGACCATCAAAGCATCATAAAGAGAACTGGCCTTCAAACAGTGAAAAACAACGTTCATTTCCAAGTTTAAAACAATTTATAAGTTAAATAAACACACAGACAATTTCAAACAACTAAACCAGAATTGAGATCTGCCTCTGGGAGGACCAGGGAGCAAGAGGACAGCTTGCTTATATCCACCACAAAGTGCCTTCATCTGCCCTAAAATACAGTGCATGTGAAGATCATATGAGCAACGGCATCTAATATTCAGTTAAAAATCAAGTAAGAAAGGCAATACACTATTATATAGCTGTAAATACTGCGAGACAGATTGCATATTTAACGATCAATGTCTTTGGCAATTCTGATGACAGATTATCATATATTTAATTATTACGGAAAGACATGCAAATGTAATTAGGGAGGCTAGCCTTTTAATGAGTTAACAAGAAGTGCTATAGGTGGTTAGACACTTACTCATTGCTACCAGCAACATTAGAAGCTTTCTCATTAAAAAGTTAGTTTGTAAAGACAATTATTTTCAGGCGATGAAAAATACATGTAGGAACCTAATACAAGCTCAGTAATGATTTGTGCACATTTTTGGCTTTCTCTTTATGCCAGAAAAAATAGTAAGCAGTGTTTACAAAGCAGCATTTCATTAGTCCCTTGAATGTGAAGGTAGCGTAAAGTCATGGCTCGACACTTAAATACCAGGAAGAGGTTGAGTACAGTACTAATTGCTAACTCAAAGGGCCAGACAAAACATCACAGTAGGGTTCATTAAAAAAGAAAAGAGTAATGCCCACACATGATGGGACCACTGTACATGTCCCAGAGTTCAGGCTGTAGCCAAAAAGATGGGAAAGTTACTTTTCACATAACCCAATCATGAACTGGATTATTCACAGTGTTAAACCTATCTTGAGGAGATAACTGATCAGACTGTAGAAGTAATGTCCAAATTCTTTGGGACTTTACACACTCAAGGTTGACACACACATATGAGCACACACATGTTCACTTCAGAGTCCCAGAAAGGATGCCCCAGCTCCACTCCTGGGTTTCTGCATAACAAAAAAGTCCAGGAGAAAACTATTGAGAGTAAGGGCTAGTGGCAGCTGCATGAGAGAAACCTATCTGCTTCCATCAGACAACCGAAAAAGTTAACAAGAACTAAGAAACCAAGACAGCCTGTTTTACAGTTACAGCCTGTATAATTACACCAATTTCAAGCAACTTTCTTTTTTTCTTTAATTTAAATAAATAAATACAATTAAAAAGAAAAGTTGGAATAATCAAATAATTCTGCAACAATGCTATTGAAGGAAACCTGACTTTGCCCCAGCACATTAAATGCTAAAATAAACATAGCTGAATGATAATTCCAACACATAACACAAATGTGGAATCTCCACCATTGAAGATATCTCCCCTGGGTAACCTGATCTCTCTGGCCTGTTTGAGAGGGAATAGGACCAAATGACCTGGTCTGCTCCTCAGATACAGAGGCCCCCTTCAATCCTGAAGTACTCTACAATTCTCTGATTGATTCTGCCTAATGTATGTGCAAACTGAATGCTTTTTACAGCAATACCAGTATAACACACTGGGGCATATACAATATTTCTCTACACAAAATTAAACACACAAAGCTTGCATTATGATAATAGCAGGACTAAACAGAAAAATGTTCAATGGAATAGTTTTTCTTATGAGGTTTAACATAGTGCAGAACTTGTGTGAATGACATTTTCATAAAGGTCCTTGAACTTATAAATTTTAAAATGTCTTCTCCATAACATTTTCAACTTCGACATGGATAAATAATACCAAGGTTGAATGCTGCAAGAAGAGGATGTTACATTCTCCAATAAGATCCAGATAAAAGTTACAAGCAATATCAAAAACTTTTGGTTTTTAGTACCATCAGTGGCTGCTAATACCCACATCTTTTCATAGCAGGATCAATTCTAATTCTGTTAAGTGTCAAATTAAAAAACAAACTGATGCATGGAAAAAAAAACCTCTGCTACGTGAATTTGAATTAATTATAAGAGGCAAACAAGAGATTATTGATTCAGTTCCATAATACTAAGAACTTGCCAGAGATCCCAATGACCCAGAGATATAAGCATAAATGCACATATCAGAATCAAATCAATAATCAGCTTCCTGGTATCCTAGCAAACCTTTCCTTTTCCTCTGATGTTGCAAATTTTTTGCTGTGAAGGTAGCTATGCATTTGCACAATATGTTATGTGCAATTTAGCTCAGCACCCTAAAAACCCGTTCCACTCCCCACATACCTTTTTTTTAATTATTATTTTTAGCAGCCACCTACTATTCACAGTACAAGTCCTGTCTCTGACGAACCAGTGAAGGCACGACATTTTTTGCTACTGCTCTGATGTAAAGGATGTCTTGGTACACAGATGCAACCTCTGCTGGATGAGTGAAGCTTTACTATCTCAAGAGTTCCAACAGCAACAGTCAGAACCTGCAGAATAAGCATCTGAATAGCAAAAATGCATTAAATCTGCAATCTCTCTGAATCTCTTGGCCCTCACTGAGACAACGTAAAACATGAACTTGCACAGGGTAAGTCTGGAGGATTACAATCTTCGCCACACTCCCAATCTCTCAGCTGCCCCGCAGAGTCTTCAGGAACAACAAATACTTCATACACAAAGTCTTCTACTAAATACAGAATAACCCTGTAACCCTCACCTGACTGAAATTGATAAGGACAGTTCTATGGGTGCAGATTACTCACAGAAGAAAGGGTTGAAAGTTTGTTTCAGCTACTGGCAATTTGCAATCATTTATCTTAAAGTGCATAGAGTCAAATCTTAAACCTAGTCAGTTTTCATCTCAAAGAGATAACTGGAAATACAAATCCAGTATTTCTAGTGAGTCCCAAACTTGTCTATAGAGCAAGTGCTGAAAGCTGGTAGACCATTTCTGTGATTTAGTTGAAGGCAGAAAAAACATTTGCCGGTAACATAACTCCCTTGTTCATCTGTGTCCTAAAATTTTCCTCTTGCAAATGATTCACAAATAGCAGCAACAAACTAGTACTTTTATGTCAAGCAGAATGCCATCAAGAAGCAGAAACTGTGGAATTCCTCTGCATCCAGCTCTCACCAACAAATGCAACGTTGTTCCCAGATACGAACAACCAACCATGCCTGCAAGAGGGCATCAGTTCAGCAATTTAAGAACATCATCACTTAAGTCCCTGCAAAGTCTTTCTGATGAATGTAATGTTTGCTAATTCTTTGGAGTCACTCATTATGATAATCTCAGTAGCAGAAATTAAATAGTAAATGTTCTGGGGATCTGATCATTTAATTGCCATTTGTAACTCAATATATTGATTTCTTATTTGTACAGTTTGCTAGGTCATGGATGAAGGCCACTGTGAATACTGTTGTTAAGATCTAGCATACTGCAGAAGAAAAAGTGGTTTGAATTCATGCATCTTACTGCCTTCTAGAGGAAATTAGTTTTATCTTCTAACTTCTGAAATGAATAAAAAAGACCCACCTATATTATTTGTTTAATAACTATGGGGTTATCAGTAAAATCGTAATTGGAAATAAAATTTGATCTTCAGGTAAAACAAAAGAGGGAAAAGACAGCTCTTAAAATAGCTAACAGAAAATTCCTGAAGTATCTTTTTTCTGTTAATGTTTTATATACATTATACCAACTACTTGTACATGAGGACAGGTATTGAAAATACATTTTAAAACTACATCATGTCTAACAGAATTTGAATTCCTAAGTTGTTCAATCAAATCATTTTACTTGCTAGTAATCCACAAATTAACTGTGGCTAAAAAACCTCTGCTTTGAGTAATCACAAGTAGGTACAAATGAAAATTCCTATACATTATAGAATTTTCAATAAAAATCCTGCATGACCATGAACTTATTAACCTACCTCAAACCAAATGTCTAAATCCTAGCATTGTCAGTGGCAAAACGTGTACTGAATTTAAGAGCATAAAGGTTTGAGCCAGTATTTTTCTAGATCTAGAAATGCTGAACATAATATAAATTCTGAGACTCTGGACAACTTGAAAACAGTAAAAGACAGTTTTCAGTGATTAATCCAAATGAGACTTTCAGAAAACTAAAGAGAAAGAGAAAAGAGCATATCTTTGTCCTATGTTTTAATATAATTAAAACTTATAAAATACACCAAATTGAAAATGAGAGCAGAAAATAAAGGCAATGATTAAACTTTCACTGCATGCCGACAGAAGCCTTTTTAATAAAGCTTTCATAGACCTGCTGAGCTGATTCCTGCCACTGAATTATGTTACTGTTATTTGGAAATGGTTCTGGCAAGAGCCAAATAGATGCAAGAAAATAAAGTAACAGTAAAAAAAATTAAAATAATAAAGAAATTTAATTTTATAATTAATATAGCTCCACTAAATAAAAGGTAAATATTAGTCGGAAAAAAAAAACCCATTAGTATAGTTGTGAAGGGATTTGAAACCACATAAACTGAACTTCCTACACTGACACACAGATCCAGTTACTACACTTATGTACGACATTATTCTTAAGTGTTATAGGTAGCAGCAGCCACAAGCTCACCTCTCTGGCAATAAGACAAATGTAACCTGAGCAAAGAGATTCCCAGTTTGAGCCTGGGGCAATGTAATCGCCTGCAGAGAATCTGAAGGGCAACTATACCTTGCAAGTTGTGTAAATTACACCAAACACATGGGTAAACCTAAATCAGAAGGCAAGTTACCTTGCCACCAGGGACACTTCACACTGCAATAAGGACACAGGAAACTTGCCTACATGCCTTTAAGCAAAATGTGAGATTTTTAGCTGTTGATCAACTGTAATACTTTTCTTTTGAAGAATCATTACGTATTCCCTTGAACTATTTCTAATACTGAGCAGTAAATTATGTCCAGCAAATATGTTAGACGCCTCTAATCAACTGATGCAATTTGTATGTCTATTCTATTAATGGTGCCTCATAGCACCTCAGAAATACAAGGAAATAAAAGGGAAGTTGTTGCCAGGAAACGCAGGATTAATTCAGAGCAGCTCAGACATACACTTACAGAGCATTGCTGGTTACATTAGCTCTCGCATAAGGAAAAAATGGTGGTTCAAACTGAAAATAGCCTTCGGAAGAGGAATCAGAACAGCACCCCTATAAATAAGACTTTAACATATGCATGGAAAAAAAAAATGGATTCATTTCCCTATAATAGTTACAGTAACATACAAATGCCCCTAGCTCGCATTCTATAAAATAAAAAAAAACCAAAAAACCAACTTCCATTTCCAAGAGAAAAATAGAAGTCCTTTAAATCTCTGTTGATAAAGTGATACATAAATGCTATCTTAGAATCAAACAGAAAGATCTTTTCATTTGTTTAAAGATGCATTGTGAGCAACCATTATCATTAATGTTGTTTTATACTGTTCTTTTCCAAGCAGAGATCTGTGGCTAACGTGGCTGCTATGCAACAGCTGCTAATACTCACTTTGCTATTCTGATTCACAGTGCTGCATCACAATACTGAAGGAAGCATGGATAAAAGCAGAATGCCACCAGGCAAACACACGTAGCTGTGAAACCCCTATAAACTATCCAGTGCAGGTACACATTAAGGACATTTACTTCTGAGGTTAATAAAACTTGTCTTATAGGACACTGCAGTCAGTAAAGCAGATCACTACCAATGACATTAGAAACAGCCTTTTGCACTCAGTAATACTTTTTACAGCTTTGGCTATGAACAGTGATGCATGATAAAATCCTAAGATTTTAATATACCTTGAAATGCCTTTTAATAGTCTTTATAATCTGTCCTGTGCCAGCAGGAATGACACGAATTGTAAAGGACATGCAGTGTCAAGCATGTGCATTCAGAAATGTATTTTACTGCACTATATTTTGTCTTTAGTTTTTCCAGATTCAAAAAACTCAATAGCTTGATTCAGAATTGAAAGAAGTGTACCTGTATAATATTAGGAAGTTTAATAGCTGTCCCTTAATATCCCTGTACCTTGCCTGAGCCACAAGGAGGTTGGAAGGGTATGAAGCAAAGGAGGTTGTGGAAGAAGTATCACAAAGAAGTACAAAGGTGCTCCAGTAATGTCACATGCAAGCTAACACAAGCTTCAGATCTGAAAGTTGTATAGACATGTCGGAGCAGAAGAACAGAGCAATATTTTCCATGCTTCAGATCCATTATGCTGCTAACATGCCCCTTAAGTAACCACTGAAACAAGGTCTGAATCTTTAAGTCTTTAAACCTTTCCTCACCAGTACCCAATGGAGGCAGAGCTACCCTAAAGAAAGCCTCTTCTCTCTTGCCAAGGGGTTGATCTGGGTCTTGGTGCCCAGTGTTATGTTCAAACCAACACAGTGATGCAGCAGGTGGTAAGTGGGCAGCTCTAATGCTTTCTGGTGAATGCACCTTCTTTGAGGCAGTGCTGGTAACTTTTAGACCAGACACTACTGCTGAGTCATCAGCAGGATGCAGAGCTTGTGCTCTCTGTCTGCATGAGGGCTTGGCCCAGATGGAGCTGGCAAAGGCTGCAGCTGCTGCAGCAATTTCACAGCCCTGTGACAGCAGTGCTGGTTGTGACAGGGATCACTTCTGTGGCTGCAACAAGGAACCCTGAGGCTGTGACAAAGATCACTGCCATGTCCAGCTGCAGGGGTGCTGGCAGAATCCACAGTGGAGCTCAGCAACACTTGTAATCCCTCAGCCATACACATTTACCCAAAAAGTTTTTCTAGCAAATCCAGAAATCTCGGAGGATCAGGTATGTCCCCTTGAGGTCTTGCAGCTAACATCACTAAGTTGGGTTATAGCCCCATCACACTTGGACTGCCAAGGTAAACGCACAGCAACACTTCAAAAATATTAATGAAGTCAGAGTTATGCTGGAGGAAGAAAACAAGGGTGTCAGGATTTGGATTTTTAATTTTAGGAGGACTTGCTTCCATCAACTCAAGATGGCTCTAGGCTTATTGCCAGTGACCAAGCTCACAGCAGACAAATTATCCAGTGCTTCTTGTACCATTTAAACTTCAAGCAATTTCCATGTCCTAAAAAAGCAGTCAGTGCAGAGGCAGGTGCTTCTCAGTCACAGTGAGAACTGTATGACACATACAGATAGAGGCTGGTAAGACAGATGCCATCCTGAGAGAAGGAATCACTCCAAGGGAAATGGATGACTTGGTCCTGACCAGCACTATAAAGGATGACATCTGCTGCCAATCATTCCACTTGACCCGTGGAGACTAAACCAGCCCCTGGATACAAAAGTTCACTGCAAAGGTTCGACTACTTCCTTTGTATAAATATCAGGTAAATCTGCACAGGTTTCTACAACATGGCGAATATCAGCTCCTGCTCAGCACTACATCTGCAGCCTTGTTCCATAACAAGAGACAATGGAAAGGAGTAATCTGCAATCTCCAAGCTAAAGCTCTTACTTGAAGAGACCAAAAATATGCAATGTATACAGTATGCTATTCAAACTTATGTCCTTCTTCACATATACTTGAGAACACTATTGGCAGCCCATCCTCAAATAAGAGATTTTTGAAAGAGTAAAGCAAGACTTTTCTACGTTGGGGGGAATGCAGAGAATTGCCCAATGAAAAAAAAGCCTTTTTTTTTCTCCACAACACAGTGGTATATGTTTTTCTAGTGTTGCCTGTGAGACCATACAGGTGTAACTGAGGATAAAATTAAACTCATTTATGTTATGAGTTTATTTATGCTTAGTCTTGTATTAATGGCAATTTGCATGTTGAACACATGAGGAAATCTAGTTGAATTTAAGAGTGAAGTGAACCAGATATGTTCATTCTTCTGAAGAGGTTAAGGAAAGACCATAATCTTTAACCAAAATAAAAGTAGACTCACATTGCACAATGCACCCCTGCACAGAAGCTTTTTTTTGAGCTAGGTTTACTGGACTCAAGACAGCAACTTGAGTCAAACGCATGTCTTCCACACAAGACCAAAAGCCTCCTTAGATGTCCAGGTAGTCCCAGTGATCATGGGGCTGTCACTGGTCTGCACTGCATGAGCTCCTCCAGAAAGCCTTGAAAGTCCTCTTCTGAATTCCTGTAAACCTTCCTCTTCTCTCCGGTTCCATTAATATAATGTAAAATAACTATTTTTTGGTTACAAAGAAACAGCTCTTAATTTGTGAAAAGTAATCCTTTATTTCAGAATAATGGCTATAATACTGCAACATCCATCACCCAGCTCAAACTGAGAGCTAGAACCACTTGGTCATCTAGTTAATGGGTTCCTAGTTAATGGTTTCAAATAATGAGAGTTAAACAACAAAAAAACACACTGAAACAACAAATACATTAAAGCAGCTTTTCATATTTTGCCAGGGTTTTGTTCCCTGGCTTAAATTAAAATCTGCAAATATAAAGAGCTTAATAAATGTATGTCTGGCTTAGGGCTAGCATATAAGAGAAACAATATCTCAAAAAATAAATAAATAAATCAAAGATGCATCCTTTGCGCCAGTACAAAATCATACTGCACCGCTTTTTAACGTGGTACAGAAATTCAGCCAGTATCCCTTAACTGGACTAAAATTGTCAAATAGACAATTTATGGAGTAATTGTCAAATAGACAATTGTCAAATAGACAATTTTGGAGTAATAACAAAATTAGAGTAATACAAACTCACACAGATATGTGGAAATTAGTTAAGATGTCTGATGAGGATTTTAGAAGACCAAATGCGATGCTGGCAATTTTCCCCTAGAAGAAACTTAGAACCTAACCTGAAAATACTTTCTTAACACACATCACATTGCTTTGTCACAAAGCACACACTTCTTGTTCAATACCAAAATAAATTATATGTAAATCCAGACAGTAAAGTACTTGTATTAGCCAGTGAAATAAAGAGAACAGAAAATGTCGTGCTCAGAAGAAAAAAAAAAGGATTATAAAATAAACATATATTAACTTGAATATATTTACATCATGTCTGCGTAAGAAATAAAATGCCAACTTCTTCTTTACTACTGAGTCTTTCCTTCTCTTCAGAAAAGTAAGAGTATAATGTCATGTATGATGAAGGTTTTTCTTTCTGAAAGCACTGTTGAAAACCTGAGCAAGCTATCAAAATAAAAATAACAGAATGAACTTTTATAGACAGACCTCCAATCAGATAGGAAGATAACTCAGCAAACTTCCAGGCCGCACTGAGCTAGGGAGAGTGGTTAACATGGTGAATGTGAGGGCTTCAGTCCAGAATGACTGCAATAAATTTGAGGATTGACCAACAGAAATGTCATGATTTTCAATAGGGAAAAATGCAGAATTCTGCAACCAAAGCAGAATAACCCCATCGTGGATACAGTCTGGGAAATATCTTACCAAGCGGCACCCCTTAAAAACATACCTGTAGTGTCACATTATACACCAGGCTGCAAACATGAGCCCTCACTACAAACAAAACTGTGCACTGAACTACATTAGGAGGACTATGGCAGCAGACCAAGGGAAGCTAGTGGTGAGGCAGCCCTGAGAGATCTTCCGCCCAAAAGGGATGCAGAAAAAGTGGAAAAGGTCTAAGAAAGGGCCACTAAGGTGCCTAAGACACATACTCTATGTAGAGAGGCTGAAGAAGCTGGGCATGGTGAGCTTGGTGAAGAGGAAACCACAGGGTGATTTAATTACTTACAACTATGTGAAGGGCAGCTTTTTGGACACTACCACCGAACTCCTCTTGGTAGTGCCAGACAGCATAACAAGGAACACATAGCTGCTTCAGAGGTTAAAGTTGGACAGCTGGAAAAATACTTTCCCTAGCATCACTGGAATAAGTTGCCAAACAGACTGAGAGTTTCTGTTTTCAGTCCTGTGCTGCAGCTGCCTTCTTCCAAGCAGAACCTTGAAGTAGGTGACTGCTGGAGGGCCTTCAAGACAGCATTTTTATGATTTCTCAGAATGGTAAAGTTCAAAACTATCCCTCCGTTCATTCTTAATCTACTATTTGATCGATCACATATTGCAAATGTTCATTTTCTTTTTCTTTGTTTCTACTAGATACTTCAGTGCAATACATGTATGCACAGAAGTCAACATTTCAGTACTTCTTTGAGTGGAAGCTGTTCTTAAACACGATCATGTGCGCATCTGCCTAGGCTGGAAATTATTTTGGTTTTCTAGAAGAGATGTGTCGTTGTACATTCATTGGCACTGCAAACTGAACATTAAGCACAACTGAGTGAAACTTGCAAAAGCGCTGAAAATGTTATTGCCAGGCACCTCCTAAACCAATGTCATAATTGTCATCTTAATCTCTGTATTTGTTCAGAATGCACTGATGAATTTGTACCATAATGTTACGTGCAAAAAAAATGGGCATATCATCTGGGAAATACAGGACACTAAACACTACTTTGTTCTATGAAATTCAAATGTTCTCATTACTTACAAAGTTTCTTTCTTAAAAGATAGTTCCTTTCTTTAAAAATTTAGCCAGCTAATGATGTGTGTCAGTATTCAGAAGACACACAAATGGCAACCTTCATCTCTAAAACAGAGCATATGCGCCAGTTTCAGCTATTTTTATACAGGCTTTGTAAAGATGAAAAGGAGAAGCTTAGGGAAAAGAAGCAGAAAGCCCATCACTGAGTTACCTTGAGATATAATGACTTATTGAAATCCTCACTGCCTCAAAGCTGAGAAGAGGCTGGGGAATGAGTACTCCTTCTGGCACTGCTGAGCCACTGGCAACTATCACCCACCGCTGGTGCCCACTCCCCAGCTCCAAAGGTGCGTGCTGCCCAGCCCTGCCCTTTCCACCCCACACAACTCCTCATGCATTTTTCTGGAGGAGGGAGTCACCACTGCCTCACTAGTTTGCAAAGAAGCATAAGGTATTGTTTCAAGATGCAACCTTTGGTCCCTTGGACATCGCGTACTACGTGGGCTACTGGAGGTCTTCCAGAGGACCACCAGTACGGCTAGCAAGCCTGCTGTTGGGTACAACCATTAGAATTGCAATTTCAGTTGCTCAGGAAAAAATGTCTATCTATTGAATGGATCAGCAAACACCCTAACTTTGACGTGAGAAATCACAAGTACAGGAAATGAAAAAAAGCAACAACAGCAACAAAACCTCACCCCACGGAAGAAAACTGAAAGGCTGAGGATGTCCTGGATTCTTTCCAACAGGCAGGCACACTTCATGCTGCTGTAACTACGTAAAGGTGCATACTTATAAATTCAGCAAGTGTGCTGCCATCAATAAACCAGTTTGAATAATATGCTTTGATGCAAATGCTTTACTCAGATCCTTAATTAGTGAAAGGAAAAAGCATCTTACAGCAGCAAAAAAAATCTCTGCAGCATATCACAGGTATGTGTCTTATGCAATATATACATTCATCCTCTACTGACTTTCAATACTTCTTTGCCATTTTGAATTCCTAGTATTCGATCTAACCCAAACAAACATTAGTAGGCACAAAACCGGTCCTGCCTTGAGATCAAAATAAACATCTGACTTTATGTGCAACACACATCATAAAATCTTCCTTTTTTGCTAGAATTTAAACACAATGGTTAAATTAAATTAAATTGCTACTGTCCAGCTAAAATTATTAATGGAAAACTACTTAAAAATGGTTTAATATTTGACTATCTAAATAACTGAAATACTGCTTCCTTTATGTTCTTGGAGACAGCAAAGGAGCAATGGAAGGAAATGTTCATTTGATGATAGAGAAGTTTTGAGGTGTTTCATATCTAAATATGTTACAATAGAAGTTGACTGAGCTCTACAACTCACGTTCAGCCCAAATCCACTCCCTGTGGTAACAATGAAAGTTTCTGAGAAAAAAAAAAAGAAAAATAAAATGTGAACTGCTGATTCACGGTGTTTAAAAGCTTTGGGAACATTAGAGGCAGATAACAACGTGAATGAAGGAAATATAAAACAGGAGGAAAGAAGTGGTTTTGCTCTTTAGCCCCTTGAAAGACTTTGAAATCATTGAGCTTCACAGCAATGATCCCATTTGATGGCTGTTTTTTAAACATGGTTCATTTACAGTATTAATAAAAATGTCTCTATTTAAGTAATTAAGCATGTCAAAAGACAAGGCTTCAGGGACATCAGATGCTCAGCATGAATCATGCTACTTTAAAATACCCAGCAAGATAGTAACTCCCAGGATTCCAATGCTTGTGTTCAGATGCATTGCAGAGAAAGTGCTGGCTGCCTCGTACTTGTGCCAACCAAGAACCCCTCAGAAAGAGAAACTTAAATACTCTGAGACAAAATGGATTAAGAGCAGCACTGAGGGGCTAGAATTAGATGATCTTTAAGGTCTCTTCCAACCCCAACCATGCTATGATTCTATGAAAATGTAGGTAGTGAAGAGCAGAGGAAAATGTGGGGCTCCCTGCAGAACCCCGGACAGCCCCAGTGACCCGGGCAGAAACACATCAAGGCATCAGTTTCCCAAATATCCATTTCTTCATTCATCAAACTAGAGAGGGAAGACTTGTTAGGAGTACAGAGGGAGCAGATTAGACTGAGGCTTGATTCATTTCCTAGCTGAGGCAGATGTGCTCATAACTCATTCTGCAGGGATGGAGTTGTTTCTACTGAACAGCTAGAGTGGCAAGACAGAAATCCTAAAAAATGCTCAGAAATAGAGAATGAAAAGAGATGCATGAAACAAGTGCTTCCTACAGATCAAATCCCAAACAGCAGCTTGTGAAGAACATGATATCTTTTGCTCTCATGTGCAATACTATGAAATCACTGTACACATTATTGCAGCAGATTCCCCCACTGTCTTATGATCACCATGGGAATCAGAATCCTTTTAGATGGTCACAGAGAAATGTTGAGGCTCTGAGGCTCATGCAAAGAAGCAAACCTAAACATTACCATAAATGTCTACAGTACATAAACACAACCACAGTTTGGAAGTTAAAGAACTGAATTAAGAATAGTATCTGGTGAGAGAAACCCGATTAAAGACAATGGAGGTATGGTGTGAGATTAGATTTAATCAGTTCACCTCCAATCCTAAAGCTGAATTATCCTTAAAGTTATAAAAAATGTTTGCTATTTAAATATAAATCACTATATTCAAATTAAATATAGCTCACTTAGAATTTAACAGTCACCCTTGTGAAAGGACCATAGATTATTAGGTACAGAAAAATACCTTATACAGAGTGTGACACAGGTCTTTGCATTTCTTTTCTCCGTCGCACGTATTCTGTGTATTTTGTAATGAAGTAATAGCCTGCCTTTTCATGGTGTTCATTTCATACAGGTGATACATTATTGAAATAATGATAAAATGTCTTAACCCCTCTAGGATAGTCCTTAGATAAAATCACATTATGAATAAAAATTAAAAAGAGGGAAGAAAAAAATATTTCCAAAATAAGTTTAAAAATCAATTGCCTTCAAAAATCAAATATTTCATTTTTCAAAAGAAACATGAGTAATGGAGGGAGCTGCAATGGGGAATACTTTTTAGTTTTTAAAAAAATCTCACACTGCAGTTATCAGAAGTATGTAATATCTCAGGTTTATATTAAGATTTGAAGCAATAATTGCAAACTATGGCATCTCGAGGGGATAATTTTACATAGGAAACAAATAACAATATATATGGTTCTTGCAGTACTTCCAAGAGAGCAGATGACCAAACCAGGGGCAGCTGGCAAGGCTGTCAGGACAGAGTGAAGAACCAGCATCTACTGAGCTCCAAGTCAGAGTTGAGTTCTCAAGCTGATATGCACATTTATGCATATTTGGAAATTCTGTCAAATTTACTGCCTAAGTATGTTAAGTTCATGTCTCTGAAAACACAAGACCTTTTTTTGTCCACAGAATGAGTTTGGGCAAGGAATAGCTTCAGCTAATTCCCTTGGGATTAATTATTTAATTCAGAGTCTACCAGCAGCTCTAGGCAATACTTCAGAATTAAAAAGCAACAAGTACAAATAAATTTATTCAGAAAAGTTAGTATATGAGACCTGCAAACTCTGATCCCACAAACACAGTATCAAACCTAATCTCATGTCTGTGAGATTATTTTGTTAAATGTAAGAGCTGGTAGAACTAATTTGAAGCTCCAACTTCTTATTGATGTGGACTCAATAAAAAATACCTCTATACTGTCATGGAATGCCTAGACAACACCCTTTTCCTCAAGTCAGAATAGCAGCTTCAGTGGGGTTAGAAAAACAATCAATTACAGAAGCCTTCACATTTTCAAAAGCAGAATTGCTACAGTAGCACCTTTCAATTTTTCTCAAAAGCTCCATACATTTACTTAATATTTTACTAAAGATTCTCATTCACTATCAAGTATGATTTCTCACCAAGAAGTGTATTTTTAGCTAACATGCACACCTGAGGCATTATCTCAAAGACATTTCTGTTAAAAACATCTTGGGAAGTGTTGCATAAAAAGAAAACAAGTCTATTTTAAATCAAATGAAACAACTTTCAAGTTTCTAAATATTCACAAAATCCATTCCCTGTTTTTTAACCAGCCTAAGGAACATCATTTCTAAGTACACTTCTCAGTGACAGTCAATTTAAAAGAAAATGCACCTAGACCAAAAATTAACAGCATCACACAAACCTTCACTTGATAGTTCCACTGTCTCTCACTGGTTTTCTCTAGCCAGATAGCACTCTTTGCAGCTATAGGTCACTGCTGCCATAGCTATAGTTGTGCTTGCAGTGAACCGCACAGAGACACCACTTGCAAAGCTTTAATGAGCCCCAGTGCTGCAAGCTGGGCGTTAGGGTTTATTTCAAACTTCTTGTTTGAAAATGAAAATCATCTTCACCCCATTTTATTCCCAGTGGTTAGATATTGTATAAATATCACAAGAAGAACTGTGAACATCCATTCACAATTTCAAGAGCCATTCAGACTCACATTCTTAAACATAGACTAGAAGATCAAGTATATGCATACATACATATAGAACCATATATGCATATTTTTATATATATATACATATATCCCTGGATATGTGGCAATCATATGCACACAAACATTGGATATGCAATGAAATGTGAAACTGCAAATGCACAATTTTTTTCTTAATACTTGCGTCAATAAAGAGAAATTAATATTAAGTACTTAAAATATTTGATACACACACTGACAGTCTCCAGGATTAACCCCAAATTTGAACAGAAGACAATAGTCATAACAACTCTCATAAGCAGTAGCCTCTTTCTGTCATTTTTAACATCCAAAGTCAGAGGAAAAAAAACTAATCTGAGCCTGGTATTCTTTCTGTATTCTATAGATAGTCATCTCTGGCATCAGCAGACTGAGTCTGCGCTTCACATTGATCTTCCTTTTTCCTGATGTATAAAGTGAAATTTGAAGTCCTATGCATTTCTGTTAAATAAGGTTCTGCTTTAGCTAATAGCAAACTATGACAATGGTCTGCAATGAATTGGGGAAAGGGAAGCAGTCTTAAAAAAAATTGCCAAGAGCAGCTGTGAATTTATAACTGTCAATAAAATTGCTGAGGTTTTTATATGTACATTAACAGCATGTTTCAGTGTAAAATGGGATTATTAATTCTTTTCACAGAGCATTAAATCATATTTAAGATTAAAAAAAATCCCTGATCAGCTACTGACAGGTCTCCTCCTTATCAAAACCACTCTGCTTCCTATGGTCATACTTTGTAGACTTTAACAACAACCTAATTGCAACAGGTTCTTCTCAAAGTAAAACATAAAATAATAAGGTGCGATTACACAACATACACTGTTCACCTTTTACTCAGAGAACAACTTCAGGAGGCTAATGTGTTTTCTTGTAATGCCAGTGAGATGTGTTTCAAAAGGAAGGTAAGTCACAAGTGTAACATGGTGCAAGACCGAGCTCCTGGTTCCTTCAGCTGCATGGAAAAACTTCTTTCATTTACTGCATACTTCAGGAAAGGCCACCTTAAATCCTGTGAAGATGCAATGATTAGCTTGTGAAGCGGTTCTAGCCTTCTGTTAGGACTCACTCAGGAAAACAGCAATACTTGGGCCTCCGAAAATTCCTGTGTGTTGCTGAAATGTTTCTCAGTTGCCAAATCCCGATGAGCACAAAGAGCACCCTCTTACCCTTGCTTACATTTCATCCTAACTCTCAGAAATAATGTGGAACGTATTATGCAAACTCTGGCCCTGAGTTGATTTCATTACTTGAGAGATTAATAAAATTAAGCAACAGTCAGAGCATCTCCAATATCTTATCCACCTCTCTTTATCTTAATTTCACTGTCAGTGCAAACTAGCTATGGCACTAGGGCGGCACAGGAGCTATGTGTATCTAACGCACTGTTGCTAAAAACAAAGTAAATTGTTACAGGCAAAAAAGTCTGTCATTAGGGAAATACATTCCTTGCATTTGTTTTATATGATTAATGAAATAATACTACGTAACTGCGGAACTTCCTTTTTGCAGGAGTTTCACTGTCACCTGCAGTCTGTTTATCAGAAGTCTCTAAGAGACAAGACCACAATAATTTTGTGAGCAGCCGACACCAGCAGTATGTAAATTCAGCGGGCTAACAATGCTCTGGCCTAAAGACTTCCTCTAATTTGGCATCTAGTTACACAGCAAGGTCAAATAACCCCAAACAGCTCGGGCAGTGGCCCATCCACCTCTGCATGATTGCAGCCACGACCAGATGAAAAGCATGAACAGATCATGTGGTGACGCATGAGGATTAGGCTGGTGTGGCATGCACCAGCCATGGGCATATGATCCAGCGGTAGCAGTGCCTGACCGAGATGCTGTCCCTCAAGCTGCCCAAGGAAACATTCGGGTCCTGGCAGGAGGGTGAAAGGAGCCTGGGCCAGCCTAGCCAAAGGGCTCGCTTTCACATTGTCCACCTGCCACTGCCCTATGTCCATCCTGCCACTCCTGGTGTTCACAACGGCATTTGCACCCAGACCAAGGGGGTTTCTGAAATGTGATCCCCTGACACTCGTCTTGTACCACTCTCTTCCTACCGACTTGGCACACTGGCACAGAAGACAAGAGATGAAGCAGCACACGTTCAGCTTCACAAACTTCTCCAGAGAAAATGACAGCTTGAGTGATCCACTATTATTGAACTGGTTTTTAATGAAATGCTAGTACTGTACACAAAGGGCGGTGGTCAAGGCCAGGTTGGACAGAGCCTTGGGTGGCATGGTTTAGTGGCAGGTGCCCCTGCCCATGGCAGGAGGGTTGGAACTAAATGATCTTTAGGACCTTTCCAACCCTAACTATTCTATGATTCTATGTGGTTGCAAGTGATTAATTACACTCTCAAACAACCTAATAAGAGACTAATATTTAAAATACTTTCTGGCAACTATTGATTTTTTCTCTCTAATAATCAGAGTAGTGCATCCTTCACTTCAAATTTGGCTTTTTTTTTCTTCCCTCCATCTTTGTTAGCTTTGTTAATGCTCATTTTTGGTTATGTGCAACAACCAACCTTACTCATCTTTTTAATTTATAAAAGATAAAATACATTAAAAAAGTTCTTCAATTTCATCAGAAATAAATATTTCAATCTTCACCTCTTCCCTCTCCCACTTCCCCAAAATGGTGGCCTGAGGAAATGCACATTATTTTCACCACATTTCCACTGAATTTTACTATATTGACTATCTCAAGGGTCCACCTTCAGATGTCAAAAACACTGAGCAGAAATACATGACCTTTGAGATGCGCTTGAGTAACCACCATTGAGGACTGAAAATCAGTGGTAATCTGTACCCAAAAAGTACTGAAAATTCAGACCTATATACATTAACTTCAGGAGGCTACATTCTGATACCATCAAGTAGAAATATGATTGGTTTTGCTCTGTCAACCTGTTTGACAAACACAGACATCCCTATGTTTTTAATGGAACTCTACACAGAAATCAATAAAATTGTTATTTGAGAAACACTTTTGCGTTTCTGTGCTAGACTGTGAGCAAGTCTGAAACCAGAGTAAATGACTTGCATTAGCCTGACCCAAAAACACTGGTCAGCAGCAAAACTTCAATACCAGCTCCTAGCTGCTGAAGGAATATTATTCATATTGATGTAAAGTTTCATATTGATCAACTGTAACAAAACCCAATTCCATCTTTCACTTATTTTAATACACTGCAACAGACTTCAAGGAGCATTGCAACTCGTTGTTACTGCAGAACAGAGTTATTGTGTGAAGAAATGAAGAAGTCACCCACACACTGAGATGACATTTCTGAATACTCCTTTATGGTCTGCCTTAATGCTATTTTCCAAAGCTGACTATTCTCAAACCCTTATTTTATATAGATGAAAACTGATGAAAGCAGGAACAGAAAAACAAAAATAAACTTGAGGATACTAAACCATATGCCCCTAAATATATTTATACCTTTTGCAAACAAGAGGAAAACAACCATACTCTATGAGTACATAGGATACATATCCACATTATAAAATGCAACCTATTCAGGAAAAGACAATTATTTCAGGCATTCTTTAAATTATTTTCAATTTTAGAGCAGACCCATAGATTTCTGTTTTTAGCTGCTAAAGCATAGTCACGACACCTGGCTCAGCAGACGGTTGTGTATGCATTGCAGAGCTATAGGCACCAGCTTGTCTTGTTAATTTCACGAATGAGGGTGCTGCTGGTCGGAAGAGGACAGTCTGCTCAAAAACAATTATTTTGCCTTTTACCATTCCTGTTGCTGGTAGCTGCAGCCAAACCACTTAAAATGCCATCTATTTGCTGCCATCTAAGACTGTATGTCAGGATAAAACTAGATAAGCACAGACACCAATGGTAAATACACTTGCCTTTGCAAGCCTGGTGGGAAGACATAAGCCTCATTTGGTGCAAAAAAGAACATGATGAGTTTTGCTGGTTCATCCCTTGAAACACAATTCACATGCGAAAGAGTGCGTCTTCAAGAATGAGGAGTTTAATGATGCTTTATTGCTTGAGAAAGCCACATGCCCCCAGAGAATTTGGATCATCATATGCCATGAGTAATACTGGTGGAGCCGGCTTTAGGCTCTAATAAAAGAGGTGGAAAAGAGAAGCTGAAAAAACACCATGACAAAAGATGCTTTTGTTACTTGTTGAGATGAATCTGAATCAAAATGTGTTCACAGTTATAATTTCTTGTAGAACTGAAAAAACTGCCAGTAGGAATAGCATGATTTTACTTTCCAGTGTCACTATAATTCTTATTCCTATCAAAAGAGGCTGGAAAAATTGCCAAGTTATTTCATTAGAAAATGCAGCTAATTTACAGGCATGGTAATTTTCCCCTTACAAAATTGTATAATGAGCTTTAAACTCACTAAATAAAGGGTCTCTTCTCCAAATGATTATGCTTAATTTACACAGGAATTAATGGTGACTGGATCTCCTTTCAGCTTTAAAATAGCTGCACTACAGAACCAACATCAATAGCTTTGAAAAAAATCCTAACAGTCAATGGAGTAAAAAATACTTATCTTTACTACAGTGCATACATATAGGTGTCTTCATAAATATCTTTTACAGGATAAGCACACAACTATTAAATCAGGGATCAGCATTCAGCAAACATACAGTGCTGATCTCATAGTAAAGTTGCCTGCCTAGGCATTATGCTGATAGAATGTATAGAAAAGCCTAAATAAACAGACAGACAGAAGCACCAAGGAACAATACTTTCATCTTTAAAAATTGTTCCCACTGTATTCAATGATAGACCTATTTATTAGGTCTACCTCTATTGTGTTGGGTTTTCCTGGTTAGTCTGTCTAAAACGTGGAAGCTTTGGTTTACAGACAAGCCTTGCCAAAGGTAGCCCAATTTCCACATAGTCAAGCTGTAGCTAGAAAACCCCAGCATTTCCAAAAATCATGTATTTTTGACATAGAAACTAGATATTATAAGCTATTCCCGACAGCAGGTTGTTTATGGTCTCATTAAGGCAGTAGACGCGTCACTTAAATAGATAGCATTTGTCCCTACCAAGTTGTTAAATGAAATTAAAATGCTTATTCCTGTTACCTAAAGCAGTTGATCTTGAGGTTGTAGAAGCAGGAGAAATGTATTTGGAAGTCTTAGTTTAAAAAATAAAACAAAACAAAACCCTTCTATTACTCCTGTGTAGTGTAGAAAGTCCTACTTACCTTTTCAATACACCACAGAAAGGAAATTCATAAAATTTCAGGTCTGGAAGCCACCATTAAATCATATAGCCCACCCTTCTTTATCATAATATAATAGGCTTACAGATAATACAGAATCAGTGTCATCTGTGAAAGCAATTAACAACATCTAAGCCAAAATATTATGAGTGAGCAATAGAGACCAAGACCTTGCTCTCACAGCAGCTTAATTTAAAAGAAATGAAAAGAAAATAGTATTTTTAAAAGAAGTAAAAATGAATCATTGGTATATAATCCTTGGGAACCTGGCACATCCATCATGATTGTGGCACCAGTGTTTCCTCCGATCAAAATAGGGATGAAGCAGCTTTTTTAATACATTATTACCATCTACTGGACACAAGGGAGAATGCAGCTCAGAAATGAGACCAAGAAAATGGACATCCAGATAGCACAAAGGGCTGCCAGGTACATCAGGACCTACATCCCCGCCTTACCTTCCCCCTCCACACACGCATCCTAGGACAGTCTGACTTCCCTCTGAAGTTCAGAAGATAACCAGTCCAAAGGTGTGAAAGTGGATCTGATAACTACTTTATAACCCAGGACCGTGCCATGAATACAGTCTCAATCTGAAGTCTACCAGGAATACAGTGAACTAGAGCCTGAGGCTTCTCTGGCAAGCAACAAATATGCTATCTTGTTTCCAGCAGCTTTGACAGAAGGAAACCCTTGGAATGCGTTCCTGATGCAAAGTGACAAAGTCTTTCTGGAGATGTTTTATCACCTCTCCCTCAGCCTGGAAGTCATTTTCACACTTTGGAACCAAATTTAATACTTAGGGAAGATGCAGGAGAGCGATAAGACCAAAGAATTTGATAGTGACAATGGTTTCCTCTGATAGAGAAGTCTCTTCTTCATCTCGCAGAAATCTGTCCTTACGTGGGTGGAAACATCTGCTTCCGAAAGTAACTGCATATCTGTAAGATGCATGCATTTGACTAGATTCAACAGATTTAAGAGGAGCATATGCCTCTTGAATAGAAATGTAGTAAAGCACCTGTAAAAAGGCTTTTTAAATTAGAACCAGTATTTACTGAGCTGACACAAACCATTTAAAATAAATTAGATAATAAGCACTGTCAAAGAACACAAAATGAACTTAATAATACCTACAAAATTATGCGGGACAACTTCCTGACAATACTGTCACTCAACAAAATCTGGACATTACTGTAGCTCATATCAACTGTTCAAAGTAGAAAGATAGATTACATATGAAATCTGCATGACTGCACAGAAGTTCTAGTAGCAACTGGATGACACTGGCCACCACTGGGAGAAGGAGGAGGAGGAGTCCACCCCCAGTCTTCCTTCTTCCCATCCCAGATCAGGAACTAAGCAAGCTGAAGAGGCCAGAAGAGTGGCAGCTCCCAAATGGCTTGGTAAGCACCCCCATGCAAAGCCCATCCTATGCCACAGAGCCACAAACTGATGTTTGTAGGTACTGTGCAGACTGAGCACTGATCTGAGACTTGAGGGAGATCTGGGAACTGCTGCTCAATCTGTTTGGATCTGCTGAGTGACTTCAAACAAGTAATTTCACCCTTCCACCATCTCATTTCCCCACATAGAAATGGGGTATTAACAGCACCCTCCTCTGTGTAGCAGTTTGAGATTGTGATTTGTTAGAGTAAATCATTACTGTTGCAGTTAAATCCTTAAGAAGTTCATCACATATGTGAGTAATAATAGCCCAGGAACAATTTTTTTAATCCATTGTCAGCATTTCTAATTGAAAAAACGTTATATATTGCTGTGAACTATGAATGCTTTTTACAGGTCACTCACCTCCTCTGCTTCTTTACCCTTGTCTTTTCCAGTCAGTTTTTCTCTCCCTTTCACCAGCAGCCTCCCTAACACTGCCACACTCGCTTATACATGTCATGCTATCAACTTCATGACGTCTTCCCTCAGCCTTTGGTAACACTGAGCTTCATCCAGCAGTGTCATGAACTGAATTACTATGTTGTTACTCAGACATGCTCAGCTGGTATTCAGAAAGGTACTGAAGCTTTGTACAGTGCCTAGAACAGGATATTATCAAAACCCACAGCAACCTTATGCCATTCTCCAAAGTATTCAGAAGACTAAGACACAACGACTCAACAGAACTAGCTATTCTGATTTTTCTGGAGATTAATGACCACCTGAAGGAAAAGGGAGGCAGAGGTTTATTTGTCATCCACTGACTCCAAAGAGTCATTTTTGGTTTGGCCTCATTCTGCAGGGTCTGTGAAAAAGGGGTAACACATCAGTACTCAGCTCTCCAGAGTGTTCGAACTCACTCTGCAACTGAAGGAAGAGATTCATGCATCTCTAACATTAAAGCAAGGATCCCGACTCTTCTTTTTAAATACAATCAAGAATTGGCTTTTTCAAAGGAAGAAATGCTAAATATGTATTAATGTACTTAAAAACTGGACAGAAAAACTCATTATTCTCAGCTTCGCCACTCCTCACTAGATGGGTGACAGTAGTACTACTATTCATCTTCCCAGTCTGCAGCATGACAGATTTCTCTGGTATTTTGTCAGTACTGAGCACTATGAAAAGAGTAAGATTTTACACAGGAACTATATTAGTATAAATCACAAAAGCAGACACAGCATCTTTGTCCAAAACAGAGCTGTTTTAACTCCATTTGGCAGTAAGCAACCAAAAGTCATATGGTAGCACTGGCTAGGTATATGTTAGCAGATGTTACAGACAAATAGATACTGGTCTATATAGCAAAATTTAGTATGGAGGATCTGCCATCCCTACTGTACCTATTTCAGATTTTTCTGTTTCTTTGTTTAAACTTCAGACTAGCTCTGCTTTGATGCCTCATCCTGAAGCTCCCTTGCACCTGGAGTGCATTCAAGATTCCCTCAGCACATCCTCGACTTTATTTTCATCAGGATAGCATAAAGTTCATGCACTCCAGGACTGCTGCTTAACTAAAACCAATCAAAGTGTTTTGATGGGGAAATTCATTTCAGAAGACCTCCTGGTCTGAATTAAAACATGAATATAGATGCACTTGTTGAGACACTAGTTTGTTTTGACAAATGAGCATTTCTCAATATTAATCACATGGAAGCTCATCACAGGAATAGGACTTGTCTTTTTGTTGTAGCTACAAAAGATAGTGACTACCTCTTTCCATTTCCTCGATCCCTTTTTCCCCCTTCCCCCTCCCAGGACTTTACACATATATATATATATTTTTATGCTGAATTATTTCTTTTCACAAAAATCTAAATGATTTTCAGCCGCAGTGTAACACAGTTTACCATCTCAGCAGGTGCAACTCCTCTCCAACTGGCTTATCCCCTCTTTCCAAGATCCTGTGATTTTTATTGTCAAGAAGTACGCCAAATTGCACGTTAGTTACTCATAGGCCTGGAGCACAGAGCATGGGATTCCAGGCATGGCCAGCATCCCTACTCACAACCAGCCTGTGCTGCTTGGCTGAATGATGAGATCCAGGACCCGAGCAGTAGCAGCGCGAGTGCTCAGGAAGGTCCCATGCTCGAACTGGGGCGTAGATATCACATAAGTTGGTTCTAGTTTGCAACTTGACATTTTCAGCTTCAGAGTCAAATTAGAAAATGCCTATTGTTTTGAAAGCATTACAAAGCACACAGAAAAAAATAAAACTTCAGACAATTTACAACAGGGAACAGAAATTCCTCCATAAGCTATTACTATGAATTTGGCCCAAGAAACCATTTTGATTATCACAACAATTTAGCAGCACCCAGTCACGCAGTGACATTATCTCGGCAGTATCAACCCAGCCTGTAGAAAAGTACCCAACATCAAAGTCTTGACTGCAGTTAGCATTAATTTGTACCATTGTGAAAAGGGCCTGCAGACAGGAAAAAAAAGTGAAAGTCACAAAAAGAGAGACATCTTCTCATACACTTGGATAGTCTCAAAGATCTCCCTGAGGCACACTGACAAAAAGTACAAAAGGCACAGAGAAATTGCTACTTGAGCTGTTCTATAAATGGTGTACACTCCTCAAACCTGGTAAATGTGCACTTAAACAATATCAGATTGAGATCCTTCCACTCCTGGGAAACCAATCAATATACCTCTGCTTGATGCAAGTTTTAACATTTAATCAAGTTAAAACAGGTTTTGCTTTAAAGGATGCTAAAGGAAATAGTAAGAAACAACTAAAACAATTGTTACATTTCAGTAACTTCTGTACTACAAAATGTACAATCAATTCCTTCCATATTTTACAAGAACAGACTCTTAAATAGTTATCCTCTGGTATGAAACTGGGATTTTAAATTTTTGGATGGAAGAAATCAGTGCCTTGTTCTCTAACTATATGAAATATCCCTTTTGCTCTCATTCCTTCTCCCAAGCTTTTTAGACAGCTTAGTGAAAGTGAGAGCATACCTTTCATACTTCCAAGATAGCATCTGAACTTTCACCTCACATATTCCAACAAGACAGATAGTAAAAAATTTTGGGAAGAACTAAAAGGCATAAATGTACCAGGGTAATTCACTGAGAACAGAAAGGTGCAGATACATCTCTCGGCCACTTTTTTTTATTCTTTCCTTCACTGATAAAACTACAGGAATGAAAGAGTTATAAAACAGTGAATGTGACAGTTGCATGTTAAAATGGAGTTATACAGAGATGAACTGATATTTTATTATTATTTTAATAAATACATAATCTGTCTGCTTTACTTAGATAAGCCACGAAATGGGATGCACTGGATCCAGTGTAATTATTTCTATTGAAACAACCTGCTTCTGGTTTTTGGTGCTATATGAGAGTAAATCCCTTCCATCTAAAGCCAACAGGAGATCTAATCTTGACTGCCTGTAAAAGCAAGGTACTATACAACTGCTGAGACAAAGGAAACAGGACCATCATTTCCATTGACGCTCAGTATTTTACATATCTTGCTCTAGGAAAAATGTAAAGTCTAATTTCTGCCCAGAATTTGTATTGTTTCAGAATAGAGAGCACACCAGAAAAACAGGTACCAAAGGAAAAACGGCAAAGGTAAACAGTGCACGAAATTTTATGGTGAAAGGACAAGTGATTGTGGCTTCTTCCTGCTGCCTGTAGGAACAAGGACAGACTTTCCTTTCCCACACTGTCATGGAGTCAAGATGCCTGTGTGTGGAAGGTGCATAGCAGTGCCCATTCAAAACCACAGCCAACAGATTAGTAGAGGGTGATCTTCCTGTGAAGGCTATCTTTAATTAATAGGCTCATCCAGATCAGGAGATAAAAAACACTTAGGAAAAAGTTTCGTTCGTTTCTTAGAAGAATTAATTTCTTTTCAACAGGTTCAGCATTGAAACTCCCAGAAAAGAGAAAAAAAAAGGGCAAAAAAATTACCTCTAGAAATACTTCTATAAACTACAGAGATACTCACTAGTTACTTTTCTAGGAACCTTCATACATGTAGGGCGTTACCTTGGCTTAGATAATTTGCAACAATAACACTAAACATAGAGACAAGAAATTTCTTACATAGAAGGAAATTTTAAAACATTAATGTTATCTCAGTCTAAATGACCAGTCTGTTGGAAAGATTGCCCAAAATGTATTCAGTACTTCAAGAATAAGAGATACTCTTTTGAAAAGAGGATACTCTTTTGAAAAGATGCATCATACTTTTCATACATTATCATGTGATATACTTTAGTCCTTTAACTACAAAACTCATTGTAATTATAGAGGCACAATGGGCAACTTTTTTTTAAGGATAATTCTTTCACCCTGTATTTTTTTCTGCTTACTATACTCAAAAGTCTCCCATGCTACTATTTCCAAAGTATTCATGGAACAGAATTTTAATTGAACCACTGTTAAGTCTCCGTATTTTGACAACGTTTTTGAAAACATTGCCTCAGAAACAATACGCAGAGCTGCATGCTACAAATTTCTGAGACCGTAACATACCAAGATGTGCTTTTGCAGTATGATTTGCATTTATGATACACTGTTTCTGCTGGAAGGTGGAAAATACATTAGGAAATATGTTTAATCTTAGGAAAATATATTGAAAATAAGTTATGTAAAAAGTATTCAAAAAAACCCCAAAACTATGCCTGCATCTATGAGCACCTTGGTTCGGGTTTTTTTTTTTTACCTCTGCTGTTCAGAGGCAATCTTTTCAGCCAACAAGAGTACTAGTGCTTTCTACTGGGATAGTCAAAGCATGGTCAGCTGGTCCATCTAGATTTACTTAATTCCAGGCCTAACAGGAGGCACTAGAGCTAGGAAATCACCCCTTGAAACCCTTTTCTGCAGCTGGAACATTAGCTGAATCTCTGGCCAGAAAATCTTTAAGACCCCATCTCTCACCAAACAGAACAAATGAAAACATGAACAAAAAGCATTTCACCCTTCTTACTTGACCATACCACTCCTGTAACCTGCCTTCAAAAAATTAAATTATGGAAACATGGCAATGTAACCAACTTAGTACAGACTAGCGCAACAGATAAAACAGGGATGCAAGGTAATGGCATCTCAAAGGGCAGAAGGAATTCAGAGTTGACCTCTGCACAGAACTCCATGTCCAGATTTGGATCTAAGACAGTTTTAGCAGATACATCTTATTTCTCTGTCAGTCTGCATTTAAATGTGACTTCACACCTACCTCACTTTTGCATGTGCATACACAAATATGTATTAGAAAAATCTCTGGGGAGAAAATGATAGTTGACATAGAGCAATAATCCTCTGGCAAGATATTTTACAAAAGATGACAGAAAGCAGGCAGCACAAGTAAGCCTCTGGAGAAAATACCATAGGAAAATGAGAAAATATAGTTAAAAAAACCAAACAGGTAATTAAGTCACTGGTATAATAAATGCATTTGAATGACTAGACTTCAAAATAAACATAGACCACATCATAAACTTACAGGTGTTGTAAAGGTGCCATAAGGATGAAAGAAAAAGCCTCTGTGACTAAGGATAACTGAGTTGTATGATCAGAGAACAATGTGAATGCAAAATAAAAATGCTCCAGGACAAAAAATGGAACCTATGAAGAGAGAAAAAGAGGAGAAAATGTTAGGGGGGAAAAAAAAAACCACAAAAAAACAAAACACAAAAAACAACACACAAAAAACAAAACACAAAAAAACCCCATCAAAAACAAACGACCCAAGGTAAGAATCGCATGTAGTCTAGCAATAACGAAAAATCTTCTACAAAGTTAAAACCACAAGGAGGAAAACCACAGTGACTTTCCAAGAAGATCAAATGCTCAAACAGCATCCATGTAAAGTGCTGAGTGTCAGCCTTATCACAAGAAAAAAATATACCATGCACACTTAGTGAATTCCAAACAGTGCCATGGAAATCTCTAACACCTTTCACAGTATATCAACATTATAACAACTGCTTCTTAAGAGGCCAGGAAGTAAAAAAAAGCTAAAAACAAACAATGAAATTCTAAAGTTTGCACAGACAGCAACTAAGTACTATATTAATACTTTAAACTAATGAGATGACTGACGTATACTAGAAAAATCGGATTTATTTTAGAACACCTGTGTACCCACAGAGGATGCTGAGCCCTGTCAGAGCCCTAATAGGGACCCAGGACATATTTTTCCACCATACTCCTTCCCCAGCTGAACAACAAGGATGATGACACTGACAACTTTTAGGAAGCATATTGAGATCTATTGATTAGACTAAATAGATAAGAACTAAGTGTTAATAGTATTCTCATAAAGCCAAAGACAGGATAAGCAGAAGAGTCTAAAAAATATCCTGTAGCAAAAAAAGTTAAAGGGACACCAAGATTTGCATTCTGCATTTGGGCAAGATTTTCATTTAATTGCAAATAACTTCCAAGATTACTATAGCTAAAAAGAGTTAAGAGTAAAAAAGAAACCTTTATTTGCTCATTTTGTTTAAAGTAAACATTATTTGCTCAAGTTCCTTGAAATATTGCCTTGAGTATTTATTTCTTCCTGCAGCAGATGAATAATACTTTGAGGAGAAAAACCTTGTAAACCCACAACATCTGCAAAGATTCTGGGCACAGGCTACCATCTGAAACAAATTTTGTTCTATGACTAACTTCCTAGTTCATATATTTCCTTTAAATAGCAAAACATCAGTTTAAGTTTGCTTTTGCTTAGGACAAAATACACTTACCATAAATTGTTGACTAACAGGTGCTAAGTGCTACTTACCTGTAAAACAAACAAAACAAATAAGGAGTTACTTAGGGGCACTATGAACTGCATAGGACAGTAGATACTATTTAGGTGGCTTGGTGGTTAATCATTCCTTTCTTTAACACCAGAGTTAGATGGAAGAATTGAATGAACCAAGGATTTAGTGAAAAAGAGATATAAATCACAAACTCCAGGTTGAACTGTGTGATGAGCTGTGCAAAGTTCAGTGTCAGCAAAAAACATCTTGACCTGAACTTCACTGTCCCAAGGTGATGGTGAGACTGCTGAGACAAAGGTCTCGCACAATGACCTGTTTGCTTTGAAACTCAGAATTGCTTCTGTCTCACCTAAGCCTCTGTAACACAGGACACATTTCTTATGAGGTAGAATCTCCAGCATGTTCCTTTTCCAGACTAATTTCACAGGAACCATGAACCAATATTGTTCATATTAACACAGAATTTCACAACTTAAATAATTCATCAGCAAACTCCAGTAAGGCATTGTACATGCCCACTAAAAGCTCAGAAAGAGTATGTTGTTGCATCATTTTTCTTTCAAAATCTCTTTCTTTCTGAAAACTACAAATGTAGCATCCATCACTATATTTGTTTCTATCAAAGGTGACAAATTTGTAAGGTCATAAGTCATTAACAGCAGTGTCTTTAATCAATGACAGAAACGTCGGTTGGAAGGAACCTCTGGACATCATCTAGTTCAACTTCCTCTATTGGAAATGCATTTTCATGAAATTAGATAAATTTCTGAGGACTTAAATAAAGGAACAATCAATGTTCCATTTGTACAATATAATAATTAAACAATTCTAAATATGCACTACAGTCAGATACCACATCTTTTTACAGTGGACACTCTATTATTGTGGTACTTAGAGATAGAAAGGATTGAGGCTAATGGTGTTAACAAGTTGTTTATTTGAACCCAAAATTTGCAGATAATTGTTCTTCTTAATGTTCTTTCGCATGCAGCATCTTTGGCACTGATATACAAAATATGATGCTACTTATCCCTGAAATCAAAAAGTGCATAGAAAGATGCCAAAAAATGTTAATAAAGCTACAGTCCACACATGTACCAAATTCACATTTTTATAACATATAAACAATGTCCAAATCCTAAATTCATAACCCACTTAGTATTCACATTGGGGTCCTGGCACCTTCCATAACAGAGACTGACAAGTACACCAGAAGATCATTCAGAAATATCATGTCTTATGTTCCACCATGGCAATGATGTCTTTTGTTTTGAAGATTTAAAATAGAATAAAAGTTTGAACAATAAAACTTGTCAAAGCCAAAAGGTGCATTTAGGATGAAATATAAAATCACTTGGATGAAGACAGAAGCAGTAGTACAGCCTTAGAAACAGCAAGGTGTTCCCCCTGATAGCTTTGCCATTAATCATGGCAGAATTCTTGTTTCATCTCAGCTCAAAATTCAAAACAGGCCTCATGCAGTCTAAATAAATCCAGAAAAGGCTCATAGTGTTGTTCCCTTTTTAAGGCAAATTTGTTAATCAATCATGCTAAAAAAGTATAGAACAGCAATCTTTAGATTTCTGACTATAAGCCAGTTATTTTTTCATATCTAGAATTCCCCTGGTGATGTAAGAAGATTAATGTAATACACTATTCACATTATTATGACACACTATAATTATCTCCACGGATGCCAGAAAGAATTTTGACCACTGTGATAGACTAGGTACTATCCAAAAGAAACAAAACCAGTATAGATTTTAAAAGATATGGGTACAAGTGCACTATATTTTGGTCACACTGACAAGAAGCTAAAGACAGCCAACAACAACTGGGCCTGGGGAAAGGGTGATGGCAATTTAATCTTTAAGATTGACAACTCTGTTTGGGACAAGGAAAGATGAGCGGATGCTAGACAGCAAGGGAAAAATCACTGTAGAGGAAAAGAAGCAGTAGAAGTAATATATTAAAAATAAATATGGAACTTGAGGGCACATTTAATGTAAAGCAAGCCAAATGCTTTGCTAAAAAATGCAGCCTTTGTACTCTTCTGAAATTAATACATGCTAAACATGTGGCCTTTGTACTCATTTGAGACTCTTATCGTCATCAGTTTTTCTCCCCTCAAGCTATGTCCCTCAGCAGACACTAAAATCGTTGTAAATATTAATTAGTATTCAGGAACATGTTTTACCATGAGAAACAGAAAGTACCCTGAGGAGCTCAGCCCTGCTGCTCTGGGACAAACTTTGCCCCCAACACCAGCCTTGGGCAAACAGCTTCCTGATGCCTTGTACTGCCATGGCTCCAGGGGCACAACGCTACGCCAATTCTCTCTCCTGAATGACTACATCCCTGGGGAAGCCCAAGAAAGGTGCCAGCAAGTGACTGTGGTGGCTCTGGGTGGCACAGATTCAAAGGTCTGCAGTCCTTGACATAGGAAGTGATGAGCATGCTGCTGAGTTTTCAGGAAACTGGAAAAATTTGAACTCACAAACCAGCTGGAAGGAAAAGCTGTTCAGAAAACTTTCTGCTATTAAAGTGAAATCTGGAAACAACTGTAATTTCCCAGGAGACCCAGGTCTAGTGTTTGCACAGGGCTATTCCTTACATACTGTTTGGAAGCAATTCTGCCCCATGTTGCACTGTTCTAAAGAAGAACCAAGATGCTTCAAATCTTGCTTGTCTTTGTGTCTTTGTTTTCCCACAGAAACTGACTGGCAGTTCTGCATTTTTTCCTATTGAACACAAGCAGCAACATAGGCCTGATTTGGCATCACAACCTTCCCAGACCTACCTTTTCACAGAACCTCATGTCCTGCTCTTCCCTCCTGCGTACTGGACAAGTTCTGCTTCAAGCTGGCCACACAAACATGGCCAGGATTTGTCCTCGTGGATCCCTTAATCCAAAAATTTCAGTTATGCAACAGTTGCTGCCTTCACACAATGACAATAAAAAAGGCACCAACAGAGCAATCTGATGCCATGGCCACAAGGATCACTTAATGACTTGCTTGAATCCTATCAGGCACATTTCCCTCCAGGAAGCAGAAATATAATACTCTTAATGATTTATAGAGCTGTTGAAAAGCCTTTGCCAACCTCAGGAAATCAGCAAAAGTTATATTGTTATCGGGTTTAGAAAGAGAGGAAAACAACACAGATTGTAGGTTTTCTTCTTGGTGTGCATTTTGAAGCTTTTAGTTCATTGAATGACTCACTAGTAATATAAACATCTGACTGCAAGTTCAAAATTCCCATTGTCTCCTATAGTAATCCCAATAGAAATCTGCAACATTTGCGCTTTACCACAAATCTCTTATTAAAACTAGCACCCTCTCCTTTGAGCCCAGAAGATATCCCATGAGCTGGTTTCTCCTACCCATGTCCAGACAGAAGAATGTGTTCCTTTGGGCAACAAATAAAAACACTTTAAGGTTAAATTCTGTTGTAGTACATATTTCTGTAACGTGTATATGTTATTTCTGTGATAGGATATTGTATTGCTGCTTCACAAACACCCCCATACATGCTATAACTGGCTACTTGACTCCATCTAAGTTTAATGTGCACTAATAAAAGCTACACATCATCCAATCTCTTTCACCAATGTTTTTTCCTATGGGCAGACGTATTTTTATCTTGGACTTCCTCAGCAGAAATGAACATGCAAAGCTCATGCCCAGTCAGCTCACAAATCAGCAAAACCCCTGGACAGGCTCACTGCACTGAGGGTTTACACATACACAGAGCAAATCTGGCCTTTCTGCATGTGTCAAGTCTTGCCACATACGCACAAAATACAGGCACCGGGGGTTTGCCAAGTGAACTGCACACATACTGATCATCCTGTCCACATGCTTGGGAAACAAAAGGGTGCAACAACCAAAATGATACCATGGGTACTGAAATGCCAAGCAACTTTCTTCAGAACACAATGTCTACCCTGAGAAAAGAAATGGCATATTCAGCAAAAGGCTACTCCCACAGACTCCCACATCAAAGTCAGCTTAGTTTCATTTCTGTCTTACATATTTTTTAGAACTGCTCTTTCTGAAGGCTGCTCCAAGGCCTCACTGCTTCCATGTTTTCTAATTAACAGTCTTCATCTTTCCCTTCCTCTTTATACTTATTAGTATTAATTAGTGCTAATGAACTTGCAGAGAGCAGTAAGACGCCTTTCAAAGTCTTCACTGGACTTGTCTGAACAAATCAAAATCTCTTATTCCCCACAATCAATTATTTTCATTGTAACTTCTCCATTTTGATTTCGTCCATCTCTATCAAGACTTGAGCTGCATTTATCAACCATCTCTGGAAGTTCCTGAGGTGATAAATTTCAAGAGTGCATTTGGGTTTTTTTGGTTTGGTCTTATTGTTGTTTTTTTTTTTAGCATCCCACCAGTGGTTGATGTTGGTGATTCATGGTATGGCACGTACTGATCAGTCATAATTCCAGACTGGTGGAAATCACCAGGGCTGGTGACTTCCACTCTGTAAACGGTTCTTGTTATCTGTCCCCAGCCACTGCAGTAAGGATTTCTCTCTTTCTTTACTGAACTACCTGACTAGAGAATACAGAGAAGCCAGAGCCAGACTCTTGTTGAAGTTGTACAGCAGCATGACAAGATGCAACAGACACAAGTTGGAAAGTGAGAAATTCAAATTAGATACAAGGAATTTTGTTGTTGTTGTTCTTACAAGGAGGCCAAATACTGAGTTTGCCCAGAGCAGTTGTAGATCTTCAACCTTGGAGATATTCAAGACTTGACTGGACACAACCCTGAGGAACCTGATCTAATTAATTAGACCTGCTTGGAACAGGAAGTTGTACTAGAAAACCCCTCCAGAGGTCCTCAAGTTATTATAGGGTTTTTTTTTATTCTAGTGACTTAATCAGCCAGTTTCTTCTGACTGATGAACTGACGTTATCACTATACATAAGGTACTCTTTACACTTATTTTGCAAGTTTTAAACCAGTATGGCAATTTCATTTTATCCTTGTCTTTTCTGACTGTGACATCAAAGCTGCGGCTTTCGTTTGCTGTAGGCTTTCTGTCTACTTCTTAAGGTCTATTTTGGAGGTGGTTATTCATCCATGTATATCTAGTTTTTCACCTTTATTCCCAAGGAAGACAAGAATTCATTTTTTTTTCTACAGGTTTTGCGTGTCTGACCTACGGAATTCTAGTCTGTCCCTCTATTCAGCTCTTGAGATCATCGCTGTAGCTATCAGCATGAATGAAACTTCTTAAACTTTACACTTTCAAAGCTGGAAGATAAAACATATTACAGACTTTATTTAATTTAAGCAGCAATACAGAGAGGCTCTTCCCAGGCATCATTCTGGCATGCCTAAGTCCAGTGTAAAAGAGAAGAATCCTCTGTTGGCACAGGGGCTATTAAGTAAAGAAACCTCTTATATACAGCAATAATTGGGTTCAACCATCATTCTCCAATATATATCCAGCAAGTAATATGGCATGGCTGTTACGGATGTCATTGTGTGGCTGCGAATCACAGAGTCATATTCAAAGAATATAAAATTACATATTCATTTTGCAGTATTGTAAATGCAATGTATGAACACAGATGCTTGCTGAGCAATAAGGAATGATGAGACTAAAAGCCAGACACCTGCACTGAATTGCATAAATAATTGCTCTTCAGAAGCACTGAGGATCTACACCTTTAAGCTAGTAATGCTTAGCCCTATTCAGCTGTCAGGTGCATGTCTCCCCTCAACAAACTGAAGGACAGAGGCTTGAATTATTTCTTCTCAATTCATCACATTTTAACTAGTGTGGAATTCTGCAATCCACCAACACTACAATAAAATTAACACCTACACACACTTTTTACCTTAACCTTCCATGCCAAGAAACTAACCATATTTGACAACAAAGGACCCTGGTCTTGCTATGGAGCCAATAAACCCTCTGGTTTTGCAGGATGAGGCCAGTTTGGCTACAAAGGCTATTCCCTGAGTGCAGGTGTGTGTCATACAAAGATACCCCAAATAAGATTACTTCAGCTTGTAACTGATGCTGTAGGAGTCCCAGTTAGCACTGGTGGTAGGAGGCACGACATTTGCTGCCATCTTCTATTCTCACCTCTCTCCAAGTACACTTTCAACAACTGGGAGTGCTGGCCCTCATATTATGCTCTCTGCTGTAATCCTAAAATGACTACAGCCCTTCAGTATCTTATTTTACTTTATTCTAGTCTGATAATTTCACTTGCTCCTGGCTCCTGCAAGTCCTGAGAGCACACACTTCTTAATACCTGAAATACAGCTATTTGAAACCATGCTGCCAAACAGAGCCACATACATCTAACTTGAAGCAAAAGGACAACTAGCATTTTAAAAGTAAAACAAGAACAAGGTAGGCAGTGTTTTCTTGCTGACAACTGTGTCAGACAATGCAGCAGACATTCAATTTTGAAATGCAGGTGGGCTTTTATTCCTGATAGTGCAATGACAGCAGTAGTTCCAGATATGGGGAAACTGACCCCCAGAAAAGAGACTTGCAATGATATAGCACAGAGGAAGCTAAATTATCACCAAGATGATTTGGAACCCTGTTTGAAATCAAAGCTGTTTTCCCATGCTGGAAACAGGAATGGGAGAGGGTAGAGAAATAGGAGGAAAAAGAGTAATGGGAGGGAGCAGATGACAGGTATAGCCTTCATTGTGCATGCAAAAGGGCACAAATTACAATCCCTTGAGCACACAGAGGCAAAGTAAGGTTCACAATGCATTATTACATTAAGCCATATTATAAAAATGACTGTTTACATTGGTTCATTAATGTTTGTACAAGGCTGTGAACACGCAAAGTGGTAAGTATCAGCACAGGCATCAGCATGGGGCCTCAACTTTGACATGTTCAGGAGTGTTGTAGCAACAGAAAATACACTTGGAATAATTATTGCCCACAAAAGTTGGTGTTTAACATACTGTCTTTCTGCATCATTTCTGACCACTGAAACTAAATCAGAAAGTAACGTCACCAGTGGGTATTGCTATCCTGAGGAATTTATTTCTTCCAAAAGACAAAATGTGTGCAATCATCTGTAAATTAAAATATTCAACCCACTAAACTAGCACATTTGGCACTGCAAGGCCATGTAGGTACTGTGCTGTTAAAATACCTTTAGTCTGATTTGGTTCAACACCTTACATTGTACTGACTGGTGAAGGGGAGGCTGTTGCTCAGCCTTCTACTTTCTCTTCTAAGGTTTTAATTCCTTCGTAACTCTAGCAGACCTGAAACCAACATGGGGTTTTAGGAGGAAGTGCCAAGATCTATTGCCTAAAGCAAGTACACCAACATCTCAGAAAGCCAGTTTTGTTTGAACACCAGCCAGAGGAGTAAATGCTATAAACAGAACAAATATAGACTCTCAACTCCGCTGGATGAAAGAGTGAAAGCAAGGGGGCTACAAAGAAGTTTCTCCCTGAACCTCCATGCCCTTGCAGGACATATGGGCTCTTGGATGACCAGTATCTACTCATTTCCTGGATCAAAGCAAATTCTACAAAGTCTTTCTTGATGCACTTTGATATATCTGTCTGCCATCCCGAAAGGTTGGCTCTGTCTCTCTGTTTCTCCCGGCAGCAACCTGGCTGCAAAAGTAATGCTCACCATGTGTGCATGTCAGTTCTGCTCCACCAGCCTCTCCTCTACCAGCTTCCCCAGTGCTGCTCAGGGAAAAGGCAGACTACCCTGTGCCCCAAAGGCATCCACTGAAAGGAGGTTGGGGCTGGGGCATGCTTACCTTCTGCTTCTTAGCTACAGCCTGTTAAAGGCACATATCGCCTGAAGCAGGATGGAAACTGTTAAACTTCAAGCAGGTTAATAACGAAAACCCTTGAAGGTTGGTGTTGGGACCAATCTCACTTAATGCTGGTATTAATGACATTGGCACAAAAATATAAAAGCAAACAAATAAATTTCCTGAGACTTAAATGTCTAGAAGCCTTGTCAAAAGAAAGAGTATTGCGGGCTCACACAGCAGGAGCTGGATTATCTGGAGGGGTAACAGAAGTGGGATGGAATTTAATAGCAGTGTGCAAGGTCAGAAGCTTTGGAACTAATATGACTTTATGCTATAAACTATGAGGTTGTCAGCTTGAGGAGCTATGTAGGGAGAAGCATACTTGTAGAATATGGGATGTGTACAAATCATCAACCATGAAAAGAGTAAACCCATCAGGTGATGAATCCTCAGAAGAGCCAAGGAAGATTACGTCCCATGTTAAAGACCCCTGCGAGAGCTCCTCCTTTGAAATACTATGTATAATGCCAGCCATGTTACCGAAAGAGTCCTTTAAACCAGAACAAGCCAAGAAATAGACTTCAAGATTATCAAGATGATGTTCTGCTGAAACAAGAATAAACTACCTCACCTTTTACCCTAGTGAGACCAGGACAGGAAGGATGTACTCCTGTCTGGTCATTTACCAGGCAAAATAAACAGTCCAAAGAGGGCTTTAAGCTAAAGGACACGCAGGTGTAAATTTCAGATGAAAATAAGAAAAAACATGTCTAGGAACAAAGTTCTGGAAGTGCCCCCCATCAGAGTCACATCTTAGGTAGGGTTTGAAAAGTTCATAATAAAATGAAAGTCAGGAGAGTAAACTTGATGAAAGAAGACCGGATTTACAGTAAGAAAGCCATTACCTATACTGCTACATATTAGCATCAGATTGTTATCCAACACTTTCCCTTGTGTTTCTTTGCAGGAAACATCCACAAAATTTGTTTATTTTTTTTCAGCATTTCTGAATAGCAGTGGCAACTTTTTTCCCCTCTATTTCCTGCAAAAGTGCCAAAAGCTTTTTTGCTTTTCATACTAACCCTGTAATGGTGCAACTCTCAAGCACCTAAGGTACACCTGACAGCTAGTCTCTGGCTGTGCTTCAGAGCAGCTCTCTGCATCACAGAGAAGTAGGACGCACCCATTCTGCCTTGCTCCAGCTGCTTCCTCCCAGCTGTCTTATTATTTTTGTAATTTCTAAAACAGTATGGTGCATTCCTTCAAATCTGTGCTGTCCATCACACTTCCCCAGCCTAAAAATACTACAGTGTGCTACCTGGAAGAAACACATCATTTGCACTGCTCCTTCCACCTACATGCTGTCGCAGACACATCCCTTCCTGTTAAACAAGACCATTTACTGTAGAGCAGCACTGTCCTTAGCCTTACACCGCAACAATTAAAGGATCATGCCTCATAGTGAGAGAGAAAATGCGTGCAAAATACAAACCAGGCAGCTAAAAAAAAAATAAATTAACCCTGTGTCATGGTTTAAGCTGCAAATCACGCAGCGCGCTCACTCACTCACCCGCTTTCTTCCCCCCGACTCGGCGGTGGGGGGTGGGGGGGGGATGGGGAGAAGAATCAAGAGAATGTAACCCCCACAGGTTGAGATAAGAACAGTCCAGTAACTAAGGTATAACACAAATCACTACTGCTACCACCTATAATAATAATGACAAGGCAAATACAAGGGAAGAGGATACAATTGCTCACCACCCGACAACAGAGCTGTGAACTGAACTCTTCCGGGTTCCTGCCCCCAGTTTTACATCCTGGGCATGACGTGCTATGGCATGGAATACCTCTTTGGTCAGTTTGGGCCAGTGTCCTGTCTCTGCTTCCTCCCGGCTTTCCCTCCTCCCTGGCAGAGCATGAGACTCAGAAAAGTCCTTGGTCAGACCAAAATATTACCAAGCAGTAACTGAAAACATCGGTGTTACCAGCGCTGTTCCCAGGCTGAAAGACAAAAACACAGCGCTGCACCAGCTACCAAGAAGCAGAAAAATGACTGCTGCTGCTGAACCCATGACACCCTGTGAAAGACAAAATTGGCAACAGGAAAAGGAGGCTTGACAAATTGTATAAGTAAGGCAGCAGCAAGTTTTTTGAGGAAAGAATTACAGTAAGTAAAATAAAACTAGAGTAGAACATTCCTGACCTCAAGTTCTAAAAGCACCAGACACACAGACACAGCTCCTCAGAGCTCTGCCCATGCCTGAAAGTGATTTCAGAAGCTAGAAACATCTCATCAGTGGTGCTAAGGAAAGTGGAAATTCATTCTGTGCTTTCCTTGACAAGACCCACGCGCTACAGAAACAGAAGCTGGAAAAGGACAGACAAGAGCTCAGAGTTCCAGCTTGGGGTGACTCGTAGAAATAGCAGAAAAACAGTTAAATTAAATAGGCAGAAAATTAAGGCCTTCCCGCAGAGGGACATGTCCTCAGTTCCCAGATAATTAAATAGCAAAGGTATTTTGAGAGAGAGCTGTTTGCTGTTGAAAATTTTAATTTAATCAGATTAGGTTTGATAAACATTTAAAAATAAAACCAACAGCATTCTCATTTCTTTGGACAATGCTAAACCCAAAATGTTTCTATACCCCCTAAACTGGAATATCAAAAAAGGCTAATCTTACCAGACTTTGCCTCAAACTAGAATGACAGAAAATGTCAGAATATTCAGCTCTTGTGAGGAATGGAAATTCCAGTTTCCAGTCAGCTCTCTCAGATGTCAGTGACAAAATCATACTTTGGATTGTCCCCACACCTACGTTTTATTTAAGTGGGCTCATTTCTGTCTTTCACTAAGAAAATGCATACATTTATTACGTAACTAACAGCAGTCACTGACCTTTTCTGTTCCAGCTTACTGGGACAGCTTTATTTTGCAGGCGGGAGACAAATGGTCCCTTCTTAAACGTTAGCTGCCACCTGCTAAGCCTTGAATGTATACGAACAAAAAGACATCTGCAGAATGCAACCCACAAGCAGGATCAAGTCCTGATACTACAGCTATTAACTAGTATTCCCTTTTCTAACAACATCAGACTTAAGTCCAGTACTCAAAGCTGCATTGATTGCAATTAAAACAAGCAAAGGTTTGATTTCTCTTGTTCCCTCTGATAAAGCAGCAAATGTCTTTTTTTACCTGCCTTTTTTAGGAGAACCACTTAAAAATTCCAAAGACCTTAAATTTCAACATGATCTCAGAAAAAAGTTCAAGAGAAACAATTTCCCCACTTCTTTAAGGTTTCCATGTTAAAATCAGTCTGTCACAATGACTGCACATTACAAAACTGAGATTGTTGCCAACATGAACACTACATTTAAATCACAATATGAATTAATAAGCTTGCTTTTCACCTTCATCTCCCCCTCCTGCAACACTTTCCTCATCCCCTCCCAAATAAATGAGCTGTGTTCCTAATAAAGTGATTGAAAGGAAGGCTGGGAATTTTAATAATAAAAAGCTCTCTGAAATTAAGTTTCTGGAAGCGCTTTAAAAAAGAAAATGTTATTACTTAGTCCATTGCTTCACCCCAAAGCAAATTTCAGTCCTTTGAGGACCGCACAAGTATAAAGCAGATAATTTACAAATCTTTTATTCGGCAATAAGCAACTATAATATGGATTGCCAACTGAGTATTTTAAAGATTCTAGTATAGGAAGAGAAACTGCATATTGCAGAAGAAAGTATCCTTTTTTTTTGATATAAAACTATCAAATACTAGACTTTCAATAGGAAGCAAATTGTTGAACATGTTAATTTTCACAGGAAATAGAAGGGACCATCATGACTGGAAACCCAATAATAATTGCTGGAGTTCTTATCTTAATAAGTCTCTCAACCTTAGGTCTTTTACATTTGCTGTACTGAAGATGACAAAGGTGACAATACCAAGAGTTTGCTTTAGATGATTCAAGTCCAGAACCACAGATGAGTCTATGATTCTATGAAATGAGCAGATATTTGGTGAAGCAAACCTAGACTTTTGCCTCTGCTCATGTCTTATCAAAAAGAGTTATCAAAATACTCTTGGCAACTTAGAAAACCTAAAAATGTCAATTAAACTGTGAAAACTTAATCAGGAAAACAAAAGCAAATCTAATTATCTAATTTTGCAACAGATACATTGTCTTAGACTGTTTCTTACCTAGCTCTCAAAGAACAACGTATGAAAATCAGGGTCCATTGAATTCTCTAGGAATTTTCATGTTGCATCCATTGTGTCAGGACTGTGCTATAATGCAATAAATCTGCAGAATTATTTATCAAGGGACCTGTGGGCTAGATTTTCATGTCCTTTATTGTAGTTAATAGTTGTACCTTTTTGCATTATTGTAAATGTGAATCATTTTGCAAGAGTCACTCTTTATTCCTTAATGATGTTAACATACATATCATGGTTAGCTAGCTCAGAAAATAAAAAGGGGCTGAGAAATTTCAGGATTGGATTTAGAATTTCATGTTGAAAACCCATTTGTACTTCTGCAAGTTCAGATTTGGACGCATGAAAATTTTGAAATCTATACTAATGACACCCTGAAGTTTACAGGCAGGGACTGCTCATTTTTGACTGAGAAAAGTTGGGAAGACGTATACATGTATCAGAAAGCTGGCTCTGACATCCATTTTGCAATCTGTATGTTGCCTATCCAACAACAGCAAAGCATTCAGATGAATTAAAGGTACAAATTCTGACCCATTTTTCACATGCTGAGAAAATTCTATTGGAAATTGTATTTTAAAGCAGACCGGATTTTCAAAAGTCTATGAATAATTTCTGAAAAGCTTATTCCAAATTTAGAAGACAAAATTATGGATGTTGGTTATAGTTATATAGTTATTAGTTATATGGTTATTCTTTAACCACTACTTTAAATGAAGTTAAAGGTTAAGACTACACAAGTAAACTCTAAAATACAGATTTTAAAAAGAAGTTATATATGCCAGAATTTAGGATTTAAATTCAAGCATCATTTCAACCTTAAGTACCATATCACTTATTACATGTAATCATTAATGAAAGCAATACCTGTTTTATTCTTTAACTGTAAATATTTTAATCACCTTCTGTACAAAAAGTTAGCACTGAAATATGAATAACTAATGTTACCAAAATATTGCATACAATCTTGATTCTATGTTGTTTACCTCTCAAGTACAGAGCTGTGAAAAATACACATAAAAGATTTTATCTATGGAGCCAGCTCCAACAGCAATGTTAAATGAAGAAATCTACAAACATCTATAGAAACTCCCTTTCTCTCCACACTAAAAGTCAAAGATCTGTCAGATAACCCCTAAGATTTTTGCATGTAGATTTCTGATTCAGCTGCACATAAATTGCTACAACATATTGCCAGACAACTCCCTATGCTCTGAGAACTAAAGGAGGCTTAGAAAAACAACCCTCATCTCTGTAAGTGTAGAATGGAAATTGTGGCATTTCACTATTGCTGCTGACTGAGGCCTCCTACATTTCCCTACAGAGAGGACAACACATGCAAGCCACTCCAGCAAAGACCACCTTCCCTTTGGACACTCACACCCCTCACTCAGCTCTAAAGAGCTCTCGTCCCCCATCTTCCATCAGGAGCAGTCCAGCCCAAACCCTTCATCTGTGGTGTAATAAAACCAGTGCTGCTCATCCTTCTTCTAAGTCACCAGGCAGCTCTACCTGGGAGCTTTCACACCATACAAATGTGAGTTTTCATTACCTTCCTGACTCTCAAATACCAACATCTCAGAGGATTATACTTCTGCTAGTTCAAGCAATAATGGTGAGCTGCTGGATAGGCACAACCATAATCCTTCAGGGTGAAAGAGAAGATTTTAAAATAGATATTCACTTCACTTGACTGCTTTGAGACGGATGGTGCAGCCTTATGTTGTCAGTTCCTACACTGATACTTAGAGAGAAAAATAGCTTTTACAGTCCTTTTGTGGGAGACCTGCAGTGACCACTGGAGATCTGCTGAAGTTGAACACTCCTAATTCCACTCTGGCTCTGCATTTCAGACTTCAGAAATGTTTGGGCTGGTCAGTTCAAGAGAATTAGACCTTAACCCAAAGTCTGAACCAAGTCCAAGCCCGGAGTAAAGGTAATAAAAAAACTCCAAGGTCCTTGGATTCTAGTGGTCAAAACATCCTAAAACTTCCTAGTTGCGGCATTGACACTGACAGACAATCTTCAGAAACTGATCTCTTCATTAGACACAATCCTACAGCAACAGAAGTTCTTCTCATCTCCATTTCAGTCAGTATTTCTTTAAAATTTTTATGCCCATATATAAAGTGGGGCTACTGTTTCAGAACTGCATCTATACTGTACACTAACCAGCATTAGACTTCTGCCCATTGAGTTTGCTTATTATTACCCTGAATCTCCTGACAATTCCCATACTACACTATATGGCTATCTACTTGCCTTTATATATCTCTTGGCTCCTATTGTAAATGTAGGAACTTTTCTGTACTTCCTGGTAAATAATCCTCGTAGATAAAACAAAACAAAAAGAGCAGAATTAGAAGTAAAAATATTTTCTGTCAGTACAAACAGCTTAGGTAATGGGCTTGGTTCATTTCTCGCAGATGATGGGAGATGGCCCTTTGATAAGATTTCAGAGTGGTAGGAAGTAGATGATGAGAAAGCACCTCCCGCTATGGGCAGACTCCTTGCAGTGTTTTAACTGATTTTTAAACATAGTTTAATAATGAAGAAACTTGTTCTTCAGTTTTTAAAATTATTTACCTATCTTTTGAGGGCAACCAAATTCCCCATTCATTCCTGCACTTACAAATATTTCTTTTATGCTGTGTATTAAGATACACAACATCACAGAGTGATAAGTGCAAATTCCAATTTATTAGTGTACATTTACATTTAAATGTAATGCATTTATCTCCTCCTTCCCTTCCAATAAGTAAATTTTCTTTATAATTACATGGGCATCTATTATGGAGCATCTACACATAAATTATTTTGTTCTCAAAACATAAATAAGAATAATCACCTTGGTTTTGTAAAGATCTACAAACACCTTGAATTTGTTGCACAGAGAAGCATAAGCCACAGCGTGTAACCCTCTTAAATCCTTTATAAGCTCTCAAAACTCAAATTCTTTAGATCAGTTGGCTTAAAGAAAAACCTAAACCAACCAACCAACAAACTACATTTTTTAATTCATTCTCTTTTGTATATATATCCTAAGATGATATTCTGTCAGACAGAGAAAGCTGGCAGCAAGATTGCCTGCCTCTGTTCTGCAGATATTTGTAGTTGCCAGCTGTTTGGAACAGTCCCCAGCCTTGTCTCACAGCAAACCAGGTTGCGTACCCGGCTGGCATCAAGCCACAGCCATCACGGCAAACTGTAAGAGATTCTGAAGAAGCAACAGATTTTCACAGAAGGAGGGGAAAAAAAAAAAAAAAAAAAAGAGAAAGAAGAAACTGGTCTGTGATGTAAAAAAAAAAAAAAAAATAAAATTAAGGTGCACAGAACAAAAGCCTTTTCAAGGAGTTTTTTTCCTACCTTTGGATTTCAGAATGTAATTTGGTTTGGGATCATCTGTCCTTTTAGTGAAAGCAATACTACCAGGCTGCATCTGAGAAAGTTGTCTAATCTCATCCTCATGGTTACATTAAGAGAATTTATAGCAGGTCCTTGAGCTGTTACCTGATTCTGGATAGATGACTCTTAACTAGTAACTTCTTCAGGACACTCAAAACTGCACAGGACTCTGAATGAGCAAAAATAATTTTGAAGTAATGCACTTTCGAGGTGACAACTTCAACTTACCTTATTCTCTGCTGAATCCTAATTAGCTGTTGTTGTGTTAACACAGCATAAGGAGATGCAGAAATTGCTATAGGCATACGGATTAATCAGCCTATTTGTCAAGAGTTGGGGTGATGCAAATGTAAGTTCTGCACCCCAGAGAGCACGCCCAGAGAGCAGTGACTTCAAAGGGAGCCCTGGCACCTCTGTGCCACCAAGGGAGGGACTCTGGTGCACAAGGGAGAACCTGCCTTACCACCACCAAGCCAAACCACAGAGACTCTTCATGCACTGCAGAGAAATGTATAGTGGGTCTTCAGCACTGGCTACACCAGTGTGGGCACAGAAACATTCAGCAGGAACAGGGAAAAAAACCCTGCACTAGAGCATCGTGGATTTAATAACCCCTTTATACATTGGTGGCAAAGCCACAATTTGAGCAAGCCTTCACCAAAACGATATTATCAAGGCAGAGGCATGAATGATACAACCATCAAAGGGACAGAAGTCATTCAGAAATCACAGGGAATAGAGGGCAGAGAGCCATGAGAATCATAGAATCATAGAATAGTCAGGGTTGGAAAGGACCTTAAGATCATCTAGTTCCAACCCCCCTGCCGGGGGCAGGGACACCTCCCACTAAACCATGCCACCCAAGGCTATGTCCAATCCAGCCTTGAACACTGCCAGCGATGGAGCATTCACAGCTTCCCTGGGCAACCTATTCCACTGCCTCACCACCCTCACAGTAAAGAATTTCTTCCTCAGATCCAATCTAAACTTCCCCTGTTTAAATTTGAACCCATTACCCCTTGTCTTCTCACTACAGTCCCTAATGAAGAGTCCCTCCCCAGCATCCCTATAGGCCCCCCTCAGATACTGGAAGGCTGCTATGAGGTCTCCACGCAGCCTTCTCTTCTCTAGGCTGAACAGCCCCAACTTTCTCAGCCTATCTTCATACGGGAGGTGCTGCAGTCCCCTGATCATCCTCGTGGCCCTCCTTTGGACTTTTTCCAACAGTTCCATGTCCTTTTTATGTTGAGCACACCAGAACTGCACACAATACTCCAAGTGAGGTCCCACAAGAGCAGAGTAGAGGGGCAGGATCACCGCCTTCAACCAGCTGGTCACGCTCCTTTTGATGGAGCCCAGCATACGGTTGGCTTTCTGAGCTGCAAGTGCACACTGCAGTCCTGACAGGTAATGAAGAGAGAACTCAAACAAAAAAAAAAAAATTCAACTTCCAATCCTCATATTTGGTCATGTTTCGAGCAGCAGCTGCTGACACTCACTTGCAAGACAGTGGAAGATTATTTTTAAACGAGAAACTTCCAAGACCATGCTACCATTCCCATCCACTTTCACTTTTTTTGCAATGTATGAATAAGAATTACAAATCAGATTTGTTATTAGTACTCTAGATTGTTGTTTTCATGTGCTGTCAAACTGTCTGCATCTGTACCTTTACTTACTGATTCACTCGTCACCTAACCGAAAATGGCTTAAAAACTTCGATTTAATAGAAAGAGTAAAAGGAAACATAAAAGAACACATTATGAAAATGCTTTATGAAGCATCTGTTATAAACCCTTTCTTTTGTTTATTGCTTAAGGAATGGCAGAAGGTGTCACATTCTCTGAAGCTGGTGAAGAATCACTTCTTTAGTGCAAATCTCATCAGCAATGTCAGACTTCAAACATGAGTACGGCCCATTAGTTTTTTAGCAAGTCTGAAAATCCCCAAATCTGTACTTAGGCAAAGAATGAGAGTACAGGGCAGAAACAATGACAAAGAGACTAGCACTCATTTGAGAAAATGCTTAGAACTGGAGGCAAAATCTCAAAGCCAAAGGTCTTTTGTACCTAATAACTGCTCTAATATTAAAATGTTAGTTGACATGGTTTGTTAACTAGTTTTGGGTGGACTCCATTTATGTCTTTTTACTGATCCTTTCTCTTCTGCCATAAGATTAGGGTGAGATAGTGACACTGCTCTTCCCCCACTTTGGAGATGCTGCAGAATAAATAATTCTGGATTCTGAAAGCATCAGCTGTAACTCAGAGCAGCAGAATTGGTGTGGAAAATCACCTCAGTTTGCTTCTGTAAGTATTTCACTACCGTACCGTCAGCTTTAGTCTGCATATAGTATCTCCTTTGCTACAGGTAGCAATAGTAAACTTCAATACTTCTCAAAGATCTTTTCAGCCAGCACATTTGCAACATAATTCTTGAAATCCTTCCTGTGCTAATGTCCATTTTCTAAGACTATGGGGCAGGCAGCATTTCTTCTAACCAGGGACAGCTATTCCACAAATCTCCCTTTGCACACCAGTCCCAAACAGTGCTGTGCACCCACCTGGCCTTTCCCTTCTTCCCCATCTCCTCCCCTTTCACCCAACAAAAAGTTCAAACTGCACTATGAGAACTAATTTTGGCAACTGAACTTTTCAGCCTTTTGTAGCACTAAAGCCAGAACCTCTGGAATCGTTTCTTCCACACACTCATCTAAGCTACAGACAGGAGTCTAAGACAGATTGTACGTATTACCTTTTTTTTTTTTACATCAGTTACTACGGATGTTTAAATTGCACATTTTCTCTCTGTCACAGCAATGTTTTAGCTGCTCTAGTTGTTTCCTGGTCATGCTTTTTCAGAACACAATGCCCCTGCAGTACTTCACAAGTGGCTCTGCAGTTTCAGCTGTATTTCGCACATGCATCCTGCAAAGGCAATCACAGGCAGTGCATACAGGACACCCAAAAAAAACCTGCATCGTGCATAGCAAGTGAAATAGGCCAGATGCACCTCTAACTTCTCTAAGTAGTTGCATCTAATATGCAACTGAAATATCCTGCTTATTTCTGAGTTTTTACACCGTTTTCACTATATTGTGTATCTTTACACTTTAGGGTATCCTAACACCATTCTGGCTCCAGACTCCAGAAATCTTACAGGATTACTAAATGCTACTGTGGTAATACCTTGCCTAAATAGAAAATAGCACAGTTTTTCCAGTTTTCCAACTGATCACACTGAGGAAAGACATAATCATAGTTACCAAAAGATATAAAATAACATGAGTAATTCTTTAGGTGCAGACTGTTTGACATTTACAAAATTGGCCTGATATAAAAGAAAAAAAAAGACCTTGAAAGTAATTAAGCTTACAGAGTTACTAGCCTGGGCCTCACTGAAGAATGGTAATACACTAATTAATTCCTAACATGGCAAAATAGTCAAGGTGCAGAGCACAGTCGGAAAATCCTCTGCACCCCATTTTTATTTAAACTCTTAATGCTTATTACCTGTCTAACTTCCCAGCCTTCAACACACCACTTGCTTCAAAACCCAAAAGGGGACTGGGGCATTGCACAGCATTACCTTAACCTGCCCTGGCTGGAAGCTGTACCAGCAACGATCTTGCCAATGGAATTTTTTGACAAATTTCCAAAAGGATCCAGGAAACATCCTGGTTTCATTTCAAAGGGCAGACAGCATGAAGTAGGACTGTCCTAGAGCAGGACTTCTCAGCTGTTGTATGTGTGTGCCTCCACTTTTGACGTCAGGCGAGGATCTAATTTGCCCACTTCCCAAAAGTGTTGTTGAGAAACAGCAGTTACCGTAACACCACGCTTAAGCAATCAAAAAAAAAAAAAAAAAAAAAAAAAAAAAAATCACAGATTTTTACAACTTTCCTTGAAAAGAAATGAGTGAAGACAGCTATTAAAAATTGGAAGGAGTTTTCTATGAGTAACAAAGCTGAGATTCCTGTTATTTGGCTATTGATTCATAATAGTTCGCTTGGATATTTTCAAGCTGTCCTCTGAATCATAAAGGCTAAGTTATAATTTCCATTATGGCCATAAACCACAGGCTAGTCAAGCTTTATTGCATAAAGGTTTCACTATGGTACCATCACAGAATCATAGAGTAGTTAGGGTTGGAAAGGACCTTAGGTTCATCTAGTTCCAACCCCCCTGCCATGGGCAGGGACATCTCACACTTAACCATGCCACCCAAGGATCTGTCCAACCCAGCCTTGAACACCACCAGCGATGGAGCATCCACAACTTCCCTGGGCAACCCATTCCAGTGCCTCACCACCCTCACAATAAAGAATTTCTTCCTTATATTCAGTCTAAACTTCCCCTGCTGAAGTTTTAACCCATTACCCCCTGTCCTGTCACTACAGTCCCTAATGAAGAGTCCATCCCCAGCATCCCTATAGCCCCCTTCAGATACTGGAATGCTGCTATGAGGTCTCCATGCAGCCTTCTCTTCTCAAGGCTCAACAGCCCCAACTTTCTCAGCCTATCTTCATACGGGAGGTGCTCCAGTCCCCTGATTATCCTTGTGGCCCTCCTCTGGACTTGTTCCAACAGTTCCATGTCCTTTTGATGTTGAGGACACCAGAACTGCACTCAATACTCCAAGTGAGGTCTCACGAGAGCAGAGTAGAGGGGCAGGGTCACCTCCCTCGACCAGCTGGTCATGCTCCTCTTGATGCAGCCCAGGATACCATTGGCTTTCTGAGCTGTGAGCGCACACTGAAGCCGGCTCATGTTCATTTTCTCATCGACCAATGCCTCCAAGTCCTTCTCTGCAGGGCTGCTCTGAATCTCTTCTCTGCCCAACCTATAGCTGTGCATGGGATTGCTCCAACCCAGGTGGAGGACCTTGCACTTGTCATGGTTAAACTTCATCAGGTTGGCATCAGCTCACCTCACAAGCGTGTCAAGGTCCCTCTGGATGGCATTCCTTCCCTCCAGTATATCAACCGAGCTGCACAGCTTGGTGTCATCGGCAAACTTGCTGAGGGCGCACTCAATCCCACTGTCCATGTCACCAACAAAGATGTTGAACAAGACCAGTCCAAACAATGACCCCTGAGGGACACCATGATGCTTTCCACACTAGGAACACTGCTTTCCCTGGGTTATGTTCACTCCATGTGCATTAAAACCAGTGCCCTATTTAAATATAGTCCCAGAGTAAAAACCAATTGTGAAAAAACTTAAAATAAAATGGAATAAAATCATGAAACAAAAACTTGCAGCAAATCCACTCCCTGCCTGTACACAGTCAGATGTGCTGGTTGAGGAGCAAAACAAAGCTTTTACTTCTATCAGCAAAGCTGAAACTGATTTCTTAACCCATGACTGCAGTTTTCCTGCCACTTTGTTAAAACAACTTTTACACTAAGTGCTGGCTGAGGCCACTTGCTGCTTGCATGGACTGAAATTTCACTATGCACAACTGTGTTAAAAAAAGTAAAATAAAATAAACTGAGCTCAAACTCACCTTGCTATTGTAGCCTTTTTTTAAAAAAAAGGCAATTAAGAGATTGACAGTGAAATACAAAACATTACAACTGTTCATCTTATGATCAGATATTGCTTGTTAGAAATATATTCATTTAAGACAGCAGCACTTTTTCAGCTGCCAAGAATATACATGCACGAAAGAAAGAGCTGAGTACTCCTACAAATGTAATGATTCACCTCTAGTCTCAGATAATGACAATCTCCAAGAGCATCCACCTTAGTAATTTCTGTGCTGTAAGAATAGAAGAGAGGAGTCCAACCTGAACTCTAAAACCACATTTTCTTCATATGGATGTGGGAGCAAGCTCCCAGCTACAGCTTTGCTTGTTTTCCATAAGAATTAAAATTTCAACACTAAAAGCAATAGTTTCTCATGTGCAGAACAGCTTGACATCTGTTTCCACACTCTGACCCAGGTGTTCTGGCAAGGCACCCTTACCTGCCTGCCATTGAGAGCTACCATGCAACTTCCACTGAAATTGCCAAATGAGAATGATTCAAAATTAGCTCAATGCCATCTTTTTCTAGACTAGGACTATGTTCCCCAAAAGAGTATGTGTTCTTATTATAGGACACCCATGCCTACAAGACTTTCCAAACGAATTATCGCTAAGTTGCGATTAACATGTAAACTGCCAGAGGCATCCAAAAAACCCTGTTGTCACATGATGCATAATTTCATTCAATATTCAAAACAAAATTAAGCTCACGTTCAGGTGAGCAGCAAAGATGCTTTCTTCAAATGAAGTGTTTTATTACATCTTTTCTATCATATTACTGCTTCCTAAAGTAGTTCATAACTCATTTTTTATGAAGTTGCCTGTAATAGTCTAAGCATACCCAAAGGCTCCCCTTACCCCCTCTTACCCCTTCCATTTTCCTCCCCCTGCATTTCCTGAGCATTCATCTTTCAAATGGAGACTACCACAACACCTCCCCTCACCTCTGTTTTCAGCTAAAAATCACTAACTGTTTCACCATTTCTCAGAAGCCAGTGCCAATGTTCTGTCTCGCATTCCTGACCTGTCTGCACTGTAGCAGCCCAAAATCACACAACGCCAACAATGTGCAGCTGCAAGGCTGCGTGGTGTGCGTGTGTGTATGGAAGGGGGAGAAGAGGAATTATGGTTAGCTTATTGCCTTTTTCACATACTTTGAAAATGAATGACCCTATTCTAAAAGATGATGTGATAATGTGAGCAAAGAAGTCATATATAACTAGCTCACACAAGAGACTGGATTTTCTATTAACCACCTGAAATGTTCTCCAGTGTTAAGTAGAAGACCTCTGCAAGGGAGAAAATAATGTATGCTGCAACGGTGCCTCCAACAAATGATACTGTTACATATTCCTACGTAACTATACAGGTTAAGATACGGCAGTCCAAAGTAGTAAGCAGAGCATATCGCAGTGCCACACACACAGTGCCTCCCAAAGTACATTTTTGGTACTGTGCTGGTGCCATTACTGTAAAACTGGGGCTGCTGTTCTCAAGCACTACAGAAAGCAAGCAGCAGGCAATGTTTCATCTGAAGTGACCATGTCATTTTGCCACCCAAGCCAGGGGTTAACATGGCATTCAAAAGCACAGGTTCAGTTTCTGTATTGATAAAAAAATTAATTATAAATTGGGATTACTGTACATACTGGGCATGCAAGGATAAAATCCATGAAAAACAGCTCAGCAAATAATCTGCCAAATTGGATTACAGAGATGAATTGTCTCTAGATTATCCTCATCAAGATACATGAGAGACATAAAAATCTTTTTGTAGTAGAAATTCAGGTTACTAAATCCTCAAAAAAAGCCTATAATTGCTGACTGTGTACCATACTAGGCTAGCTCTTGGCTGTGGCGGGCTTGAAAAACAGCAACTTTCATGTTTAAAAATCTCATTGTTTTCATAACCTCTTTTCCATTGTATCAGCATACTGTAATATACAGTAATTCCACCTAATTACTTACAGAGCCCTGGGCAACAGTTTTGACAGGGGAGCTGCAGCAAACTCATAGCCTTGTGCCCAGGGGTGATGCAGGACACACCAAACAGAGTACACTCAGCTACATATTCAACAGCTTCATCAGTCAAACTATGGCACAGATGCAGGGAGTATGAGAATCAAAGCAAAACTGTAGAGACCCAAGAAAGATCATTATAAAAATTACTGTTTCTTTAAAAGATAGATCTTTCCAGCAGAACCCTCAGTTGAACAGTACAGGCTATGAAATGGACAACAGACTTCCAAAACCCAGAGAATCTACACGTATTACAGTATACTTTCCCAAGAATAAATATCCCTGTTTTCTTAATGCATGGAAACGGCAGCAACTTAAAAACATTTCAGTACTACAATTTCAAGTAGTTCAGGCAAACTTAAAAAATTTTCAGTGCATTTCATACATTAGTGTCCTTATCTGTTTTGCTATGAGAAATAGGATATAAAGGGTACCAGTATGCAATAGGTCCTTCAACCAATAAAGAACAATGTTCTTTAATCAGCTGTATGCATTTTGCTTAGCCTTTTATGTGTAAACATAATCTTTTTCTAGTATGAATCACATTAAAACAAAGCATTTTCTCTGACCTAATGAATGAACAGCAAATTCCAGTAATTCTTACTAAAGAAAACACCTTTATTGAATCAGACTTCCCTTTAGCATGGGGAAATCAAGTTTTCCCTGCTTATGCAGATGTTCTTTGCCTCAATTTCCATCCTAGCAGGGCAGCGGGCAGCAGCTGGTCTCCTTTCTGGAGCATGTGGCTTTGAATGCAGTCACTAGTGACTAAATCTGACACAAACAGAGTCTCAAGATATAAGGAGTCATAAAGTACATTTGATGGGCTTTAACTGTAGCTGAATGCTACAAAAGGAACATACTCTGCAATAACATGTACCTAGTATGGATCCTATTTGCTTCCCCATGATAAAGTGGCAACTTAAGCTGGAAAAATTACTGTCATCCATCTCACCCCATGCATCCACATGCTTGGTAAGTGTAAGCGAATATGTAGCTACGTGGTTTGCAACCAAAATATTTCTCCTAAGTTGAAAAAAAGAATACTTTAATGCATTTCACAAGAAATGATCAGGCAACGCATGGAGGCCTGGCATGAGTCCAGTCCATCAAAACCCATCAAATTTGCCTCATAGACACTGAAAAACCCTGCCTTTCAGGCTAGAATCAGATCCTCTATAGAGGTCCAACACCCCTGAAGTCAAAAGACAGAATTCATTCCCTAATTCAAAATTTCCTTTATTATGTGCTACAAAGGCACCCACTTTTTGCTACTTTTCTGTGCACTGACAGTACTTGTTCTCAGCCCTCCCACCAGATCTCACCGATCTCACAGAGTGTTTATATAAAGCTTAATGTCTAAGGAGCACATAGGCATATGTTCTGTAATACAGATTTATAAATATATATGCACTTAGTTTAATTGAACTTAAAGAAACTCCATTCCCCCAGAAGCAGTGCATGCTACAAGAAAAATTGTGTGTTCCACAAAATAGTGCTTGTGACTTTTGAAGACTCTTTCCTTTTGATCTCAAGGAATATTCTGAAATATTTCCTTGAAATATGAGGCATATTTGCATGATGCATGTTGCATCTCCTTATTCTACATTACCAGTTCCTTATACACTTCTATCACATTTCTATTTACATGATACCTGCTTAAATCTAATAGTTCTTTCAACCATTTGTTGTTTTATCTTTAATGTTATCATCAAATTTTCATTTTCTATTTCTGGATGCTATCTTTATATACTTTGCCACAGAGAGATCATAATCCTACATTATTAATTATCACACAGTGATATTGAAGAATTTATTGATGCTGATGTAGCAAGAAAAGACTAATTGATTTTTAGTAAAGATATGCTTGAATCCATCAGCTGAATATTTGGTCTGACTTTTGCTGGACATTAACTCCGCAAACCTCATACAATCCCAATCTCTGAGACTGATTGTAACACGACAATACAACCTGCTCCTGTAAATCTACAAGCAGGAACAGATTGCAGAATTTTACCCTAATAACCAAACACTGCACTCCCTGAATATTGCTTTGCAAAACAGAATTGGGTTACTGAGACATCTTATGACTTCAAAGGTCCAAGGGACTGGCAGCGACGTCTCATTTGTCACGTGGGACAGAAATTCTAGGCTTTGCCTAGAACAACAGACAAGGTATTTTCAAAATTAAAGAAATAAAAGAAGGCCTCAAATAAGGCAATTTCTCATTCTAACGGTCTGCCTACATTGGCTCCACTTACAAAATGAAGACTGCACAGCACAACACCTACTTTTTAATTATTTAATTAATTTTCTTGTATTACATGAACAACTCCTATAGAAGTTCTCGTCAAAGTTTCTCAAATATTAACCAAATAAGAAAGTGTATTATTTCAATTGTACAAATGAGAATATTGAGGAAATAAGATTACATATCATATGTCTCATCATATCATATGATCATACATGATCATATGTCTCCAGAAGCCAGAGCTTGCACTGCGCACCCACAGCTGCTCAAGCTCTGGGCTTTACCTGTGCCTGGCCAGCTCAGGGACCACGGGACAATAGCAGCTCTGCCCTGAATGGTAAGGGAAAGGCTGATTCATGTGGATGCTGCAACCTATGACCTATGAATATTTCAGTTAAAAAATAGAAGCATCTGTTTCATCAACAGAGAAGCCACACAAGAAAGCAGCAAAAGGGAATGAACAGAGGGTAGGGAAATGATCCATTTTCACATCTAAATACTCTTCTGGTGGACATCCCAGAGAAGGGAAGAAACTACAAGGAAACTGTGGAGACATGTTAACTCAAGAGCCCAAAATGTCAGCATGAGCAGGACCTGAAGTGGTACATGTAACAACTTTTAAAAGGTTCAGGGCCTGGGCATAGTACCACAAATTCAAAAATCAAATGATGCAATGAAGAAGAAATTATTTGCTGCTTTTTTTCACCTGAGGATGCAGAGACACACAAAGCAAAGCACCCTACATTAAAAATAAGGCTAAATGATTTGTGAGAGGAGGGGAGGAACAGAATCAGACTTGAGTATCCTGCCAGCTTATACATTGATATACATTGAAAAAACTTGGCAGACAAAGCTACCATGGCCTCCTCAGGATTGCTGAGGGACCTGACAAACTAGCAGAAATATCACCAGGACAGGTCGCCCCTGCCAGCGAGCAGGCATAGTGCTTCAGCACAGGCTGTCAATTAAAATCTTTATATCACATTTTCTATCAGCTCAGACACCTCTATACAAATGCCCATAGCATGAGGAACAAACAAGAGGAATTAGAGATGTGTGCACTTCTATGGTGGTATGATGTAACAGGCATCACAGAAACATGGTGGGATGGCTCCTATGACTGGATTGCTGGAATGGAAGGTTACAGGCTCTTTAGGAAAGACAGGCCCGGTAGGCGGGGAGGGGGAGTTGCTATTTATGTTAGAGATAGGCTGGAGAGTATGGAACTGTGCCTGGGGACAGGTGAGCAGTCAACAGATAGTTTGTGGGTCAGGGTTAAAGGGAGAACTGCAGTGGGAGACATTATTGGGGGGATCTGTTACAGACCGCCTGACCAAGAGGACTCGGTGGATGATACGCTCTTTAGACAGATAGGAACAGCCTCACGCTCGCAGGCCCTTGTCCTCATGGGGGACTTCAACCACCCTGATATCTGTTGGAGGGATGATACAGCCCGGCACAAGCAACCCAGGAGGTTCCCCGATTGTGTGGAAGACAACTTCCTTCTGCAAGTAATAGAAAGGCCAACAAGGAGAGGTGCCATGCTTGACCTCGTCCTCACCAACAGGGAAGGGCTAGTTGGAAATGTGACGCTTCAGGGCAGCCTTGATTGCAGTGATCATGAGATGTTTAGATGACCTTTGAAGATGCCTTCCAACCCAAACTATTCTACGAGTCTATGAGATCCTCAGGACAGTGAGAAGAGCGTGCAGCAAGCTCACTGCCCTGGACTTCAAGAGAGCAAACTTTGGCCTCTTCAGGCACCTGCTTACTAAGGTTCCATGGGATATAGCCCCAGAGGGCAGGGGGGCCCAAGACTGTTGGGTGATATTCAGGGATCACCTGCTGCAAGCTCAGGAGCGATACATCCCAACTAGAAGGAAGTGCTGCAGGAGGGCCAGGAGACCTCCTTGGATGGATAAGGAACTGCTGAGGAAAATTCAAAGGAAAAAAGAGGCTTATATAAGGTGGAAGCAAGGACAGGCAGCCTGGGAAGAATACAGGGATGTTGTCTGAGAAGCTAGGGACCAGATTAGGAAAGCCAAAGCCCACTCTAGAACTAAACTTGGCTAGGGATGTTAAAGATAACAGGAAGGGGTTCTATAGGTATGCAGCGAATAAAAGACAGGCTAGGGACAACATGGGCCCCCTCCGGAAGGTTGGGCAGAGAAGAGATACAGAGCAGCCCTGCAGAGAAGGACTTGGGGGTGTTGGTCGATGAGAAAATGAACATGAGCCGGCTTCAGTGTGCGCTCACAGCTCAGAAAGCCAATGGTATCCTGGGCTGCATCAAGAGGAGCGTGACCAGCAGGTCTAAGGAGGTGATCCTGCCCCTCTACTCTGCTCTCGTGAGACCTCACTTGGAGTACTGTGTGCAGTTCTGGTGTGCTCAACATCAAAAGGACATGGAACTGTTGGAACAAGTCCAAAGGAGGGCCACGAGGATGATCAGGGGACTGGAGCACCTCCCATATGAAGATAGGCTGAGAAAGTTGGGGCTGTTCAGCCTGGAGAAGAGAAGGTTGCGTGGAGACCTCATAGCAACCTTCCAATACCTGAGGGGGGGCTATAGGGATGCTGGGGAGGGACCCTTCATGAGGGACTGTAGTGAGAGGAAAAGGGGTAATGGGTTCAAACTTAAACAGGGGAAGTTTAGACTGAATATAAGGAAGAAATTCTTTATTGTGAGGGTGGTGAGGCACTGGAATGGGTTGCCCAGGGAAGTTGTGAATGGTCCATCGCTGGCGGTGTTCAAGGCTGGGTTGGACAGATCCTTGGGTGACATGGTTTAGTGTGAGGTGTACCTGCCCATGGCAGGGGGGTTGGAACTAGATGATCTTCAGGTCCTTTCCAACCCTAACTATTCTACGATTCTATATCAGCAGGTCAGAACTGCTATCCAACAGCTAAGACAAAAAATAAAATAAAAATTTAATCTAAATTAACTGAGAAGTGCTGTTTATAGAAGATTTATGAAAAGACTTTAAACTGAAATGTTTAAAGGGGGAGGAAAAGGGAGTGAAAAGATGCTGTTAACTTGCCCACTAACTTTTTTGGGTTTGGAAATATATACCGTGTAATATAATTATGTGAAAACTTTTCAGTGAGTTGTTCTTGTAAGCAGATACTATATGTAACACGTTTTGGGAATGATTTAGTGTAAATAATTGGTAGTAATATATCTCTTCGAAGATACCAGAAAATATCTTCACATACTGGATGCACCACGAGACTTTGAACTCTATACTCATCTTACCCCCTCAGACCTCAATGACAAAAGCACAAGGGATACCGAAGGGGTACAGAAGCACAAGGCCCGGTGCCTGGGAAATAAAAGAGTGGTTCCTGAAAACCCAGAGTACGCTGAAGAGGATGTCTCCCAAAGACAGCAATACCAGCAAGATCAGGCTCAGCAATCATAGACAAGCCTCCTGAGGCTGAAGCAGTGAGGAGCCCCACTCCTGGTCCTAAATTATTTGGGCAGAACTGACTCCATACAGGCAAAGGCAACAAAAAAACATGTTTCCCCGCCAGGGATGAAAGAGAACTTTCAAAATCAGCTTTATATAATTGAATGTGAGTTGAACAAGGCATTTTGTCCTCATAGGACTCAAGAAGGGTATGAACACTGGTTACAATCCTTGTGAGGAAGGAAAAAGAGGAGGATGGAGGTATTAAAAACTAAACCATTAACAAAAAAGTCTCTCCCATCTCCTTACCCCCTCAGGTATACATAGCAGTAACGCAGGGTCACAGAAGTTACAAGCTTTCTGAAGCTAGAAAATGGATGGGTTTGAACATTTACAATTAATAACTGGAGGAAAGAAATGCCAGCACTCATTGTGTAGGGCTGACAAGTTGTTTTAAATTGCTTTTCACCCATACTATCAGTTGAACAGACCTGCGCCAAGACCCCCAGGAAAAGCTATTAGTATAATAGCACAGTCATGCACTTCAGAGGGATAACGGAAGGTTGCAACAGGGACTGACAATATGGAGAAACTCAGCAGAAAGGAAGGAAAGTCATGTGGATGGATTTAGAAGACCTATGAAAAGGCGAAGTTCAGGAGGAAAGAGTTTTACAGTAGACAACTGCACAGATCAGCAAGTTAGATCATACTCAAACAAAATATCCAGCATTTAGAGTAACAACCATTAAAAATATCCCAACAGAAAAAATCAGATTCATTGAAAAGTAATATTTACTGTTAAGTGGAACACTTACTGTTAAGAGCAACATTACTCTTTGAGGATACCCAAAAGTATCTTCATACACTGAAGGGACAAAGAGACCCTGAAGTCTTACAAATTTTTATCTTATGCTTCACATCTTTTAGGTGGTTATGCAATAGCAAAGTCTTGAGACAGCATCAGTAATGAACTTGACAGTCACAGTAGGATGGATAGAAATGATACAGTAAAAGGAAGGAACATTCTTCATTCATTTTCTTAACTTCATCATTTGCTTTTGACTGGCATATCACTCAAACATGTATTAAGGATCTGTATTTATTTATTTATTTATTGAAAAGCACCTAAACTGAAATATCTTAGATTTCAAAGAGTTTGGATTCTAAACCTAGCAGCATTTTAACAAATTAGTGGTGTTCAGTTGCAGCAACTCCACCTTTTTCCAGTTACCATCCCTATCCGATTGGGGTGGGGGGAGTGAGCAAACAGCTGTCTGGTATTTAGTTGCTGGCTGGAGTTCAAACACAACAAAGCGTAATCTATGCTTTTTGTATTCAAGCAACTTCCAGTAGGACAAGAAAACAACAGGAAGAGATGTAGAAGAATCTGTTCAGAAATTAGTAAAGTGATATGTGAATAAAGTTTGTAGAGTTCAAAGACCTGCTCTAATTACTCCTGAAAAAAGGAACCTGAAAAGCAGCCATTCTTCAATTAAAAAAAAATAAATTAAAAAAAAAATCTGTAATTTCTGCAAATTTTCTTTCTTGTTGCTTTCTCTATTAATAAATGTAACACCACCAAGAAAATGAGTTGGGCGCAATACACAATGCACACCAGGCTGAGTTCAGAAGACAAACTGAATTAAAGCTATAACAGAAGTCCAGACCAAATGAGATGAACTATTCACAATTTCAGTTCTGCAACACTGACGCTTCTTTAGTGCTAAGTTTAAGGCTCTAGAGATGAAACAGTCTCTGACCTTATAAATGCCACCCAACAAACTGCACTAAACATTAAACAGAACATTTAATAGAAACGTTAAATAGAAGCAGGAAGAAGCATGAGTAGTTGGACAATAACCAACTTAACCATGGTGAAATAATGTACTGTAACAAGCTACTGGTAATTAGTTACAGAAGTGTAACAAATCTAGCTCATTTCTACTTGACCCCTCATTATAGAATTACTTTCAGAAGTACATCAAAAAGCTGGTGGTACACAGCATACAAAAAATGTAAAAAACCGACACATGAAAAAAGATGCATAATACCTCAAATTGCTTAAGACTTTAAACTATATTTCTGCATATTTCCAGTTTATTCAGAATTTTATTCAGCTTTTAAATAGACCTTTAACATTCAGGTCTTTGTTGGCACATATGTTTTTTAGTATGTGCCAGCACCTTTGGTATGTAAAAATCATTCTCCATTGTTTTACCATGTATTTCACAGTTCTTTGTTCCCCTCAACACAAGCAGGGCTGTGTTTTTGAAAACTCTCTAGACATGTGCTGTACTTTTTGCAATCTCTTTTATGTAAAGCGTTTCTCTTAAACTAGGCATCGCTCTTCTCCTGAGCATGCAATAAACATGACAATGTTAGTATAGACCAAGAAGTTATTTATGCCCAATACCTTTTTTTTGGTCTTGTAAGTAAATTGTTCCTCACCTGAAAGTACATGAAGACAATTACACTGGCTTGTGCTAAAGGCAGAAAAACAGCACATAAAATGATAAATAGCAGAAAGAGGGTATTTAAATAGACATGAAATGCACGCTATACACATTAAGTAAGAGAAACATCCCATTTTAGCAGAACCTACAGGATGTTAGGACTGCAGTAGTGTGGTCTGCCTAGAGGCTTAGAAACTTACATTTGCAAAACAACAAAATAACTTAGCCTCAAATGATAAATTTTCAACAATACAGTGAAAGAAAGAGACGGCAGTCAAGATCTTAGAAACTGCACCTCAACAGCCACAGCAGTTCTTTAAAGAAGAAAAGGAAGATGATAAAGACTAAACACAAAGCTATAACCAAACAATGTCTGTCTTCGTTAAACTGGCATCATTCCAGTTAAACTCTACTGACTACAGTGCTTTACTATTCCAGTTTTAGTACATCATAAATGATTTCTGAATTAGTATTTTAACCACATAACTTACAGCTGGCCTCTGCAATCAGTGGGAAAATCAGACTTGCACAATGAGTATATACTGTTTTCTTCTTCCTGGTTCCCAAACTGCCCCTAAATATTTCTTGGGCTGCCTTCCTCCCAGATGTCAGTGACATATGAAGAGCAAAATCAATTTCATCACTGTGGCCTGCACCTCTGTGAAATGGTCTCAGCTGGGAAAGAGACCAAAAAGGTCTGTGGTCTGCTCTGCTGAATCACAACCTTGCTTTGCAAACTGAGGCAATGTTTGTCCTGATCCTCCCACAGAAGCATCTGTGTAAAATCAGCATATCCTGAGTAGGGCCTGACGAGGTCCCCAAGGCTGCACAGAGGAGATTATTCTCTTAGCTGGACCACAGAGCAGAGCAGAACTGGGTACAGTGAGGCTGCAGGCAGCAGGTTCAGTGTACCCTGCAGAAAGGCACCCCCTCACAGAACTCATTGGACTTCACGCCATGCAAACGCTTTACCTGAAATTTGCCTATAATTGATGCTTTGGCTGGCCATGGATAGCTCTGGCACCTCTTCACTGATGCAGCATCTGTATGTCAGCTCTTCTGCTGCTGCTATTAACTAGGATTTCCTGGAAACATTTTTCTGGTTTTCTATCTATACTGTTTTGCTCCTGGAATGAATATTAGAAACCAAGTACGGAACAGTATTTGATAGACAGTCTGTCAGGCCAACCTACACCACTTCTTTCAAAAACACATATAAACTCCGGTCTATAATGGGGGTGCTAAGACAATTGTAACTACAGCAGCTCTGACTATGATGTTGTAACATAAACGTAACTGTCATTACAATAATTTGAAAGATACCAAGAGAGGAAAGAGGATGGGAATGAGGGGGGTAGATTTCAGGATTTCAGCATTTTCCATTTGGACTCAATGATCTTAAAGGTCTTTTCCAACCTAAACAATCCTATGATTCCATATATTGGATGTTGGCACTGTAATGCCCTTTCTTTAAAAAAACAGCAAACAGTACCATTCCCTGCTGGCTTAAAGCACAGTGACTGCGAGCACAGCTCACAATTATGGCAAACTCTGAAATCTGTCAGTCAAGCAATGGAGCTGCTAATACCAAAAAACCAGCAAATTTACACCTGGGAAAAGAAGCTATAATGTAAGAAGTACATTTCTTTTGTCCCATTTATAATGGTGGTGGGGGAGTTAACAACAGGGGATGCTTAGCATATTTACAAGACGCTACAGGAGGCTTTTAGCATATTTACAAGCAACAATGGCATAATTTTACAGTGGAGAAGTTTAAATATTGTAAAGTCTGCTCTGTCTTTAGATTCTGTGATTTAATGCATCTGTATCTACACCTCAAGTTGAAACTTCCAAAATGAATAATTTCTATAACGAAAACCCCATGCTGTACTAACTCAGCACAGTCACAGGATCTTGCTAAGAATTCTTTAAAAGCAACAGGGCATTTTGGTTTGAATTTTCTTTTTACTTTATGCTTTATGTTAAAAGCGTGGAGTAAAAAGCTTTGTTAACGCCTCAAAACAATGTGGGATTTCATATTTAGACTGGTATTGTTTGCAACAACAAAAATTGCTGACACTAAAGATGCATGCAGCATCTCCAGAAACTTGTGTCCTGTTAAGTACCACTAAACACTGGTCTGCTGGGCCTCTCTTCTTTTACAAGGTAAGACACAAAAAAAAAAAAAAAAAAAAAAAATCAGTATACTTTCTTCAGCCACATTCATCTTGTATTTAATATTTGAAAAATATAACCTAGGTTATGTAAATATAGATCACACCACTCAATCTTTTGTTTAAGAAATCTAAGGAACTAAGTAAAGGATCATGTGCTTGATCTAAGGAGAGGACACTGAATTATGCGTGAGCGCAGTGACATATAGAATCATAGAATAGTTAGGGTTGGAAAGGACTTTAAGATCGTCTAGTTCCAACCCCCCTGCCATAGGCAGGGACACCTCCCACTAAACCATGTCACCCAAGGATCTGTCCAACCTGGCCTTGAACACCACCAGAGATGGAGCATTCACAGCTTCCCTGGGCAACCTATTCCACTGCCTCACCACCCTCACAGTAAAGAATTTCTTCCTCAGATCCAGTCTAAACTTCCCCTTCTGAAGATTTAACTTTGTCCTGTCACTACAGTCCCTAATAAAGAGTCCCTTCCCAGCATCCTTATAGGCCCCCCTCAGGTATTGGAAGGCTGCTATGAGGTCTCCATGCAGCCTTCTCTTCTCCAGGCTCAACAGACCCAACTTTCTCAGCCTATCTTCATATGGGAGGTGCTGCACTCCCCTGATCAGTCTCGTGGCCCTCCCCTGGACTTCTTCCAACAGTTCCATGTCCTTTTATGTTGAGGACACCAGAACTGCACACAGTACTCCAAGTGAGGTCTCACGAGAGCAGAGTAGAGGGGCAGGATCACCTCCTTAGACCTGCTGGTCACACTCCTTTTGATGCAGCCCAGGATATGGTTGGCTTTCTGAGCTGTGAGCGCACACTGAAGCCAGCTCATGTTCATTTTCTCATCGACCAACACCCCCAAGTCCTTCTCTGCAGGGCTGCTCTGAATCTCTTCTATGCCCAACCTGGAGCTGTGCCTGGGATTGCTCCCACCCAGGTGCAGGACCTTGCACTTGTCATGGTTAAACTTCATCAGGTTGGCATCAGCCCACCTCACAAGCGTTGTCAAGGTCCCTCTGGATGGCATTCCTTCCCTCCAGCATATCAACCGAACCACACAGCTTGGTGTCATCGGAAAACTTGCTGAGGGTGCACTCAATCCCACTGTCCATGTCACCCACAAAGATGTTAAACAAGACCAGTCCCAACACCGATCCCTGAGGGACACCACTCGTTACTGGTCTCCAGCTGGACATTGAGCCATTGAGCACAACTCTTTGCGTGCGGCCATCCAGCCAGTTCTTTATCCACCGAGTGGTCCACCTATCAAATTGATGTCTCTCCAATTTAGAGACAAGGATGTCATGTGGGACAGTGTCAAACGCTTTGCACAAGTCCAGGTAGATGACATCAACTGCTCTACCCCTGTCCATCAGTTCCGTAGCCCCATCATAGAAGGCCACCAGATTGGTCAGGCAGGATTTCCCCTTAGTGAAGCCATGCTGGCTGTCACCAACCACCTTGTTGTTTTTCATGCGCCTCAGCATGCCTTCCAGGAGAATTTGCTCCAAGATTTTGCCAGGCACAGAGGTGAGGCTGACTGGTCTGTAGTTCCCCCGCTCATCCATTTTGCCCTTCTTGAAAATGGGGTTATATTTCCCTTTTTCCACTCGTCGGGAACTTCACCTGACTGCCATGATTTTTCAAATATGATGGGCAGTGGCTTAGCAACTTCATTTGCCAGCTCCTTCAGGACCCGCGGATGGACTTCATCAGGTCCCATGAACTTGTGCATGTTTAGGTTCTTAAGATGGTCTCAAACCAGATCCTCTCCTACAGTTGGCCCAAGGTCTTCATTCTCACAGTCCCTGCGTCTGCCTTCCAAGACTTGGGTGGTGTGGTGAGAGCATTTGCCAGTGAAGACCGAGGCAAAGAAGTCGTTAAGAACCTCAGCCTTCTCCAAATCCAGGGTAGCCAGTTCTTCTGATAGCTTCTGGAGAGGGTCCACATTGTCCCTAGTCTGCCTTTTATTCGCTACATACCTACAGAACCCCTTCCTGTTACCTTTCACATCCCTAGCCAAGTTTAATTCTAACTGGCCCATAGAAAGACATCTTTCAGACAGACTGAAGGACCAAGTGTACTGTTTCCCTCATAGGAACAGCACCAACAAAAGCCACAGCAGTCAGCAGTATACACTCACTATGATACTGCAGGCTACACTCGTTTATAACCTTGATCTATGACATGTCCCCACAGCCTGCGGATAAATATCAGCTTCATTCTTCCTCTCTCACTGTATTTTAACATATTTACTTGCAACAAGACTTGCACAAGCATAAAAAGAAAAGATGAGACTGAGGACATCTTCATCTCCACCTAGATTTAGGAATGCAACTGAGGCACTTAATATAGAAATGTGAGCCAGAGCTCTCCTTAGAAAGGTACTCATGCCACAGAAGTAGTTCAGCCTACCCAAAATCAGCTTCAATATGAAAAATCAAAGACAAAATTACCACTTGTTTGAATTTGACACTAATTAACACTAACAATATTTTTGGTAGGCATTATTGGCTTTCACTACTTCATAACGCATTTACATTTTTTATAAAATTCTGAATCACAATCTATACATAAAATTTCCCTCATTTTTTCCATTAAGTCTAATAAAAATTCATTATATATTCATGCAACTCAGGGAAATCTACCAATTATCTATGGTAGTAGGTAGACTGCAATTTACAATACTCTCAAAATACATTCACTCAGGGTCTTGAAAACATACAATGTAAAAAAAACCCTCAAATTTTCTGTATTTAGGTTTCCTTCATAAAAGAGATATTTTAGCATCTTAGACTCTACAGAACATAAAACCAGAAGTAGCTTTATTTTTTTAGCTTAATTATGGCTCACCTATGAAGGAATGTGATGACAAAGAAAGGGAAATTTTGGAGGTTAGATACACTGGAGCTTAACATAGACCCATTTACTGGTTTTCTTTGAAAACCTAACTGAATAAGACACTGCTTATGACAAAACCAAGGGGCAATGCACAACGAATCGCTCTCTCACATGAACTGGAAGCAGCCTGTGCGCCTGCTCAGGACAGGCTTTTGTTAATTCCCACCTTAAATTACTCCCAACAAAAACTGTAAAAATGATGAGCCAAACTCTGCCATAATTTAATTCTGATTATGTCCATTAAATTAAGTAGGAGTCAAGTCATGGCACCATAAGTGTAGGTGATCTAGCTGTTCGTATTTTAGAGATATATATAAACAAGAAGGGGTTTAGTATCTAATATTAAGGCACTAAATTAGATGCTTGGGTTACCTAATACCATAAAGTCAATAAAAAGAGGTAGGTATCTAACAGATGCTCTGATTTCTCTGTGGAAGTCTCAAATAAAGAGCCTAGGCTAACACTGTAACCTGAGATTACATGCTGTGTGGGGCTCCTGGCCTGACACACAAATGCACACACATGCATACTCCAACTGAAAATAACGGTGGTTCCAGAATAGGATTTTGCCCCTAAAAAATCAATATGTTGATATTTTTTTGTCTCTGACACAATTGCAGCTGGTGGGAGCTGCACTTCTTTGTGCAGATATTTCTTTGTCACTGCTCTGCCTTCCTTTCTTCTTACGCATATGACTGTGTGCTGACAAACATGAATAACTTAGAGCTTATGTAAACTGATAATTTCCAGTGCCTGAACTACCATCATAAATAACTTGGATTTAGACCCAGCTGCAAAGTAACAAGACTGCCAGGTATTAAGACAATAATTAGTTATCTGAGTTTAAAACTAGTCACACTTCGACATAATAACTCATAACTGGTGGAAACTGAGTCAAAGTCCACCTCTACTAAGAGACATAATATACTGCAATAACTATAACTGTTGGATGCAACTCAAAGTCTGAGAGTTAAGTATCCCTGAGTAGATAAATTCAAGTATCTGGATTATTTGCTACTGTAGTATGTATCATTTTGGTACTGTCAACATTACTTGCCTTTATTGTGCATATATTTTGTACGTAATGAAACCCCATATTTACAAAATGATTAAGTGACATAGGATCTTTAAAGGCCCCTTACACAATATAATACTTTGATAGCATATGGTTTGACATATAATTATTCTACTCTATGATTTATTTGTATGCTATAAATAAAAAATATTTAGAAAGTTGTCTTCTGAATAGTGAATGATGGACTATAAGAATCTGGCATTATTGCTATTTTATTCAGGAAACCACTTGTCTCAAATATGTTGCTCCACTTCTATGGCTTTACCATTTCATATTACTACATCTGGGGCAGTTTAGAGGCCAGTGAAAAGGGATCCATTCTGTTCTATTTCACTTCTTTCTTTTTTTTTTTTTTTCCCTTTGCAGTATAAACCAGCTGGACTCAACTTCCAGTCTTGCCGTTTTTATAGTGCAAAGTTAGATGCCTACTCTATCAGTCCTCACACAGATAGGTAATTTTTACTCACAATATTGTGTTGCCTGTATTTGAAAAGATTGCACAAGATTTACTTGGACAAGTATGGTTTGCCAGCCTGAGCCTCGGGGGAGGATTGCCTTACTTCAAAAATTTTACACTTTAAGGAAAACTGCCTGTAGAAGACCATACACAGTCATGGGATGCACAATGCCCCTCAGTTCATCCCTTCAGAAAACAGAGAAGCTGGCAGAGGTAATGTGGTGAGTTTTCAGACTCAGCAGTACATTGAAACCAGCAGAAACTAAAGCTGCCTCCTTGCAGTCCCCAGGAAGTAATTTCTCAATGTATGCTGTAGCACTGGAGACAGCGCATTTACTTGCAGGATGATATAAAGAACCATATTTGCAACAAGCAAAACTTCAGTTATAGTAATATTCTTAAACACTAAAACGACTTCTGAAAGTCATTTTCTGAGTTTTCTCTATGACTGTTGAAAGACAATAGCAAACAAAAAGGACATACAAAATACTTCCTAAACTTGTCACAAAATGCCTGCTGATATCTTTCCACAAAGAATGCTACCTTTTAAGATTAATTTTAATGCATTCAAATTATATTCAAATTTTTGTAGGAGAAACGATTGAATTCTACTAACAGTTTTCTTGTCCTTGGGGAATATGTCCAAAATCTTCTTCATTTTACAGCTGGAAGACCATATAAATAAAAAAGATAATGGAAAACAATAGACTGAATACTGAATAGGGGCATAGCACATATGTATTATTTACAAGGCAGAAGGTTTAAATATTACAAAAGTTGAAATCAGCTCCCGTATTAAAGAAAAGGATATGTGAGATATGATACTGCATGACTCTAATACTAATCCTATAGGACATTCTGAATTCAATTTCTGTTCAGTAGGAAACACCATAGATGGTGGTACATTAATGAGCAGTAGTCAAAAACAGCTCCTAAATTTTATTCTTAATATAGTTAGAATAGGGGAAAAATCCACTTAAATTAACAGGACTGAATAAAAGTAAAGGTTTGCAGAATCAAATTTTTTTGTTTCCTGAACCTTATTATCAAAATATGTAACTAAAAATACCACAAAATATAAAATATTTTGTGAAAAGACTGTTATTGGTTTAAAGCATTTGGACCCATCATGTTGGTTTCTCAGCAGGCACTCTCAAACCCACATAAAATCTCCAGCGGGCAGAAAAGAAATACAGTTTCTACACACAGAGTCTGATTCACCTTGTGGTTGCAGCATGAAAGCATTGCTTCAGTCCCTCAAAATGTTTGATCAACTCTGTCTCTTACAGAAGTTACAGAACAGAAGAGATTGTCAGAGGACGAGGCGGAAACTATCCTTTATTAAGCTGCTAAAACTGAGGTAATGTAATATTACTGAAAGGGTAAGGGGTGCTTGGTTTCTACCATGAGGACAATGCAAAGTACTTTCTCTACTCCTCCTAGCAACACACCAAGCAGGCAAACAACCTGTCGTGGTTTAAGTCCAGTCAGCCACGCCGTTTTGCTCTCTCACTCGCTTCCCCCTCTTTCTTCCCCCTGCTCCTGGAGGGATGGGAAGGAGAATCGAAAAGAATGCAACTCCCACAGGTTGAGATAAGAACAGTTTAGTAACTGAAGTATAACACAAATCACTACTGCTACCACCAGTAATAATAATGACAAGGCAAATACAAGGAAAGAATACAATTGCTCACCCAGCCCGACCAAGCAGTGCACCCCCCACCCTTCCGGGTCTCTGCTCTCTGCTTTACATCCTGGGCATGACGTGCTATGGTATGGAATAACCTCTTTGGTCAGTTTGGGTCAGGTGTCCTGTCTCTGCTTCCTCCCGGCTTCCCCTCCTCCCTGGCAGAGCATGAGGCTCAGAAAGTCCTTGGTCAGACCAAAACATTACTAAGCAGTAACCGAAACACTGGTGTTATCAGCGCTGTTCCCAGGCCGAAAGTCAAAAACACAGTGCTGCACCAGCTACCAAGAAGGAGAAAAATGACTGCTGCTGCTGAACCCATGACACAACCCAAGAACACTAAGAAGGAAATAACAAAGGTCAAGTTAGCACCTGTCCCCTCCAGCTTTGTGAGGCAGCACAGGTCTTTCCTTCCCTCTGCACACAAATCAATAGTATTTGAATATCTAGCACTGAAACATTTACTCTCTTTTCTGCTGTGTTAATTACCACCCTTTGATATGCTTGTTTCAAGCAAGGAATACTTTTCTAAAGGCAGTGGAATAGACAAGTCTCTATTTTCAAACACTGCTATTCCTAAATGGTATAAAAGATGCAACATAAAATCTATCCTGAGAAAGTGCCAGACAAGAACCTTCAATATACTACTAAAATAGTGGTTCATTATTGTATAAACCATTAGATACCAAGTACCTGGAGACATTCAAGGCCAGGCTGGTTGTGGTTCTGAGCAATCTGATATAGTTTAAGACAGACTTTGAAGGTCCCTACCAACCCAAACTATCCTATGATTCTATGATTCTACCTCTGTTGAAAGAAAATAAGCAAGATAAAATCCATTCCAGCTTCCTAGTCCTCCAAAATCCTGCTTAACATAACCATAACATGCCTCCGAAAGACAGAAACTACAGATGGCTCCATGCTGCAGAGCTTTCTCATGCTTTTACCTCTATTACTACAGAATCAGTGTATTTTTCTGCCTCTCCATGCAATGTCCCAGCCTCATGAAGATCAGGTTGCAGATATCAGCAAAAGCTAGAAGAGTGCAGGTGGTGATACTATATGGTATTTACTCATTGAAAAGCCCCAAATACCACAATTACACCAAATAAAACACTACTGACCATCTTCACCAGTAAGTAGAACCTCTGAGGAACCATGTGACAGTTCTCAGCAGAGTCCTGGAGAGACTGCAGCGCAAGACAGCAGCACCAAGACAGCGGCCTCCCTCTCTTCCTCCCCAGGGCCACAGGTAAGAACAAGGATTGAAGGATTTTCCAAGTGCCTTGAAAGCAACCAGCACTGACTCTGAAGAACTTGTTTTAATGATGAAACTCTTGAGCTAAACATATGCAGGAGCAGGAGCCCTGAATCCATACCAGAGCTGGGCAGCCCCCCAGGAGAGCTCAGGCTGAGTCATGCAGCACTAACAGCCTCAGCTTTACATAGGTTCGTCATGTATCAGACGTTTTCTCTAACACACATAGCAACTTCAAAAGAATTTGTGTCTTAGGGAGCAGGCTTTTCATTCTTCAATGAATAGAAATTACTTACACCACTGACTCAACACAGCAGAAGCTATAAAATAAATTGCTACTACTGGCTGCCATGATACTGTTTTTAGAAATATAATTTTACATCTTCTTGCCAATTACTTTAAAACAATGTTTCATAATGCATTCCTACCAGTGTGAGAATGACTGCTATTACATGAATTTTCAGATTTTGGTTCTTTACTGTTCAAATTGGGGAAAATCCTACGTGTTCAAAAGGAATTTAAAAAAATAAACAAATAAATACAGAATTCCATATAATAATAATAATAAAAAAAAAAAAAAAACATAAAAAAAACCCCACATAAAAGCCAACCATCAGGAATGAGAACAAAAAAAACCTCACAGAGTTGGCACAGCATTATGACATTCTTTGTCACATGCATATAGGGTAACATACTGGTAGATGAGAGGTGAGATCACTTATATTTGTGTATGAAATCTACAAATGACTAGAGAGAAATAAAAGCTATTTATATTTTGTAAACATACATGTTGCATAACAGCTATAGCTATTTAGATGAAAAACCTTCTGGTCTCTTCTCAGTCCATAGAATTAAAAATATTTTCCTAATTAGTAAGTAAAATCATAACACTTTTGAGGAAATTTCTGCCATGCTAATATGGAAATCTTTCATTACCTAAAGTGAACAATTTTAAGCAGCAAATAAATGTAGAACTCCTAGTCATTAATGCAGTAAGTGAAAATGCCCAAGATGCAAGGAGATGTATCCTAGTGTGCACATTAGCCGTTTGTTTGAAAGCTGTAAAGCATTTCATTCTTCCCTTTTAATGCATATTGCACAATGTAAATATTGCTCCTTATGAAATGGCTAGCAGTTTGAGGTTGTTGGATTTTTGTTTAATCCAAACTCTTCTGGAGGCTTCTTTTCATTTCTTTTTTTTTAAATCCTGTTCAATTTTGGTAAACAAGCAGCTTGATAGGATACAAACATCTGCAAAACTAGAAGAAATGCACCAAATCAGATCCTTATGACTACCTACTGCTATGAGCTAACTGCAAATCCCACATACTTGGTTCACAGATTAAAATATTTGATAAACATGCAGTGCCCATGTGAGTGTTTAATGTACATGCTTTAACTCCTCAACAGTATATAGCATAGTAGACGTGTTGAGTCTACTAATAAACACTGATTTTGATTCAAATTACAAACTATCCTAGATTTAAAAAATTACCAACGACACAAAGCAAGTGAGCTGTGACAATATTACTTACTTTCCTACTGTTTCTCTTCTGTTGGTTCTTTCTTTCTCATTGTCTCATGTCACCACCTCATTTCATTCAATACTCATTCAGCATATTAGGAACAATGGAGATAAAGAAATAGCTTTTCCCTCTTAAAAACATGCACTGTTAACATGCACTCTAATGGACAATTTAGAGACACGAACAACGATTACTGACCTTTTTCTCATGCAACTTGCTAACGAAAACAAGTTGTGTGGAGAAACCTTTTCTGGGGTATGAAGATCATTTATGATGATGTATGTACAGTGCATTATATTTAATTGACACTCCTAGATTTTAAGTTTGCTGCAGAACAGCTATTTTTCAAAATGTTCATTATTCATACAGAATATCCCACACAGCATCGCAGAACCTGAAAATCTAGATTAATCTGCCATATTAGACATCCTGCTTAATATGAAGTAAGGGTCGCTACTCTGGAGGAACAAAAAGGTATTCCTCAGGCTGTCAACATACATGTTTCTGGTACAAGAGCATCTTCCTAAATTAACTATCTTGTTTTCCTAGGCTTGTCATGAAAATCCTGTGTCCTTTAGCCACAGCAGGAACAATGTCAGAAATAATTACTTTTGCTTCTTCGGCATCATGACACTTCATTAGAAACTCCAAGAACACTAACTGATGTCAGTAGTATAAGCTTTAATGACACCCGAGTACACTGCCAATGGTTTTATGAGAAAGAAAATAAGATTGCAGGCAAACACCTCTCAGCCTTGGGTGACCGCGTTGCACGTCAAAGGCAAAAAAAAAACAAACACGTATGAAACCCTTGTTACCATTTCAGCTAATCAAATTTTGCGGCTTGGTGGGATGTGCGTGCACACACTGACCTCTACAGTGTCATGACTTTCAAGTTACTCATTGATTTCCAGGAATCAAAACTGCTATGCAAACCAGTAATTGCTAGTCAATTAGTTCTTATCATGAGCTCACAGTCTGTGGCAGTGGTATGACATGCGGTTCTGCATAACAAGCGGGAACAAGCCTTTCCTAGCCAGGTAAATGTCCTCAAAGGCAAGACGTGTCCCCTTTCCCAAGAACAGATGTAGTCGGCAACATGATTAATGCCTTTGCACACGGTACAAGACTGATTTTAACAGCTGTTAGCAATTTCAGACAGTATGGGCAGTCCCTTCCCACTTATGCGATACATGTGATACCAATGTAATCACGGTTTCAATCTGCACACAGAAGGAAAGCTTTTCTTTTTCTCATTATTATTATTAAATTCCATCATGACCAGATAATTGTAATGAAACTATTTGGAGCTTCTTTAAAATGCCTACCATTTACCATGTGTTAATTTAATTTGTAAGAGACAGTTATATTGTGCAAGTTGCAATTCTTTGCCTACCAATATATGTCAGTAAAATGAATATTCATATAGCACTTCCAGGGGCTTCGCTTAATATGAAGCCTAGCGGAGTCACTAAAAGGCTTGTCAACATAGCCCACCCATGCCTTTGGCCCTTGTAAATTATGAACCTTAACTCCCTGGCTAATCTCAGTGTAGAATAGAAAAATAAATTACTGGCATCAATTATCACACCTTATCATTTTCATGAGTAAATCAAGATTTTATAGTGCTTCCAGCATGCACTTAGCTTTAGCACAAGTCACTAATAAGTTACTCTTGATCGGTCCAAACACACAGCCACTTCAAATACATTATAATTTCTGTTTCTAGATTTCAATAAATTGCCCTTATCGGCAAGCAGATATTCTTACTAATTCTGGAATTATTACCATTTGCTCTTAAATCAAGTAAGGAGCTGCAGAACTTGTACGAAGTAAAGGCTCAGTCACCTTCCCCTTTGTGGAAATCCCCCAGTGCAAAGGCCAAGCAAACACCAGTTTGTACATGGGAAAAGTGAGAATCAGTGGCTAAAGGTCTCATGATACAGAGCAGTCTCCCCTGGGAAATCCTTACCCGATCAGCATACAGGGTAGCATGCCTTACAATTGAAAAGCTGTTGCCACTCCCCACCTACTACATTTGGAGTATCAGGGTGGCCATGGAGGGTGACATGGGGAGGGAGGAAGGGATACTGTTTTGTCTGCCTGATGTGACCACCCATAAAGAAGGGGAAAATCACTGAACAGAAGAAAATGTCTGATGAAAAATACTGACAAAGAAAATGCCTGCCAGCCTGGGAGCTATAAGCCTTGAAAACATCCTTGAAAAGTGCAGCTGGCCTACTTGAAGTACAGCTGGGTACCTAGACACTGGAGACATCCTCAGATAACACTGATAGGTGCAAAACCAAGGAACTGCAACAGCAACACATCATCTGAAAAGGTGAAAAATAGCCTGGCAAAAGGGGAAAGGCGTTCTCTCCAAGACCTTCTTGTACCTTTAACTTTCCAAAGCAGGTCAAATTTTGCTCAAGCTTTCTGCAAGCTCTTGGACTGTCACCTGGGATGACTGGCTGACTGCAGACTCTGTGACGCAGATCACCTTTCATAGAATCATAGGACAGTTTGGGTTGGAAGATACCTCTAAAGGTCATCTAGTCCAACCCCCACCCCCGCAATGAGCAGGGACATCTTCAACTAGATCAGGTTGCCCAGTGCCCCATCCAGCCTGACCTTGAATATTTCTAGGGATGCGGGATATACCAACTCTCTGGACAACCTGCTCCAGCGCTTCACCACCCTTGTAAAATAATTTTTGCTTATGTCTAGTCTGAATCTATGCTTTTTTAGCTAAAACCACTATTCCATGTCCTATCGCTACAGGCCCTGCTAGAAAAGTGTCTCCCAATCTTTCTTATAAGCCCCCTTTGAGTATTGAAAGGCTGCAACAAGGTCTCCCCCGAACCTTTTCATCTCCATTCTGAACAAGCCCAACTCTCTCAGCCTGCCTTCATTGGAGAGTTGCTCCAGCCCCCTGATCATCCCTGAGGCCCTCCTCTGGACTTGCTCCAACAGCTCCACATCCTTCTTATGCTGGGGGGCCTCAGAGCTGTACTCCAGGTGGTGTCTCACCAGAGGGGAGCAGAGGGAGATAATCACCTCCCCTGACCTGTTAGACACACAACAGCGCTTCATTAGCACAACTGTAGTGAAAAGCACAGGGCAGATCTCCTAGGTCAAACTGAAAACCTACGCACGCTGTCTCCAAAAGGAGTCACAGGCAGGCACCTGGGCAAGGGTAAGAATTAGGAGCAAACACCCTCTGCACTTTCAAACTCCTGAGCAGTTCTTCCTTCTAAAACAATGTCTTGCACATGCTCCCAGGACCTTCTGCTGCCAACCCTTAGCCCCATACACAGAAAACTTCTGTGAAGATTTGTGAAAAGATGGGGAGTGCTTTCATTAAGGCTTGATGACCTCTGATGCCTCTCTGTTTCATGTGCCTGAGCTCAAAGAGTAAAACAAAAAATCCAGTGCCAAAGGCCACCTGGGTTTGACTCAAACAAAACTGAGATAACATCATTGTTGTGACTGCTAAATCCTTCATTCCTGGGGGCAGGTCTTCTTAAAAGCACTATACAAGGGGCAGAACAAAGATCCAACATGTAAAATTAATTTGCATTTGCTGACACTTCAGTGGACATCTGAATGACAGCATTCTCTTAACAGTGTTCAGTGTACAACCTCCTTGGTTTTAGAGGGGGTAGTATTTTTTGCTGACTATATTTGAAGATAATCTCTGCATTTGTCTAAACAATACAAAGACTGCGTACTGTGCCCCACATCCTTACAAACATGACGTTTGCAGGTTTTTTTCTTGTACATGCCAGATTCCCTTCACTCTCTCAGTAAGACTTCACTTGAGGAGATCATTGCACTTGAAGACTTCAGCTTTCTCTGAGTGCTCACACTTTAAATGAGCAACCAAGAGAAACACGGCTATCTGTCACTACCCATCCTGGCCAGAATTTTCCCATGCTCTGCAGACACTGTCAAGAAGTAAATTCATGCTTCATTTCATTTTAGGCAGCAAAATAACTCATTCCAAGCAGCCAGGTTTTCAAAAATATGAGTTCTTGCTGACACTCAGTTTTTGGAAAATGTGGCCACTTGTGGGAAAGCCAAGGACTTCTGGAAATCTGGCCCTAGCGCACGCCAGGGCCTGATATACAACATGAGTTGCACAGTGGACATTTAGCATCTAAAAATTGGGCAAGCAATCTTCTCAAAGGCTGATAGTATCCACCCAGAGCAGTCATTTATCAAAATAAACAAGGGATCTAACTCAAGGTAGGCAGCTAGGATGTGCTCTGGATTTCCAGCAGCCTATTTTACACAATACTGGTTCAAATCCTTTTGCTTTTCATTTGGTCACTGCATCACTAAACAACTAAACAGATGGTACATGAACAGTATGCAAAATATTTGGTCACATCAGGCAAGGCATAGTAATACCAAATGTTCTGGTCTGCTGACTTTGGTGGAGTTTAGACAATATTGAAAAATGCTTGTTATTTTACTCTCTTTTTTTTTCCTCCTTTGGTCTCACCTCTACAAATGAGAAGCTAAAACTAGGAAGTCAGACTAATATGCTACAAATGCAAGAAGCATTCCACACATTTCACCTTGCCCACATATATTAATTTACTACTTAAAGGTTTAGTACTTAAAGATAGCAAAATAATGCAACCTGTAGAGGTGCTGCATCCACAGCCTTATTATCCTTGCTGGGTCTCTGGCCAGATTTCTGTTTAGCACATTAATTCTGACAAGAATTTGGCTACAGATAATTGAATAAGCTGAAGCTACCAATAAATTATCACAAGTGCTTTTCCTCATTGAACTATGGGTTACGGACCAGTAGGACTTTAGGGATATTCACCTCCTTTAAAGCAAATCAAAGAACCGTAGCCCCTGAATAAGAATGGGCAATATACATACTTTGCCACCTGTAAGCATCCCTCCCTTGGCAAAGAAAAGAGGACAGGCTCAGACAGCCCTTGAGTCAGGTTCTCCAGCCAAAAGAACATGGAAGATGATACACAAATAAAGGGGAGTTAGAAATACTCTATCTCCTGCAGCAATATTAGGGTCCTGATTTTGCCTTTGTCCCAAAACCATACTTTTTTGCTAATATCTTAACTCCTAGAAGGAAAAACAAAAGTCAGAAGCCACAGTGTTAACATCTGATGAGAAAAAGTACAAAATAACAATAAGCCAAAGCTAGAAGTTAAATTAACCCAAAATTTTGGGAAAAGTTATTTCAATCTATGTTTCTTAAAAGAGCTCATGACTTCTTCATTCTTCAGGTTGACTTCAGCATGCACAGCTCACTCCTGCTTCTTTGTCTGGGTTGAACTACTTCCATTTTAGATTAACAGCTAGCTACACAGGCTCCAGTTCTATTGTTCGGAATCTCTCACAAAAACCATAACCTTAAAAAAATAGTTGATAATTTCAAGTTAGTCAGGAGCTCTTTGCAATGAATCTACACTGCACCAGAAAGCCAGATTTAGCAAAGTTCTCAGTAAATACAGGAAAAAATATTGCAAGGCCACATGGCTGTTACTAGATAGTGTTTCCCCCTCAAGAAATCTCTGAATCCTTGGTTTGGAGGCTTTTTTACAAGTACCAACAGAAGTTGCTTCTCACATTCCCCTTAGCTCAGGCTCTCCCTCATTAGCCAATAAGCCTTCATTAAGCTATCTGAATTACTTTTTAAATTAAGAGAGCAGCACACATTCCTGCATAAAAGAACAATAAGAGGCTTTTGGCAATGATCCTGCTTGAGTAATTATAATATTTTGCATTTTTACACTGCCTTTCATCTCCCTGGGTCCCAGAGTGCTTCACTAAACAGAGGTCTCTGTCCACAACTGCTGCCTCTCAGCCATGTCACGCTTGCCCACAGGACGTGCAAGACTGATTTCACAGGTGTTTGCCTTACACAGACAAGCAAAAATGCCATGGTTGACGGTACACTGAATTCATTTCATCAACATAAAAAGCGTAGAAGTAATAAATTCAAATCAGGAAAACTGCCTGATTCAATGAAAACTGGTTGAAAACAGGAAAATGTTTCTACCAGGCAAACATATAGACCCTTAAAAGGTATACAATACAAGCAGCTGACATGGAATCATAGAATGGTTTGGGTTGGAAAGGACTTTAAGATCATCCAGTTTCAAACCCCCTGCCATGAGCAGGGACACCTTCAACTAGACCAGGCTGCTCAAAGCCCCATCCAACCTGGCTTTGAACAATTGCAAGGATGGGACATTCACAACTTCTCTGGGCAACCTGTGCCAGTGCCTCACCACCCTCACAGTAATGAATTTCTTCCCTGTACACATCTACTAATATCTTCTTGAAAGCAAGAAAGGGAGAGAATAAATGCAGTACCATGCTAATGTTTAAATTGCAAGGGTAGCTCCTAAACAGCATTTTCAAAAGCATCCAAATTACTTAAGCTTGTGTATCGCTAATATATAATTAAAAGCAAACCTGCTTTTTAGCAGTGATGTCCCAAGTGTTCACAGTTATGGCACTAAAAACCCTGCCACAGGTGTAGACACTCACACTGCATAGTTTATTACAGCTGTGTTTCACCATTAAGGTGTTACTCAAAACCAAAGACCACATATTCATTCTCCTGATGGTTGCAGAGTCTCCTCTCTCCACAAGCTATGCACACTAAGAAGTGCACCACTATCACCATGCTGACTTTCAAGGGTAAAATCCTGCTGTTCCAACCAGGAAAACCATGGATAGCCTATGTCTGGGTACCACCTGTTGACAGCAGCAGTAACAAGCAAGTCCAACTACGTGAACTGAAGTAAAAAGAATTCCAAATAAAACATCTCTAGCTGAGAAAGCGCCCGCGGCATGACTACACAGAACTCATGCAATCCCCTGCGGGTCTTCATTTCTGACCAACAAAAGCCAGTAAGACAAAGCAAGTCACACAGTCAAGATCTCATGAGAAATACAGTGCCTGCTCCTGCACTCTTCCAGCACCCCAACAGCACACAAATCACAGCTGGACTCAGCATGGGACCATTTTCTCCAGGGCTTTTTGCTATTATACTGAAGGGATTGTTATTTTGTTTGTTGCTAACAACTGCAAAATGCCTTTTATTTTTTTTTTTTACCCCCACAAAGCACTGCCATCCCTTAGCCTCTGAGTCTCTCTGTGAGTTTGGAGTGGTATGATCCCTCAGGGAAACCTGTGATTATGTCCATTGTGCTGGTCAGGTTGTAAGCAGGGCTATAATGGGAGTCCTGATAGCAGTAATTTGTAACAAGCCATTTTTTGTCCATTTCAAATAGAAGAGAAGGAAAAATGTCAGCAATGCTTCAGCAGCTGCTTCAGCTTCTATTAGACATCTGGTAAGTGAATGTGTATATTTCCGAAAAGCAAATAGCACTTTGGTAGCAAGGGCCATGGCCACGCAGGCCACACAGCCACCAACAGGAGCATATGCTCCTCACACACTGCTTATAGAAACAACAGGAGTTTGAGTGTCATCAGAGCTGGACTGGTTTTCACCCCAGCCAAACTTCAAAGTTTTTCTTGATTTACACCCATGAGAGATCAAAATAACCCCCACCATCTTGTAAACAAAAACACTCTTGAAAGCCTGGCCCAAAATCAAAGTCCCTGAGCCTTTGGGGGGAAGCAATAAATCTGAACCCTTCATAGAATGTTTTTCTTCAAATAAATACCAGTTTGGTTTGCATTTCTCATTCAGAAGTTCTCCTTCCAAGTAACTACATTAAAAGAGACATGATAAAAAGAGTGACGAGACAGAAGAAATTTAATTTCTGCAAGTGAAAAGCATGAAACAATTACAGGAAGAGGACTCACACTTTGCTGAGAGACACCTCACATCCATGCTCAATGAGCTGACTGAGAAAGAATACAATTTGCATAGTGTTAAATTAGCAGCATAAATGTATGTTAATTATACCCAGCTGCAAGTAGCTCACTTCTTCTCATGTTTAGTACAATGATGTGGCATTGTAAAAACTGACCATAAACTTCTGTTGTAAAATCCAAAGGCAAATCCAAACTTCCTCAAATTTGAACCCTGTTCTCAGCTTGGGACCTTTATTCGGAGGGTTTCATGCAGAGCAGTCCCTGGAGTCTCTTTCTCTCTAGCCTTCCCCACACTGACAAACACCAGCCTACCTCTGTGAAGACCTGCTCACTTGCTGTTTGCAATACGCTGCTAGTATCATCTTATAGACCTTCCACCAGCTTTCATTAAGCTCCAGATCAAACACAAGAGGCTTGATAACTGCTTAAAGCCGAAGTTGCCCCCCATCAGCCACTGACAGCAGTTAAGCAAAGCAGCGCACCTAGCCTGACCACAGCTGATCAGTCCCACCACAACAAAAAAAAAAACAACCCAAATTAAGTGTTTTCTAAATTAATTTCCGCAAAAGGAAGGGTTACTCATGACTACAGTATGGGTTATAGGAAGTCTATATATTAGAAGAACACAGAAATATATTAACTGCTGACCAGAACAGATGTTCTCGTTAGTTGCTTCACAGGTATTTAGGAAATTCTTGTAAGTGCAGGTAAACCAGATATTTGACAATAATTTCTGGTATTTTGTTTAGGGAAAATAAAATACCTATAACTCTCTGCATTAACAAACCCAGATCATCTGCAGAGGCATAGACCACTCCAGACTCTGCATGAAAAAAGGCAAATCAAACATAAATAAAGGCAGAAGTTGAGATTCAGGCTTTAAGCCAAAAGAATATTATTTAAGTAATGCACTCAGCAAAATCTAAGATGTAATTTTAGAGTTTGTTGAAGGCAACAAAAATGAAAATTACTTCAAGGGAATGCTTCGTGGTTTTCTCCATCAAATTAAATGAAGATTTAATGCAAAATATTCAAAAGCGAGAGAAGTGAGATCTGTATATTTTGTGCACATAAATATGTACGAAAGTTCATATGGAAAAGAAGCTTTTCTTTTGTATGCGTATCACATGTTTATGCACTGTCTGTTGATACAAACACAAAACAGATTAGGAAAAATCAATATTCAATTCTTTTTCTAGATTTTTATCCACTGTAGTACACAAAAGCAATTTAGGTTCTGGCTGCATTGCATCCTTACTTCAGCATTTCTTAGATGAGTATATCTGTCATTCCCTCTAACAAACACGAGTTAACACAGGTGGCAAATCAAGATTGTTTTTTATTTAGTATGTATTTAGGGCATTCTAACAATGTAAGCAAATCACAAAGTTAGTAGATAACTTTTCTTGAAAAAAATATATTTAGTCTCTGATGCTAACAAGGACAAGAGTCAAAAAGAGCATCAGTAATTATCAACCACGACAAAACCCACCTGTATTCCAGGGGTCCATAGGCTTTCTAAAAAATGGTTGCTAGAAAATAAGAAAGAGGCTGGTGACACAATAAGCTGCCTGTTTCACAACTTTGGACAATCACTGCATGTTCCAGATACATTCTGTATGGAGAACATCATTGCTCCTCTGGCAGTGATGTCAACTAGTTTGCAGAGTAAAGCTGTCAGAACAAGAAAAATACTGAGTTTTATGCTGTTCGAGAGAAGAGAAATAAAAATCAATTTTAACCACAAAGTTCATCAAAAGATTCTGGTCACCTCACAAGGCAAGATAGCTTGAGTGCTTTGATTTGGCTGCAGCCAAGTATACCATCTAACTTAAAAATTTCAAGATGTGACTTTCAAGAGCTAACAAGCAAACTTACACTACTAATGCTGAAGGTATTTGCATCTACTGTGACAGTTCACCTTTACTGCTACTTACATGCTTAAACAGAAATCAATTCACATGATATAATAACGCATTTTAACTTCCAAAAGTCATAAAAGCAAGCCTTAGGTTCCAGCTGTCTGCGCTTCCAGGTAGAGTCTGAAAGCATTTAGCAGCAAAGCCTAAGCACAGACCAATCTGCTGCAAGACTATTGTAATACCAAGCTTAGATGTGAAATGTTCAGCTGTTTCACTGTGGCCAGCAAATACACCACCAGCAGCAGATCCTGGGTTAGGGTGCAACTCACGAGTAACTATTTCCTATAATTTTAACTTTTCTTCTCTAGTAACATTACCTGCTTAGCATGGGATTAGCAGCCTCTCAGGCAGGTGTGTCACTGCAAAGAAGATAATCTGGCCAGGCCTTAGGTCACCTAAGGGTACTTTTTTCTGAATGTCTTTAATTGTGTTCAACAGTGTCAACTACACCAGTTGTGCATGTTATTACCAAATAACCAGACATTCGCCTTTTGCCTGTATTGTGGACTCTTTAATTTGTCATCCTTGTCTTGCATGAATGTATTCCCGTCTTCTGTTTTCATTATTCAGTAGGAGACGTATGAAATTCATGTATTACTGTCAGTGTTTCAGAAGCAGATAAAATTGGAGCACAGTGAAAAGAAAATAAGTCATAGCTCTAGGAGAAGGAATCCCAATTGAACAGCAAGGGCAAGCACACAAATTTACTGGTTCTGAAAACAGATAGCAAGTTGAAATACATGACTAGAAAGTCAGTGGGATCACTTCTGCCTCGAATAGAAAGCAAAACCAAGCAGGTGTGCTGTCGTATCTGCCTAGTAGTGTTTTCCCACACAGTTTCAAATGAGAAGAAACAACAAAAGGGAGGACCTGGCATCAGAATAGTGAAAAGTTAAAACCAGAAGGAAGTGATACAGGAGATGCTTTGCAGTCACAAATTCAGGAGCCAGGAAGATAAACATGACAAGTTGTTTAGTACAGCATTTATAAGACACGCATATACCTCTAAAACCAATTTGCCATGACCTTTGTCTTAAGGCACTCCGATTGCAGAATACAGTATTTATTGTTCAGGACCTTGAACAACACAAGGATGGCTCACGCTGCTGAGGACTGACACCCAGTACTAGCTGGATACATTATCAGTATCCCTTATCAGTTTTGGCACACACAGAGCAAAATCCAATAAATTTTACTTGTAGTTGGAAGCAATTTTAGGTATGTCTTGTTTTGCAGTAATGCAATGGTAATGAATTTATGGGCAAGGATCTGGCCAGTATTTCTGAACTTTAAACAAAGCTCATGAAAATTACAGCAACTAGCAAAAAAACCAGAATGTTACCAAAACAGCTGTAGCAATCTGGAGATGACTACAGATTTCTTTCAACACAAAATATCACGGACTGATAAAAACATTTTGCATTAAGAATAAGCCTAATGAAACAAAGCTAACAGTGACAAAACTTATGATTTCAAAAATGTTAATTCAGCCAAGCAAAAAATGAGCAATTTCAGGGACAGAAATACATGCACCCACTCCTGTCACATGAAATAATGGATTAGCACAGCAGCTAACATCCAAAACTTAAGGGCACTGTCTTCTATTATTATTCCTAAACCGCAGTCCCCACTCCCTGTGCTCTATTTTGAACTGGGCGATTACAACTGCTGCCTTGGCACTTTCTCACTTCTCCAAATCCCAGAATATCATGTATGCTGCTTAACAGACAAAAGACATTCCTGGTTTAGTAAAATTATTCACCTTCCCTCTCCATATCCATAACAAGTAGATCTTCTCTTTTAAACACAAGCAAAGAGCTACAACAGCATTATTTCTGTAGTTTGTGAAGCTTTAAAGACATCTATGCTCTAGAAACTCAAATGAGACCTCTAATGTATTTCATGCAAGTCCTCCAATAGCTGTCAAATGGTAACAAATTTTATGGACTGGGAAAAATTAGCTTTTGTCTTTCTGATTTATTATCTGATTCTCAACTGAAACGAGGTACTGAAAACAGCCAGTGTCTGCAGAATTCCTTTCCTTTTCTCATGGTTGAAGTCATCTATACATTTCAACACACTTGAAACACCAAAGAAGAATTCACTTTAGAAATTATTGACTGTCTTTTCAAAACATACCGACCGTAATCCACATGTGCAATACTCATTATTATTAAAGTACACGTATAAAGGAAGGGAGGCTATACACCTTGTGTGTTGCACTGCTCCATGAAACTGAAAAGGAATCTATTGCCACTCATACTAAGCAACTGAAGTATGAACATTTAGTTTACATCATACCAATGCTACACTAAAGCATTCTTCACATCTGCTAGTTTTCCTGAGGGGGCTACACCTATTCATTCCATGAGATTTTAACAGTTGGGATGATAGAAACTGAGCTCTGAGAAGTCCTCTTAGACATAACGGACTCTTTCCCTTAAGCTGTATGACTGAAATACATTCAATATCAATTTCATGTGTGTATACACACACACACACACACGTATTTTTATTAATTAAAACAAAAACATACAGTAATTTCCCTGTCCTACTTCAGAGGTGCTTTCTTACCTTTCTTCTGGGGAGGAAAAAGAAAGAAATGTACACCATAAAAGCAATGTAAGTTACCTTCATTATAGAGAACATTGCTCCTGATTAGTACAACCCTTAACCCCCACCTGATGAACCTATTAATTAGAAACAAAGAAAAGAAAGATATTATGTTACACAACAGAAACCAAAAGAGCTCCTGAAAGGGACAAACAAGATCAAGATTGCTACTAACAGAAATATATTGCAAGGCCTGCTTCATAAAGATTTGTGTATTTGTGTCTACAGAACAATTTCAGTGTTAGTTCTCATGAAAGCACAGGAGCAGCTTGATGGGCAAGTTACTAATCACTGTGCAGTGGCCCCTATGTGGGTTCTTAGAAAATTACATTTGCTGTTTGCAAAGCTGCAGTGGTACTGAAACCTCATTCCTTCTTAGCACACACATTTCTCTTCTGAGTTTATAAATGGTATTACTGTGTAAGCTTATTTAAAAGGTCAAATCCATTCCTCTGAAGCTGTATAAGCTTTAAAAATACCTATGACCAGACACAATTTCTACTTTGAAATATCTGAATTCCCTGGCAAAGCCATTTGTTTAGAGCTTACATCTTTATTAACTTTTCTTAAAAAGTTAAAAAACTTGAAAATGCACTTTTTAAAAAAGCTGCAAAATCTGGGCATGTGTGTTTTCTCTGTCTACTGGATTTTAGTCCTGAAAATTGCCCACTACCTCCACCAATGCAGCAGATCAGACCTCTTTATGGGGCTGTCCACAGCCCTAGAGCTCTCATCATATTGCTTGCCTATATGGTACTGAGAATATCAGTCACCTCATGTACCCTCAGCTATATTACATGAAATTATTCAAATGAGAGCAAAGTTGAGAATAAAGTTTGCCATATACTGATTAATTAGGAAAACAAAAACAGCGTATCTGTGGCCAGAACTATCTGGGGACTTCTCCTGCCTCCTGTTCTCCCCAGGCACTCTGTCCTCCAATTCCCTCCCCAGCTGTGGAAATAACACTTCTCAGAGTAACTAAGGATGCCCCAGCTATCTCACTCCAGGGACACCCAGCTTCCTTACCAGCACCCACAGCTGCATGCACACTGTGGTACAGGTCATAAGCTCAAAACAGCAGATCAAGATTAATTTCCTTTGAAGAGAACATTCTTTCTTTAAAGCTGCGGGAATAACAGCAGAGGGGAGCCTCCTATTTCCAAATTCTCTCCCCAAAGGAAAAGTCAGATTCTCCTTCCTCTTTTTTTTTTACTCTCTCCAGAGGTTAAAAACAAACAAACAAAAAACAAAACCAAACAGACAAGAAAAACCCACAAAAAAAACCCAACACAAAAAACCCCACAAAACAAAACAAAAAACTGCTTAAAACCTATGGGAAAAAAAGAAGGCAAACTGAAGACTATCACAGATCTTATTACCTTGTACTTAGTATTAACTCCAGCGACTTAACCTCATATTCTCTAAACTACAGATTTAATACTTCACATAACTGTGAATGGGGTGGGGGTGGGATAATGAACCCCATCATCTTTTTCCTCTTTCCCTCACTCGCATCCCCATGCCAGAAGCCATCACAACACATGGTTCAGCAAAGAGTAGCAAAAACATTTCATTTGCACAATTCCCAAGGGCAAAGACCATCATAATCATGTGCTTTTGCATTCATTTGGCCTTCGAAGACTGAGGAAAGCCACATTTTAACACCCTGAACATGAATTTTCAAGTGACTTATCCAAACAGACTGCTCTCTTGCTCTTTGTCTGGAATAAAATATACTTAATGTTTGGTTGTAAAAGTAAATAACATAAGCATTCTTTCATTCTAGCAGTTAAGTGTAAATGACAAAAACACATGCTACACCAGTGTTATTCAGAAGCATAGATCACATTTCTCTAAACACTCTGGTTATTTTCCTTCTAAACATCCTTTGAGTAGGAATGGCGTTTCCTGTAAAAGAAATACCACAAAATCATCGTATGTAGTTGATTCAACCGTAGTACTCTGAGGACCAATACGTCTTACAAATGCTTACACAGCCCGCTGAACATGCGACTAAATCCTGGGCTCTGCTTTCAGACCTGTCACCAATTCATAAGCAGCTATAGCAGCTTTTCATAGGAAAGTCTAACCTTTCTGTGCCCCATTTCCACATCTGCAGAGAGGGAATAATCATATTTTTCTTTATCGTGCACTCTGATCAACAGGTGAAAACATACTAATACAAGCTTATTTTCCTCAACTTGTCAAGCTTTCTGCATGCAACCTTATCTGTATTATTCACACCCAAAGGATGCAAGAGAAAGATACTTTAGCCCCACAATAGCCCCACAATACTAAAACTGTTCTTCTTTGCTATTCCCTGCTGCCACTGTACCATGTTTTGTTGACAGACTCTGGTATGACTGGTGTTAAACAAACAGGAATGGTACCTACATCTGTTCTGAGAAAGGTTGCCTAGCAACTGCAATCAAAGGGTGTTTTACCTTCACCAATCTGCTGTAAATTAATAGAAATCTCTCTATAATATTCAAACACCTTATGTTTTAGTTGCTATATAAATGTTTTCCTAATTAGAATAATAATATTATTATTTCATAGGTAACATGTTTCATTTCATGATCTGCCTCAGTCAAGGTACAGAGCAACCAGAAAAGGTCAGATTATGAAGCATAAAATGGTTCAGAGACTTGCTTGATGTAGAAATATTTTTTGACAGCTCATCGCATTTATTTACTATATCCTTTTCTTCTGCCATTTCAGAATCCGTTTCAGCTGCCCCACGGGAACCTGAAGCCATTAGCCTGAATTATCAATCTGAATGCAAATTTCACAAGGTAACACCAAACAGTGAAGGTTTTTATTCCTGTAGTTATTGAGATGCTTTCCCTTCAGAGAGGTTATAGGTCTATTACTTGTTTGCATATTAACAGCAATGATTTTTCAGTATGCCTGACATTACAATGTTTGTTTATCATATATGTAGTAGCTGAATACCAGAAGATGTGCTGCAGAGTGCACATCAACACACAAAACAGCGATCAGAATCTGAGATACTGAACAGGCTATGCAAGTGAAGGGAAAAAAAAAAAATCAATTAAATGTGGAGTAAAGAAAGCTGGTAGAGCCTATTTACTAGGTTTTAACAAGCTCCATTTCCAACCATATTGAAACAAGAGCAGAATTTTGATTTCAAAAACTTGCACTGAAGCTCCCAAACCAAAAAGGCTGGAACTTACTGCTAAATGTTAAAGGTTCCATTCTCTCCTCATCACTAAAACAACTATCTTTGGTAGCAACAAAACGAAGGAGGAACAGGTAGAAGAATATAATTTTATTTAAAAGCTTACACATTTTGTTATTTCCTAGCTCTGCCTAGACCATTATCGGAGATTGCAGTTAGCTTTATCCATAACTATAAGAAGATGAGGAACTTGAAGTGCTTTGCTTAGGAGAACCCTCCACACCTCCTCTTCTCCCCACATACCAGTGCCTCATGCTCCATGCAGTCTCAGATCACATGAAAGTCTAGCACAAGTGGCTCCTAGATTTTTCTGCTAGGGTCTACTTTAATGTAAATAGCTTTTTATCCCTGGCCAGGAATTCACACAAAACCAGCAACACTGTAGGATGCATTATGGACTTTTGATTCTTCCAGGAACTACTGAAGGCTTGAGCTATGCAATGACTTCAGTTTAGCACTGTCTGTGGTTTTATTGATTTTCATCCTGTTAAAATACGCACTATATTTGTGCAGCTCCCTCAGCAGAACAACTAGGCCATATTCTAGAAGAGTAATAGCTATTAGATGTGGCCATAATTAAGAAGTACAGACCACAGAAGTCTAACATAAATTGTTTGGTAATTGCACAACTCTCCAGAAGATATACTTTTTCATATGTATTTTAATTTTTGTTAACTAGCATGTCATTAGCCTCTTGAAGTTGCAAGGCAACAAAGTGGTTTTAAAAAAACGGTTGTACACTAAATTGTTTGGCTATTTCTTCTTGTTCCTAGTAATGAGGTCATCTTAATTTTGCCTATTGGATCTACACCTTTGTCTACCAGCTGTTCAAATTGCAGCAGAACTTTCCTGTAAAGGAGAATGAGTTGGAGCTAATGCTTTCTAGCATGTTTTTCGAAATACTGAAGAAAATCTTGCACAGAACGGCCCCACAGCAGCTACATGTACCTTATTTATGTAGTCCTTTGTGAAAGACATGCATAAACTTGAGTCACAGAAACTCAGAACTGGTGGGAGAGTCTCCTACTAAGACACAAACTAGTAAAAAGTTAATTATGAAAAGGACACAAGGTAGTACTAATATCTTGGAAAGATGCTTTTTGTTCTCTGATCTAACGTAAAAGGCAAGCAGAAACACATCAATTGCACCCAATTCAGCTGATAATCCAGCATAATTCTACAAGTTATTCATCCCCAAAACAAGTTAGCAAATATCTTCTTGTCCCTGTAGTGAGCCCTACCAGGCTCTGTCTCCTCCCCTGAGGCAGGATTGTGACTCGGAGCAAGTCCCTCAGAGGAGCAAGGAAGGAGTGAGCAGGTGATAAGGCTTCACCCCATAAGCAGATGGGGAAGGACAGACAGATGCTGGGTTTTACTCCTCAAAAATAGCCACCACACTGGGACAGTTGGAGAGAGACCATAACATGAGACTGGTGTAGGCAAAGGGTAAACTACTACACATGTGCACAGCACAAGAAAATAAGACAGTCATACCTTGCGGGTGCCAAGGCTTTCAAAGGCTGTTACCCGTTTAGTAACACTTAGTAGCTGTAGTTACTCAGAGCTGCTATCAGAAACAAAATCTAGCCCTTGCCTTTGCAAGAAATATGTTTGGAGACCTAAGTCCATTTAATGAGCACTAATTTGTTCATGAAGATGACAGCTGAGTTTCCTCTTCAGTCTACCTGATGTTGCATGTCACTTTTGTTGGTTTCTGGGGAAAAAAACAGGGGAAAAATAGCAGTCCTTATTTAAAACTAAAAAACAACCCATGATGAGACTGACATGTAAGAGACTTGTTTCTCATCAGTAATTGCTTCCCCCTGGGCTTGAGAATGTTCACAAATGAAAGCTTTCTCTTCACATATGACTTGACCTATCATGAATTATATCTGCTGCTACCATTTGGACTCCTCCCTACACACAGAAAAAAAAAGGTTGCTGTCTCAATTTTGTACTGTAATTAAGTATTTTCCAATGGCATATTATTTATTCTTCCCCACCTGCAGCTCTCCTGGCATTTACACATCTCCAAATATTAGCAGGCAATGAAAAACTATTATTAACAATATTAATATCCTAAGAGCTTATTTGATGCAAGTGAGACACAGGTCTGAACTGCTTGCCTACAAGGAACTGATTTATTTTCTTTTAAATTTGTGCATTACCTGGCATCTTGCAGCGTTTGTCCACAATCAAGACTCTAAAGCGGTCCAGGAGGAGAGATGAAAAAATGAATGATGAGCCAAATGTATCACTAATCTCATTTGAGCACTATAAAACTACTAAAGAGTGAACAAAAGTATTAAAAAGCAAATAGGTACAATTTAGTTATTTTACATTTCTATTAATGGTTTGTTCTTTTTAAAGAAAAAAGAAAAAAAAGCAAGCTACACTTTTTCACACAAACAAACTTCAAAGACAAGTAGGACCTGTTGCATTGTGCAGTTCTGGTGTCCTTAACATCAAAAGGACATGGAACTGTTGGAACAAGTCCAAAGGAGGGCCACGAGGATGATCAGGGGACTGGAGCACCTCCCATATGAAGACAGGCTGAGAAAGTTGGGGCTGTTCAGCCTGGAGAAGAGAAGGCTGCGTGGAGACCTCAGAGCAGCCTTCCAATATCTGAAGGGGGCCTATAGGGATGCTGGGGAGGGACTCCTCATGAGAGACTGTAGTGAGACAACAAGGGGTAACGGGTTCAAACTTAAAGAGGGGAAGTTTAGACTGGATATGAGGAAGAAATTCTTTACTGTAAGGGTGGTGAGGCACTGGAATGGGTTACCCAGGGAAGTTGTAAATGCTCCATTGCTGGCAGTGTTGAAGGCTGGATTGGACATAGCCTTGGGTAGCATGGTTTAGTGGGAGGTGTCCCTGCCCCTGGCAGGGCGGTTGGAACTAGATAATCTTAAGGTCCTTTCCAACCCTAACTATTCTATGATTCTGTCAAACAAGAGAGGAACTCCATGCTTCAGACATTCAAATCTACTTGTTTCCATGATTCCTTCAAAACCTCAAGGTTTTTTTACTTACTCCTCTACGTATCATGTAGAATTCACTGTGACTTTGTACCAGCTGAAAAAATGTATTCACTCACAATTCACCTTGGTGCGCTTCAGAGTTGCTCGGTAAAAACACCTTGACCACAGTCCTAACTTGCCACACACACAAGCTTGACAACTTTATGACAGCTTGCCATACTGCATCTTGCTCTGTATTCCACATTATCTTCCACATGAGATGGACCAAGTGGTCCATCTCCCTTCTCTGTTCCCCTAGTCAGCAATGGGGGTGACAGGAGCTGCCTGTCCCTTTGTGATCTCAGAAGCCAAGGATCAGGTCACACTTCTGTTGGGAAAAGCACCAGAGCTCAGTGCCCCTGTGTGACAGAGAACTCAGTGGGGAGTGACAAATGCAGAGGGTGAGGAGCAGATCCCAATAGGGAACAGAAAAAGCAGGCAGAACTGAGACGAGATCTATTTTGTTTAGCGTGTTGCTTAAATAAGGTTGATGAGTGAAAGCACCTGCTGAAAAGGATTTGGGTGTGATGGGGATACCTTTTTACAGAGATTATGATTGCAATGGTGTCGTAGTCGTCCCCCTCCCCCCGCCATGATCACCCTGTGTTGCTCAGGTGCTGGTAGCCCTGGGGCAGTGCGGGCAGCACAGGAGGGCAGCAGGAGCACTCAGTTCCATGTACACCTCAACAGGAGCAGACCAAGCTATACACAAAGTTTTGTGACAGCTTCAGGAATGGATGGGGGACAAGCCAGAAGCTGTTCTTCCAAAAATTCATTTGCTGATGTAACAAACCAAGTTTAAAAAGACATTAATATATAAATCAACATCAAATTCTTCAGAGGCTCCATAAGCAAAGCACCTGTAACCAGCACTGTTTTGCTTTATCACAGACTTTATGTGCCCAATGTACTAATGAAAACCGAACTGTATACCGCATAATGATTAGTTCACAATAACATACTCAACATTTGGTTGCTAAAGGTGTTTTTTTTTTTTTATCCAATAAGTCAGATGTTTTCCCATTTTGTTAACCCATGAGAAAAAGAAATTGCCTTGGTAAAGGTAACTGACTTGGGACTGAAACGCATTCAAAAGCTAGGATCTGCAAAAGAACTTATTTATCACTTAACATTAATTTAAACCTAATTCTTTTAGATTTAAGGACTTGATCCAGTCCTCTGATACATGCTGGACTATAAATATATTGAAAATAACACTTTTTGCAACAGGCATTTTATAGGCATGCTGCAGCAGAGAAAATTGCATCAATTTCAGTTAAATACATAAATGAAAATATGCATTTTTTGTCTAACATTTAAATTAATGTAGTTCATTTACTGTTACGTAGTTAAGACGGTAATTATTGTTCCTGACAAATGGTGAATTTTCAGCAATTGAAAGCACTGAAAATATTCCTATTTGTTCTCTACCCTTACATCTCTCTTTTTCAGAAATGAAGTTACGTACATTTATGCCTATCTTTTCCCTCAACAGAAGAAATAAATTAACACCATCAAGAAAATGGGATTTTACAGTGAGTTGGTATTTATCACATGAAACCACTCTGACTTCTTGCTCAGCTGGAACCATGCACATACCCAGATGGATTATAATTTCACAAAACCAGTTTACTCTCTCAACAGTTCTTGCAATTTCTCTAAAAAGTCATCTCAATTCCACAATCTCTGTTCCTACTCCCTATGGAGTCTCCCATCTCTTTTCTATGGCATTTTTTTATTTCACTATCATGGAACAATTTTACGTAGGAATTAGGCTACTGAGCTACTTCCACAGGGGTTTTATTATTTCATTACAATATTTATATTAAGCCCTTTACAAGTCTTTTTTTTTTCTTTTCTTTAATCCTATGCCTTACATATTGTTCATTTTTCCTTAATAACCCAACTATGACAGGAAATGTTTTCTCATGGTCCTTTCTGATGGACAATGAAAAGTAAGAAATTTTCTACACTGACACCTAGGTGATCCAAGATTTTATCAATATTAGCAAAATACTATATCTCTAGTTATTCAACACCTATAAATATACCAGCTGTGAAAGGGACAAAATGCCTCACCTGCAGGAGAGCTGCACAAAGCCTAGAAAGACAGGCACAGGGTCAGATGCCAACCCTGGACCTGTTGGATGCTGGTGCTAAGTACCAGCCCCAAGTTGCAGTCCCTCCTGCTGCAGAGATGGGACAGTGGCAGCATCACTTTGCTTTCACCATGGAACATGCTGCCCACAGTATGCCAGGGGATGGAGGCTGTGCCGGGAGCAGACGCTCTCACCTTAGACTGACTCATCCAGAGAGAAATGGGGCATGAAAGAAGCTTGTCATTCCATGGCCCACTCATGGATCTGGAACCTGCAACCATCACCTCCAGGCTAGGCAGAGCAACCACAATGACTGGAATGTGGCAGCAGGGCAGGTGCCCTCCTACCCAAGGTGCTCCTCAGCACCTTAGAAGGAGGAAGATAACCTGCCTTTCTGCACAGATGGTGTCCCAGGACACTGGTAAATTAGAGGAATAGCAGTGTGCTTAGAAAGTTGCTGGGTTTTTTTCCCTAGCCATTCTGTCATCTCTTGTGTTTACCTTTTAACTGCACCAGGAAGGTGCTTGGAAAGCCATAGAAAGCTTGTGCATCACCGGCTGCGCTCCTCAGCAGAGGTGCAGAAATGAGCACAGGTGACTACAGCACCCCACACTGAGGACTCGGACAATGGACAGTGAAGTACCATTTCTGAAGCTGGAGGAGAGGCCTGGATTAGGCAGTGTTCCAGAGGAAGCCAAGGGGAAATGTTTTTGCAGTTTCCTGGGGCGCAAAGGAGCCCCACCAGTGGAGGGCTGGTGTGTGGCCATGCCAGGGCAGCACCCACCACTGAACCACATGGTGCCTGAGCACCAGACCTACCCACAGCACCTGCTGTTCTGGAAGGCAGTAACTGTGCAAGGCCAGAGATGGTTCATGTTTACCCCTATCACATGAGAAACCTGGCACCAACTGGATTCATGAATTATAAGTGAGGGGGGCGCCCCATTAACCTTTCTGAACTGAAATTTCTCCTCAGAGGGATCACCCACAGAAGTCCCCATCTGAAGTTCATGAGGCAGAGAAATATGCTGACTTGTACTCTTTTGGAGATGAAATGGAACATTTGTTTCCTCACCTTACCTGTACTGAAGATAAATATAGCAGAAAATAAAAAAGCAGTTTTATAGCTAAATTAGCAGGTTCATTGCTCAGAGCATAACACGTTACTTTAAAGAAGCCTTTATTTGGTATTAGGGCTTGTCAGTGGCATTATACAATCCAACATGCAAGGACTTGCATTATTCTCCCTTTGTTCTAAAACAAAGACTTCTCGCTGATTTATTGATTTTGTTTGTACAAGTAAAAGGAAGCTCATGGGCACTTTTTAGTGGTGGGATGACACAGCTCTAATTAGGTCATCATCTTCTGGCAAATTGAAATGTGGATTGTTTTTTTAAAACCTGATACTTTTTGCACCTTTAAAAAGTTAAAAAATGGCATTGTTTACTGAGTGCATACATTCAGCATCTCAAATAACAGCTGATCCAGTTAACGTGATTAACACAGCAACCACAGCATTGCAACAACACCTTTGCTTCTGTAGACTTCTTAAAATAATCCATTTTTGTAACACGCATAGATGGTGAAATGAACCGCAATTTCTGAGAAGCATCACTCTTGTTCCCAAGAGATAAGTAACGAAGCGAATACAGCATACACTCTCAAAATGATTCTGAAAAATGAATGCAAGCAAATCTGATATTAAGCTAAGCTTCTCAGAGTTATAATCACTGTGAGAACGCTTACTGCTTCTAGCCACAAAGGGAATGCCTAAGTTACTCAGACAAACATTCCTGGTTAACGACAGAACAACTCACAAGTCTGATTGGCTTTTACTGTCAAACTTGCGCAACACCTCAGATGGTTTAGTACATATGACACAGTAAGGAAAAACAAAAAAGTATTTTAAGAATCTACAACCTTGACAAAAGTGACCATTTACCAATAATTACTGTTCCATTGTAATCTCTCTTGTCCACAACATACCTTCCTGGCCATGGAAATAAGAAAATAAGGTAGCAACATTCAAATTAATACACTACTTATTCACTATGTGCTACTGTTGTGAAATCATGCACAGAGCCAAGGTATTTAAGCTGTCATTGGAATTAACACACTGATGAAAGCACCTGGAATGCAATGATGTTTTGAAGAGGAGCTGTGTTTCCTTTTACTTTCTGCCATACCAGAGCTCTGGTGACTCATCTGTAAGATGTAGTCATGCATTTCTCCACCCTTTTTTAACATTCTTTTTAACATTTCACTCTCTTTACCTAATGCAACACATTTGAAATTCAGAGATTTGGTATTTAGAAAAAAATATGCAAATTTACAAATCATTAAACAGGTAAAGCTACTTTTTAGTTAATAAGTGGAATTCTTTGGGATTTTTGGTTTTCCTCATGCATTTCATGCCCCACCAAGGACCAGTTAGTGGGTGGGTTTTTTTTAGTTTATCGTGAACGGAGAAGAGCAAACAGGTAACATTCAGACCTGCAGCTACAGAAGAAACCTTATCAGCATATTTACAACTATCAGTGAGTTAAGACAGTTAAGAGACCAGAAAAAGAGCATTTTTCTGTTATTACCTTCCCTTAATCACTGATCAGAAACAACAGTTGTTTATCAAAAAGCTGACTCTCACACAACTTTGGTGGCCCCACAGATAGCAAGCACACTTTTTCTCTCACCTCTAAAATACTACTTTTTCTTTCCCCTCTAGCCCCACTCTCCTTCCCCCACTCCACTCTTCCCATTCCTCCCTATATGGTTCTTTCTGCAAGGAAATATTTGATTACATCTTTCTTAGATGTTCAGTTTTCTTCAAATTCTGCATGGACTTTCTGGCTCATGCTTCTTGAATTTGCCTTTTCTGTGAATCATGAATTCAGAGATGCATGAACAACCTTACTTGATAGACTGTGTATTATGTTACCTCTCACTTTCCTCTGTTATTTTACATGTTGTCAAATCAGACTTCACATTCTGTCACAGCAACTCCTTCTGAATGGTTAATTTTTCACTGAAAGTTACACAGATGGGCAATTATTTCAAGACTTGAATACCTGCCAACGACTGTAGTGGCATAAAGCTGATCCCCAGAGCCCACACAACCACAGAGAACACCAAAAACAGAAGACAACACTGAATGTAAATTATACCAATTTTTATGGTTGGCAGAGTTAAATTTTTTCACACTATTAAAAAAAGCCTTCAATCAAGCATAAACTCCCATATATATGAACACGTAAAATTGCACATTTTAAATCCCGAAAGAATAGCTAGAGAGAACTAAAGCAACTTAAAGAATAAAGGAGTTTTATTAAATTATGTATTTTAACATAAAGATACTACTCATGGGAGGAGTAGGGAAACCATCCTTTAAAGTCCTACATGTATTTATCTATAAAAATGAACAAAATATAAGCACTATTCTTGAAAAAGAAATGCCACCTGGAGAAGTGGGTCACTTGTCATGTTCTCTAGCTTGACAGCAGAAAGGCCAGTGACTATTAATTCCTCTGTTAACTGTTATCCACATACAGAAATTGGGAAAAGAAATAAGGAGCATTTCACAAAGGATACCAGAAAACTTCCCGCGCGCTGCGGTCACCTCCTCTTCTTAGCAGACATTGACTCTGTATCCCATCAATGTTACTGTTGCTGTAAAGGTGCAACACGGTCCCACCTACCAAACAGCCCACGGTGGAACAGAGATCAAAAGAAATCACCAAGTTTACACCTATGCATACCCTGGGCAAATATAGCATACACATACAAGAGCTTACCTAAGTATATAAAGCCACACAGCATCCAGCCAAGCTTGGCACTGGTAAAATTGCCTGCTGCCTTCACCTCTGTCCCTCTAAAAGCCTCACAAAGTTTTTAGCCATTTTCAAAAATACTTAGGCAAACCACCAGTGGCCCTGAAAAATGTACCTCAAGAACTATGACTTGCTGGTTTGCACAGGATGCAAAAAAAACCACCAGTGATAATAAGTATAAAACAAGACTACAATCTAAATCAGATTTTCAACAGAAAGTGTTGCCATAAAATGGTCCATGCTTCAAGGTCCTCAGGGAGAAGTTTTTGATTTCCTGAAGAATCATTTACAGAGAGACACAAACATTTGGTACCAAATCCATAAATAATTAAAGAAGTTAATTACTGAATATGTGAGGTAGTCTTGTCTGAAAAGAAAATTCAGAAACCGTTGCAAGCACTTCTTCAATTACACTGGCTTTCTCAAGCACAGTACAGACTTCCCTCCTCTTTCTGTACTCCTTCTCCAAATGGAGTGATGCTAAACAGTGAAAAAAGGAGCATGTGATGTTCTACAGCAGACCTAGAAAAGGCTGGGTGCTGAGCTATTATTTGAATGACAGGAAATAAATAATTTTCCTGATTTTACGTTTATTTTTTCCACGTGATTCTCTTTCCTATTCTCTACTTTCCTATGAATTTAGAGAATGCATGGCCTCACCTGCAGTCACTCTGCTACATGTTTCCCTACAAAACCCAAGTTCAGTCACCTATTTCTCAGTAATAAAAAAGTGTTCAAAATGGGCTGCTCAGAAAAAAGAGAAATATTCTATTAAAAACTTAATTTTCATTCATTTAAAAGCTTCTGTCATTCAGGTTATAAATAAATAAATAAATAAAAGGGTTGAAAGACTAAACAGTCATTATCAAGCAGGTCATGTTTGCAGAATGTCTGCTGCAGAATTTTGAGGAAATCCTGGCACTGATTTCAGGCACATGAAACTGTGTGCTCATACATTCACACATGACCAGCCCTGGAAAACCGTAAAGATCCTTCTTAGCACGAGTATCCTACTAACCAGTTATGGTAAAGAAGAAAGGAATGAGAAAGTGAAGAGACACACTGGAGCATGTCAGTTAGCCACTCATGAATAACATGGCCAACTGTAACAATACGCTCCACTGCTAACTTTTAAAATTTCATTTGTATAAACTAATTAAAATAGATGCTGCTGCAGGATACCTGACTTCATAATCCACACATGGTTCTGATTTCAAAGCTATGTTTGGTAGCTGCTGCAGATATTTCCTATTTCTAATAGGAGTGGAGTTAATTAACCTCTGGCTTTCCAAAAACATCAAGAATGTGGAATGGCCTTCTAGACTATGGTGGTCTGGCTACATGCTAAAACTGGTTTATTAAAGGAACTTATAACATGAAGTAACAAAAGCACTTTCGACACTTTACAGAGGATGGACTAACTGTTCCCATTGCTTACGGCTATTTCACCCAAACATAGTCCCCAGACATGAGTGGAGGCATTAACAGTGATGTCAGTTCAGCCCTGCAGAACTATGTGCCATGAAACAATTTATATAACAGACAGCAAAAGGAACAGTAGCCAGCATAGAGGTAGGTGGTATGACACAAAGCAAAGTACTGCTGGGGAAATCAGACGAGATGAACTGCTAAAAAAATTACATCAGGAATTAATGGGAACCCTTCTTGTACTGCTCTCATTCAAAACACTGCTCCCTAAGCAGATTGCCAACAGGAAAGCACTGGCCTTACAACTAGGTGACTGCTAATTGCCACCTGGACTGAGAAAGATTCTCCATTATTTTAGTACTTGAAAGAGGACTGGGTTAGTAACCTCCATATAATCAGTTTCCTAACAAGAGAAAGAATTTCAGATGTAGGATGCCTGAGGAGGAGGTCTCACTAACTTTTTGTTGTTCATTTGTTTGTTCTCTTTTCTCTCTTGGTGACCTCCCCCTTATTTTCCTATGCTGTAAGGGAGAAATGATTGTTAATGGCATAATGCATGTTATTATTCATTAGCAATTGCTTTTCTTATGTTAACCTATCCTATCTTGTTGACTACCACAATTCTGTCAGAGAAACGATATAGAAATATATACGTATCTAAATTGCCATGACAGCTTTCTTGCAAAAGAAAACTGCTACTACAGCTGACTGAAAAATTTCCATTAAAACAATTTTATACTACAGTACATCTTTGAAAGCACTGTGCTTTTGCTAAATATTATATTGGCCAATTTAAAATAACACTCAGTGTTTTCTTAAATAAAAATCTTTTATTCCACAACAATCAGTTTTTAAATATTTTACTTTGCTCATAAGTGTTCCCAATATTCATTCATATCATCACTGACAGTAGACTTCCAATGATAGCTCAGAATGACAAGATACCACAATCACTTGGTTATTTCAACTGAATATTTAGCCTGTACGACAGCATCAAGAACGTCAGGAACTGCTACTACTTTCATGACACTAATAATCTAAAAATTAAATAAATGTCAAAATTAATTTGGTATTGAAGCAAAAGTTAAGTTTTCTCAAGTTAAATCTTATTTTATTTCAAATCTGCAGTAGGTTTTGGAAATATTTCATTTTTGCAAACACAAAAATCAATGCGAAGTAGCTTCTCCCTCTCCTCTTGCTATGCTGCTTCAGCTTCTCTCATTCACCAGAGCAGAATCCACATGGTCTCAGCAGCTCATCCCATCCACTTGTCTTACAGAAACCCAAAGCACCAGGACCACAGCAACTGTTTTTCTCTCAAGACAAGGGCCTATATAAGAGAAGTATTCTCTGCATCTATGTGCAGGCTCACAAGGCAAGCATGAAAGTAAATTCATTCCTCACCACTTCGGCTTCTCCAACACAACAGCAAAAGTATTCTACCATGTACCCTAAATGACTAATGCCGCTCAACCATGAATGTCGTCTCGGAGAATGCTGGAGAGGTAAGAATAAAGTTTGGTATAAACAGCTATTATCATATTCCATAGCCAATTTTTTATAAACCTTTCTGGTCTTACAGGCATTTCAGTGTTTTTCAAATCTCAGAAATCTACCACGATTTCATTTTGTAAGGCCTAAAGTACAGCCAAGGACTCATCATGCTTACTAGCACTGAAGGCAGAAAAAAAAAAAAGTAGATGAAAAGAAATATTCATAGAAAAATAAAAAAAGAAAAAGCAAAATAAGAAGGAAAAAAAAATCTCATTTCAGATAAATATCATTATTACATTGCCAAATAGCCTGACGCTTCTGAATCACAGGACAATGAAACCTGAAAGACAAAGGGAAAATGCTGGCCTACCAATATTTTGCTGTCTTCTGTCTCACCTCTCTGGATGGGGAGAAGCCTTTAGCCTACAGTGCCGTGATTTGAATGGAAAAAAGAGAGTTCCCAGTAAGCTTTGGCAACTTTTTCCTGTATAACATATGTGACCTCATCTATCACATAAAAGTTTTGAATTAATGACATAGCATCATTTTATAAAGGAGATAAAACCCATTTCATCTTCCATCTAGCAAAAGTTGTCTTCTTTAATTTAAGCCCTTCCTTCAGTGATCAGGGACTACATTGCCATTAGCTAAGTTTCACACAGATGCAGACAGATCAGTGATGCACATATCTCTCCTTTTACCATCATTGTCTGAAGTTCTCACCAATGCATACTCCTTCTCCATAGCAGGTAAAAAAAAAATATGAAAAAAAAGATAAAACGCAAAAAGCCCTGATTTTTGTTCCCTTTTTTATCTCATCAGAAGAGAAAGTTGCTCAAATCACAGGCTCCTGCAATGAATGTAAAAGCAAATGCAGAAAGACACTGTAAAGCTAAAGTGCATATGTGAAAGAAACAGCATTTCTTTTTCTTTCTAAAAGCATAGCACTTCTTTCTAAATACTGTCTTAAAGTGGGGCTTTTAGGCTCCTTTAATTTTTTGCAAGAAAAATATTTTATGAAAATGGGATCCTCTAAGTAGCAATTCTAATTTATACAGCAGAAAGCTTTAAATGCCTGTCTACATTTAAAACTGCATTCATTTAATGGCCAGTCAGCTCACTCCTGCTTTGGCTATCTCCAGAGGGGAAAATGGATGCCCATTAACATTCTTAGGCTGGGAGAAAGCTCTGACCTACACACGGGGTTTAGCAAGGTCTGCTTTCTCTGCAACAGCTACAGATGGGAGCAATCCTCAAGAGACTTGTTCCTGCTGTTCTCTTCTGATGAAGGAACCTTTTGCATCTCCTCTGCCTTTTTTCACCCAAAATACAGCACTCATCACTACAGGAGAGACATCTAACTTTCTAATGCTTGGGGTTTTTCCCTAAACTCAAGGCCAGAATACAAGGATTGAATCCATTAAAGGTGTTTGATGGTGAAGAAGACAACACCATGTAATCCCTCTTGGTAAAAGTTAGTGAGGTACTAGGAAAAAAGAGCTAAGAAAATTCTTCAAGGCAGAGGAGAGGAATGGGCTTTTTAAACAAAGACACTCCATGATCTTTAAAATATAATCTGAACAGAGTCCTTCAATAATACACATATTCCACATCATTGTTATCACCACTTAGTCACATAAAGGCTAAACTTTTGTGTACAGTTCTGATCAGCCCGACATAACATTGATTTTAATGGTGCTCCTCCGATTACAATTGTAGTATGGAAATTAAGGGTGCAAATTTTGCCTTAAAGAAGTACTAGATAGGATGATGTTGTTTCTGCAACAAATTTGATTGGGTATGTCTTTTTTCCCCTTTTTATTCCCTTAAAAGAACAACAACCTTCCCTTTTCATGGGTTAGAATCTAGAAAAGCTTCCCTTTAATAGAAGAGGTAGAACTGTCTCCTATAAATATTGTTTCTACTACATTTACATGATCTAAGCTAATGGCTATAATAGAAAAGACAACGAAGAATAATGGATGACCTTATTTTAAGTACAGGGGGCTTTGTCTTACCAGTTATAGCCAGAGGATGCTACAAAAGAAAATAATCTCTTAAAAAAGCCTGTCCACAAAAGTAGTCAATAAACATCATGATAAGCACTTGCTAATCAATAGTGGTAAGTCAGTACAATTTAGCTAACAGATGTTTCTTCAACAGCTGTTTTTGTAATACCTAACTCACTAGTATAAACATATCAGGCCGATGCTGTAAATAAGAAAGCTGCTTTGTTGACTAAACGGCAGCAGGATGAATAGATGGGACAGCACCATACTACCCCTAACCACTCATGTTAAAATCTGTTCTATGTTTTGCAGAAGAAAGATCTGCTGTAATGCTGGAGCATACAATTATTTCTAAAACATACAAAATACAACGTCAAGAAAAATCCCATTACTTTAGAAGAATTGCACCTGCTCATTGCAATAAGCCTTCCCTAACTGGGAAAAAAGTTGTAGGGAAAAAAAATATAAATAAAGTTATAAAATTGAAAATTATGGTTAGTAAAGACAAAACATGAAATATATAAGGTAAAGAGATTGTTATGCTGTCCAAAAATAGAATGATTACAGGCAATCTGCTGGAGTACCTGGAAAACTAACAGTCTACCTTTTATATAATATATATACACACACACATATCACATTTAGCCATGATATGAATTTGTCAAGCTTTATTCAATAATTAGTGTAAATAAGGAGCATGTTACCTGGACAAGAACTCCCTAGGGACAGTTCTGACTACCAAAGCCTTACTTGTATATGACAGGTGAGGACATGTGGAGAATCGACACCCGTCAAAATCAGCTGACCGCTGACTTGCTTTTAGAGAGTGTAGAAAAACATCAGCTCCTGGAGAAAGGGGACATGTGAGTAACCACAGCTTTGGCTTCTCTAACAAAGATGAAGATAAAAAATGAAAAAGGAAAAGTTATTTACTAGACATTTGCTTTGAATAAATTGAACTGAAATGGAAACGTACTCAGGTTGATCTTTCTTTAAGCATATTCAAATACTTTCACAGCAGAAACCTTATCCGTGCATGCAGACTTCAGCAACAAACTTCTTTGTTAGGTATAAACTCAGGCAGTAGGAATGAGCCGCCATCTTTGCCTTTGACAAATGCAGTTGTTCCTTTCTCCTATCCATTCCCACATAGTGCTGTAGAGGATCCTCGCCCCTTCATTGTGCTCATACCACCCATCTCTTTGGACTCAGCTTGGTTTCCCCTTTCCTCAACACTCATACACAGGCTCCTTGACTGCCAAGGCACTCTCTGGCCTATTCTCATTTCTCTCTAAATCTCTGATGTTTTGCTTCCTGGTTTGCCAATTACAGTGAGGTCCCTTGCCTATTTTCAAATTTTCAGATCTGCACCTCCCTATGTATTTCAAGAACTTATGTATTTCAAGCTTCCTAGGGCTTTGCTATCACCATGTAACACACTGATCAGTGCTGTGTCTCACTGCACTCTCCAAACGACAGGATTGGCCACAATTGTCTTCAGCTCAGGCCTGCTTCAATTAATATTTTTATTTCTATAATTCTCATTTCTCATCTTATAGGTGTATTCTAAGCTTCTAAGCTTTTAAAGCCTGCTCCCTTTAAAGTAAGAAATCAAATTAAAGGTCTTGTCAATTGCAGGCAGGGATTTTGGCTTGCTGCTGCTGATTCAAGATACTTTGTTCTGTCACAAAACCAGCAGGTTTTAATACCTGCATAACTTCACTGCCAACACATAGCATACCTGTACCTTCTCAGACACCTAGTAAGTTAGGAAGCGGGTTGCTGGAGTGCTCCGTTTAAAAAAAATTAGTCACTTATTTTTAACATGAACATTTGGGAAAATCAAGGGTGCAGGTTCTAGGCATGAAAAATATCATCTACTCTCCAAAAAGAAACCATGGTCCTCCCAGCACGGCCAAGCCCTCAGAACTAACAGAACAGCCTGTCTGCGCAATACAGCTATGAAGGAGATGGTTCTTTGACAAAAAAAACATCAGCATCCTGAACCATTCTTCAGTGGGCAAGAAACACTTAACCAATGTGCCTTCCGCCCTAAAGCCACAACACAAACACATGAAGCCCCTTCAAATAAAATAAAGCCCCTCAAAGTACACCTGCCTCTCTGGAAAAGTTGAAAGAGCAAATCGCATTAGTGAGGGTATTAGTTGTCTGAAGCAAGATTAGCCAACTAAATTGAGAGCCACATGAGATGCTCTGTGCATCTAAACAACCTCAGAGGCTGGCAGACATGACACACAGGACTGGACAGATGCCAGCAACTGCGGGCCAGGTGGGACACTCAAGGCTACCTCATGCAGCAGTGGATGCTCAGGCTCACACTGCAGTACCCAGACCCTAAATGTTACTCAGAGCTTTCAAGTGCTGCAGCAAGAGGAAATTAAGAATTTCTGAAGGAAAAGAAGGGCTCTTTGACAAGGCTGTCATCCCTCACCTCCTGTGCAGAAGGAGGGCAATGTCTGAAAGAGATCTTAACACAAGGGTCTCTGAACTCCCTGTCTGGCTGCTGTAGTCACGAGAATTCAGGTTTGCTGGATTTCTCTAGCAGTGTAATCAACATTTCAAATACTGACTCCACTGTACACTTGTAACACAACTCCTGAACCATGCAAATATGAACATTAACACAACCAAAAGGTTTTTTTCCTTTTATTTCCTTGCCACACCCTCCTAAGTGTCTCCCTAAAATTAGACACTGAGGAGCAGAGACCAGGACATATGATGTTTCCTGGTCCCTCTGTCCCTGCAAATATGTATACATTGGGTGCAGTAGAGAAGGATATAGGCAATTCTTCAGATGTATTATAAATTACTCTGGAGTAACAAAGCAAGGATGAAAGTAGATTCCTCCAAAAGCTAAACAGATGTGTAAAGTCACCATTTATAACATTCTAGTGATATCATCTTCCACATTTTAATACTCCTCCAGTTAACTGAGAATATTTTTATCACGCAATCAACAACTGAAGGTGTTCATGAATGACAATTTTTAGAAAAAACATGAATTATATCTGAAACCCAATATATCACAAATCCCTACAGTATTCACTGACTTTTCACTGCTGGCAATTATATTTCTTTAAAGAGTTCTAAAATCAGTTCCTATAATTTCCTATTACAGGAGGGAAAACAAAAATCAATTGAGCAGCATTTATCCTTCTGTTTGTTTGTTTGTTGGGTGGTGGCTGCACAGTGCTGTTGACTGGCTTTTAGTCAATTCAGTATAAGTTTACTATGGCAACAGTTGCATCGCTTCATATCACGCAGTGTTCCATAGAAAAATAAAACCAGCACCTCCTCCTCTTATCGCTGCACTTTGATCTTCTTAAAGGTGGACTTAAAAGCCTCTGCTTCCCAGATTTCCATGCCAGCGAGCCTATGCATATAAGATTTCGACCTGATTGAGATTTTTCCTATTTACAATTAATCTAGCAAAAGCATTTGCTTTGAAAGTTCCTTTGTGCTACATGGTACATCCAGCAGTTACGGGGTTAATGCATGAAATGGATCACTGGGCTGAAAATAAAAATCACTGTTGAAAAAATGTGATACCAGGAGAATTAGGCACAACATAATATTGTAACCACCGAGAATTCTCAACAGTAAAATAAAGCCTTATACTCCCAGCATTTTCATTAGTTTTCCAGTAGTGCTGGACGCAGTGTGAATTACAATGAGCCAGAAAGCAGTGGTTGCTCTCTTTAAAGAACACGCACTGTATAGGGGGAAGTCATTTCTTCAAATCATACCGTGCTGGTTATTGGTTTGTATATGCTGGTATGCATTTTAGCACTTAGAAATTATATTTCTTTCCATTACTGAATGCTGCATACAGCCTGTAAAACAGTATGTGTTCAGCAGATCTCAAAATGAACCTCACTGTAAGGTAAATATTTGCTCAGAAATATGCTCAAAGACATAAATCTGTAGAAAGAGCATTCTGCACCAAATCTTTCACTGGGAGGATGTTTTCTAAGTCTGGACAGGAGGTGCTGTGTTTTCATTACAACTGCAGAAGATAACATTAAGAAGATGAGTAACAGCCAAAACAGGATGAAAATTCAGGTTGATATAAGCTTCTCACAGGGACCAGTGTTCTGCTGGTAGTTAGCTATTCATCATCAAAAAGAAATAAAAAAGGTAAATTGAATCGGGCAAGCAAAGTGTGTATCTGTTGTGATTTAATCCCTGCCCAGCCAAATCAGCAGAGTATACCATCACCAATCACCTTGGGAAAACAGACAAACAAGTTTATGTGTACAGAACTACTAATTTCTCTGAAACCACTACTTATACAGCTCTTTAAGAATTAAGTATATCATTCATGTTTGAAAGAAGATTTGAGTTGATCCAGGTATCAGCCTGAACTTCCCAAAGATTCATTTAGGGAATCTATAGGCATGGGTCAAAAAAATACAAAGGCAATAGATATACTATGACCATTTGCTGTGTGCAGATGTTTGTTTTCATGTGTCTGATATTATCTAGAAGACCAAGCTCAGCGCAACCTGTACAACCACAGCAACATCTGAGCCTCTCATTCTTAAGAAACCCAACCGCCCTAGACAAAATTGTGTAGAGCCAGTCCCCATCATATATCAGTGCTTGAGGTTGTTCATCCCAAAGGACTGGACCGCCATTTGCCTCTCCTGTTGTGCAACTCCTGTTGGCCCATTTCTGAAGCCTGTCAAGGTTCCCCTGAATGACAACACAACCATCTGATACATCAGCCGTTATCTGTATTACCGGCAAACTTGCTCTCTCCACCTTTTCCTTCCATCATTTACAGAAAAACAAGTACTAGAGATTTCCAAGTAAGCGGTGCCTGCTCAGCTCTAGGACAAGGCCTTCCTGTTCAGAAACAGCGCTGCACCAACTGGCTGTCCAGCTCTTGAGCGCCAAGCTAATGCCTCTGCACAAAACCATACAGCTCACTGTGCCTCGGGCTTGCATGTGCATTGTCTTGATCTGAAACATGCAAGATAGCCACACAGAGATAAAAGTTACTGAGATTTTATTAACACTTTGCCTCACTTTTCATACTTTCTCAAGTCAGCTGTAGTCTAGGAGAAATAGAGGCACAACATATTTTGAATAGTTATTGTCAAGTTTTAGCGTTACTTCCAACATTGTCTCATTATCCACCTTCTTTTGATGTACTGCCTCATGCTCAGTACAAGCGAAGGGTCTTTTTGTTTGCTTGGTTTGGTTTCTATTTTTCAGAAAAGAAGTAAACCATATGATAGTTTTCCTGCAGTGCTTAAAGGGAAAGACTTGTCTTTAACCAGTTATGCTAATAACAGAAGACTCTAAAGATGCAATTAACAAGCATTAAAGCTTTTTTCCCTAACAATCTGATATTGTTCTCTTGAGGACTCTTTCTTCTCTTTTTCCCCGAATGAGAACAGCAAGCTGTTTACAAAGTTATTGAAATGAAATATTTACAGAAGAAAAATAAATACATTTCAATAGGTATTACCCAAATTTGGTGTTGTTTTCTGTTTTAGACCATGTACCTTTACATGCTAAAACTCTGCTGGATTTAAGTGGTGATGGACAGGAATGCCAAGTGTAGAACACACTTGTAGAACATGATTTTCTGTTTCCACAGGGATCACTGAAGTCATGCAGCCCCTCTGAGCAAGGGACAAGCAGGGATGGCTGAGGCAGGGAATGGACACCATATGATCTATCATGGATACACCTGCTACAGTTTCTTCCCATTTCAGAATAGCAAAGAACAAGACCACCAATTAAACCACTGGTGGTTTCACATCACAAAATAAAGATCATCACATCGTGAAATAAACATCCAATGCACTTAAACCACTCAGTTTCTTTGGTAGCATCTCTGGTGTTCCAGCCAGTCTGCACCACAGCCATTTCCTCTGTTGGGCACTCCTCAATCATGTTATCCCTGTTGAGGAAGCCCATGCAAATATGAAAACTCTCAGATCTCCATCCTCCTTCCAAACCATTCAGAACTCACCAATGGGTTTGTAACACTTCTGGAGAAGATGGCAGCAACATGGGGAGATTAAAGTAAAAAAATTTAAAAAAAACTAACAAAAAAACCCCACAAAAAACCAAACAAACCTTTGTCTTCCTAACAAATCTGGCTAAAATCAGCCAAACAACTATGGCAAAATAAGGAATGAGGAAGTAGCCACAGATGACATGCTAATAACAGATTCGCCTTGAGACTACAGAAATCCAAAATACATTAAGAAGCAATCCCGATGAACTGACAATTCATTATATTTTACTTCAGTGTTTCCCCACACCTCAGAAAGACCATTTTAAGACCTTATCCTGCAAGCCTCTTCATGGAAGTAAGGCAGTGTCACAGTACCACTGAAATCCAGCACAGCAGGCCGAGCGAGGATCATTTTTCCCTTGAAATACCTGAGAACCGCAGGGCAGAAACACAGCAGTGTCACAACTGCCACATTTCAAATGCATGTTTAAGCTCAGCTACCCTGAACCGAGGCAAAGCACAAGGGCAGAGCTACACTGAATTTTTCAGGACAGGCAGCCAAACCTGCTGCATTCCCAGAGAATGACAGCATGGATTCGTAACTGTACCAGGTTTGCGTGTCAAGGTTTCGGTAACAGGGAAGGGGGGATGTGCCACAGAAGTGGCTCCTGTGAGAAGCTGACAGAAACTCCCCCTGTGTTAGAGACAGCGTCAGCTGGCTCTAAGATGGACCCACCACTGGCCAAGGCCAAGTCCACCAGCAATGGTGGTAGCACCTCTGGGATTACATAGTTCAGAAGCGAAAAAAGAAAACTGTGCAGGAGCAATTGCAGCAGGAGAGAATGTGTGAGAGAAATAGTCCTGCTGATACCAAGGCCAGTGAAGAAGGATGGAAGGAGGTGCTCCAGGAATTGGAGCCTGTGGTGCAGCCCATGGTGAGGCAGGCTGTGACCTGCAGCCCATGGAGGTTCACAGTGGAGCGCATATCCATCTGCAGCAGGTGGAAGCCCCGTGCTGGAGTAGGCAGATGCCTGAAGCAGGAGACAGCCTGTGATGAACTGGCCACAAACCCATTTCCCATTCCCCTGCGCTGCTCTGGGGAGTGAAGTTGAGCCTGGGGGAAGAAGAGAGGGGTTGGGGGAAAGAGGTTTTAAGATTTGGTTTTATTTCTCATTATCCAGCACTGATTTGACAGGTAATAAATTACTTTTTCTCCCCAGGTCAAGCCTGTTATCCCCATGACGGCAGCTGTCAAGTGATCTCTCCCTGCCCTTATCTTGACAGGCAAGCCTTTCATAATATTTTGTTTCCCCTGTCCAGCTAAGGAGGGGAGTGATAGAGCGGCTTTGATGGGCACCTGGCCTCCAACTACTAGCATCAACCTATTACAGTAACGCAGGTACCAGTTGTGCAATATGTCCTCAACAGCAACACAGCAACACCTCCAGACTCCAAGGCAGTCCACACTACTACTGGTGATCCCTAACCATCAGGAGCTAGGATCTCCATCTTTATTCCACCTGACAGTGCAATCAGATCACCACCTATAAATTAATCTCAAGAGAGTCTTAAGTAGAATAAAACCTATGAATTGACTTTTTTCTATCTTAACATCACCTATTACAGAAAAAAATAGATTAACATGTTGCATTTAGCGAACCACTCATAAAGGTCGGTTCTGCCAATTACAAAAGATGCAACTTTCATTAACCGCATAACACATAGAAAACTTCTCATTTCCAATTAAAATCATTGCGTAGGACTTCATGAGTTTCTCAACAAATGTCAGAAATTTGAAAAAAAGTGCAAATTAAAGTAATCTCTTAAGAGCGCTTATTATGTTTTTCCAGGTGTTTACTGTGATTGGAGTACTACACATTTGCATAACTTTTGGATTTTCTAGATATTAAGAGAGAAGCAAACATAAAAAGAAGACTGTGATTTATCAAGTGGTTTTTCAGGAAGGAAGAGTAATTTTCCTTTACAAGCCATCTGTACAGTTCAACATGTAAATAATTCTCTGTTCAAGACAACAGAATCATATTTTACTTGTGGCTTTAACATACACAGCACATTCCCACCTCCATTCTGTTCCACCACCAGAGGACTCATTAAGAACTATCAATTGACACAACAGCTACACTAGCAGGCAGAATAATGAAAGGACTTTTAGACCTAAAAATGTTTTTTCCTTCCTGTAATTTTTATTTAATTTCAGGGGGGAGTGGACTATATATTAGTTTACTGTTTATGGATGTTTCTACCACAAGGCTTCTAGTAAAGACAAATTGTGATCACCTTCCTACAGCACCTTGCTAAATCTCCTGCGTCTTTATTTATTTATACAGAATCCATCACTGCAAAGTCGAGGAGCACAAACAGATTAAACATGCTCCCTGCATGTACCCAGGCCGCTCTTGTTGACATTGCCCAGGAAAGCAACTGTAGATTCTATTTTCTCTTTCACCCTTTCAAACTTGAGCACAGCAGGGAAATTGTTAAATGAGTTTTCCTTCCTGAGACTAACCACATTATTTACTGAATGTCAATCACAGAACAACTGATGGATGCTTGAGCTGTGGAGAACACACTTAAGTCTCAAACCTTTCATTTTCTTAACACCTTGATACACAGTGACAGAAAAAGAGAAAACCCCAGAAAAGCTACTTGGGAAACAAAATTTTAGCTAAAATCAGTTTATTCTTTGTAAACTGCAAATATTTTTTTTTTTTTAATATAAGCATCTGTTTTCCCCTGCAGTTTCCCTGGCATGGATGTCCTCTACCAATGTGCTTGTAATTGATGCATTTCATTTTAATGGCTTGCAACTTGGAGTAGTTTCAACACTGACAACCAAGCATCACTGTGACACAAACAGCAGCCCAGGAGAGCACGGATCCGTAAAAAAAAAAAAAAAAAAAAAAAAAAAGGAAGAAAAGACAACTTTACATGCAATTCTTCTGCCTAGGGTATGAATTCGGATATTGATAAAGCAGTGAGGGCACAGACTCCTCTCCATCATGTTTTACTGTTACAGGGAAATTCAGTGATATGTCATTCCAGGTATGATAAATTGTCTTCTATGGGCATTTATTTTCCACAGATAAACAGCCTATGGGATCTAGGGCTTCCACCTTCTCTGAGACTGTCACACCTGTGCCTTTTTAGGTATTACGTAGTAGCTTAGTGTTCTCATTAGAGTCTGGACATTAATATTAATGAGACAGATTCTCACTCAAGGCATGCTAACTTACATGACTTCAATTAAATTCTTGAGTGCAACTTATAATGAGAATTTACCTTTATTAGTATTAATTTTTAGAGCTTTCAGCTTCTTTCTCATACCACATTATATCAGAAATAATTCAACCTTGATAAAGCCAGGAAGAGTAATCAGTTCCATACAACAGCAAAATTGATAATAAAAGGAGATTTCAGATTCTGTAATCCTTTTCTCTTTGAGGAGAGATGAGTTGGTTTTGGCTCAGGTAGGCAAGCCCTGAATAAGTAGATCATTTGTAAATACAGGGATTGGGGAAGCATGCTACTTAAGATTATCAGAACTGCTAATTCAGACAGCCTTGTAAGCAGATTGTGATTACACAGAAAAAGTGATTTTTCCTGTTATCTACAGAAAGGAGATAGAATCTAGCTTTGCAGAAGGGTTCTTTTTTACTGTCTCACAAAGAAGGAACTATGATGCAATTCAAGATTTAAAATTTCAGTCACCTTTCAGGGATTCTCCAGTAACTCAATTTGCTGTGCTGAAAAGGAATATCCACTGCAGAGTACTAGTGCATTAATGATATACTGCTATGTACAGTCATATTTTGATTGCTGAATCCAAACATGCATATCAAACTCACAGGGACATCTGAATACTGCCTCTGCAGCAGAATTAAGGGGTTCTTTTTCTTCAGGGTTTGGGGTAGTTGTTTTAGTCACATGGTACACAAACGCAGACTGTACAGCCACAGAGCCTAGCAGATATCCTCCAGGTAATGCCCAGATTTTCTAGTCAATTTTAGCTTAATTTGACAACAGAACAGCAGTCTGGAAGACATCACATTTCAGCACGTTACAGGGAAATTAAAGGCTAGGTAAAACAAGGTAAACATAAAAAATTGTCCCTGTGAGGGAACATCAGCAGAATGACCATATCAGTGCTCTGGCTGGACACAGGGTATGCTGCCTCTCACTTAGGTGACCTGGAAGAGACCCAAAATGCACCAGATGAAACAGAGCAGTTTAGGACTCAATTTAAAAAAAAAAAAAAAAAAGAAAAAAAGAAAAAAAAAAGAAAAAATACAGTTTTTTTTTAATTTTTAGCTTTTTTGCAGCTGAAAGCTGAGCTTCCAGTCAGCAGAACAAAATTCATGGGGCAGCTTAATTCTGTAGCTCTGCACAGATGCTTCTGAAATACAGCAGCTCAGTGTCTACTGAAAGATGTTCCAAGCTGGATTCTTCTCAAAGCCAATACATCACAGGGTGCTGCCAGCCTAAGAGAGCTGGCATTTCACAGCTCCTTCACATGCACTATCATTCTATCATTTAGAGGGAAAAAAAAAAAAAAAAAAAAACCACCCAAAACAATAATAATAATTAAAAAAATTATAAAATTGTCTGAGCAGGCTCTGAAAACATTTCTCTTTCTATCTGCTTGACCAAATATGCTCTTCCACATAATTATGACTTCTAGATTTAGGAAAGACATCAGCTAATGCCATTTATTTTTCTATAATGGCCCAAGCTCCAGTTTTTCCTTCTGCATAGCTTTCTATATGTTGGAAAAAGTAGAAAATGACAAGTATATTTAAAGGCCTATAGTAATTTTACAAATAGGCTTCATTATTGCCCAAAGGTGATGGGATACTGCAACTGACATGGAAACTGCTCTGAATACAGGTTATCACACTACCACTGTAGCTATACTGGATTGTTTTGCACTATGCCCCAGTGGAACCATAATGAAAAACTAGCTGTTCCACATTACAAATTACCTTGTTCTCAGCTACAGCAGGTAATGGCATTTCAAGGTGCACTTAGAGCATAGGAGGGGAGGGAGAAAAAATAATAGGCGCTTAGCCTGCATGCCTCACAAACTCGCTCTGTCTCTAAAATTCATGATAGCATTTGTAAGTGATTCAGATTTGTTCTGTTGCTTTGCAAAATAATAAAACTAATTAAAATCTAACGAGCAGCTTAATTTTAAAATTCTGTTTCCTACATATTTTACCACATACACCAGAGAGGCACAGCAGTGAGGACAGGCTTCCCTTGGGGATGCATGAGAGGGAAAGGGGACACAGGAGCTGGCTGCAGAAACAGGTTTTGAAAAAAAGCCCTCCAAAGAGCTACCCACAGTGACATGACAGTCTGTGCCTTTCCAAGACAGACACAGCCCAAGACTGCAGGTGTTGTGCTCCCTTCTGTAGTCTGCCTCCATCCCACGGAGTAGCAGCCCAAAAGCTACCTGTAGCTGCCACTGAAGGGTAAGTAAGCTTAATCCCCCTCAACTCTTCCCTTGTAACCAACTGTTACTTGCTGTATATCACTTTTATTATGACTCCTATTAACAGCAATTTTCTGTCTGCTTTACTTCAGACCATTTGATTTTGAAAACCCATTCAAGGAAAGAGGCCAAATAGAGAGGCACAACTCCAGGCACATCCCTACCCACACACTCGCCACACTCCTCCATCTTGCAAGGCAAATCAACTCAAAATCCTCCCAAAACCAAACTGGTGTGCTTTTATCTTCTGTTCATTGTGCTGAACATTCACATTCCAAAGCTGGAAAATTCCAAACAACTAACCCTTACCTTAACAAACACTCACAAACAAACCACTCTATTTACGAATCATTACACAAATGTTGCTTTGTTTAAAAACACTAACCATTCTTCTCTTTTAACATCCATTACTTTACCTCCTTACATTCATCACTCTATTCAAAAACACCTGCCCCTTCCTTAACTTCCACTATTTATGTACTTGCATTTGCTACCTTGTTTGAACACATCTACTATTCTTCTCCCTACACCGCCCACCCTATCCACCTATGCCTTCTCCCACATTCCCTCACCCGCCCCAACTCCTGTTCTGAACACTAGCCACCAACCTATTTATCCTAACATGGGTGGGGAGCCACTCAGTAGAACACCCATTCATTATCATCGGACAGCTAGCCTCACTAACCTATTTCACCATTATCCTGCTCCTACTTCCCATCATCTCCTCCCTAGAAAACAAAATCCTCAACTAAACTCTAATAGTTTACAAAAAACACTGGTCTTGTAAACTAAAAGATGAAGACTGCCCCTTCTTAGAGTTCCTATCAGAAAAAGAGGATAAACCTCTATCACCAACTCCCAAAGCTGGCATTTTACATTAAACTATTCTCTGACCCTAAATTGCCCGAATAGTCCCTCGAGATAAACCCCGCACAAGCTCCAGCACAACAAACAGGGTCAGCAACAGCCCCCAACCAGCCGCCAGAAACATCCCCGCCCCACAGGAGTAAAACAAAGCCCCCCCACTAAAATCCAACCGAGCAAAGAGCACCCCAACACTATCAACAGTGCCCACCTTAAACCCTCCATCCCCCCACCCTCAAACAGCAAACCCTATACCAATAGCAAGCACAAGCCCCAAAGCATAGCCCACAGCACGCCAACCGCCCCAAACCTGAGGAAACGGCTCAGCTGCTAGCAAAACAGAGTATACAAAACCCACCAACATCCCGCCTAAATATACCATAAAAAGCACCAAGGACACAAAAGAGGCCCCCAAACTCACTAGCCACCCACACCCTACAATAGACCCAAAAACCAACCCAACAACTCCATAGTGGAGGGAGGGGTTGGATGCAACCAGCCATACTCCTTTGTTACCTCCACCCCTTTTCTTCATAAATATTCTTAGATAGGATTTATACCCACACTACTAAGTACTTATTCCTGGTTACATAGAGAAGTGCAAAATTAACATTAATCATCACAGCATTATTTATGCTTTTGTTTATTAATATGACTTCAGGGAGTTTAACATTCAGTCCTCATCTCTCTCACAATACACAGCAGTCCAGAAGTATTTTGTGTCCAAGACACTATGAAAATCAGGCACCATAAACATACGTGCAAAATTTTTCCCTATGAGAAAAAAAATGTTTCCAGCCTTTTCTATTTCATTTTGATTCTGGCACAGAGAAAGCATTTAGCCACCTGAACATATGACAATTACTTATTCTTCATTCTCATTTACAATTTGATTGTGATAGCTCTAGAGAAACTTGAGATGTGAAATAAAAATACAATGCTTGCATGCAAGCGTAAGGGTTTAGTCTTCCCATCATCAAGAGACAAGCATTTGCATAGTAAGGGAGTTTAATCCTAAATTCATTTTTCGTTTTGTCTAATTCCCAGTCATAAATTGCTTCAAATAAAACAAAAATCAAAACTGTTGAGCTTAAACCACAACAAAAACAAAACCAAACAAACCCCACAAAACTGCCCCCCACAACCAATGTGATTTTGATATTCCGGTAAGTAAACTATATATACTCCTGCAACATCCTCTCATTAAAACTAAGGGGCAGATGGCTACCCCATTCCCTTGCACACTTATCACATACCATGATTGAATTACCACATGCTAAATTTGCCCAAATTCACTAAATGTGGCCACTGCTGAGGGCTTTACTCTGTCCTCCAGCCCCTGAAGGCACACTGCACCAACACAGCTCAGCACAGGAGTGGCACAGTGAGATCACAAGCCAGAATGCACAGTGCAGTTGTGTGGGATGGGAGCAGGGGGAAGGGAAAATAACAGTTGGGATAACAAGGACAGTCAGTGTCATGGAACGAGCTTTGACAGGACATGAATGACAGAAAAGGCAAAACAGAATTGTACAAGCAGAAAAATAGTAGTATCCTAAAGACAGAATTAAGGGATCAAAAACTTTGCAGAAGCCTGAAAACAGAGAATGAAAAGGGAAAGAACATAAAGCTTTCAACATTTTAATGTTGCATTTACACGTGAAAAGGGAAATGGGACAGCATAAAATGTAAGAGAGATGCAGATGTGGACATACAGAAGAAAAGGAGGAGAGGGAAAAGGAGGAGAGGGAAAAGCACTATGGCAGTGAGGAAAAAAAGGAAACAAAAACAAAACCAAAAGCAGCTTCTAATGGTCACAGGTAGCAGGTTTTGAAATTTCCTCATTTAAAGAAAATACTCAGACACCAAAACCTCTTTGCTTTGCAAGCTGACAGCAGTTTGGCACCAATACGGTTTTAAACTATCAACTCACAAAATATGCTGCAGTATCACACAAAGTTTTCTGCACGTGAGTTTGATTCTTAAGACACATATGCTATTAGGAGCAGGCTTGGATAGGCCTCACAAATGTTTGTGGCATGCCCAGTAGCATGAAAAAAAGCACCAACAGGCAGATTTAGCAGCTTCCTGCCTGAAGCCAGTGGAAAAAACCTTATTGTTCCAGGTTTCTAAAACCCTGCAGCAGCTGCCTGGTCTCGCAAAGCTCCAGCCAGCACCTGGAAGCCAGGAAATACAAGTTCCTGTGAGCATGGACCTAGCACCTCTACAGCCAGCAAGTCAAGTAGAAAAACCAGAGAAACCAACAGTAGCTGATTTCTGCCATCCCTGCTAGTTCCTCTGGTCATAATTTGGGAAACACGCTGTGGAATCAGCGGATGTTTGAGCTCCAACACCTTGGGCACCACACACTTGTGATGAGCAGTCACTGTTAAATAAAAAAATATGTATTTCACTCTAAAACCTTGATAATGGGAAGAGTCACATTCAGCGTTGTAGAAAAGTAGTTTTCTGTAACTACCTTGGAATTAATCTTTATTTTTAAATGTTTCCTCTCCTCCACTCTGCTTTTTCTCACAGAAATAATACAGAAAAATACAAATTAATCTATTCATTCCATGATTCTGGCAGCTGGGTAGGAATGAAGGCACTCAGTGTGTGAAATCGGAAAATGGAATCTGTAGGACCGGCCATGTATAAATCAGGGAAGAGAAACTCAGGGTGGGCTGCAGGTTTTTCTCCTCATCATTAAGTAGACAATAAAGCAGCATGTTTTAAAGTTTCTGGCTTAGTGTTACCATGTGGATTTCAACAACAAACTATGCTACATGTAAAAGCAAAACTTATAAATTAAACCTTAGTGGTAGTAACAAATATAAGAAGTTTTCATTATTAAAAGCCTGGGAATTTGCAACTGCTGGAAATTCAGACTTATGGTTTACACTTGTTATATTTTAAATTCATATATACATATGCACTATTTAAGAAACAGACCTGACTGGAAGTAAGGCTATAAGAAGAAAAATGAAATTAAAAATAACTTTACAGCATTGTTTAGAAAATTCATTGTAATCTAACCTACATTCAAACACTAACATTTGGTTTATTACAGTCATTTTTTTTATTGCATAAAATCCACTGGAAATTTAACTGAAAGTATTCTGAAGCTCTATAACTACCTAGCTTTTATAATTCAGGATTTCTGTAACTGACTCCAAAATTCTTATTTTTCAATTATAATCTCACTTTCAGAACAACTGCACTAGGACCATTTTTTGTTCCTGGTTTTTACCCTCAGCTTCAATGACATACTGAAGTGATTTTTTTCTGTGGGGCTTGAAAGACTTTGTTTTTCTTCAAATAAACAATCCACGTAAATACAGCACCTTCTTTTCAATTTACAAATGAAGAAATGCTAGGAGGATTTCTTGGGGTTCTTTGTGGGTTGTTTTTTTTTTTTACAGGCAAAGAAGTATTCATGATACTTTTTTTGATCCATCCATATCTGTAAGTCTAAATCATATTAAAAATTAAATGTAGCTATATTATTTAGCACAGATGTTTGTCTGAAGCCATCAATTAACATTAATCTTGTTCAGCTACTCTATAGATGATCAATCCTTAAACTCCATTTCAATTTAATTTTGCAAAAGAGCAGAGTTCAGGCTCACAGCAGAACTATACCAGATAGAATCACTTTTCAATAAATACAATAACACTAGAAATACAACTCACAACTTACAAACGCTGATAAATGTCTTCTGTCATTGTTGAAAACATTACGCTTTCTCCAATTCTGACTTGTATTGGCCAGCATTAATTAAGAATGACGTTAATAGAGCTTTATTAAAACATATAGGAGCTCACAAATGCACAGCAGCTGGTGCAGCATAACCTTAACTAAATATAAGCAGCAGTCCTGTAATAAAAGAGAAAGTAAAAGAGTTGCTGAACCATTTGCAATGGCAGCCTCACTTAAGATTACAGTTTATAGAGCAACCTGCTCAGTGAAGCTGCACAATCTCACCGTCTTTAGATGGCCTGAGCATCCTGGTCAGAACTCAAAGCAGACCCTGCTTTCAGCACCAAGTTGGGCATCAGTTACCTGTGATGCTATTTTATATTTTCTAATTTATCTAAGATAAAGGTTCCACTAATTTTGATGTTTGCCTTCCACAGGTAATGGCCTCAAATAAAACCTCACCAACAACCACCCCACAGACAAAAACTCCAAACCCTACCAACAACAAAACACCACAAAAACTTTCAAAGCTTTAGAAAACTTTTCAGCTTTTCTGTATGATGTTAGTTGTCAATGAATAAATGAGATTTTCTATTACACAAGCCAATGCTATTGCAACACTATTTATTACTTTAAGACAACACTTCTACCACAAAATGAAGAGACTTCAATAAGATGACTTGCATGTTTCTGAACAACAGACCCTGAACCTCAGTAATTGCACAGCAGCTCGGAAGGAAAAAAAAAAAATCTTCCCAAAAATAATAGAAATGAGTAACAAATAAAAATAAAATAATCTACACAGAATGACTGGAATGTGCTTGTATGGACGTATTTTCTTTTCTACAAAAGAGGGTCCTCACCAATCCGTTTAAGATGACACTCCTCTATCATGGTGCTTATGCCCATGTCACTACACTGAGAAAGATAAATCTTTTCAGATGTTATACTGTACTTGGACCTTGCCACTTTTAGTAGGATATATAGCATACTGAAGTAGCAATCAAATCTCTGAAATCACAAATGCTGTCAAGCAGGAGCAGATGACAAAACAACTCAAGTGTCATCCCTTACACATTAGCAATGCCACTTTGTCACCAGCCTTGAACAGTCAATGATGGAGACCTTGTTACAACACAGCAAAGAAGAAAAAGGACTCTAACAACATATCAGTACAGGGGATTAGTGAGCATACTCTGCTAGAAATCAAAACCAAAAAGTCTGGTTTTTATTGTCTCTCTCTCACATATTGTTCAGATACTTGGTCTAAAGAAACCAGGAGTCTCATTAGAATGACCCACCTCCTCCAAACCCTAGACCCTAAGACCAAATTTTTACGTGTGTGATGTAAGATCTAGACACCCTGGTACAAGTGCACACAAAGTTGGACCTCAAAGGGAAGGAAAGAAATGAAATACTGCTGCTAACTTAGCTGCTCATTTTATGCAGAGATATGACACCACTGGCCAGCTGATCAATAGATTTTTGCTGCTGTTCAGAGCAATAATCTCACAGAGCTGTAGTGCTGGGAGCCTCTCCTTCAAGAAAGATCTCCTACCAGGTATAAGACAGCTTCTATTGTCTCCTTCGCATCTTCTAAAGCTAAACATGACTCTCATGTCTCCTCCACCTATTTTCCAAAAGCAGAGGAATTACCATGCGCAAGAGCTCTTGAATGCAGTGACCACAAGTAGTCAGAAGCCAGCCCACCACCAGGGCAAGCAGCTGTTTTCAAAACTTGGATGGAGCCTTTGCTTCAAAATCACAGCCCTTCCCAGCTCCTGCCTCCTGATAGCAGGTGCAATCTCCCACCTCCAAGGTGGCTGTGCACCCCCAGCCACAGCCCTTTGAGTCAGCCAGCCCCACAGTGCTCAGGAGAGCTCTGTAGCAGCCATAGCTCCTAATGCCATTCTCAGAAGGACCTCTTTCCCCCCAGGAGCCACACAGTATAGTGACATTTTATTATAAATAAATAAATTTAAAGAGAGGGTGATGCAACACATGATGCCTCCAAGTGCTCCTTCCATACCTGAAAGCAAAGCCTTCCCTTAATTTCAAAGCCAAACTGTAATCTGGCCTGAGCTTAAACCCAAAACCCATGTTCCTTCAACTCATTTTCTACTCTGAATTACTAGCAGAAGTCAGAAAAAGTACCACACACAAGAAAAGGGACACATACACAGGGAGTTTACAACCCACTGTACTCTTAGAAACTCTTTAAAGGAGCTTTATTAAGAAGTGCTACAACCAAACTTTTTAGTCAGCTGATGCAGTTTCTTGTAGCAACTGTTCTCTTAAATCTAATCAACTACCATCATAGGTGGAGATGATGTATCTGGGGAGCGTCTACCTTTTAACTGTCAGCCACATTTGGCAACACTCTTAAAAACTGCTCTGTGTTTTATAGATGCCTGTGTGTCGGTATGCAGCCTAAACTTCAGGCCCCATACAGTACGATAGCAACTAGCTTTGCACAGATACTACACTGTAGCTACAGGAAATCTATCACCACCCGGGGAATCTGAAAGTAAGCAGTATTGATTCTTAACCAACTTAGTGGTCAACTCTTGAATGAGAAACATCCATCAGGAAAGCTTTATTGACAACAAGGCAGACAGTCACCACACCTACCATCACCTTAGAATTTGACCTAGAGATGTCATAGCAACATGATTTTCTGCAGTTTGCCAGATACTAGAGCTCAGCAGAGTATTTCATAGCATTCTTAGAGGATCATAGCATTTTATAACCCTGACACTGAATATTCAGGCTATTGTTACTATAAAACAGATAATAAATGTTAAACTATATCATTTATCAGTGACTACCATTTATTAGTCACTGTAGCTTTTAATAGTGTATTTTGGTTAGGTGTGAAAAACATTGTTTATCACTACGCTCTATCATAAACTTTACTTTTACTTTTCCAACTAAGCACTCCTTTGTGACTGGCAGCTCATACAAGCTGCCATTTGAGGATATAAGGTCTTTGATGGCAAGAGCATTTCAGAGATCTTTTACCCTTCTCCCAGTTCCCAGAAGTAATCTTTGGTTGTACGGCACAGAATTTTAATCATTATGAACCAGAAAAGAGAGAGACTCAGGCTAAAAATAATTTGGGGCAGAGAAATTTTGAACCAGAACACTTTCTTGAACAATTTATAGCACAGTTGCTGTAAGCAGCTTGACAAAGACTGCCCCAGTACAGCAGGGACCAAGAGAGACAAAGGAGCAGAAAGCTTTCTGCTGGCAAAACCATTGTACCAATTAGCTACAAGCACCACAGCATCCTGGGAAAAGACTGATCTAGGGCCAGTGTGTCTCATGGTAACAAATGCTGCCCAGGAAACACATTGCAAGTCACTTCTGTTTACTGAAATGACATACGCACATGAAACAGCAAATGACGTCAAAGCAACAAATCCAATTTTTTTTTTAACATCAAAATATTGGCAAATGAAATGAATGGCTAAAAATATGAAACTGGTGTTTCAAACCAGTTTCAGAGAGCATCTGTGAAATGAATACCTCCACATTTGATACTTTTATGCTATGCAAAATGACACCTCACAAATCTACCAGACTTCTTCAAAGAAATCATCTAACTCACGACTGGATGACTGTGATTTAGCTGACAGCCTGCCTGAATTTCCAAGAAAGGTTTTTACAAGATTCTTCACTGAAATCTTTCCCTCCCAGAAGCTGAGTTTTCATCAAGTAGATGGAAAAACCTTCTCACAAATTATTATGTGGTTAAAGGATATAAAATTGCAACAGAAATGGCCTGTTTTCATAATGGGGATAGGGTCTGTGGAGTCTCACAGGCATCTGTGCCAAGACTGGGGAGAAGGAGGTGCACTGGCAAAGTCTGATGACGTGAAATTATTCAGGATAACCAAGTCCTAAACTGACCACGAAGACCTATGAAATTTCTATAATAAGCCACTAGAAAATAAACTAGTAGCTGAAATTTAACTTTGATAAACACAGTAAAACATTTATAAAATCTAATCGTGACAAGGCATACACTGCAGTGGGCTCTAGAATCCAAATCATGACATCATTTGGAACAGAGATTTCCCTGGTTTTGTATGAAGTTCTCTGAAAATATCAGTTGAAAGCCAAGCATGAGTGAAAACAGCAAATTAAATGGTAGGTGCCATTAAGAATAGAACAAAGAATAAAACAGAAAAAGGTCAAGATGACAATGAATAACTGCACAAAGCACACAGTTCTCTAGCACAGCACTCAGCTGTTGTCCCGCTGGTCACCCTATTTCACAGGGAATGTAACAGAACTGGACACATTACAGAGAAGAGTAATGTCATGGAAGGAAGTTAAGAAGTGATGCCTATATTGAAAAAAGCTCAACAAATTCATCCTGGGAAAAAAGACATCTTAGATATAAGGCAAAATTGCACATGGAAGGGAGATGATGAACAAATACTCATTTTTCTCACATACAAAAAATATGGAGCAGAATACAAATATCGTGCAAAATACTGACAACAAATAAACTCCATATAATCACATTACAGACTATATTGCTGTAGAATGCTGTAGAAAACAAAGATAGAAACAAAAAGCAAACCCAGATTCAACTCTGCTTGGAAAGACTCAAACTACAGCATACTGCATCCTGGAAAGCCACATTGGCAGCAAAATAATTTTGTATTTGCCTTGCAGTATTTATTTCTGGTCACTGTCAGGCAACTGAGTGGGTAGGTGGATTTCGGCTTGACCTAGATTGTTTCTTGTTCTAATTGCCCGATCCTCACCCCAGTGAATCCCACCCTGCTGACATCCTTCTTCAGGGCACAAAAAGACAAAGCTCATCAGCTTACTTGTTCTGACCTCTACTCCTTCATCTCACCAGTGGCTTCTAAAAGAGCCCAAGGAAATCCCTGTGTAAATCACGGAGGTGAACCCTAAGGAAGAACAGTAAATCCCCACACTATCCTCTGACATGTTTCATGCATCAGTTAAGCTGTTGCTCTCAGTTTCCTTTGTAATACAACTACTATGACTACCGGCATTAACTACCACCTTTGCTGACACTTGTAGACAGGCCCCACAATTCATGACTACAAATGGTAATCTCCATGAACAAGTTCAGAAAATTGTGCTCATCTTTCCCCGTACATCAAGAACCAGAACAAGGAGACACGCATGTCAGCAACTTAGAATAACAGAGGATTGAGTCTCCCAATAAAAACAGTAGCCATCTCATCTTGCTTTCATGATTCAGCGCAGTGTAAATGATTTCAAACAGTCAAATACTTGCTTACCAACTCCTCCTTGAAAAAAGGTAAAGTAGCCATAAAATGAGGACACTTGAGAATTACACCAGGCTTACTGCTATCAATGGCACACACAGATAGCACTTCCATTGCAAAACTGGTACACAAACACAAAGCAAAAATGTAAAAGAAAGGCTACAAAATACAAACAGGAAACTTCACTCATATTTGCCTGCATTTTCTAGAGCTCGTATGTGTGAGGACAGCAGGCACTTCAGAGTAACATCCACAGAGTGCAAGCCACAGGCAAAGTGATGTACACAGATGAGAGAGTGAAAGAAACTCTTTTTGATCTTATGGCATGCTCTGTCTCGCATGCACAACCAAGCTCTTTACATTCTAACAGTTTCCCTCTGCGCTACACTGGACAATGCTGTCATTTTCCTGATTACTCAAATTTGTAATCCAAGCATAACCTCCTGTTAAGACATCCTTTAGATTACATATCCAAACTGTCACTTATACTGACATAACATTCCAAAACCTGAAGTCTCACAAAGAACAAAAATTAACAGTTGTTAAATAAATTTGTAGTTTCATAGGTCACCAGAGAAAGCAGTAAAACAAACAGGAACCTTAAGATGAGGATAAAGTTCCATTATCACTCCAATAGAAACTCTTTCAGTGAATCTAACTGCAGTTGGAGAACTTCTATACTTTAAGATCTTCAGAAAACTGGTCTTAAGTGATATACCAATGAAGCTTAAATCAGACACTTGAAAAAGCAATTATTTGATAACTACCCTGAAATAGCTAATATACAGTCAACAATATCACATTAGAAATGAGTGAAATTTATAGCCAATATAATTTCAAAATACTAGATCAATTTGACAGAGGCAGCATTAAATCAATTAATTTTTAACACTGAATATTGAGGCCTTTGGAGCAAATTGATAATACTTTCATCTTCTGTGTATTGCAGCATTAATGCTTTAATTTATAACTGATTCTAAAATATATGGATTAAAGCAGTAACTCTAATATAATAGATGTTTTAAACCACACACTGTTAGTAATCCATCATTTTATCTTGATATGGCAAATAAATCTACTTACAGAGAGAGTTTCTATTTTTGCCCTTCAAAGCTATGTAATTTTCAAAGAAAGACATTCACTAAATTGAAGCAGATCATCAATCTGCAAGTTTCAATAAATGTGTATCAAACAATCTAGGAAGCAATAAAAATTAGAAAAAAAATCAGGAAAAATTAATAAAGGTGAAGAGAAGCAACAGTTAAAAGAAAATGAGTTAGTAATGTATGAGTTGACCTTAGGAAATATAAATAAGTGAACCCTTTTCCTCTTCACAGGCTATATACATGTATTCATCTCTGGAAACTGCAGCAGAGATTAAATCTATAAAATAATCTAATTAACACAAACAGCAGCAATATTTCTCCACAGCTGTCACTTAAAAGGAAACTCACTGGATATGGGATGTGGATACCTGCCTCCAATCTAGAAAGTTAACGGGGCAATGCACACATAGAGCGGCAATGCACACATAGAGCATAGAGTTGTGCTTTTAATCACTGCAATCATTATGCAGTGTCCTTGGATGCAGGCTCATCTATGATTTGCAAACAGTATTTTCTGGGCGCACTAAGTAATAGAAAAATGAGGTAAAATATGCAAACAAAACTGTAGAACTTGTGCCACCCATAAAATTCAGGAAAACATCCCAGTTCAAGATAGCTATGTCGAGAATCTTTTTCTTATTCTTTTTTTTTTAATCTATCAGAAATATCAACACAAAGCAGGATCTTAACTGCTGCTTCACAGTTGTTCTGTCCCTGCAGCTTATTCTTCATCTAAATTCACAACTGCAGTTTGGCATATCACTGTTAATTGCTTCAGAGACCATGAAACGTCAAGAAGGGAGGTGGTTTTGAATTGATGCAGGAAATTAAGCATGGGAAACGGAGCAATTCCTCAAGTCCAAATTCATTAACGGACATTGTTTAAAGCAATTCTCTCTCTCCTGTTTTCAAAGCATTATAAATTTATTATGCAATACAGTAATTACATATGGGGAAATATAATCTTTAGGCTAAAATTTTCAGGTTTAGTTACCACTTCATGCTTAGGAAGCAGGAAGGAAGCTGGGAGCTTTATTCGCTTCCATATTTTTAGCCCTCCCACACATTTCACCACTGAAACAAGCCAACAGATTTGGTGCACGGTGAATTCTGTCAGGTTTTAAATTTTGACTTGGCTTAGGTAATACTATGCCAACATAAAGGAAATGCTGGCTGGAGGAAAAGGCACAGCAGTACCTTTTCAGCTCAGATGACACACACTTTAGATCACCCATTGTAAGCATACTTGTCTAGACGAGGAAAGAAAGTAGAAATCAGTAAAGTAAAAATGGCAGTAATAGTTGCAGATGAGAAAATTACTACAGTACACAGGACCAGAGAATACAATGAGACACTTCAGAGCACACTAAATGAACTAGTAAAGCAACAGCAAAATATACTCCATGCTGATGAATGCAAAATAAGGGGAAAAAAATGAACATCCAAAAAAGCAACTCGAGAAAGCTGACAACACAGAGAGCAATGGCAGAGGAAAAAAAATAAAAACTAACATCTCTGCTCATCAGCAGTTGTGGTTAAAAAAGCACAGTGATGTGTAAGGAATACTACAGCAAAACACATGGATTCAAATTTGAAGGATACCACTGAATTAGTGGATGAAAGTGGAGAGTGAAGAAAACCACTAAGTCATATGTATGAAAAACAAATTGAGATTCTTACTTTTGGAAGGAAAACCTAAAAGCATATGACATTGTGAATGGTCAAGAAACCAGTCATGAGCTTCTCATCTGTAAGAACAAAGGAATCCTCAGTTGAAGGGAACACTCAAAAAAAGTAAATTCAAAATAGATAAAACAATTACTCTTCCCAAATTCCGTGATTAAAACTCACTTCCACCAAAAAGTAAGTGAAAAGAACTTCTCAGATTGCAATGCCATAATAGATATTCAGGCATTTGTCAGTAATAACCACAGGATATCAAATTAAATTATAGGAGAGAAGTTAATCTTCGTTAAATCATTGCTTGTGAAAACAAGTCCAAATATCCACCTACTAAAACCTCATCCATTCTTCTAACAATATAGCTAGAGTTGATTATTTTTATAATTTGGTGACTGCTGTAGATGACCACCAGATCTAAATTAATTGGCTCTTGCTATGATTCAAATAGACATCCATTTCCACGCACCCTGCAGGATCTCCTACAGCTCAGAGGTAGAAATGAAAGGAAGAGATGCCAAAAATCTCACTTCTTACTTTCAGTAGAAGTAACAGAAAATGCTTTTTAGAACTGTCTTCATAAATTTCTAAACAGCAAGGTATTTTATCTGTTTCATGCTTTCAAAGCACAAATACTTTAAAAAATGTTTATTAGAGATGTCATTACAAAGATAAGTAATCGCAGATGGAGCTGAAATGTCATCAGTTCATACTGGAGAAACCAGACTGGCCACCCTCACTATACAGTTCAGGAACAGAAGCTCATTAACAGTGTTTTACCTTGAACTGTCAAAGAGTATGATTACGGACAGCTACCATGGAGCAGCTAACAACACATACTTTGTTCATGTGTCTAAATCCTTACACTCTCACAGCTTGAAATGGCTCAGTGAGGTTTGAGGTTTGTTATTGGTGGTTTTTCTTTACTTGACGTACCTCTCTACTAAATTAACTGCAACAGAAGAGTTGAATCCAGGCTATTGTACCTCACCAGCATCCAAATGAACTAGTTTGAAATTAGTTTAAAAACTATTTGCCAACCTGAAAAAAATAATTCGGTCTGAATAAAAGCAGTGCAATGTATTTCATACTGATTTAGCTCATGTCACCCATAAACAAATCCAGATGTGTTCAAGTAAGATTCTTTCACTAGTTGAACTGAACAATGTTTAGCTAAATTGAACAAGTTCTGTGCTGTTCTTCTTATAAAATGACTAGATGGGGAGAAGTTAGCACCTTCAGATTTGTCAGAATCACAATGACCATCTTAATGTGATAGATGGCTCATTCCTGCTCTGAAAGAATTCAAAAGGGAAAAAATCCTCAATATTTTCTAGTGTTTACACTTGGAAAACCTGTGAACAGGCATAAAGCAGACAGATAAGAATGAACTAAAAAGCCTTAAGCTTATTCTATCAGTACTGTTTTAGTGTGCTCCTTTATTAACCAGGATACAGGTCATTCTTTCTAGCAATCCCTTTGATTTGTCTCTGGTCTGAAAATGCTGTTGCATAATAAATGCTAGATTATGCTTAGATTCATTATTAGTTTGTATCTCTTGTTACATCTTTGTTTGTATAGCTGGGTAAGCTATGGACCAACGCAGTGGATTTCTCATGTGAATTTAGCCCAATACTGGAAAAAACTAATTTATACAATCAACATAGTGACACTGCCCTAAGCCAGATTTGGCTTTGCTTTTAGTTTGGTAGGAAATACAGGCAAATGCTGAAAACCAGAAGGTCATACAAATTATTGTTAGTAACAAAGCAGTGCCCTATTGATTTTCTTTTGAAGACGTCCTCTAATGCAATTTAGAATGTTCCTCCAGCACACAGAAATGTCATCTTTCTCTATAAAGCCTGTACCTTTTTCACCATCACACACCTTTTATACATGCATAGAAAAACTAAGAGCACTTTGTTCTCTCCTTGCTTAATTCCTTGCTCCTCTGGAGACCATACCTGCTCTGAAATGAAGAGTGAACTGCTCACTGGAAGTTATGTCAAGCACCAACACAATTAGTCAAGATTATTTCTGAATGCTGAAGGTCAGCAAATGCTGCTTTGTTTTAGAGAAGATGAATTTAGAGTCAGGATGCTTTCTTAACAAAACCTGTCAGAGCAAAACAGCTACTCAAAATTCTACCTGAAGCCGGCTGCTTGTCAGCACCCATCTTCATTGTTTCTGGACACCCTCCTATCCAATGTGTCTTTTAATCCTTTCTGTTTTCTCCTCCTTGAGTAAGTATCCTTGAAGTTTATTTGATGGGAGGGACTACAGATGTAGTTGAATGCCAGTATCCAGCACCATTGCTCTCCTCCCCACACAGGCGGGTCATTTCTCAGGTATATTATCTTATTCCGGTCTTAAGGACCATCTGACAATACTGAGCAATGTGATGGTAAGTACCTTTAGGATGCTGGTCTACTAGGTTTCCTTTAGCCTATTAAACATAATTTCATATTTTTATGAGCATATAGCTTCCTTGCACATCTGAGGGAAGTTCACCCTGCGTAACTTCAGTATAAAACCAAGACAAGCATTTTCTATGTACCAAGAATCACCTCAGATCATTGCTTACTTCCTGGCTCCCATTTAAGATGAATTCCCTGGCTATTTCCCCAAGTACAACTAATGAAGATTGATAAAAGGAGTTTTTATAGCCACAAAACCCACGTATTGTCAGTGCTGCATTACAGGTCCTCTGATTTACCCAAGCACAGCCCAGCTCCTGCCTCAGCCATTGGAAGATATGGAAGTCAGCCACTTGAAATAAGGCATTTTTCAGTTGCAAAAGTGTAAAGTTACGTAGTGGATGTTGGAGACACGGGGCTTTTGTGCTTTTAATGTGTGTAGTAGCATCTTCTGTTTTCTTCTGCAGCACTTCGGGCATGCTATCACTACCCTAGGTACTTTCATACAGACATGATTCCTTTTCAAGGCTTGCACTGAAACACAAACAAAATCCTGAGAGAATTTTGCCCTCCAGAGTCCTTTGCAAATTGTTTCTCAGACCACCTACCTTAATATAGCTGATTTCAAAACAAATAGAGAAAAAAAAAGTTCCCACATACCATCTCCTATACTGTGGGGCATTTCATGCACTGAGGGCTTATCCACACTTAAAAACAGTATTTCCACTTACAGACATAGTGGCTTCCTGCTCTTTGTTACTATATGTTATTAGCCTCAAAGTATGCAATTATCAAGTGACTGCATCAGAAAACCTGCTGATTATAGCAAATTACTCCCATATCACTGAGAGTTTTGCTGATCTGGTAATGTATTATCCCCTTGAACCATTACCCACATCTTTCAGGCACCACCGTATATGCCTGGCATGTTCTGTAAAGCAAAAAGCTCTGCAACAGTACACTGCTCGCGGCATCTTGGGTTATTTATCAACTGATGAGACACTGAAGGTAATAGTGGGGGTTGGAGCAGGAATTCAAGCAGCTTCGGTGCTCCTTCCCACTTCCCATCTGCAGAAAATATAGCAGTCTTCCTCTAACACACTAGGACACAACACTGGCAGACTGTGGCCAGTTTTGGGTCTATGAATAGAAGCACAAGAGGCATTTGTCCAAAAGTCATGTTGCTGGAATTTTTGAAATCAAAACCATGGCAGTTCAAGAAATTCACAATGCTCTCCAAGTAAAGAGCTGAAGTGCAAATAATTTTTTATGGGATAAACCTTACCCACATTCAAAGGGAGACTAGCAGTCAAGAAAAGAAAGGGTTTGCCCTTTGCAGAAGATAAACTGGATAGCCACAAATACTTCTGAGCAAGCAAGCCTGTTGTTAAGCAAAGACAAAGACACAGCGTGTGAAGACAGACCTTGAAAGACTGGCTTCCAATACACTTAATACAGTGCAAAAGCATAACAGAGAAAGAACTGATGAAATACTGAGGAAAAGGGGAAGTCAATGTAATTTTTTGTTCATGGGTTCCACTAGCAAGAACAGTGATTTAAGACCTGTGTCCAAGACTTTTAGATCCATACCAGCAGAATTAGATTGGCAAGAAAAATATTCTTTTGTTGTCAGTCCAGGTGCCAATGCAGACATGCAAACACATAGAACGACATGAAGGAGGCAAAGAGATTTGAACTGTGGCAGTTCAAAAGGGACAAGTGAGAGAGGCAGCAGCTCCCAGATGTTTTTTGAACTTAGATTTATCAAAACACCTACTCTGTAAATTCAGGAAGGAAAATGGGACTCAACACCTGTAACGTACTGCAAGCATTAGCAATTATTCAACCAGCATGCTTTCATAAGCTTGCCAAAGCTAACTTTATAATGGAAAGTCAGTCAAGCGGTGCAGAATTGACAATACAAAGCAATATAATCTGTCTCAAAATGGTCAAAATTAGTTAGCTCCATTTTGTTTCAAACAAAACTTCACACAAAATCATTTTAAGGAATATTATATTCTAATGGGAAAACGTTTACCTTCAAAGTGTGTAAAAAGTAGCAGTGAATAAAGCTGTATTCTGACTCATGACTCTTTCCAGAGAAACATGGCCAAGTCCCTAAAGCCCCCCTATATCTTTCAGAAATGTATGTAAAGACAGAGACATCTAATGTTCATATCTGAAGTCCCAAAGTCTGGGGAATCTCACACTAGCCTTAGATACCAGACAAAGTCAAAACCATCATGGCAAATCACTGAGAAATGATTACAAGTAAAAACTGAAATTCTGTTCTCACCCTGAATTTCTGCATAATCTAATTAGATATATTTTAGCAAAGCATAAAATGACATCCACCTCAGTTACATTATCAGCAGAGCATGATAGAGTGGAAACAGAAGTACAGAGAAAAGCACGAGGCTGACACAGCTTCCAAGTACAAGATTTTCAAAAAGAAGAAAAAAACCAAGGCAAACTCAAAGCTGTTATATTTGCTGCTGCTGCAAACACAGCAGTTAAACTTTCCAATAACACGATGTTATTCCAGTCTTGACTGGGCAACAAGCTTGAATTAAAAAATAAAAATAAAAAATAAAATTTGAACACTGTCAATATTATGTTTCCTTCTCCGCTTTCATTAAAACACAGCCCATTGTAATCCTGAACATAGTTGTATCGCATCAAAGATATTAAAAGTAATATTGGACCTAATTTGAACTAAGGCAACTAGGAATCAGAATAGAACAAAAAAGCAGGGAAAAAAATAAAAGCTGATTCCTGCTTGCTCTGTAAACATAACTTTAACAATCTTATTGTTAATATTAGTTACCAGTATCAACCAGTATAGAACAAATTAAGTTTAGTAACTCTGCTAAGCTCAAATGTCTTGCACGATTCTTCACTCAAGGTTTTTAAAACTAATGGCAGAAAGAACCATCCACATACGACTTGTGAAACAATGATCAAAGGCAAATTAAGAATTTCTACAGGTGTCACTACTGAGCTAAACAAGAATGTTAAACCATTCTAAAAGATATATGCTGTCATTTACTTTTCCCTGGAATGCAAGAATCTAAAGATGGATGCACTTCAGTAGCTATTCCGTACATGCAGCATGCATCAAAGTGGCAAGGACTGCAAACAGACACTAAGCTGCAGAAAACTAAACTGCATGAAAAACATAAGCTAACAGGGACTGGCCTTACCACATACCTGTTTGGTTTTTGGTTGGGCTTTTTTTAGCCATTTTATCCTCCTCCTGCCTTCTGATTTTGTACATTAGATCTTACCTTAATGAATGCTTACCTTAATGAATTACTATGGCCTCTCATGACCTCAGTCAAACACTAGAAATTCAAAAGCATACCAGCAGATTTCTCTATAGGAGAAGGAAAGTGGTAGGGGTATGAAACTTCAGTCGGTGGGTCGCCTCTATACATACACCAGTATTTCTACTTTTGAAGAACTTGATGTAAAAGACTTTCATGTCTTTTACATCAGGTTCAAAATTTTCAGTTTAAATGTGATTCAACACAGAAATTAGTCTTTTGCTACCCTATATCTTAAGGTCTTTTCCAACCCTAACTATTCTATGATTCTATTGTTCCTATGCTTTTTGTAATGAATATGCATGGGGCTTTTTGCTAAGTGTCATATACACCATTCACATATTCTTTCAGGACAAAATACTGGAAATATTGTGGGAAATCAGAAAATCTCCAGAAATGGTTATTTGTTCACTGATTTTAAGAAAAGGACTCAAACCCAAAATCCAGTAGGAGTAGCAGAGATAGTTTTAGTGGCTTTCTACCAAGTTACATACACAATTTATTTGTAGCCCAGTTATAAAGCTTCATATTCATTCTAGCTCTTCAAGCATATAGTCCTGCAGTTTCAATTTCCATTGGTACTAAACTGACCCCTGCTGGCATGACTTGCAGTTGTTAAAAACATCTGGATTTTTAAAAAAGGTTTATAAAGGATGGAAACAACTCTTTTAATGGCATCCAAAAGTGTGCTAATCCACCTCCTTGTACAAATCTTTGTAACCCAAGGAACTCACAAGATTAGTTTCTGAAGTGACCCAAAAAGGAGCAATCAAAGTAGAGAGAGGGAAAACGAAGGCAGACATAGAAGATTATCTGGCTTTTCAGCAAGACTGTGTATAACAGATAACACTTTCTCCCCAACATTAAAACCACATAAACTCTTCATAAAACAAGGTCATTAAAAAAATAATAATAAAAAAATTCATATAGTCACACATTTTTGAAATTGCATTATGGGAGGCTCAAGATACTTGACTTTTGAGGGGTTTAGTATAATGTTAACAGCAAGGGTGGAAACTGGCATTTTCTCTTGGAGATTGTTTCCTCCATTAGACTAGTTTTCTCAGAGAATGTTTGCATAAGGATACTGTAGAGTAATAAAACTCTCCCACGTGGATAAATGTCACAAAATTTTGTCAGAAATATTAAAGGGGAAACTGATTTTGTGGGCCCAGCCCAAGCTTCAGCATCTCAAGCAAATAAAACTAATCATCAGGGAAAAGGTCATGCAAAAGTTGAGAAAACACCAACATATTTTCCTACAGGTCTTGAAGGCGCTTCTTAATAGGTCTGGTTGCATTTCTCCCACATTTCTTTTTCTGCCAAGTTTCCTTTGTTGCTATTCCCCATCTGTAAAATGGCAGCCTCTGGGAAACACAGAGGAGGCAATCCAAGCTATAACAAGGTCTCTTCTCATGCACATATGTACACATGTAAATAAACGGCACCTATGTCTTTCTGTAAGTCCATAATGAACAATGTGATCCATCTTAGAGTGCACTCCACACATATTTTGACACTGAAAACTTGGACAAAGAAACTGAATCCACAAAAAGCAGAACTCACAAAGCCTTGTCTCCTTGGCTTTCATTCACAACATCTCTCTGCTTCAATTATCTTCCCTCTATTAGTATATTGTGATGGCCATTTCCTTAGTGAAAACACTAAGGGGTCTCTTTCCTTCTCAATTAAATGTGCACCTTCACAAAACTTGTACGAATAGCTTTGAAGCCTCTGTCCCTCTACTAAATGTGTTAAATGTGATGGTGATGAGTTGGCAGTTCTAAAAGTTATTGGGGAAAGAAGAAATTATTGTCAGAGCAGGATCAACTAAGTCATATATTTCCTTAGGAAAACAAGCAAAAAAATGGGTGTGAATTGAAAATAAAGACAGTGAAAGAAGGGAAAAGAAAGTAAGTTATAAAAGAGCTAGAAAGTAATGTTATGGGTTTCTTTTTTCCTTAGGACAGAATAATTAAAGATAGTGACATGGCAGCACAAAGCAACTGAAAGCAGTGAAATAACAGCACTTGGGGAAATAGGGCCAAAAGCCACCCCTTACCCCACTTTTTCAGAGTACCTGCTTTTTCTGTATCCTGTCAAAAAGAACTCATTTAGTCATTTTACTCATACAATACTTCAGTCTATCAATCAGGATTGTAGCATGCAAAGCTATATATGCTTGAAAAGAAAATACTGAGAACAGCAAGATGGGTGATGAAGTTTAATTTAATAGACAAGCAACCACTTTGTGAAGTAGGCATTTACTTTGTTCTGATTTATCCCACCAGGCTCCAGGTACATTATTAGACATATGTGCACACATCTCCCCAGTAACCTACAGGCAAGCTGTTGTATGCATGCTTAAGTGTAACACGTACATGTGCGCGAAGCGTAATTATAAAAAGCATCAAGAATATATCCGAAACATTTGGATAGCTGGAATTGATGAAGTGTCATTTGTGGACACGAACATATTTTAGATAACGCAAAGCAGGTACTAAGTCCTGAACGCCAACAATTGCCCAGATATTTATAATACTTCCAGATACTGGATACCAGACGTTATCCTGTAATGAGGTTTAAAAAGACTCTTCAGCCTGGCCTTGTATTTGCTGCTGCTATTATCTTTAAGCTATTTTAGACAGGCGTGCCTAAAATATTACCTGCTTTAAGTTAGCATTCAAGAATACCAAGGTTGACAACAGAGAATTAAAAGACACACAAGAAATTGTTATGATGAAATCATTGGGAAGATCTAAAAATCTTACCTTAAATGAGGATTTTTTTTTTGCTTGTGTTTATTTTTTAAGATGCATATAAACACTATCAGGGCTGTGTATTAGTGCATAACACAGGAAAAATCATATGTGCTTTTTAGTTGGAGGAGAAACACCTTAAAAAGGGAGAAAAATATTACTTCAGATATGGAATTAAGGTGCTCCCAATGCTCATGGCACATTTGCCCCCCACAGTTGGCACAGGTTATGTACATCTATTCCCTCCCTTCCTACAGTACTGAAAGCAAAACAAAGCTTCAAATAAAACTATTTAAAGAAAAAAACACAACTGTTTTCTGGTTAAACATCTATTCCCATCCAACATTTTGCAAGCTGCCTCAGCATATAAACTTAAACACAGTTACTCAATTATTTATTGGCTTTTCCAATTGATAACAAATTTTTGCTGGTTCTTGAAGAATGAAAGTCACTCCTGCAGATCAAAAAAGCTTTCAAGTAAACAAAAGAACAGTTTATTAATTTACTGTACCCTACTTATAGAATCATAGAATAGTTAGGGTTGGAAAGGACCTTAAGATCATCTAGTTCCAACCCCCCTGCCAGGGGCAGGGACACCTCCCACTAAACCATGCCACCCAAGGCTATGTCCAGCCCAGCCTTGAACACCACCAGCGATGGAGCATTCACAACTTCCCTGGGAAACCCATTCCAGTGCCTTACAATAAAGAATTTCTTCCTTATATTCAGTCTAAACTTCCCCTGCTGAAGTTTTAACCCATTACCCCTTGTCCTGTCACTACAGTCCCTCATGAAGAGTCCATCCCCAGCATCCCTATAGGCCCCCTTCAGATACTGGAATGCTGCTATGAGGTCTCCACGCAGCCTTCTCTTCTCCAGACTGAACAGACACAACTGTCTCAGCCTAGCTTCATATGGGAGGTGCTCCAGTCCCCTGATCATCCTCGTGGCCCTCCTTTGGACTTGTTCCAACAGTTCTATGTCCTTTTTATGTTGAGGACACCAGAACTGCACACAATACTCCAAGTGAGGTCTCACAAGAGCAGAGTAGAGGGGGAGGATCACCTCCCTCGACCTGCTGGTCACACTCCTCTTGATGCAGCCCAGGATACAGTTGGCTTTCTGGGCTGCAAGCGCACACTGCCGGCTCATGTTCATTTTTTCATCAACCAAAACCCCCAAGTCCTTCTCTGAAGGGCTGCTCTGAATCTCTTCCCTGCCCAACCTGGAGCTCTGCCTGGGATTGCTCCCACCCAGCTGGAGGAGCTTGCACTTGTCATGCTTAAACTTCATCAGGTTGGCATCAGCCCGCCTCACAAGTGTGTCAAGGTCCCTCTGGATGGCATTCCTTCCCTCCAACATATCAACCAAACCACACAGCTTGGTGTCATCGGAAAACTTGATGAGGGCGTACTTAATCCCACTGTCCATGTCACCCACAAAGATGTTGAACAAGACCAGTCTCAACACTGATCCCTGAGGGACACCACTCGTTACTGGTCTCCAGCTGGACATTGAGCCATTGACCACAACTCTTTGCATGTGGCCATCCAGCCAGTTCTTTATCCACCGAGTGGTCCACCTATCAAACTGATGTCTTTCCAACTTGGAGACAAGGATGTCATGTGAGACAGTGTCAAACACTTTGCACTTATGAAAGCATGATTTCAAGCTCTCATTTGCTCAAATGATACAGTATTCAGTTTTACATCCACTGTTCAATAACAGAGATTAACTCAGTGTTATTCACCGAGACTATCAGCTAATCAGTGATAACATATACATCCTTCTTTATAAAGATACATATTTCCTACTCCACATTTTGAAATTGGTACAACTAGACATATGCATATCCAATCTCACCTACAATTAGAACAAACTTACACAACAGCACACCAGAATGCCCTGCAGGATTCTGTTTTTCCTGAGCAAATGCTAAAGTAATTCTACATGCAAAAATTTGTTATTTATTTTCTAAGCGTGCAGAAGTACAGAAAAGATCAGAGGTTCAGCTTTAGATTCCATTTTGATGAAGTTTGACACTACCTGCGAACTGCACCTTTACTAGCCTAGGCTTTCTAAGAGTTCTTCCAGGGATTATATAAAGCAGCAAATGCCTTTTATGCGTACTCCAGGTTTTTTGCAATACTCCAATCCAAACTGATGGAGAATAGTAAAAAAAAAGAAAAAAAACCAACCTATGAACCTTCTTAAATTGCATAATACAAGCTTGCTCCTGTCAGTTACCAGTTGTAAATTTATTCCAGCCCTGTGTCAACCTCATTTCTCCAAGGTAAATATTTTATATTTCTAAGCATTCAAGTGGAACTGTATGTAGTGTGCAACAAGAGAATGAGTTTAGAACACTCTAAAGTAAACTACTATAGCTCAAGGAAAAAGCCAAAGCAGAGGGAACACACAGTGCAAAATAAACCATTAAAAAGAAGGTGGGGGTGAGGGAGAGGAATTAATTCTATATTAAAATCTTGAACACGCAACGCATTAAAGACAGAGTGACCCAACACATGAGAGGGGTCAGCAAGAATTCTAGCTTGCATTACTGATTTTTCAATATATTCAGCAAATACATTTCTGCTACAGTTTCTTCATGTGAACAATATGAGTAAAATATTGAAGGAGTCAATAACAGCAACAAATTAAACAGGAACATTCTAAAGATAAAAATAACACTTCAAATAATTCCACAGTAAGAACAGAAGATGAATATCATTTGTCCCTGTTTTGTCATATTGCATCTTCTATTGATAGATAACACAGTAATTAAAAAAAGTTAAAGACTAAACACATACATAAGAACATAGGCTGGGTGCTGACCTGAATTGCCAAAACAGAAGAGATCTGCTTATGACTTTCAATGCTATTTCAGCTAGTTAGTTGAAAAAGCAAGTCCCCTTGCCTACTCACTCAGTTGCAGTAGAGCTTAAGCACCGTACTGGAATAGATAAGCCTTATTCCTCAAAAGGCTAAATAAACCTTGGTCTGAAAGCAAATGCAAGCTTAAGTTGCCCATACTCCAAAATTTGGAAGCCAGGACTGTCTTGGCACTGGGTCCCAGCTAATAACCATACTCGGGGAACAGCTCAGGTTCACTTCCATGACAACGGTGCTGGTCACAGAGCATCCTATTTAGCTACCTGAGAGCTTTACAGGAGTACATTCAAAGCTGCCTGCAAAACACTGTACCAAATGCCCAAAGTCATTTCTCTTCAGAAAGTCTCATTTTGTTCACTATGCATCCAATGCTTCCTATCATCCTTGTGCCCTAAGCAAGTAAAGTAGTCTTCATTATACATTTGGAAGAGCATTATTTGCAAACTGCATACCTTAACCACAGTTTCTTAATAACCTATGTTTCTTTGTCTCTCCTTTTGAATACATATAAAATATAGTTATCATACAGAATCGGTAACTGAAATTAAACCTTTTGTTCTGTAAATTGTATTTCCATGTAAAGAGCAGTGGTGTATAATGGCAGAACTTGTAGTGAAAGCCTGACTTGTGACTTGCATTTAGTCAGAAGTACTGGATGACATGTTTGGAGGCCATTAGGAGTGCAAGAGGCCCACTGCATCTGGTTCTCTTTACGATCTAGGTCTTGCTCCTTATTTATATGGGGACTTCAGCTCAATTTCAGATAAGGTAATTTAGTAAATTAAGACAAATAAATAACAGTTCCTCGAAAAAATGCAGCAATCTTCTTTACAGATAAGAAAGGTAGATGAATGCTGAGAAACTTGGAATACTACCACATTAAAAATATGTAAACTTTTTGCTGACAGAGTTGATAAGATAGCTTAGTCAACACAAATGTCCATATGTCTAGACCACTGAGTACAAACACAATTTGCACATACAGCATGAGTAATCTATCTTATTCCAAATTGAGCAGATACAAAAACATTTTTGACCAGAAATAATTTGTCTTACCCACATAAATACGCCACACTTGTTAGAAGTCAAGCACAGTTACTCAACCAAATAAGGCAGCAAGATTTGGGTTTCTTATGGATATCTACAGATTATGTTTTACAGTAAAAGTCTTCTTTAGCTTTCTCAGAATTATAGTTCCCAACACCGATCTGGCATAATTGCCACAACCCCTTTCAATACCAAAGACTAAGCCTCCAACAAACCACATCCAGTCAGGGGATCAGGTTTTAGTGGGGTTTATTTTCTTTCCTTTCTAATAGAAAAGGCTGATATGGGACTTCACAATTGCTACCTGCGGAGGTTTGTTTAGCTTCCACAAGTACACCAGTTTGTTATTCACAAGACTATCAGCAGAAAGAATGCAGTAGAGACATTAGTACATGCAAATTTGAGGACAGCCTTTCAAAATAGTCAGCTGGCACATAAATAGTTAATGTAGATTTTTAAACTAAATGTAATAGATAAATAACTGCTTTTTTTTGCAGTTAAAATGTCATTTCAACAGGATATCTAAATAATTTTAAGAAATCTGTAGGTCTGCCTTTCCCTAACACCAAAAGAATGGATTTGGTAATGGATAAAGGACAAATGTCGCAGCACTACAGATTTGAGGATGCTGAAGCTATGAGCTGTTCTCAGAGGCTCATAATTATTCTGTACCAGCCATGTTTTGGCTGAAAAGACCGATTCAGGCCCTCTTTAATTTTTTTTCTTGGCAATATCTCAAACCAATTCTACACCTTAAAGTAATGACAAAACCTGGTAGTGAGGGTTTCTAATTCACCAGAAACCAAATCGGTAAAACTTGGAAAAAATACCAAAATAAAACATTTCAGTACCAACCTGTTAGAGCTGAACCATCTTCTAGTTTTGCTTCAAATATGCATTAGCCTCTCAACTCCTATGTGCAACTGAAGATGTATTTGACACTTTTGGAGTAACTGGCTTTTAATGTGACCTTCCTTAATTTGCTTACCTTGTAGTTGTTGAGAACATACAACTATATTGACCAAATAAGTGCAAAAGATCCATTGCATTTCAGTAAATCCATACTGACCATGATGACTGTTAACATCCAGCCAACACTGAAAATGCACAAGAGATCATGTGTTTCAGTTTACATTCCTACTACACCTCATTACTCAAGGACCCAAACCACAAAGTCTAGGTACTTAGGCTCTTGACTAAGGAATTGATTAATAGAAAACTTAATCTCCTGTTAAATTCCAAAACCCTGTAGACACAAAATTCTCCCCTTTTTCAAGAATGGAAATATATACAAGACATCCTTAGCATAATTAATGTTTTCAAAGTTGATTAAAGATATGATGCAGAAACTGCAGAAAAGCAAACTGATCTCTATTACGTTGTCAAAACTATTGTTTTTATCTTCTATAATTATACTCTTCAGTTGAACAACTGTAATTATTAAGTTGTTAAGTTCTTTATACTTATTTGAAAGTTTTTAATGCCACAGACTTTGTGTTAACAAGAACACACTTATATTTTTGCTAAGAGAATTAGACAAAATATCGCCAAATAACTCAATAAAGCAGCTGACAGACCTGAGACATCGTCATTCTGAGAACACTGACAGGATGTAAATGTACAGCAGTAGACCCTGGGGTCATGGTACCCACTCTACCTGCAAAATTAAAAGATTTCGACCTTGACACCGAGGCAGGATGAAGCCACCAGCCCCAGACAGTTGGATTCCCTGGGCAGCAAAGATAAATTGTGAAGCAATCGAGAGGCACACCAAAGAGGTGGAGGAGGAAAGGACACAAGGGATCTGAATTCATAAAGGCAGAACAAAGGCAAGGCTCAAAGGAAGCACAGAGATTTAAAAAACAGCCCTCCTCACAAATTTTACAAGCAAAGTTCATTTTTGCACTCAATGATTTGTTTTTTAGCTTTAAGCTTTTCCCAGCTTCCAAATGGATTTTTTTAAAGATTTGTAATGGCATTTCTAAATGCATCAAGGCATTTGAGTTTTTGTAACTCAAACTACACTGACAGAATGCACACTATATAGCATGTAAATTGAGTAAGTGATTTGGAAAAGGATGATATAACAGAGAAATCTATTGAGCAACCCCACCACTTCAACGTGAAATCAGCAAGGATCATCTCTCGTATTTTACCACCTCTATTGTTAAAGCTACATCATATTTCTTCTCAGCTCTTACCACCTTCCCAGTTTCATTATTGCACCTAATATCTTTTCGTCTTTTATGCCTTTTTGTTCGACTCTCAATCGTAACCTGTAGTCTGAGTAGCTCTTCTTGCTAACCATTTCTTGCACTCTGTGCCCTGCTTTTTCTTTTCTTTCCTTAGCCCACTTGATACTTTCCATTTCCTCTACAACAGACAGCTATATTTCAACTGGTTTATTTTTTTCCTGGGAAGCAACCTTTTCAAATACTTATTCAAATCCCACATTCTGTGGCTGGCGCTCTGCTACTGGCCTCCACTTCTGTGTGATCTCCCCTTGCCTTGCTGCCTGACCTTCAAAAAACACTTCTTGCAGCTTAACACAAGATGTACTACAAATATTGTAGCTCACAAAGTCCGCTCAAAGACCAACCCAGGCTGCAGCACCCTGGCAAACGTGATGCTTGTGATCTTCCTTAGTACTCAAATTGCTTTGCTGCGCAAAAATTGCAGTTTCCACTTATAACATAAAGTAGTCTTTCTTTTTTTTCTTCCAAACCCTCTCCTGACACAGAAGCATGGACAGAAGTCTTGCAGCATGCTGAGTACATAAACTCATTTTCAACCCCCAAGATACAGGGTGGGAAGGGAAAAAAAGAGATGTGGGAAGAGAGACTGAGGAAGGTCAGCTAAAGCCCACTGTGGGCTGATTCCTGAAAAAAAAAAAAAAATGAAATAAATAAAATACCTGAAGAGCAAAAGGGAAGTTACCAACCTATTGTTGCAGTTATTCCCCAAATTTAAATTAGTTCATTTCTAAGACTATGCTATAACACTTTATACTTAAGAGTTTGGCAAAATATACAGGGAGGCATCTTGTTCTGTGCCACTGTGGACTCCTCTGAATGAGAAGTTATGCTGATGTAACTAATCTGCATTCATTTTGCACGATGATAGCCCTGAAATCAACAGCTAGCAAGAGAGTCCATGCTACTACTTCCGCTAAAAGCCAAGCTCCTCATTGCTTTCTTTTTCCTATACTTGAGGGAGCTTCTCCTCTTCCTGCTTAATTAGTGAAGAGAGAGGTGATCAAGTGGAATGTTACAAGTAGGCATGCAAGAGGAAATGTTAACTGAACCTACAGTGGCAGAAGAAACAGAAGCAACACTGGCATCACCAAACCCGAAGCCTGCAAACCTTTCTCAACAAATGGATCATGAATAAACACATACATTGAATTATGCTCCATTCCTCAAAAGTTGGGAGCCAACAACATTCTCTTCTGTAGATTCACATGCATCCTGCACACAGGTGTGTGAACACACATAAACAGCCCCTCTTTAGGTACACACCTCCTCATAATTGGAAAGAAATCATTAGGCTTCTTGTTCCACTGTGTTGTATCCATATTCGTCTTCACAATAAATTTTATATATAAGATTATGCAAACGGATGCAGATGTACCAACATATCAGTTTTTGTAAGATCTTATGATGGTCTACTTTATTCACTGTGCTCACTATCACTTCATTTCTTGTAAATGATTATATACTGTAAATAGCAATTGATGAGTCTGCAATAGTTTAAGTTAATATACGTAACATGGAAAGAATCCATGATTTTCAATACAAAACTATTCTTGGACAGAGAATAAAAGATACAAATGAGAAAACTCAGAACAACCAGACAGAGAATCATGAAATGGAGTGATGCAGGAGAGAAATATGGGTTTTTGTTGACCTGAGAAGTTTAGAATCATTTCCTTGAGTTGAAAGAGTACAATGCAGGGGAAGAGGCTACCCAGTTCTACCAGTTCATTGCCTATGAAGAATTTCGCCTCTTAGTCAGTACAGACATTCACCTTTAATGCCAGCAGCTCAGGCTTAATCTTTGTTACTTGACAAGAGCTGATGTTACTGTGGAGTCACACCACCAAGTTAAAGATACAGTACTAGAAAGACTCAGGAATCCAGCCTTTCATGCAGTCCTGGTAACTTGTTCCAAACAGTCTTGGTAACTATCAGCTAGTTTCAAGATAACTGATGCTTTTCCGAGCAATTGGGGTGCAACATTAGAATTTGGAAAAAAAAAAAAAAAAAAAAGGAAAAACAAAAACCCCACACAAACTTTTTACCATTCACTACAACAAATTATGTAAATGCTATCCCTAAAAAGTTACAGACTACAAACCCAATGAGCACCAGCCCAGTTTTGCTAATCATTGTTTCAGTATTCCCACATCTATCTATTCTAGAAGTAAAATTCATTACATACCATATCAGGATGCCTATATATTGAAATAAGCCATCAGAATCTAAGACTGCTCAGACCAGTTACTGGTCGGGTAACTTTACGATATATAAATTGATGTCATTCTAGCAAGGCAGAGGTGATGAACAGCAGCTTTACAGAAGTATGACCCCTGGCTATCAGACCAATGCTGAACCAGTAGTATGACAGTAGATAAGGTGTTTCAGTCATGTGAAATAACAAACTCTTTCTCTCTTCTCAGCTGCAGAACTGCAGATGAGGCTCATTAACAGTTGATAAAATGAAGATTCATCAATCAAAACAATTCTCACCATCATAGACAACTTCCTTTTAAAATAGAGTTTATTACATTGTTCAGCTGGTTCTCCGCCAATGCAAGGCAGTATCATAATGAAGACATTTAGTTACATTCTTAATGTATCATTTTGTTTTAAAATGCATGCTTAATGCAGTAGCTTTTATGAACACTGGAAAATACCACCATTTACAAATATTGTATTTTCCACAATGGAAAATCCTTGAAGCAGACCTTATCAGAACAAGTCAATGTGGAAGAAAAGTTGTTTGTATCATTATCTTCCCACTGTAAGAGGCAAAGGTTTGCATTGCCTACTTCTTATTTACCAGCAAATTGACATTTAATATTTTGCTAATTCTTTCTCCATCAGATAAGTTTCTTGGCAAAAAAGTGATACTTTCTCATCTTTAAATGTCATTTACTTTTTTTGGCTTGCAAACTGTGCAGGTCCACAAAATCCAACTGTAGAGTGTTACAGAATCTCTCTAGGATTAATTAGGCTTTTAATTAAATTAAAAAGATTCCTCCTTACGTGACCTCCATACCAGTCCCATATGCATGTTATCTCTTCTCAGCCTTGTCTCAGAGAACAACAGACTCCCCATTACAGAACTAGACTGTTTTCCCATTTGCAGCATCTGCCAAGAAGCTATTTGGAATTTAATTGCTGCCCTTATTTATGAATTATAACTGCAGGAACAGTTGTTTGTGTGACAAATATTCTATGAATTTGAATTTTTATTGCAATGGTTATTGTAGGAAAAGAAAAGAAACACAGTAGGTTTTTGTTTTGTACTCATCTTTAAAGACAAGTACAATCTGCCCTACAATTAAATTTACATGTCCAAAACCAACTATTGCATCTGAATACTAAACACTGTACACACCCGATTTAAAACATACACAAACATCTGCTTATGAATATTATGTATGTATAGACACATGCACACAGACAAACTTTTTTAGAGAAGCTAAATATTCCTGGAAGGTATCAGCAAGCCTAGATTTAAATTGGGAGACGATAAAGAAGGGAAGAGGGAATGAAAGCAGTTATCCGACGGATACAAAAAGAAGACAGAAGCTGCAGTGGCATGCAGCATTGCACACACAGCAGGTTAAAAAATAAAAATAATAAAAAAAAAAATAAAAAAATAAAAAAATAAAAAAAAAAAAAAAAACAAAAGCCAAAACAAACCACCAAACAAATCAAGCCACATATATTGTTCATTAATCATCATCTACAGTAGAGGCAGGATAAAATAAACAAATCCCCAGAACTGAATTAGACATGGCCTGATTCAAACGCAAAGCACACAGTGGAAGATAAAAGCTGTAAACAACATAATGGGGTCCCTACGTGAAAGGATGTTTGCAATACCATTCTAGATAACAACCCTCTCACTTTTTCTTTCTGAGCAGTCACAGAAGCAGCATTAGTTTGTTATGAACCTGCCACAAAACATGAGGGACTGGAAATCAAACAACTGCACGCTGATGAAACAGAAGATAGATTCCTGACAAGTAGCAATCTTTCAGACCATAGCAGTGTTTCTTAGAAGAGAACAAATGGGAACACGTCAACTCTCTCTCTCTCACACACACACACACACACACCAATTTTTCTTAACATAGCTTGATCCATGTTAAGTTTTGGCTTGGCACACTTAATTTTATCTAACTGAACAGGAAGGTGGGAACTGGCAGCTATCTCTCACTAAAAACTACAGAGCACACCGTATTAATTCTCTGTAGAGGACAGCGAGGCACTGGCGCATGAGAAATTGTCTGCTGGGACATGTACTAATAATATCAAGGACAAGGAGTGCTCCTCTGTGCCAGCCATTGCATCCCTTTGCATGGGAGGGCCTCCAATCCACAGAAAATATGCAGGTCCAGCACCACCAGCAGCACTGGCGCAAGCTTCCACACGGGGTGAACTAGAGCTGGGCAGGGCAGCTTCTTTCACAGATAGCAGAAGAGAGACATGTGATATGACTTTCATTTTCAAGACTGGGTGCATATTGCTTAAAAATAAGGTTGGTAGAGATTAAATTCCTCATCAGTTTTTAACCTATCCAGGCAATTTCTGTTTGTACCAGAAGCATCAGAGTAGCAGTAAGGCCAAGCAAGTTATTATTAATGAAGCCTCATTGTAGAATGACTGCTCTTCACATACTTCTCAGCAGAAAATTCTGCAGAGCAACATATATTAAGGGGGTGAGGGGAGGAGGCAGAGGGGAAGGCAGAAAACCCCAAGACATGAAACCCAACCCTCTCCAGACAAGCTCCAGCATTCGAGAAGCCACCAGTACTGTCTCGGGTTCCAACAAGCTTGTGTGCACCTCAAGAACAACTAACAAATGACATAAATGGAACAGTTACAACAAAATGATGCTTTACACACAAAGAATAATTCAATAATAAATGAGTTTAAAAGAATTGATTCTAAAATGCAAAACACAAACTTTGTTTCTTGTATCTAAGATTTCTTCATTTTAAAATTAATTTTAAGATGGGATGTAAAGTATCTCTTCCTGGAAAGATTTTTGGCAATATATTGAATATTTCTCATTTCAAATTCTTACTCAGGACTTTTAACAACCTTCCTCAAGAAAGCTGTCAAAGCCTAACAGCTTCCTCTACAATGGCTATTCCTGTCCTACCAAGTAACTCATGTTTTAATACAATGTGCCGAACAGTTATCTAATGGAGTGGCTTTTGCTCCTTATGCCATTAATTACCTCTACATTTTGAATGAAATAGGGCAAAACCCCATTTACATTCTTTCTGCTATGCGTATCACTCCAGCATTCAGGTGCCACCTGCATTATTAAATATCAACTTGACTGAGCACCAAAAGGCCAAACATCTCCCTCCTCCTCCAAACTGATTTGGTCTATTCTGTGAGAGAGAGCACCTAATCAGCTGTCTTCCAGGAGGAAGAGACTAACTATTCTACAACACTTTCACTGGAAAGGCATATCAGTTAGAAATGAGACTGTGATGCATACTAGAAACACTGGGACTGGACAACTTATTCTTGAGCTCAATGTCCAAGGACTCTCCTACTTACCCTCCTGACACTAGGAAGTGTTCAGGCTAGATACTGCGTGAGTACCATGCGCATCACACAGATAGGCAGAAAGGAAGGTAAGACTTCAGGAAATGGGATTTCACCTGGCTACGCATTCTTTAGCTCAGGATTACTGCCTCAAATGAGATCTTTTCATGAACCAGTACTCAGTGCAAACTCTGGTGTAACAGACTTTTTTATTAGTTCCATTCTAAAAGCTAAGAGGAAGTCAGAAAGTCCTTGAATAAAAAAATCCTGTTTCAATTCAAAGGTCATTTCAGTACTGAAGTGCCATCTGTTCATGCTGTAATTAAACCTTTTTTTTTTTATAATTGCACATTTTAAAATTAATGTCATTATGAGGAAAATAACAAATTCATGAAAACCTGTTGAAAATACAGCTTTGAAATGCTGGGATAGATTAAAAAAAATTAAAGAACTGCTTTATTGAAAAATGTAAATTATTTTTAAACTGGACTGAAAGCTGGGTTTATTTCAGTTTCGGAAAATTCAAAAATTTTACCATTTCTAAACTTGAGGGGCAAAGTTCAGCTTCACATTATGCCTCAATTAATCTGAGATCACAGCAGTACACTGTGAAAAGGACAGACATGGATTACTGCAGAAGACCTTTAATAAATACATATATGGAAGGATGGAAGGAAGCACACTACTTTTTGGCCCAAGAAAAAAAAAAGGGGGGGGGGGGAAGCAAGCCACAAATCTGACTTCTTACAGCCATCTGGATATCTTATAACAGTTACTGAACCTATAGAGCATAAGATATAGCTGGGCAACCAAAGAAAGATGATTGGAGTATGGGGGGGGGGGGGGGGGTGGGCAAGGGGAACAGACCCTTCTATTATTCATAGAAGTGATTTCCCATCCCAATGGCACTTCCTGCCAATAATCAAAAATATAACTTGTCTTTGGACAAACCTCTGATTTCTGAAAACAATGTCATAATTTAGAAAGCAATCTAAAAGCTAGGAAATTGAGAGTTTTGTTGTTTGTGTATCAACAGTAGTCGATCCTCTTCGTTCATGAGTGAGGAAGAAATTTTTTACACTGAGGGTGGTAAAATACTGGAACAGGTTGCCCAGAGAAGTGATAGATGCACCATTCAGGGCCAAGTTGGATGTGGTTTTGGGCAACTTGATCTAGTTGGGCATGTACCTGCTCATTCCAGGGGCGGTTGGACTAGATGACCTTTCAAGGTCCCTTCCAACCCAAACCATACCATGAAGCTTCCAGAGGATTTCTGCTAGACTGTGATCACCATTTAAATGTCATTTGATTCTGATCAATTCTGGTACAACAATAAAAATACTTTCTTGGAAGTCATTCTAATCTTATCAGAATGCAGTGGTCAGCTACTATAACGCTAGGAGAATTTCTTAAAGCAAAGCTCTAAAATTACCATCAAAAAGGAGACTTAACTCAAATCTGAGTTTTTTTCCCTTTGTACCAAAAGATCAGTCCTTTTTATTTTGCAATATCTCAGGCTATAGTAAAACTTCACATTATAGCTGCAAGAGGAGCAAATAAACACATCACTTTTTAAGGTAAGGGAGGCATAAAGAGAGCAGCACCAGAAAAAGTAAATATAAAAGGGTTGTTTTTCTTTCTTTCTTCTTTTTTAACATCTGCCGAAGAGTGATATACACCAATAACCCGCAATATAAACCTCAGCAGTTTCTCATAATTTGCCTGTGAATACTTTTTCTTAGCCTCTTCATTTACAGATTTTCCCTCAAATCTATCAGATAAGGAAATGACAATTCAAAAACACTACAGAAAAGAGGAAAGAAGCGGCTGAAGTGTAATGCATACACTTTTTCTCACGTACTTGTATAGCTACAGTTTGCTGTTCATCCAAGTTTTATTTCTAGGGTAAGTATTACTATTTTCAAAATAACCTCTCTCTGCTAAGACAGAAGAGGCTTGGTCTCACTTTTAACATGCTCATGAAACTTCACCCAGAAGCAGCATTCAACCATAGCAGAGCCAAATTACTGAAGTTCTCATTTCATTCAAGCTGGTGCAGAGTCACGGTTGATATATGAGTCCGTCATTTTCAGCATTGATTTGCAGAGCTCGCTGAATGCCTCTGAGCAGTACAGTCCCTTTAAAGCATTTTTCCCTTCGCTCTGCCATACATCATAACTCAAATTGTCAAGTCTTATTTAAATGTCTTTGTTACATTAAAAATATTCATCAGGTTGTCATTATGCTTTAGCTATGCGTCTTCTTTCCCTTTTAAAAAAATAATCAAATCATAGCAACTAAAAGATGAACAGAAAAAACAGCTGATGCAGCAATATAAAGCTCTCATGACTGCCATAATGAAGAATGTTAAAGAAAAATATTACTGATATATTTTGCTGAACTACAGTGGTTAAGCAAAGGCTTTCTTGTGTCCCACTGTAGACACTACACATGCAAGCAGTATGGGGATCAAGGTCAATAAATCTTTCACTAAATTCTTCATGCTCTCTAGCTCTCCTCTCTAAGTAGACTTACACAGAGTAATTGCATCATCTGCAGGTAAAACACACAAGAATAAGCCTCCTATTTCCTTTAAGATCCAGCATCTTAAAAACCACTGCTTTATTGCATATATTCATAACCACAGCATATTAAACCTAAAATCAATTTTGGCAAAAGCACAGCATGTAAGTTTACAGAAGTAATTAATGACTTGGTAAAAGTTCCTCACTGACAGAAACTGCATCAGTTTAACTCTACATAAAACAAGTTGTTAATAAGCATACCCTTCATGGGAGGTAAGGGAACTGTCCACTCAGCGTGTTTACCAAACTTGCATGTGCCTGCACTACATCCTCAGTAGGTAATCAAAAACAACTATGTCTTGCCAAAGGCCAGATGTGTTCAGCTGACAAACTGCTCTACTCCAAAAGGCAGGTAGAGCTAATGTGCTCTATTTCTTTTGTCTATATAATACTGCAATAAAACATCAGAATAAACTATCAATACAAATTTTTGCCAACACTGATTACTATAGCTGGCATGGGAAGGTGCTCTAACAATAAAGGCCTTAGACAAATACACAAATTAAAGTATAAGGCCTCCATATGTATTATTGTTTATAATCTTTTCTACACAGAACTTTCCTTACATGCCTTTTTTTTTTTCCCCTCGCAATTCTTGGTTACTGCCAAAGAAAAGGATGAGGAACACAAATTTACCTGCAGTTGTTGCAGCTCCAAAAGAAGAACTGGCCCAATGGTAACACAAAATTATCTTATCTAAAGAAGATATACTACTAATTTTAGCATGACTAATCTAAATTTAATTCCTCTTTTTAAAACAAAGTACCTGCAGTTCAAATTCTCCCTAAAGCAAGCTCAGGATAGGACCAAACTCTTGCCTGAAAAGCCTTCTACTTCATCAGTCCAACCTTAAATAGCTCCATGAATATTCCTCTCAATAAAACACTATAAAGCTTAACATTTTTCCCTTTACTTTCAGTAACTCTCTTGGCTTTCTTTAGCCAAGCACCATGCCAAATCCTAGTTCCTCTATAGCAAGCATCAGGTTTTCCCTACCACTTCACAATTGCTGATTAGTATCTTTCATATAAAGGAATTAGATGTAACAAGAATGAATTCTCAACACCTGGATCACTATACTTCATTCAGAAATATCAGTATGGTCAAATAGACATTTTCCAAGAAACATTTCATAATCAGTTTCTTTTCCATAATGTAGGATTCCCAATGAATAATTTTAAAAACAGGAAGAATGCTTTATTATATGAACCAAAGGCAAATGTATGAGAACGGTTAACTTGCTGAAAGGTCACCCACAAATTGATTATTGCAGAAAGCACTGAAAACCAAATGCGCTACAATAAAATGCAACTGTAATTCTGAACCATCAAGATACAGCCACACCTTAATTTAACAATTATGATGCCACCTTCGTGCCTATGTTTTTATGTATTATATTTACAGACTTTGAGAATGCTAAATTCTAGGACCTGCTTTTCCATCTCACACAGAAGAATCTTGCTTTCTGTCAACTGGTTTCAGCTGTTCCAGAGCCTGAACCATCCTTCTCCTTTCTGTCAGTTGAGTATCAATGCTTCAATACTGCAGCAAAGAAGATGTAAACATGTGGTTAAAGATAGGAAGAAAGGGAAATCACAAGTATCCCCACTTTGGTTTGACTTAGTCATGGAGTCATGCTCTCAGGTATGGTTTGCCCCTACATATAAGCTTCATCACCAGAAGAGGTGAATGCCTCCAGCTTATTCCGTCCTCCAGCTCAGTCTTGGCGGTGTTCCTGGCTTCCCTTTACTCTCTCTCTAGGATCTCACAGCCCCGTAAGTGGGGGATGAGACATTACACTAACTGACAATAGAAACACTCCGCTCCACACCCCCCTTTGGAAAATTAGTTTTCCCTATCAAAAGGGCTTCACAGCTAGTGCAGTTTTAGTATTAAGGATGATAGCATCACCACACTTCTGCTCATTTCCATTTCTGGCTTAGGTACCTGGGGTCCCATAATAAAAAATTCACCAAATAACATGTTCTCTTTCATAAGTCTGGCCCTAATAAAACTATGACTCAAAAAATTCAAAGTGATAAGAATTCAGATGCAAAGATACTGCACAGCTAAATTCAGGTCAGCCATTCAACCTCAACAACCAGACCAGACGTTTTGTTTACACAGCACAAGCCCAGTACAAGGCAACACTACGGTATGGCAGGGAGAGGGTGAAACGTGTCTTTTCAGTTTCAAGTTTACCAGCAGAAAAAAAGATTAAGTAGTTTTTCCATGATAGACTTCATCAATCTTTCAGCACTTCATGATTTTACAGTCACCTATGAAAAAAAAAAAAAAACAGACTTAAAACCAAAGCCTTGAAGTGATACCACAACGATGGTAATTCGAGTACAGGCTCATCTGGAAACATATGCTGATAATTAATCCCTTGTGAGCAAAAGTTGGTTTAGTCCTATAAAAAGCTAATTGAAAATTGTCAGTTCCACTCTGATATAATTGAACATTAGATCAGTACCCCAAAATAATACTCATTTGGTAGCTGATTGGCACTTTTTATAATATCTGCCTTCACCTGAAATCTCTTGAGATTCTTTCATTATAGTGAATGCATGAGAAATCAAATTTAAAGATGTACTTTTCAACAGAGCTTCACTTTTGTTTTTTGAGATTTAGAAATAAGATTGGGAATGTAGACTACAATTTTCTCTCTATTATACCAAAATCATTGACTGCATTTGCTAGAAACACACAAATCAATACCCCATGTAGACATTGTAATGGACTAGAAATATTGAAGTATACTTTTATCCATAACAGGAAATAAAGCTAATTCAGGTAGCTCAAGAATTACTTTTTTTTTTTTTTATTAGAAACAATGTAATGGCAGGGGGAACACACTTTCAATTGTCTACCAAGGACTGATTTCAATAGTCTATTTTTCTCTTACAAATCTTGTGATTTGGTATGACAGGCTGCATTGCATGCTTCAGAATATTCAAGTTTAACAACAACACATTTTCTGAAGCACCAAGAAGAAACGGAATGAGAGTATGGGAAGATAAATAACTGGAAATAGTAAGATCTGTGAAGAAGCTGGCATGAGTCCATTCCAGAGCTTCTTAAGGAGAATGGAATGAAAATGCTAGAAGATAAGGTGATAACAAAGGACAACTGAAGCAACAAGTGGGAGGAAAGAGTCTTATTTTGCCTTGTCCTCTCTTTATGGAGTCAAATGCAGATGAAAGAGGTCTATATCCAGAGAGATGAGGTGCTAAAGATAAGGAAGTTATTTCAGCTCTTTGAGTGAGTTTTGAATACCTTGGAGAACGCACAAAACTTTCAGTTTTAGCTTTTTTAACCAAAAAAGCTCACCCATCCTGATCAAAAATACAGTTTCCTCTAAGAAATCAGTAAGCAATTCAAACACAGTGTCATAGTGACATGTACTTGACTTTCAAATTTCCTTTTCCTACTTCAGTTATTTAATTCAGATATGCCATCCAATCAACTCAGACAGTTACAGAACTTCTGTTACTGAAAACTCAAAGCTCAAAGCATTTAGGTAATGTAAAATTCAAGGTGTTATATAATTGTAATTCTGTTTGCTTTACAGAAATTGTATATTCTTCTCAACTATATCACATTTTTCCCATGTACCTTCTCATAAAATGCATTTAACATTTAACCATACATTAAGAAGGGGAAAATATTTAGATGTTACTAAGTGATGTTGACTAATAACACACAGTAGTCCTAACAGTCCTGCAATTTTATTTATGACTAAAAACATCAGATAAAATATTTGAGACGATGCTATCTGTGGGTAAATACATATTGCCTTCCTTCATAAACAAATATACACAAAAGATTAAAGGAATGAGGTTAAAAGTATTAATCAGACAATGTTTAATGAGAAACGCAAACATTTTGGGGGGAGAGGTGTCTTTGGGCTTTTTTTTTTTGTTTGTTTGTTTTTAATTTTTCGTGGTCAGATTTGTACCACTTTCAGAATTGCTAGGGAAGGGAAAAATCATAGAATCATAGAATAGTTAGGGTTGGAAAGGACCTTAAGATCATCTAGTTCCAACCCCCCTGCCAGGGGCAGGGACACCTCCCACTAAACCATGCCACCCAAGGCTATGTCCAGTCCAGCCTTGAAAACCGCCAGCGATGGAGCATCCACAACTTCCCTGGGCAACCCATTCCAGTGCCTCACCACCCTTACAGTAAAGAATTTCTTCCTCATATCCAATCTAAACTTCCCCTGTTTATGTTTGAACCCGTTACCCCTTGTCCTCACTACAGTTCCTCAGTTCCCAAAGGTAAATAATCTTTTCTATAAAAGTTAAGAAATGTCATTTTATCATTGTATTCACACCAAATATTTCATTTTGCCTTTTGTTTCACCTGTTTGCAAGTGTTTGGTGAAGAGAGATACATATAATATATATACATGCCGTATCTGGGGAAAAAAAATAAAAATCCATCTTCTTAACAGGCACTACCTTTACAGATATAAAGGAGTCACGATAAGGTTATAAAGCTATTACCTCATATGCTTTATAATAAAGCATTTATATAGGATTTCCCTCAAAATTTAAATTAAAAATAACTTTAAAAAGTTAGCAATCCTGCATGGCAAGATCAAGTAAGCAGAAATGTCATTGTTTAGACAAGTTGCAAATCCATAACTGTAAGGCATATACTTCCAACAGCTACAACATTATAATTTGGTTAGATTTTTTTTAATTAAATATACCCATATTTCATTAAAGAAGCTTGCAAGTTCCCTTTCTGTGACTGTAAGTAGAAAAGTGTTTACTTCCTCACTTGCTACAAATTAGAGTGTTGAAACTGGTAATATAGGGTAGGAAACAGCTGGAATTACCATTTCATAAAATGTTCAAGATACCCTAGACTACACCCAGTGTCTGCCAGCACTGTACTCTGCATTGGCCTAAAGGAATAGTACAACTGACGAGTAAAGCTAATCCAGTATTTTCCACTTTCAAGCATCAAGTCTTATCTTGATAATCTATAATCCAACAGTGCATGAAAATCGATTAGTAAGCATGTGATCAGCACAGTAGAACCCTGTCATAACTCAAAACTTGAAATACTTAGCCAAATCCCACAGAAAGTATGAACTGGCACATTAAACCTTTTTGTCCTCCCTGCTTTGTCCAATTTCCTGTGACTTCTGACCCTATTTTAAGCATCCACCATTCTTCACACCCTATTCCTAAAACATAATTTATTAGAGCATTTTCTTCCACCTGAAAATCTGAGGCAGAGAGGAGTACACTTCTGTAGTTTAAGAAACAAAAAACAAAACTGTGTAATATGTCACCATTAAATGCACCAAACACACATTCATAACGCACATTAAACTGGTCATACCTTATAGGGATCTGATGGACTCAAGACAGAATATCAGTACTGGGGCATTTGCACTTACTCAGAAGGACAAATTGAATTGACCTGCACCCATATAATGCACCAACACTTTAAAGGAAGCATTAATTAGTGGCAACCATAAAAGAACTGTTCACATATGAACAGTTCCCAGCATATGATGAATGCATCTGCTTTTGGCAATTCCCATGAGCTAGCTACAGAAAAATTGCCGCCCCTTCTCCTCAACGGGACAGTGCAAAGATTTTATCCCACTCTTCAGTTCAGTAAAAAGACATAACCAGTATGTTTTAAAGGGATCACAGTCAGGAACAGTTTTACTATGCTGATATCATACAATCCTTTGTTCTGTCAGACTGTCCTGTGTAAAAACAGACGGTTGCAATCAGTTTTTCAGGCTTGAAGCACGTGAATCAGACCTACATCTTTTACTGGGGCTACTGACCCCATCCATGAATATAGCCAGAAGCTGGACAAGACACAGTTGGCTAAGGCTGCGGAGGCAAAACTGAAATACCACCAAAAAATTGTGAAAATCAATCAGAACAGTGGGAGATCATTTCAGTGCTTTTGTTTGCCAGTGCTAACAAAATGCAGCAAGAGTACAGAGCCTTGCTATGAGGTAGAGCAATTAAGACACAGTGTTACGGCTTCAACCAAGGCAAACCTAATGGAAGCAGCAGTCAGGTGAAAACAATGCAGAGAATATTGCCCCTGTTACTGAGCTGGTATAGTGGATTCCTAACAGGACAGAAGGAAATCTTCCTCCAGCTGGAGTGTACACAACTGGTCTTTTAAAACAACTCATAAATATATATCAAAGAAAAATCCCTAACACATGCATGTGGCTCTTCTGGGGAAGAACTAAACTCCATTTCTTTTCATACAGAGTCACACCTAAGGGTTTAATTAATTCTTGAGGAACCCATATTCAAATGGATAGCCATAAGTTGCAAGAACTACTTTTAGTCTCTTCAATTCCTACAAAGAAATCTGTAAGACAACACAGTTCCAGTTCTGTTCATTGCCTCATTTACCCAAGACTGTCTCATGAGGAACAGATTACTGTAACATAATCCAGCCAGACCATATGAGGCCAGCTAAAAGCTGAAGCCAGGGCAAAAAACAGCTGCTTAATTTTGCTATATGCTGGCAACACAACAGAAATTCTTTACAGACTGGCCTCTAGCTACATATCTCTTTTCAGATGGCATTTACTGTTTAAAGCTCTCCAGAGGTTACCATTTGTTTACCAGCAAACATCCAGCTAACGCTCTAGCTAAAATCACCCTTCTTTAAATAAAAAGCATTAATGATCAGGCGTTTTCATGAAATATCCTTGCCTCTACAGCTCCTGTCCCAGCAGAAGGCAGAAACTGCTAACTTCACTAGCACCAAATATACATTTTTTTTCTCCTTACATGGGAGGGAATGGTGGACACAGGGCTTATTATGGAAATTGGTTAAGCATGAGACTGTCAAGGTTTTCCTTGGGATGTAATATGAGGATGTAGCGTATTTTTCAAAAAGTATCTACAATTTTTACCTGTTAGATTTTAAAGAGGAATAATCTCAAACATATATTCCTCACTGATGGCCTTTGCTCGCTCCTAAAAAATATTCCCATTTCTATCAGGTCGAAAAGCTATTTTTAAAAAAATCTCCTGCATCAAATAACTGTACAGACACAGAGAATTTTTCGAGACAATTTAATTATCAGAACATCAAAAGATTACTTATCTCCAAATATGACCTCAGCATAAATTTAGTCAGCCACAGGAAATGAGGATACTGTATATTTTGAACTTACTCTATATCCCTCCAAGTCTCGAGTCTACCAAGAAGTTGTGCAACTTCTTCATATTTAATCCTTTCTATGAATCCAAAATTTCCAAGTTTAGAAAAAGCCTTTATATAATTATTAAATATATTATTATTAAACACCCTCTTATTAAGCAGTTTTGTGACTTCCTAATAGAAAAGGCTTACATTTGCACAATTCCATGATTTGCTATCACAATAACTGCAAAGGAAGTTACTTAAATATTTTGGAGAGTCTTAGCTGTTTTCATTTACCAGAAACAAACAGCTGACTTCGTTTCAGATAAAACATTGCAGACAACATCTTTATCTAGTTATGCAAGTAAATAGCAAGCTAGTCTTATCTGAAGAGATACCAAGAAATTATTTACCTAGAAAAATCTTATTATTAAAATGTTACAGTAATTTTAAAGAACAATGTCTAGATCAAGACCATCTGTAGTATTCCTGTGACTGCAATCCCCAGAGCAACATCAGCTTGCACTGGAAGACACCACCATCTTCCTGCTCTGCCCCCAAGTGCACTTACCATGGCGTGAAAAAAGCTGGACACAAGTACACACACATTACTTCTGCTTTTCATCAATAAACACTATTGGCCTTCTCACTAGTAATAATAACACATAACATTTTGGTAAAAATCATTGAAAGATGATTCTTTCTCAAGAAACTATAAAGTTAAAATTCTAGCTTCAGAGTGAGTACCATAGAGCTTCTGACCTCCATGTCCTTGTTAAGGAAAAGTAACAAACATTGTCAAACTCAAATAAAGATAGTAGCATGAAAGGTCTTCCACGCATTATGAAAACACTCCGCTGTAGTAAGATGCAGTACTGCAGTCATCTGTTAGCTGAAGGGAGGAAACACTATCTGTCATACCAGCTATTTTTGAGCTGGAATGCAATTATTTTTTTTCTAATTTAGATGACCAAAAAAAAAATTGCTTAATATTATATTTCTCCACCAAACATGTAAAGGCATCAGAAAACCCACATAACTAGTTTAACAAGAATCTGTTTTTCATAAGGTCATAAAATGATTAAGATTGGAAAAGACCCTTAAGATCATTGAGTCCAACTGTTAACCCAGAACTGCCAAGTCCACCACTAAATCATGTCCCTAAAGTGCCATATCTACAGACATTTTAAATTCCTCTAGGACTGGTGACTCCACCACAGCCCTGGGAAGCCTGGTCCAATGCTTGACAACCCTTTCAGGGAAAAAATTTTTTCCTAATATCCAATCTAAACATTTCCTGCTGCAACTTGAGGCCTTTTCCTCTCACTTCTATCACTTGTTACTTGGGAAAAGAGACCAACACCTACCTCACTATAACCTCCTTTCAGGTAGTTATAGAAAGCATTAAGGTCACCCCTGAGACTCCTTTTTTCCAGACTAGATCAGTCAAGACTGATTTGATAAGACTTCATCTTTATCCATATGTTGTCTTTATTGAGAGTATTTTGTATTTTACAGTGAAATTATTAACAGGACAAATTGGAAAATAAAAGTGATGCATGTTGAACATCTTAAATATTGACTGAATGTCATTTTTCGCCCAGTTTTCAAAAAAATTCAGAGCTCAAAGACCTGGCAACCAGCGTTAATATTCCTGACATTGTTTTGTCCTGTTAAATCCAGGTTGTCAGGTTAAGGTGATAAAAAGATTGTATGGCACTGAAATAAAGCAAATACAGAAAATGTGGTTTGTTGGGGGTTTTTTAAGGTCACATACACATGAAAAAATAAAAAATAGGACTGTTTTTATGTAATATTCCCTTGTTTATAAATATAACAATAAGTGCTAATATTTTAGCCAACAGCTCTATATTCTCATCTAGTGACCAGCTTACTGTAGCAGGCATGCACATGATTCCTGCGAAAGAACAAAAGTAATTTATGTGTTCCCTTTCCTCCATAAAAATCAAATGCAGACTATTTCCACTCACTGACCATAAAACCCACGTTATTTATCAGCTGCACCGTTGCTAGAAACCGTTATACTTTGTTTCTGCAAAAAAGTGCACAACTGCAGTTCCTAAAGCAAATTAGTACAGCAATCCACTGAAATCAGCAAAGTTAAATATTTTTCACACGGTATGCAGAGAGCATATTAGAATACAAAAATGACCAGTGCATGTTCTAAGGATAAAGATTTACAGCAATCATTATAATATCATCCCTCCATTAAATATCCAAGCTGTTCAATAATGTGACCTATTTAAAAAAGTTTTTAAAGCATTTGAAATGTATAAAATTTAATTTCACTCTGTCAGGGAGTTTTAATTCTTATTCCTATGAACGTGAGTTCCAATACAAGTAGGGATATCAGAATTCTCACCTTAAGTTAATTTTCCTAAAAAATCCGGTGCCAAAGGTGAACCACTGGAGTGTTGTTCACCTTTTTCCACCACAAGAATAAAATATAACTTTAGGAATCTTATACAGAAATGACCTTTTAAAATAAAAAAAATTTGTGAAAAGCTCTGACACTGAGAGTAAGGAGAACTACTGGTTACTTTACTTGCAGGCATTTTTGTAATGAGACTCAGTAGGTTTCAATTAATTCTGTTTTCCAATCAAGATTAAAAAAGTAAATATTATATTTAACTTTCTGCACCACAAGACACTGATGGAAGATGTATAAAAGGAGAAAAAATAGAGCAGCCCAAAATAGGTATGCCAACATAGTCAAGAGATAGCATTAAGATTATGTCTAGTAAGTAAAGTAGGATTTACATCAGGAATTGGTGGAACAAAATAACTATTTCATGTCAGATCGCATTGCTTTGCTCACCAGTATGGAGAGAAATCATCTACCCTTCTTTTAAAGAGTGTTTGAAAGTCATGAGGAATTCCAGAAGTAGGCAGACAGATCATCAGGGTTTTATTTTTATAGAACAAGATTAGCAAATCATCATTTAATGGTGGCTACTTGCAAAGATCCATGTGCAGCACAGTATCATGTTTCTGACTGGCCCACACCAGATTCCTCGTAAAAAGACATAACAACAACATAGATATAAAGAGATCTTTACACTACTATATATATCCCAGTACCCACCAATATCTGCCATAGGAATTTCCTGAGCTAAAGGCTGTATTCATCTTAAAAATGGCAGCAATTTCTTCTTCAAATCAGTAGATCAGCAGTCACACCAGTCTAAGACATGACAAATCTGATGTTACCTTCTTCTCTCACACCCTACCTTTCAATATCCCAACTTCTTACACACTACGAAGAGTACAACACAACACAGCATTAGAAACACAGGATTAAATGGCTCCTATAGCTCCATCCGACTTACCAAACACTGATGAAGTAGATATCAGATCAGACTAGCCAGATGGTACCTCCAATGAGGGAAAATATTCCAAAGTCCAAGGACAGACCTGCCAGCCCTTGTTTGTATCTAGCCAGTATCTTGGATGCCGTGCATATAGACCAAAAATAAATAAATGAAAAATTACAAAATGAAAACCTTTACTAATTTTCGTATATCCCCTCACCTTCTATTTTCTGTCTCTTTTACCCCACAGCAGAAAAAGCAAGAATAGGGATTTAGACACAAGAAGCAGTTGCTGTACTTCAGCACAGCCCAAACACATCAACTCTATTCATCCCCATCCCCAAAAGACCAGGTGAAACAGAGCTGCTTAATGCTCTTCATGGGGTACTCACAGAAGCTTCAGTGCATCGTTACCACCTGCCCCACACCTGAAAACTTGATCAGGTGCCTCCACTCTTACCCTGAACTCAGAGCCAGACAGCAGGGCTACCCTTCGCCCAACAGGAGCTGTACAGTAGCCTGAGACACCTTCAGAATTACCCATGTCTCTATCAGTGCAGACAAAAAGTCCGTAAGGCCTTTCAGCTCCAAAAGTAGCCAGCAGCAGGTGTCAAGGGAAGAATACATGAATACGACAAGTGTTATTTTGGGCAACACTTCATTTATACGATCTCTAAGGCTTTGCTGATTTGCTTCTTAAGGATGTTGCAAGCCAAAGGCAGTACCTTTATATAATCAATGGGGTTTTCTTCCATAGTTTAACCAATGCAAATTATCGCAGACCTAACAGTTCCACTGTTACAGGAACACAGAAAGGAGAGAATCAGATTTTACTAGATTTATTCAGATTCATGCCATCCAAAAAATTTATAAGTAAAAATAATTTAAAATATTCTATAGTATTTCAGAAGCTTAAATGTCTTGGTCTGTTTGGTATAGTGACCCACAAGGGAAGATCTCCCCATTCAAAACACTAAAGTGCAAAATTTTGTTCTTTTTTTAAAGGACTTTGTTAAAACCCAAAGCTTGTTTACTGTGAAATGCTAGATAAAATGCAATTGTGACTGGAACTCCAGCCTTTTTCTCATTTATCTGGTACCTCTCCACCTGAAGCTAATTGGAGAATAGGCAAAGGCCACCTACCCCTTAGTTCTGCCTTTCTTGCTCCTTTTCCCCAAGCATGTCAAATGGTTTCTTGTTTTTCTACTCTCACTTTAAGAACAGTTAGCATTTTTCTAATAGAAATAGAAAAGAAGTGTTAGAATCCCCAAAAGCACTCATTTACTAAAAGAATTGTACTATATTCTGGAACATACAGGCCATTAGACACTTCAGAGCTTTGATGTGAACTAGTCTGACCCCTTTCAAATTGTTTAGTAACAGTACAAGAACAAATAGAGCATCCATTAACAAATCAATTTCTGGAGGCAGCATTTATACACCAGTCATGTTATTCAAACAAATCCAAAATTGGCCTGCAAGAAGTTGACACAGTCCCTTTTTAATAAAGAAAAATGAGCTTCAAAACTAATTATCAAAATGGATTGTGCTTAATCAAGTAACAAAAAATTGCTATCAACAACAACATCCCTTTAAAGAATGCCAAAAAGTCTACCAGCTTTTAAGTCATGAACGGTAATCTTCTGCATTCAGATTTCCAAGAGCAAACCCAACCCTGTAATTACGCGGTAGTTGCATCCCGTTTCCCTGACAAAGCCAAGCCTACACAGAAATACCAAGTATAATAATTTTGTATAAAAATTATTGTTTTCTAACCCTAAACCAAGCAAATTTCAGAGAAATATGGAATGCCAAAAGGTATAAAAATACAAACAATTCAATCCTCTGTCATGTCACACATGATCAACATTTCCCATTTTCCAGCTCAGCTTCCACTCAAAGGCAATGATACATTTTAAATGTTACAAAAAAAGAGATCCATTAAGTTTTATGTTACTCCTGTGACAATGTACTTTTTAAAGGGCAGAAATAACTCCACTGTGCCCATAAAATTCATGAGGGATTTTGCTGAATCATGTCCTGTCTGGAGTTAGCTGCTAAGACTGTCTTCACAGGAAGCATGTGTAGTATTCCCAGGATTATTCAGACAGACCCACGAGAAAATCGTTTAAATCTAAAGGGACTTATCTTTCCTACAAGAGCAGCAATACTCAAGTTGTTTATGAAGCTTTAGGTATCACAATGGCCCTCTTTCTCTTCTGTGAAGATGGTGCATTTCAGCTGTAAAAAAAAAAACCAACCCATTTAAAATCCTTGGAAATTCTTCTGTAATAAACCCACCGCTCAAAGAATATCAGTATCATTTTATCCTAGCTTTGACTCCGCATGTGTATAATTTTCCAGAACCACTGGAAAAATTATAAGAATTGCTTTAAAAAAAAATTATTTCACTCCCATTGACCTATTAAAATTTCAACTCTCCATTTGCCTAGAAATAAGTACAAAAACACTTTTTCTATCTTATTCCAACAACCTTTTCAGCTTAGATACTGTCAGCGCTTAGGCACTGCCTTACATTTATGTGAGTTCCAGAAATCCCCAAAAGTACTCATTTATTAAAAAAAATTTGCATTTAAAGTCTATTGGTTATATCCAAAAGCTATTTAGCTTGGACAAGTAAGCTGTTGGCAACAGCTGTTGAAGAGTAAAACACAAGCTATCAGGCAAGGTGTCTGCCTCACATTAGAAGACATGAAATATAATTGCTTCTTTTAACTTACCAACCACTAGAAATACATCTGAACTAATTTTTCATGGATAAATTCCATTAATACAAATAACTGCATGACCAAATTCTTTTTACAGGATGTCTTTTAGTCCACATGATAGTTATAAGTGGGGGTACCCTAGTTCAACTTTTTTAAACAGCGTAACTTTCATCCTTTATGCTTTTCTTTAAAAGTCTTTAAACTTATTTCCCAACTACTTGATCAGAGAACCACAAAGAACACAAAAAATGAAATATGTAATTTAATTTGGGCAATGATTTAACATCAGAATGAAACAGTAAATGAGCACATTTTCTTCTGCTGCTGCTTCTTTCTCAAAAGAAGCTATCAGTGACAGGTTCTGAGGCAACAAGACACAAACACATAACATCACTGTCTCAAACAGCTAATTGAGGGCAGATGTCTCAAGAGAACACCAGAGCAGCCTTCTGCATGTCCAAGTACGTCTTACTTTTCCACAGAGAAAAATATCCCCATAGCTAGGACATCCATTGCATTCTGAAAGTAAAGATGCAATTTGTTTTTCAGTGCATCCTTCTATATTTTAATTACAGGTTCCCTCACAGTTTGGAAAAAAAGGAGCACAAGCAATATGGAAGCATAAGAGAGCAAGAGTGGTTTTGTGGGAGATACTTTTAAAGTAGTTTTCACCCTAATTTCCAAAGTACACTAGCAGTTCTGTAAGATGCTGACTGCCTTACAACAAACACAGCAATAATATTTTCAAAGTGATTTTTGAGTGCTCTAGCATGAAAGCAAGCTTCATGACAATTAAAAACGTCTTCTCTTAGGGATTCAAAGTTCACAGGTTCACATATACTCTTCTGTATAACACACACATACAGAAATCTTGTGTGATCTTCAAGATACCAGTTTCATTCTACCTAGAAAATTCATCCTACATAAAGTAGAAACCCTAAGCAAATTCAATTTAAATTACCTTTCTTTTGCATAACAACACATTCCAGTTACATATGTAAAACAGTCATCACTGAAAGCTTTTTCTAGCATAAGGCTAGAGTGTAAGATTAACTAGTAACACTACAATAATAGCAGTATTAATTAATTCATCCCAACCTGTAGCCTAACAGCATGCACAACACTGCTAGCATTAACAATTACTCCACTGTATACATCTCTCACTGAATATACTTGCATTATGCTCAACATAATACAAACATAACATCTCCCAGAACACAGAAGAGCTAAGGTAGATATGTGGAAGTAGATTGACTTACCAAGGCAGAATGACATGTGAGAGGATGCAGGCAGCTTCTGGCAAGAAAACAGTGTGGAAAAATTCAAATTTCATTCCCCATTAGTCCCTAAGCAGCAATGAGTACATTCAGATCTTGTCCCTGATCCCATGGAATCAATGATGGTACTCCCACTGACTGAAGCTCAACACACAAGGTTCAACATAAGGCCACATGGAGAGAATGGATACTCAATTCAAAGAGAATATACATGCCTGGGCACAAGAACATACAAGCCTGGTCCAGGACAGGATTGTGCCTGGGCATATGGGAATACACAGCAGGGCAAGGTCCCTGGAGCCCACATGCAGCTGCAAGTTGTGCCTTCCAACGGGATAGCTCTCCAGCTGCACAACAGCACCACCTCCTTCAGGACCCCACGCAGGAGGCATCAGTAGACCCCCTAACCATGTATGTATCTAGGACAAGGGGTATGAGAAGATGAATATTACACCATAAATGGGGTAAATTAATGTGCCTCGGTGGTGAAGCACAGAGCAGAACAGCATGCCCTGGAACATGAGTCTGTGGGTCCACCCCAAGGAGGTCAGATTCTGAACCCTAGTTTAGGGGGTTTGGAGACCTCCTGAAGATTCACATAGTGCATTACTGTTGGTGGTAGCCCCTGTTGCTTGCCTTTAGTCAAGAAAAGGCTACAAGGTTCTGAGGAGGAGAAAGCCTGTAAAGGTATAATCCAGCCTGGCAAGGCCAGTCTTCCTAAAGTAAAAGCGTTGAACGCACAGACAAAACCAGAAGTTGCCGAAATTACCCCTACATCTCAAAATTCAGAGAAAGTAAGTCAAGTGGAATAGCAAGCTAATATGCAATCTGAGTCGGAATGGTAGATGAACACCACAATGCAAAATTATCTTTCAGCTTTAAAAATCTTTCTGGCATTCTGGATATAAAAACACACTGGTTTTCTTTCCATTAGTAATAAAATCAGTGTTACTGGGAGAAGACCATAGTTGACTATGTAAACAAAGCTAGTTACAGCTTTTAAACACACCACATGAACTTTGTAGAATCCCACGGTCAGATCTTTTACTGTGGGGTTTTTCGTTTGGTTTTTGTTTTGGCTTGCCTTTTTTTTTTTGTTGTTTTGAATACTCAGCTTTACTTGGAACAACAGATAAAGCCACTGTGCTTCATTACTCTAAATTCCACCATTTACCATTACAGGAATTTAATCAATGTCATTTGCTTGCATGAGCTAGAACAGCCACCTGCCCTCCCTCTCAAACATCCTCCAAATTCTCTGTGTAATTTTGATTCTGAAGAGTGGCAAGATCATTTATATACTCAGGGCTTCTCATTTGCTAAGTGATGAGAACTTTTGCTAGTAGCACTGTAATGACAGGTTAAGGTGGACGGAGAAAATTTTAGTGGTCTAAAGTAGTTTTTACTTTTTCTGCTGTAAAGAGCTAAGACAATTAACATCTCTCCACTGAAATGGCAGATGTGCAACAAATACCCACTGAAAAATCTAGACACCAGGAGAAAACGTGCCAAAATGTAGCTATACACCTTTCTTCATATTACTGAATGAAAATAAATCATTAAATTAGACACAAGGAGATTCCTAATCACTAACAATAATAATTACAGAATTATTGTCAGACAATTGAGCATTACCCACTTAATCTTAGCTGAACTAAATATCAATCGCCACAGAAAGACAGAATGTGACACACTCCTCCTTCACACTTTGGAAAGCTGACAGACAACTGTGGAGTTATACAGCTTTCAGGAGAAGATAGTACATAAATACAAATTACTATTATACGCTTGCTTGATCCAACAAGCTTGGTGCAACAAGCTTCATCATATTTCTGCCTATGCACCAGCTCTCCCCTCCACCTCAGCAATGTAAAAATGCAGTCCAGGGAAATCCTCCTCCACACACTGACAATAAAACTCTAGTCAAGTGTGTATGAGCAAGGCAAAGTGATTAAAAACATATTGTGGCATATATTCACAACTTCCCACTTCCCCTTATGTATACAGATTAACACTAATAGAATAACTATTATAAAATATGATGAACTACACAAATGAGTAGGAAACCCACTAGCCCAGTCTCCCTTTGTCAGCTCCACTTCCTGCGTTTAGAGACATTCACTTAAACTTCTACAAATATCTGTATTCCCATCCCCAAAAAATCAAGAGATGCTCTGGCAGCAAACAATGGTGCTCAAATGTCTCTAACTGGAAAACATGAAGTTCCCTCCTAACCAGGCTTGTATTTCTCTTTCTGTGCCTTTCTCATGAGAATCCACATTTCCCTCATCTACAGCAGAAAACTGAATTTGCAAATTTAATTTCTTGTGAATCTACAACATTTAGATAGCAGCAAAAAGTAAAAAATAGTTGCTAGAAATCATACAACTACGGACCTACTGAACTGGGTGGGTTGGTTGGATTGTTTATGTCATGGGCAGGTTTGCCAGAATAATTTATATTAATTTTGTTGTTTGTGGTGCAATTCCTGATTAGCAAATAAAAACTTTCCAAGAAAGATACCTGGCAGCAACATGCTTGGACAGTAGATGTGTATATGCTTACTCTTCTCCCAGACAGTAGCCTACTTCACAGTCAATAATCTCTCGCTGAAAATACACTGTTCACAGCTCTGGACAATCCCAGCTGTTTTGATTCACTCTCCCACCAGAGATGTAACAATGGACTACAGTTTCTTCCGGAATACACAAGCTACCAGACACATCTCTCTTGGCAGGGTTCCCATATATTTATACAATTTGTGTGGTTATACAGATACATTATCTCTCTGATCTCATAGTCACATACATATTTGCATTTGTCTTTCTGACATGACATGCATTATGATTCATTATCTACTGTTACCACCTGCAGCAGTAGGGGCCATTGTGAGATATCAGGAAATCTACCAAAATTCAGCAGCTTTCAAGAAGACACAACTTACTGCAAATAAGAACCATGAATGCTGTACAAGATCCTGCTGTTACAGAGTACTGTTTGTTTCCAGGTTCTTATATTCTTTAATTTTGCCCCATGACAAAATATGACAAGAACAGTTAAATAAATAAGATAGCAAACATATCCATTAACATCTTCATTATGTCAAGAAGTCTTTCTGGAGTGCTGCATAAAGTTAGAGTTTAACCAGGAAAACACATTTTTCAAAATTACAGTTAACACAATTGCCCCAAATTGCTTCTATCCTTTATACCTCATAGTTCGTACATACAGAAGATGATGGCACAAATCCTGCTGTAATTCTCAGCAGCCACTGTTAAATCATCTTAAGTACATTCTTTTTACAGGAGATGGTTAAATACACTTATTCCTCTCTTTTAACTACAGGTACAAGGATATTAAGACAACAAGCTGAATTCTTGTCTTGGTCGTTCCTGCTGTCAGTCAGCTGTGGAGTCAGCCTAGTTACATTACCCAGGCAATGGTACAAATTTTGGTCCTGAGTGTCATTGCTGGAAAACTGACAGAATGGGAACAAACTGGTGAAGTGCCACACTAAGCTTTACCGCTGGAGCTTGTTTTCAGAATTGTGTCTTTTCAGTCAAATGAACTGGAACTTGCATCAAAAATTACTAATTGACTGTCTGAAATATCTAAAATGTTAGTTCAATGAAAAAAAAAGAAATCTAGGGAAGTGAAATCCCTCATTTAAAGAGATGCTTATTTCAGATTCGTGCCATTTAAAGTATCACCAGGATGATGGATATTTGTCAAGACAAAAAAAACCCAAATTCATAAAAACATTTTTAAGGTTGGAAGTTTAAAAACGCTGATAATTTCTCACTAGCAGCCAGTCTAGAGAACTTTACCTCTTACTCAATAAAGTATAAAAACAAACATGACTCTCCAAAAGATAAGACAGCACAAATACACACAGTGCAAATTGCTGTTTTAAATGCCTATTTATTAATTTGAGTACAAGCTTATTCAGTAAGGCTGAAATGACTACAGAATGAGAAACATGTCAGCATTGCTTAGTCTATATAAGTTCTGCATAGCAGAGGAAATTGATGTTACAGACAGCAAGCAATTTGTGCACCTCCCTCTCTTCTTACTATCTTCCCAGACTAGAGGCCCAAAAAGGTAAAGTATTTTTCACCCACAACACTGAATGAATGCTGACAAACCAGTAGGCTGACATTTCACTGTTTCTACCTAAACCAGTAGCAACACATAATCACATCCCGTCTATTTACATGATGAGTGTAGACAACTCTGATTTCAGTGATCTTGTGATGCACAGAAATATCCATCAGTGAGTGGGCATCCAATCCAGTTTCCTCTGAAAGCTGAGTGAAACCTTGGCCTTGATGGTAATGGAAGAAGAAAGAAGATTAATTTTGTACTTGTGAGTAGAGGCAAAGCACAAGGTTCACTGACAGATTGAAAAATGTTCTTGTGGAATGGGAGATGGAAGGAAGCTTTAATTCTTAAGGTTTTCTATTTTAAATTAGAAAAATACACCCAAATTTCCAAAAGTGATTACAAAAGATTTAACAATCCATAATTACTTTAAATTCTGAAGGGAGACATGTTCAAATCCATCATCTGCAGCATCTATGACATTAAGGACACATCTGAGAGCACATATTTAAAAGTTAAAACCCACAGACAGCACAGGAAGTTTCAAAGGATCTATGAGAAGAAATGCAATTATTGATGGCTATAGGTATGACAAATCTAGTCAATATTTACACAACCAAGGAAAGGAGTGGGTACAGATGAGAGAAGAAAGACAAATTTAGATGAGCTCCTAAAAGAAACATTCCTAGGTCTGACTCTGCCAGTTAGTCAACAATCAACACTACCTGAGGACAGCACAGGAACTTCCAGTGCAGGGGTGTAGGGAGACGCAAGCAAATAAGTTATTGCAAATTGTCGTGACTGTCAGTCACAGAGTTGTTTCACCCTGCTCCACAGGATCTGCTGCCAGCTACTACTACAAAACAGCTGTACCCACTGCTGTGCCAAGAAACTACCCATTTAAACTCTGTCACCTTCAGGTTCCTATGGCACAAGCTGAGTGATCTCAAGCCAGCTCATAGCGTACCAGTGCTACAACCACTTTGTGACTACTGCTCACCCATTTTAAACGGTGATAGTGGATCAACCCAACTGCAGTCCTGACCCAGTATGACTTTGTTTCTTTCTCCATCTTATTTCCACAACAAAATTAGGCGTAGTTTGAATAAAATAGGACACACCAAAAAAATTTTAACATCACAACTACAGTGTTAACAAATATATATATATTCCCATATACTGGGGAATAGGGAGAGAACACACTTTTAAGGACTAAAATTCATGTCGGTACGTATCATTTATCTGATATCCACTGAAATGCCTACATGTGACAGAAATTGTCTCACCTTCTGTTGATACTTCGACTGTAACAGCTAGTTATATATAGGATATCCTCACAGGTATCCTATAGGCTACCTTAGACAGAGAAAGTTACCCTCATTTTCAGAGAGGCTCCAAAGAAGCTGAGATAACGGCAAATCAACAGTAACATCACAAATACACAGTTCCCCATCCTATATTCAAAGAACATCGTATTTTTCAACAATCAATCTACTCCAACACCATTCTGGAAGGAAAACAATTTTTAGCCCTTCCATCTATTAAACACATTAAACAAGTCTCAGAGCTGATCAATAATCCTGCCACACAGAATTCTGGCTCTGCTCAGAGCCAAAACAAACAGGCAAAACCGCTTTAAGCAACCTCACTATAGGTCATGCTAAAGACAAGGATAGAACAGTTTGCTGCCAACAGCATTACAAGCAGTTACCAGGCTTATCCTCCTCAATTAGAGGCTTTTAAAATTGCCGATAGAAGGTGTGTTTCTCATTTACTACCCAGACCTTTACTAAACATCTTCATGACCTTGTTTCATCCTGGCTTTTCCCAAACACAGAAGGTGCCTCACCCCACATATTTTTGCGCATGTACTCCAGTCGCCACAAATGCTAAAGCTTTTTATCATTACTGTTTCCAGTTCACTTCCATCAGGGTGCCAGAAAAGCAACTGTTGTATATCACATGTCAGAGACCATTAGCTTTTTAAGCACTGTGTTTTGTGGATATGCTCTGGGCAGCATTAAGCAAAGTAATGGTAATTAAGTCTCTGGCCACCTGGATCCTTTTCAATTCTGCCCTAAGAAAAAAAAATGAGAGCTGCAAAATAGCCTACACTGCTCTGACATTTATTTCCCCAGACCCTCTTCTGCCTTCTTATCACTTCCAACTCAGCATGACAGAAAAACGGTCAACTGAACAAGCATATATATTTTCCTCCACCATCACCACACCTTCCCCACCTGTGCACACTCAAGGTTTAAATAACTCTTCTAGAAAGCTTATGCTTTTCAATCAGGGTTGAATTAATCTCCTTTAGAAACTGTCTTTTCTCTAACCCCTGCCCTCCAAGAACAAAGCTTTCTTTCCTATTACACACAACCAAATTATTACAAATTCTACCCAACCCTTCCTTGTTTTAAAATTCTTCTACCTTTTTTTCTATACCTGGTGCTTGTTACATTATAGGCAATTTGTAAACAGATGGTGCATACAGCAACTAAATGAAGAGACCTGAACTATACCATAAGTTAAGTTTAAAGTATTGTAGTCCTATAGCTTTACTTTCACTGTACCAAGCTGAATCTTTCCAATGTCTCAGCTACTGTATCAGAAAAAAGTAAAATGCTGAAGTGAAAGCATGTAAACAACAAAATACAATATTCACATAAAATTTGGTTGCTTGCTATGCTGCAAGAATCAGTGCTTAGTTTTCTCCTAATATATTTAGGTTTTCCCTATTTCCTTTGGTTTTATATATTGCAAAAGCAGAGGCTGAGCTTATTTTAGTCCCCTCTTGCTATGTAAGACAGCTCCTCAGAATCAATACTAAATGCTAGCAAAGTGATCATTCATGTCCTGTGACAAATATGAAGGTCTATCAGAATTAGTTTTGTTATGCTTTTGTGGAATACACTCAAAAGAGAGTACAGAAAAATTGCCCTAAATTGTTTAGGCAGTAACCGAACACAGTATTTCTGATGATCACAAATCAGTTCTTAAAAGCTGAAAGTGTGAAGCTTTTTAAAACTATACCCAGAGGGAACATAAGACACACCGTGTTCATATGCCCACCAAATAAACCTTTTTTCAACAGAACTACTAAACCACTAACACTCTATATTAAAAGATAATCAACAAATCTCATGTAATAGATTTAATGACGGCAATGGTCAGAGAAAAAGGTATTGATATAGTGTGATGAGCAGGAACATACTCCTCCAACTCTAAAATAAAAATAAAGAGTCAAGAAGATTGATATAAACACAGCTGTATGTTGAGCACCTAGGCTTAACCACTGTTGGCTTCAGGTATAATGATTTCTGGAAATTATAAGACTTTGGGTATTATAAGAAAGAAGAACCATAAAAATGAAAAGGTTTTTGCAAAATAGTTTCCTGGGCCATGACTAAAAACAAATTTGTCAGTACTGGTCTGGTCTTCAATTTACCATAAACACAGAAGTTTGCATGAGACAGGATAGTAAGGTACATTAGGTTTGAATTACACAAAGAACAATGATGGATAAACATGCACTGGCTTTTGTCATCTCCAGAAAAAAACTTCACAGCCTCCTAATCATAGGGAAACCAAATAAGGGCATCCAGCATTAAACAGAATAGCAAACTTGGCATCAGAAAGCAACCTTGGCATCAGAAAGCAACTTTCACCTGTATGCCCTTAACTTGCTCTTACTTTAACATACTCTTAACTTTGTCCTAATGTTTCCTTTTGCATTCTTGATACAAATCACTGCAATTTCCCTGCTAACATGGATTACTAAGTTAACTAGTGAATCCTAAGCAGGAGTAATCTAAATGCTGCTAAAGAATATGTTGACCAGGCAGACATATCTTATCTATAAAGGTCTTCTCAGAAAACATAAGCTACCTGATGCCCATAAGATCAGAGAGAGCAACATGAAGATCAAACATACTTGTTCCAGTCACATCGGTGAGACTATTTCCTTCAACTTGTACTTAAAAAGATAAATAAATAAATAGATTACCACAATTTAGCATTCAGATTTTACAAAGTCCAGGTGACACTGCTCAATTCCCAGTTCTCTTCTTCCGATGCAGATACATACCAAAACCCCTTTAAAAAGAAGATTTTTTTTTTAATTGGTACTAATGCCATTTATGTTGAAAAGAAACTCTTTCAAAGCATTGAGCAGAATAAAAAGTAAGTACCAATCACTCAGAAGAACAAGCAAAGTATATTTAAACTTTGATAGGAGGAATAAACAAAGCATTTTAAAGAGACCAGGGCATCTGGTGTCTCGAAGGATGCACTTCTGCACTTTACAGCAGCTTTCTTACTTCTTAAGAATATAATTAATTATACTAAGAGCCTAAATGGACAACTCATCCTTTGGTTAAAACTGTCTGTGGGTACACAGAGACTAGCACACAGCATCAAACTTGTACTCTTCTTCAATTTCAACTTCACAAACCTCAAAAAAAATTTAGCAAAAAACCAAAAATCAGACTGACATATAAAAGATTAACATGTTTCTAATGTATATGGATACTGACTTTCTTTTTCATCCTATCCTGGATGACTGGAGTCGCAGTTTTAGAGCCAACATAGTAGATAGAGATTTCATTCAATGTCTCAAGTAGTTTCTGTAGCTCTGTCTGCTATTATGAGAAGGACCATAAATGTATACAAAAAATTTCAATTTGTATCCCACATTCATTGTCTCACAGGATTCCAGGCCACCTCCTCACACATGGAAGTAAAAGCTGAAGAATAAAAAGCAAGGACTGATTTTATCTCAAGGTTATGGAAACATCATTAAACCATAAAACCATGCGGTCAAAAATTTATCTTGACATTAGAAAATGTCTCAGTGGAGTTAAATCCTTAACACATAATTAACTGCAGATAATTCTGTTTAATATGGAGGATGAGAATTTAAAAACAGTCACAACCTCGATAAATGAGATGTTAAATAAACTGCAGCTTCTGAAGAGTGATCAGATAGCAAGAATGAAAATAATCCAACTCCAGCTCAAAGAACAGTTGATGCAAAAGCAAACTGCCTAATAAGGACAGCGCAACGTTGTCAAAAGGGAAGGTAGGTACTTTACCCTTCTGAAAGGGTACATCCCTTTCAGTAGAGCTGACATTTTCCACAAGTCTTATGCAGAGAGACATTGGAGTGAAATTCTGCTCCCGTGGAAAGAAATGTCAGAACTTTCTTTGAATTCTAGTGGGAAGTTTCTACAAGTTTGCACTCAAGGGGACTCTGCTCATTAAGTATCACAAGTCAGTGAATAAAACTATAATTAATTTTACAAAGACAAGAGCAGTGGCCAGCACAAAAGGAGGAGTGTTTAAAAGAGCTTCTGTGAAACTCTTTTGACCCAAATCAGGTTGGAGATTTTCCAAGAACTATCTATCTGGCTTTGGTTACCTCACTGCAGGACTGTTGTTCTCTTTTGTCTGTCCTTCTGTCTGCTTATTTTCCTTCTTGAGGATCCAGCATCAAACAGAATAAAAAATGACCTTTGACTGGATCTTTTCATGGCATGCAATGAGAGAACTGATCCAAAAAAGTTCAGTGTTAAAATAAGCACCTACTGAACTTGAAAGGAATGTTGGAAGAGGTTGGGAAAACAAGATTACATCTTGAAGTCATGTATCTGTAGTATTTCTTTATTCTATGACCACACAGAGAAGTCATCACAGATGGTGGTTTTTAGAGTTCTTTTTTAGAGAAGAGACTGCATAAGTCTTTTATCAGGGACTTTACTGTTCCAAAGCCTTAAATTTACCTGCTGGAAATAAGCATCCCTACAGCTGAAGGTGAAAGAAAACAGAAACAAAAATACAAAAACAACAGTCAAACTAGCAAAAACCCCAGTGTTTTTCACATTGACATTCCTCTTACCTCCCAAAAAAAGCATTTTATGGCAGGTGCAGAAAATGTCTGCTATTACCCCACTGGGGATGGGGGCATATTAAAATCATATTTTACTACAATGCCATATTTCATAACACACTCACAAACAACCAAACTGGGAATGCTGTGAGCTACCACAAGGAAAAAAATGGAGTAACAATAAAGCTTTCCAAAATGCACTGAGCTTGACAGAACTCCAAATGAGATATCAATTTTACTCACAAATAAAGCATATGGGTATATTTAGTCAACAGCTCCTTTCTCCCAACCAGCTCACCTGTTCAACCAGATTTTTCTGCCTTCTGTCCATTCATTTTATTACTAGTTATATGAAGTACCTGTACCCATGATAGCTCTACGTCATTTACTCTCCATTTGCCTAGGGCAGACTATCATACAGGCTCAGCAAAATGAGCAAAAGAAGGAAATGAGACCTACTTTAACGGTCTGAGAGCCTCTGAATTTCCAGAAGGAGCAAAAAAAATAAATAAGGCAACAACTTAAAAACTCAGTACTTTGTGGTACATTCAACAGGAACAAATTTATAGTCAACACAAGGAATCACAAGGAATATACTGAGTTAAAAATATCTTTGTGTTAGCAAAGCTGTCGTGCGACAAATGTTATTAACAGGAGCATTCCTAGTTCTCCAGTTAACAGGGCATGGAGCTGGGAAGTCTTGCCTTTCACTCTGCCCTGATGCACACTTGCATCATCTAGGCAAAATACACTGGACAGAAGAGAAGGTGCATAAATGTGTAGAAGTTTGTGCATATGTGTACATAAAAAAATGTGAAAAGCTTCCCTGTTTTCTTCACCAGTGCTCCAACATACTGAGGAACCATCACACTGCTCCTGTAAAGCCACCATGGCCGTCTTAAGCTTCTTACTATACAGAAGGCAACAGCATTTGTAAAGAATTTCTTACAATCGGTAACTCAGTTCAACCTGGTTAGGCAGCTCAGCTTCTCATACAACTTTATCTTCAGCTGTACAAATTCTCTAAACCGAGTAAGACAGCATCCATATTTCATGTGAAATGAATCTGACAAAGTTCAGGCCAAACCAGCAGGCCAACACAAGAGGGGAAAACAGTCTGAGTGGAGACTAGGTAGTACATAAGGTTTTTATCTATGAGTCCTTTTTGACTGAGTATATTTCACCCAGTGTGGTCTTTCAGAGAAAAAGTTAACATCACAGCAGTCTCATCACCAATTAAAAAATCCAGAAAGATACCACAGTTGATTATGTTAATTCCTATTAATTTCCACCCACAGCAAAAGATTCCACAACTGTGCAAACAGATTAAAGATGGAAAAAAAATGAAAAATTATGTATTGCATTTTTATTTCATTTCTTTAAAAGAGAATCTCCTTCCATTTATCAGAAGAAAAACATCTAAAAGTTCTACTTACTCATAAGAAAATGCTTATTAAAACAACTAAAACATGCATGAGTTAAGACAAAACTTACAGGAGAATTCATTCAACAATTAGAAATCAAAAAAAATAAATAAAACTATGAGTATTATCTATATGAAGTATTTCTGCTAGCATTGTTCAAATTAAGCTTTCTAAATTGAAAGTAATAAAATACGTACAGCAAACGCCAACAATATTTTGTTAGCAACTTAACAAACATTTTCTATATTGTGGAAATGAATTTCAAGTGCTTTACATGTAGTACTGTCCCAAATACCAGCATATAAAATAGGATGTGAGTATATCTGCAAATATAAGATTGCACTCTGCAGAAAAAGTCTAGGCTGCAAAGTGATGTTATATGCTCTATCATTGTGGAAAACTTGGATTGATTGACTCAACTGGGTTTGAATTTTTTGGGTTTTAATGCAACTCCCCCACCCTCACTCCACGAGCTTAAATATGATAATTTTAAAAGGGAAAAGAAAAAATATCCTCTGGCTGCTGCTTTAATTTTTAAGTGTTACAATTATATAAAAGTTATACTTCACTTAAATACCGACTGAACAGAAAACAAAGTTTGATTTCACCTTGTCATATATCACATCCTGGATCTACCTACTGAACTCCCACTCAAAAATAAATCAAGAACACAAGGAAAGGATAATTTATGAGTTGTCAAGCAATCACATTTTAACACTTACTTTTGTGAAGATCTGAAAAAAGTCAATTGCAGGTGGCAAGTGAGATGCATCCTGGATCTCTGCCTTCAAATACAGTTGCAAGGTATATGCAAGGTGCCTGAGGCCGTCCTTCATTTCTTCACTTAACTGTTCAATATCTTAAGGGGAAGGGGGGGGGAAAAGTACACCAGATCATAAACAGAATCTTTCACCAACATATTGACAATGCTCAATGGCAGCCATACAGTCTACACATTTCCAGGCCCAGAATTAATCCTTACAGAGGGCAATTTTGACAGAGAGTGGAAAAACGGGAATATATCCCCCATTTTCAAGAAGGGGAAAATGGGATGAGACAGGGAACTACAGAGCAGTCAGCCTCACCTCTGTGCCTGGCAAAATCTTGGAGCAGATTCTCCTGGAAGGCATGCTGAGGCGCATGAAAAACAACAAGGTGGTTGGTGACAGCCAGCATGGCTTCACTAAGGGGAAATCCTGCCTGACCAATCTGGTGGCCTTCTATGATGGGGCTACGGAACTGATGGACAGGGGTAGAGCAGTTGATGTCATCTACCTGGACTTGTGCAAGGCGTTTGACACTGTCTCACATGGCATCCTTGTCTCTCAATTGGAGAGACATCAATTTGATAGGTGGAGCACTCAGTGGATAAAGACCTGGCTGGATGGCCGCACGCAAAGAGTTGTGCTCAATGTCCAGCTGGGAGACCAGTAACGAGTGGGGTCCCTCAGGGATCGGTGTTGGGACCGGTCTTGTTCAACATCTTTGTCGGTGACATGGATAGTGGGATTGAGTGCGCCCTCAGCAAGTTTGCCGATGACACCAAGCTGTGTGGTTTGGTTGGTACACTGGAGGGAAAGAATGCCATCCAGAGGGACCTTGACATGCTTGTGAGGTGGGCTGATGCCAACCTGATGAAGTTGAACCATGACAAGTGCAACGTCCTACACCTGAGTCAGAGCAATCCCAGGCAGAGCTCCAGGTTGGGCAGGGAAGAGATTCAGAGCAGCCCTGGAGAGAAGGACGTGGGGGTGGTGGTCGATGAAACCTTAACATGAGCCAGCTGTTGCGCATGTATCCTGGGCTGCATCAAAAGGAGTGTGACCAGCACGTCGAGGGAGGTGATCCTGCCCCTCTACTCTGCTCTCGTGGGACCTCACTTGGAGTATTGAGTGCAGTTCTGGTGTCCTCAACATCAAAAGGACATGGAACTGTTGGAACAAGTCCAGAGGAGGGCCACGAGGATGATCAGGGGACTGGAGCACCTCCCTTATGAAGATAGGCTGAGAAAGTTGTGTCTGTTCAGCCTGGAGAAGAGAAGGCTGCGTGGAGACCTCAGAGCAGCCTTCCAATATCTGAAGGGAGCCTATAGGGATGCTGAGGAGGGACTCTTCATGAGGGACTGTAGTGAGAGGACAAGGGGTAACGGGTTCAAACTTAAACGGGAAATTTAGACTGGATATAAGGAGGAAGTTCTTTACTGTAAGGGTGGTGAGGCACTGGAATGGGCTGCCCAGGGAAGCTGTGAATGCTCCATCGCTGGCGGTGTTCAAGGCCAGGTTGGACATAGCCTTGGGTGACATGGTTTAGTGGGAGGTGTCCCTGCCCATGGCAGGGGGGTTGGAACTAGATGATCTTGAGGTCCTTTCCAACCCTAACTATTCTATGATTCTATGATTTGTCATTTTTTGTGATGGCTACCTATCAACACACAGAAGAGTGTATCACATTACTACTGCCAAATCATATTAATAGAATGGTGTGTTAAAGATCAAAAGCCAACAGATAAAACAGATGTGTAAGCAGATGTAAGACATTACACACAAAAATTAGTCGTCTGAGTTTGTAACATTCAAAATGTGCTTGAAATTTTTTGTAGCAGTACCTTTGTCCTTTCAGCAGTGCAGATTTTTATACTATATTCTCCATATATGTGTCAGAAACACTTTATGATAGCAGATGAAAAGGGAAAGTAATTCGGAGACAAAGGTAGTTTCATACACAGCAGCTGATAAACTGAATCGATATAGAAGACTATTAAGCAAATATCGCTTTATTAAATACTAAAGCACCATTATTCGTGCTTTATGGGTAGAAATTCTGAAGCAGAAAGAAGCATAGTGGCTTAGTTTCTAATGAAGTGATCATTCATGCATCAGGTCTGATAAAATGGAAAGCGAAACATGACTGCCCGAGTAAGTTCAGTGCCTGATCACATGCTTCACATTTCTTTTTCCTGACACTTAGCAAAAAATGAATAAGGCCTAAATGGAGAAGGTGAAAAGATTCAAGCATCAGTCTATAACAAAAGGGAAAGAATATTATCATACACTGTGAATCAATTTCATCTCTGCATAATGGTCAATTGTTACCTTATTTTAAACATCCTACCCTTAATGGGAAGGGAAATAACCTTTTACTAAGAAAGATTTTTTCCTGTACTTTTGTATCCAAGCTTGTTAGCCTCCTGGAAGGATAATTCAAAATCTGTGTTCCCTTTTGAAGCTAATTCCTAGTCACTCACTTAAAAAGAGGATGCAATTAAAGCAAATGTCACTGAGGTTTTTTGTCTTTTGTATAGAGAAGTATCGTATCTATAAGGACTGTCTTCAAGCAAAGCAGCAAACTTTTAGATGACTATAAAACTCAAGTTTAAAAGATTAAAAAAAGCCACCATAAACGTACACTTGCACTTCTTATATAATATTCTTTTGAAAATAAAGATGCTTTTTCCTTCAGATGTATTTTTCCTCCACATCATGTCATTCATCTTGAACTACCTGACACACACTGCAAAATGCATTATGACAAAGAAAGGAAGATATGAGTTGCTTCACTATTAGCAAATAAAACACCTCTAGAATGGAGAAGAGGAATCATGTAGGCAGCATGGTGTAAAGGGCCACAGCAGCTTAGAACAGATGTGAACAAAAACACCAAATCCAAATGGAACTTCAGATAGAATTGACAGAGTTGGGAGCAGAATGCAATTATACATACTGGAATTTGTCCAGGACATAAAAGCTAATGATCCCTGCAAAAAGTCCCATGGGATCTTTCACGGCAAGCGATCACGACCTAGTTTTCACAGCACATCAAGACGCCAAGGTTAAAAGCAAAGTGGAATGTAATTTGTGAATGCTTTCATTTTGTGTTTTTAAGAAAACTTTTTGATTTGTGTAAGAATCCTAGTCTGGGAGAGAAACTGCTGCTGTAAAAGGCTCTTTAGGCAGGACAGGCCAGGCAGGCGGGGAGGGGGTGTAGCTATCTATGTCAATGACAGTCTGGATGGTCTGGAACTTTGCCTGGGGAGCGGCGATGGGCCACCAGAGAGCTTGTGGGTTAGGGTCAAAGGGAGAACTGTGATGAGGGACATTACTGTGGGGGTCTGCTACAGGCCATCCGATCAGGAGGACTCTGTGAATGAAGCCGTCTATAGGCAGATAGGATCAGCCTCACGCTCGCAGGACCTTGTCCTCATGGGGGACTTCAGCCACCCTGATACCTGTTGGAGTGACAGTATGGCCCAGCACAAGCAATTCAGGAGGTTGCTCCATTGTGTGGAAGACAATTTCCTTCTGCAAGAAATAGAGGAGCTGACAAGGAGAGGTGCCATGCTTGACCTCGTGCTCACCAATGGGGAGTTTGCTGAGAAACCTCAGTATATATGGATTTATCAGCTACACAAAAATCTTTACCTACATTAAAGAAAACTGCTGTATAAGCAATCAGTATTTAAAGGGAAACTTTTCCCTACAGTTCCTCCTGTGCCACTGTTCAGCCAGCCACTGGTACAATAGAGCACCTTAAATAAATTTCTTCCCTGGATCCCAGCAGTGCCATGAAGCATGAAAGTTCTTCATAATTCTAACTTCATTAGAAGCATCTGGAAATGCTGCTCTTAATTCACGTACTTATGTAATTCCCCATAAACCTTTGTTACACAATTTGAGAATATCCATGGCAGAAAATTCTGATGTTTTAAATTATTGAAGTGCATTCCTTCTATCCCTTTTAATCGTTGCCTTTTTAAGGTCTTTTGCCCTTTCAGTTTGGGACAAGGTGGCAGAATGCCAGAATGTACAAAAGTAAAACAGAATACTAGTTACTGCATTTTTTTAAGGTTAATGTGGCTTTTATTTCTATCTAACTGTATCAATAGATCAAGCTGGTTTATAGCCAAAGCTCTGAATAACACTATAAAATGTTGAGGTAATCAGAATATTCACATTCTCTCTAGAAAATCCCTTTAAGCAAGATGCAAGAATGAACTGAGTACGTATTTCTTCCCTTACAAGTCTTTAACCTTTAAGCTTCTGCAAAATCTGGAAAAAAATGTTTTCTATTTCAACATTAGCTCTGCTGAGAGATTATAATGAGCATCCTTTCCTACCCAAGCAGTTGAAACTTGTGAAACCATAAAAATAACATCTGTGCAATTCCAGCTTTTTTTCCCCACTGAATGTAGAAGAAACACACATATCTTCCGTAAATTTTGCATTTCTTTCCTTTTTCTGGAAGTTATTTTGAAGCTTTCTGCAATAGGACATAGCTACTAAAAAAGTAAAAACTCAGTGTACAAATATATGTATTTTTGCACATGCAAGTAAAAATATTGGCACTGTTTTGGTAAGACAGACTGGGTAAGCTAAACTCCAAACAGGTAAGGCATACATTGCAAAATGAGGAAAAATATTAAAGCCAAAAAGTCAGTTGGGAGTTTTGCTTGAACAAGACACATTTTTTTTCCCCATGGAGGGTTTTAGCAGGTTTTGTCGTTGATTCTGTTATTCTACAGAGCAGACCTTCAGAACACAAGCTGCAAGAAAATCGGATGGCTGTTCTGTAAAGCAGAACTTGGAAGCATTTCCTGCAATATGGCTGGCAATTACTTACTTGACTGAAGATCGGAAAAAGAGTAGAGTCTCTCAGAATGGCATGCTGATTGCCTAAGCTATAAAGAAAAACAGATAATTAACACATAGCACGCTTTATCTTGAAAACTCTAGAAGGCTGATTATTCCATGTGCTATGCCTGTAAGACAACTATGTAAGGCTAACAGCATCAACATAAATCTGGTCATTCCATACTTTGTGTAATCTATCCCCCCCCCAAAAAAAAAAAAACCAAAAAAGAATTTTTTTCTTGGTGTTAAAACATGTTCTACTAATATTTTATACTTTTTTTTTACTTAGACAGCTTACCCTTAGCAATTTACTTGGGCCCTTCATACTATAATTGAAAGCCCTTTATGAAGTGAGCAGTCTCAGATTTCATATGACTATAATTAATGCACAGGAAACTAGGTACATATTTGCACTTTAAAAACAATTATACACACGCTCTTCCCAGCAATGTATAAATTAAGATGTGAAATGATATTTTTATCACCCCAGACTACAACAAATGCAGGCAGACATTTTTATCCAAGACAGACAGCATCATGGCAGGGTCAGCTAAAAAAGCAGGCAAATCCTTTTTGATTTACAACCTCACACAGTCATAAGCTGCTTAACCTAACAGAACATTTAGTCCACATAAACTAACCAAACCGTGGGAATGTCAAACACCCAGGACTTCAAAGACAGTTTATTAAAAGGAAAAAAAAAAAGTAATTGAGATTAACAGAACCTAATACAGAAAGCACAGCAGGACTAGCTAACAGTGCTTCTGTCCTTACCACTCAGCCAAATAAGGCTGAATGAAGTTCCCAGTGAAGTTAATGGAAAAGCACCAATAACTTCAGTAGTATCAGTGTCCCTTTGTGCTTTCCTTCAAGGCAGAAATAATATTGGAATGCTACCACACAGTCATAGGAAAAGAAAGTCAATATATAGGTCCCTTGAGCTTAATTATGACCATTTAAATATTTCTTGATCTTTTCAGCATTTCTGCAAATTAAACAGTAATCTTATAATGCAATATGCAGTCCAATTTTGTTCAGCAATCCCAGTAACTTCAGCTTTCTAGCTCCTAAATACATTTAAAATGTAGAGTGAAAAAAGTACTTATCTGAATCTGCTACACTGAGTAAATCTAAAAGAATGTCACTTACTAGTTTAAAAACGATCCTTCCAGCAAGTCTGACAGAGTCTGGAGGAAAATTAGGCTCAGTACTCTTAAGACACCTGCATTCCTGCTTGTGGTCCAGCCAAGCTTCTTTCTATTAAGATTTTTTTAAAAAGGAAGAGAAAGAAAAAAATGCATGTTATTTTACACAGCATGTATCCTCTTTTTTATATATACACACATATATTTTTAATATATATATAGTTTTATATATATATGCATACAAACAAATATGCTAAGCCTTGCAAGGGACTGGACCTGGGGATCCAGAACCACAACACATCCACAGCCATTGAGCCAGGCTGGGAGGAAGAGCTGCACAGCCACAAGTCACGTCCAAAGGATCAGAAAGGGGTACCTTCCTTGGGTACTGATGTCTGGTGACTCTGGCAGCCCTCAACACAGGCAACCTTGGATGTCTACTGCCAAAGAAACAGCAGCTTTACCAGCATAGTCTAAGGTTGCAGCTATAACATGAGCAATGTGGAAAGACACAGGCTGGGTTATCCACTCAAACCAATCCATTGCAACATTCCCTCTTCTAACATAAGTAATTGTGTAACTGATACTACGGACACTACACTACTATGGAGCTACAGCAGCGCAGGTTCAGGACACAACTATCACCAGCATGGTAACCCCAGAATTTAATTTTACCTTTAAGAAAGCCTAAAATAAACACAAACAAAATCCCGCATGGTCAGATTCCCTGTCCAGTTCGTTGTCATATTTTTCCTTTGCCAGTTCATACCACATTTTTTCCAAACATTCTATCTGATGCCTTTAAGGCACAAAAGGAACACGTAAAGACAGAATGAAAACTACACAGCAGCCTAGAAGAAATACCTACTTTTTTTGTCCCATGTGTCTGCTATACAAATAATTGTCTTTACTTTTCTGCAACATGCTATAAATAGCATCATCAGCTTAGTTCAAACTGATATCACTGTGCCAACTAGCTGAATTTTTTATTAGATAAATAAATGCGCTCTGATTCTCATTTCCCTGTGGCAAGAAGAGATGGAGCTGCATACTTCACAACATTGGAGAGAACTAGAAAGGATGCTAAAATTTCCTCTACTATCTTAATTCCACCAACATACAAAGTGATCTAAGGAAGTGTTCACGCATCAGTCAATGCCACAGAGGCCTTCAGAATCTATCCACTTCACCAAAATGCTGCTGCTCCAAAGCAACGGTCAACTTTTCCACAGTGCAAAAACTGTCCCCAAAGCTCCCTGTGCTGATGAGGCATTAATGCCCATGGCTGGGAGGACTGGTCACAATACCTTCACAGTTCAGACCGGGAATGCAACCAAAATTCGCTAAAACAGAAGATGGAACCAAAAATACTTTAGATGCGTGTACCACCTGAACCTGAAATTTTTGTTTCATGGGCCACTTCCATTAGAGTAGCAGGCAAAGACTAACACTTCCATATCAGAGAAGAGACAGGATAACAAAGTGAGGGAAAGCTGCTCTGTATTGAAATACGCTGGTTTTACTTTTTTCCTCTTCCTTGCCTCCCCCAACTCAGTGTGGAAGAGAAAGAAGAATGAGTCTTCAGCTTCCAACATGTTGGAAGAGACAGACAATTTCTGATGACCTGAGTTTTTGTTTACTGCTTTTACAAGCTGAAAATTCTGGTCACAATTTACAAAAATTCCAAGCCCGTCTTATCAACATAGTACATATTTACACATTTTATTTCCATATTCACAGCGCATGTTTGAAGCCACCCAGATGTTTCAAACACTTAGGAAGCAAATTGAAAAAACATGGCACAACAGCAAATTGCTACAATGACAAGAACTCAGAATAACCAAGGGCTTCTGAAGGTGACATTTTCTCAGAGATATGCAGTAAGAAAAAAATAGACAAATAAAATCAGAAAAACAGCTTCTGTTAGATAACTGCCACACACAGAATTATAAATTGTCTAATATAAAGAAATTATATGTGCGGCAATAAAAAAGAAGAAGGAATGACAGTAATACAGGCAAGCGAACATCACACCTGTAGACTCTGACATGCTAGCTATAAAGATTACAGAGGCTATCATACAATTTTTTCTTAAGCTGCATTTAAGTGGCGGAATTGCTTCAGGTAACCAGGTTTCAGCACCAGCAGTATTTATTCTATTTCTTTCAGGTTTCGCCCTCACTCCCCCCCGCCCTTGGCTTAGACATAATAAATAAATTGGACCTTTTAATTTTTTCAGATACACAGGAGATTTGTGATTTCATTTTCTTTACCTGTAACTCTACAAAGGGAAAAAGTGACACCAAGAAGGCATTAATCCAAATACAGATAGTGTCACATGCAGCCTGGCAAATAAAAGTTAAGTATTTAGTGCTGAATAGAATTATTCTTGTCTAGAAGAAACAAGGTCATGCTTGCAAATGTCCAGACATCATTCTGTGTAATATAATTATAATGGCTTTTTTAGCCCACTTAGACTAAAATTGTTCTTTGGAGTAAACCCTAATCTGTCAGATAGTTTCCCTACTTAAATGTTGCACAGTATTTTAAAAATGCTGGAGATGACATCAAAATGATTAATAGCTTTCCCAGCCAATAAAGCCCTAATGAGATGGAATATGCAGTACTACATAGCATCATATGCCACATTTCTTTGAGATGCATTCCCACATGAGAAGTAAAGTTCAAACACACGCCTTCTGCGAAATAGAGCTTTGCTGAAACCAATGCCAAAAAGGAATTAGTCTGATTCCTCTGAAGAAGGAGTGCTGGGATGGGGACTGCCATTCACTTCCTCCCAGCTGGCTGAGGAAAGGGTGGAAACCTCCAAATGCATTAAGGATACTGAAATTCAACAATATTTCATCTCACTACCAATACAACAAGCATACAAATTACAGGACAATATGAAACCATAAAGAATTGTGACCCTGGAGAAACCTACTTTTAAAGTCAGAATCTAACAATACTTAGTGGTGGGCTTATATTAGTCCTACAGTTCTCAGTTAGAGGTTTTCTTAACTGCGTATCCTGGCTTCCAGTCAAGGTTTTTATACCCTATATCCAGCATGAGTAAAAATACTACAGCACAGAGGTGCAGCCACCTGGTACAACCCTTCTCTCTCCCCACCAGAGAAGATCTTCCAATTTTGCTACAGACAGGGCTTTCTTCCTCCATCAGAAATGAACACTATAAGGAGGAGACAATGACAAGTAAACAAGTGCAGCGCAGTACACATCTCTCATCCTCTGGGCTTCACTATGCTTAGTAACTCAAAGAATATCCCTCCTTTTTTCTCCTCCCAAATCATTGTCTCTCATTCAAACTCAATGTATCCCAAGTGCAAATCCTCAGGCTTTACCTAAGTGAAAAGGATCAGCACCCATACGGCTCAGAATATAGTACAGCATACAGATGTCTACTGGTGGCAGACTCAGAGTTTGACCCCCCAAACCAGCACCACATAAACAACAGCACATCACTGGGTTTCACGGGACAACTTAGGCCCAGGATCACATTCTGCTGGTTCAGGGCACAGGCAAAGATCCCTCGCATCTGCATGCAAGGTCTTTCATATTTTTAGCTGAGCTGTTTTGACAATGTGCATCCTTTCTTGCACAGACATTTACTATCCCTGTCTCCCAATGGTCCCTAGCCCTATGACAGATCCTAAACCAATGTTTGTGAAACAAAGGTTTCCCTTGTATCCTATGCAGGATCAAAAAAATGAATGCTTCCTGCAGACTAACGTGCTAACAAAAAGCAGTTAAAGGCTAGAACTCATTAAAAAATTTCAAAGTGGGATATTTTTTTCATTGGAAGGTTTTGATTTGTTAAAAAGGCGATCTGCAATTTCCAAAGGATGGTTCAAATTTTTATTGAATGTCTGTTTGTTTGTTTGTTTGTTTGTTTTTTAATGAATTTCAATGTTTGATAATGGCACATTCTCTGAATTCTGTCTGAAATGACTCTCTCATTTGCCAGGGATTATCATCTATATCACCGGTCCCCGATCTATGGGATGCACCAAATTAATAAACATTTCCAGGGCAGATCACAGCAGAGATTATAAGGAGCAGCAGATGCGGTAACTCTATGTTTGCAGGGACACCCAGCCAACATTACACTGCCAGAAGGCAGCTCCAAGAAATTAGGCATCAACAAGTGCAAAAGGGGATACAACAGAGGAGTTTCAAAGAGGGACAAAAGTCAATGAGGTCCAACTGGAAAAAATGTACTGACCATAAAACTCCAGAAAACTGACAGTTTTTAAGCCTAAGATAAGTGGTTTGACTTGTATGATTCATTTAACACACATAAGAAACATCAAATTGTTCTGCAACTAAATGTAAATTGTAAATGCAACTGTACAATTAGCATTTCAAAAAGTTACCTGTATTTATAAACCAAAAATAGTCCTGTTCTGCCAATATTCACTTTTTTAAATGTTCAAACTGCAATTTCATTCAGTACCCTGCTGTTCATTTTCTTCAGCACCTAGTTCAGTTAGAAGTGCATATGATAATGAATTACACTAAAGCTACAGAGACTAAGTACAGCGCAGAACCTTCGGCTGGCCAAGGACAGCTTTGCTCACAGCTGCTATAAAAACAGAGCTGCACAGCAGTTTATCTTGCCAAAAAAAGAATTAGAGGGCAGTCCTCAAAAGCAAACAGATCTGACTGGTCTCAGTTTTATCTGAATCATCTGCTCTGAGTCATCAACCCCAATAAATTCATTGTTTCAACTAGAGAATTACATTTTTCTGATTGCCCTCAACTGCTACCTAATATCACAGGGTATTACATAATATTAATTCAATATTAATTTATTGTTACAAACAGTTCAAGATGCTATTTAACAGTAAATACACAGCATTTCAAGTTCAGGTAACATTTAAAAGCAGTAGCCTGTCTCACTGAATGCCTACAACTGTGGATGGCTTTAAGTATACGAACCCTAGGGCTGGAAGCACAAAGTAGGTAGGCCTGAAGCCATCTTGGATATCCAGTGTGAATCGTTGAAACACTTTCACATATTTGTTTTCCCCAAGGACAAAGCCCCATTTCCTACCTTCATTTTTACTACACTTAAGTTGGAACATGGTATTGTATTACCCTTTGCAGATTTGCTTGCGCAGCTCAGTGCCAACACAGTCTCATCTCACGTTAGAAACTTGCCAATAGAAGCTTTAGCAATGACTTTCTTGGCAGATATTTGTTTTAAACTTACCTTGCAAATACTCTGATCCTTTATATTCTTCACAGTCGTATTTTCCTTCTGACCTCCCCTAAAAATTCTATCTATGGCATTATTATTGATGCTACAATAAGCACCTAATATACATCGCACGTATTCGCCATACAATGACTCAAAATGATGTATCTTCCTTTCTTGGCTGTCCATATGCTTTAATCCCCAAAAGGACAGCTTTCTGGCATGTTGAGAACACTGCAGATTATAATAAAGCATAATTGTTTATCGAAGCACATGATATATGAAAGGATCATTTGAATGTCAAGGACTTAACTTAAAAAGCTACATTCATATACATTTAATAGAGTATTACTGCTAGTCTGTTTTGACCATTAGTTGGTTTTCTTCCTTTTTCTCTCTTTAGATGGAGAAAACCAAACAACCATAGAGAAACCCACAGAAATCACAATGCAAAGATAAGTGGAATAATTGAAAAATTCAAGAGTCTGTAACATGGCCCTCATGTTTCAAATCTCAGGTGCCTGATTCTCTGCTGTGTTAGACCTTAAACAGTCATTTAGCCTTGCATGTGCACACAGTACCGAGTCCTGCCAACATCTGCATACATGTATAAGTGACAATACAAGCCAAATATAAAAGCTAAGATTTTAGGTCTGAACACCTTTAGCTTTACAAACTGTTTCACAGAATAGAATCAGATAACTCAAGTTGAAAGTGATCTACAGAGATTTCTAGTTGCAAAGCAGGGTCAGCTCTGGGGTCAGACCCAACTTAAGAGCTTTATCCAGCATAGGGTCTTGAAACCCTTGAAGCATGCAGATCACACAACACTCTGTCCAGCCTGTTCCACCTCTTGGCTATCCTTAGGGTGAAATAACTTTTCCTTATATCCCATGCGAAGCTCTTTTCTTTCTTCTCAAGCCTGTTGTCCCTTGTCCTTCTGTCATACACCACCGTGTAAGGCCCGACTCCATCTTCCTGAAAACCTTCTCAGCCATGCAGTTTTGCGCAAGGCTTCTCTTCTCTGCACATTCTTGACCCTTTTTCCCCTTAAAAAAATGGGATATATACTTCGCCATGACAAAAAAAACTACTGAAATACAAATTGGTTTACTGCAAAATTGACTTAGAGCCTTCAGTCTACAGCCAGCAAAGCTGAAGAATTATTCCTCCCCCTCTAATCGTGCACAGCCAAAAGTAATAAAATACTTAAATAAACCAAGGGAGCATATTTACACACTCTGTCCATAACCACAAAATGAGAAATTGCAGTGTGGAGGTATGACAATGCATGGAGACCCTGTAAATAAAATATTCAAATGCCTATTTTCCTCAACCCTTTAAAGCTGCTATTTTTCATCTTACCTGACAAGATTTACCGCAGTATTTAGCAACCTTGCACTGAGAGCATCTGTGCAGATGTTCATTCCTGTTTAGAAAAAAAAAGAAAATTTGTTACAAATACAAATAGACCTTCACAATTTTCCTTTTTTTCATAGCTAGCAATTTTCAAATATTCCAAGGCAAAAAAATACCTGAAAACCAAGAGTAGTCTACAATGCTGTTACACAAGAAGAAAGTGTGCATGGTTATGCGGAGAAGGACTTGGGGGTGTTGGTTGATGAAAAAATGAACATGAGCCGGCTTCAGTGTGCGCTTGCAGCCCAGAAAGCCAACCGTATCCTGGGCTGCATCAAGAGGAGTGTGACCAGCACGTCGAGGGAGGTGATCCTGCCCCTCTACTCTGCTCTCGTGGGACCTCACTTGGAATATTGTGTGCAGTTCATGTGTCCTCAATATAAAAAGGACATGGAACTGTTGGAACAAGTCCAGAGGAGGGCCACGAGGATGATCAGGGGACTGGAGCACCTCCCGCATGAAGACAGGCTGAGAAAGTTGTGTCTATTCAGCCTGGAGAAGAGAAGGCTGCGTGGAGACCTCAGAGCAGCCTTCCAGTAACTGAAGGGGGCCTATAGGGATGCTGAGGAGGGACTCTTCATTAGGGACTGTAGTGAGAGGACAAGGGGTAACGGGTTCAAACTTAAACAGGGGAAGTTTAGATTGGATATGAGGAAGAAATTCTTTACTGTAAGAGTGGTGAGGCACTGAATGGGTTTCCCAGGGAAGCTGTGAATGCTCCATCACTGGTGGTGTTCAAGGCCAGGTTGGACAGAGCCTTGGGTGGCATGGTTTAGTGGGAGGTGTCCCTGCCTCTGGCAGGGGGGTTGGAACTAGATGATCTTAAGGTCCTTTACAACCCTAACTATTCTATGATTCTATGATTCTATGTTCAAAGATAGATTGACAATCCTTTACTCATGTAATTCAGCACTTTTGGGGCCAGTTTGATCAATAGTCAAGGTGTCAAATGTGCTTTTTTTTTTCATATAGCTATGACCCTAAGGATTTTGATTTTGTAGACAGCATCATAACTAGAGCTGTGCAATACAGCTTGTTAATCTGTTATCTACCTCGAGTCTTGTCTTAAGCAAGCAGCACTTTAAGCAAGACCTTGCTGTGGACCTCCAGTTTTGACAAGAAGATCGAATGTCACAACAGAGTCTGACGCTGAACACGCAACAGAAATTTCTCTTGTAAGAAAATACTTCTGATTGGTGGGAAGTGAGACCAAAATAAAAATTCATTAGGGGGAAGGGGAGGAGGGAGAGGGAATAAAACTCCAGTGAAAGCCAGAAGGATAACTACCAGAGCTATACATCACAATCTAAAGGTTAAGAGTGCTTTCTGACTCTAGTACCATTTTCTGATGTTGTCATAGCTTACAGTTATACTAGTTAAGAAAATAGCACTGATAAATTTTTAGACACCAAGAAATATTAAATGGAAAACACACACAGAGCAAATCTTACATCTCAAATACACAAGTTTAACTGGGAGATAAATAAGCGTCCAACACAGCCCATTTGGAACTGAAACTGCAAATTTAAGTGATCAGATGAAGGACCTTTCTCTGCAAGATTCCCAGCGTCTGCACATCAGCACTAGGTGAGCTTTTTCCACTCACACTCCTGTCTGACACAAATAAAACACAGGGCAGCTCTCTGCCTCTGCCGGCACTGAAAGAAAACTCCTCCTCTGTCATCAGTAATGTAGAGGCTGCAAACTCCGAGTCCCAGTAAAACTGCTTTATGATATGACCTCTCTATTTTCTTTCACTTACACCACTCAGTTGCCCCCAAATTTTAATTTCTATGGGTGACTTCAAAATGGTAGAACATTCTACACAGGCCAGATCTAAAAAAGACAGCACCAATGTGCCCACAAACTTCAATCTACAAATTCTGGATGATGAATTTATTCCACTGATTTCAGCTGTGACACCAAAACTACCAGAAGTAGGGGCAGAACACCAGAAATACCATGAAGCATCCTCTACTACAAACCAAACTCTCCTTTCCCAAAGGTCCCAGAAGTAGAAAAGGTATTTTGTTGATATATCAAAGTACTGCTTCAATATATGAATTATTAAATTTGAATTACTAAAATTAAAAAATAGGGTTTAATTAGTAATATAATTTTTAGCAATTATTAAAATTAGAATTTTTAAAAATAACTGCTTATGCACTATCTTGGGATTCTTAAAAGCATTCAGGGAGTTTCGATAGCTGCATTGGTCAAAGATTAAAGAGAAGCACTGTTTACAGATCATTACAAGCCAGTATTAATCTTTTCCTTTCTATGCCATAAAAATCTCTGGTTTGTTGCACAATATTTTTTGACATTCCTACTAACTACAAGGAGAAAAATATATTAGAAATATTAAAGATATAAACACGTGTTTTGCTAGTGCCTTCTTTCCCTTCTTACTTGCTAAGCCAGGCCTGGAGACTGAAGAAACTAGCAACAGTTGGATTCCTATAAGCAGAATCTAAAATCTTCTACATGCACAATAGGGTTTTTATTTTAAGGTGCAATGCCTGAGGATGATGCAGAGTTGGAAACAAGCGTGAAATCTTCAGCTGAGGAGAGCTGCTTCATTTTCAAGGTTGAGCAACAATGCTCACTTGAATTGCTCACCCTACTGCAGAATGACTGAGCAAAACCATTTTGAAGGCAGACCTTTTTTGATCCAAATGCTATTCATCAAAACACAGTAGTGAGTTATGACTTTGATAACGGAGCCCTTCCAGCTTTATTCACATTCACATTAAAGTACCAAAAAGTTTCAACACCAACAAGTAAAACAGAAATTCCCAAAGCAGAGTAATTATAACTTTGTGGAGCCAGAATTTAAATGAATTTAATTTAAATGAATTAAGCTATTAGAGAAGTCTCTCCTACGGATTTCACACTCTTCCATCAGAAGGCTAGATCTGATAATCTTAATATATTGCAAGCGTACCTTGCCTTCTCTACCTTTTAGTATTTTTCAAAGAGATGCCAGGATTTACTGAAATCAGTGGTGTCATCCAGATGTATTCATTCTTCCCTTTCTAAAACAATTAGCGGACCTGTTGCCACAAAGCACCACTCCTCCAGCACATACCAAAGTCTCAGTAAATTGCAAGATTATTTCTTTTGCCTCCTTTGTCCCTAAGGGTTAATGATGCTGCAGCAACAAACACATACACACACACAAAAATCTAAGAACCATCCCACAAAACCTGGATTTTTGCCAAACTGACACTACCAGTCAGACTGCTTGAATAAGGTAACTCCTGGCGGGCAGTGTATAATGAATTAACTACCCATTCATCTTTTGAGGTTTCTCTGAATGACAAGCAGATGTAGAATGTTTGTAACAGAGCTGAACAGTAAAGTAAAGCAACTGATTAAATTGTTAGTTTTTCTTCCAATCCCCTCCTCCCTCTCAGGCTAAAAAATTCCTTTAGATTTACAGCATCTATGAATCTTGCTTCATGACATTTTAAATGCTAAACAGCATGATCTAAAACACTTAACCTGAACATAAAGAATTTAAGAATAAGATTCATCTATTCATATATACAGAATTAATGTATTTTAGAATATTTTAAAAAGTGAGACAGTTTGCTTAGTTTGTTTCTTTGCTTCTCAATATTTTATTAATGTTATCGATTTTATTGAAACAATTTTAAGGTCACTGTCAAATACTCCTATGCATTTCCAATTACCTACAAACATCATCTGGACATGGTATTAGGTTACTCACAAGTTATCTACTGCATCTCGCCTAACATGACTAATTTCACGAGTGAGAAAAAGCACAGAATTTTTACCTAATGCGTTCAGTAATACTTAAATCTCTGGGAAAAAAATGCTGCAATAGAAAAGGAAAGAAAGATGCAGCAATTGACAATAAATTATTAATTTCCCAAAACAGCTTCAGCAAGATTTTCCAAACTACCCAAATCTCTTATGAAAGAGAAAGCACAAGTGAGAATCTTAGCCTCATGTACATACTACATCTTTTCATCATTACTGCCTATAAACACCTTTCATAGATTAAGCTCTCTCAAAGTGTACTGAGAAGTCAAAAAATGGACATACAGATGGGTGGAGGATGTCCCACGGGCTTGCTATAGATGGAATACAAAGGAAAACCTATGAGTTAGGGAAAAAAATAGTAAGACAGTTCAACTGGAAGTAGCCCACACACGCTCCCAGCAAGAAGCTTTTTTTCTTTTGGTTTTGTTTAAATTCCTTTTTCTTAAAGGTATGAGAAGACCAGAGTACCGTATGGAGGTGCTGATGATGAGCAGTGAGGCAAAAAGGTCTACAGGAAGCTGCTCCCAGGTATGACTGGCAGCGCAGGAGACAGCCTGAGAATGGCTAAAATCCTAAGAACATGCAAAGTCTGAATCACAGAGTGAAGAGGTTGATAAGGGTTTGCCTGGACTGCCAAGTCCTATCAGAGCCACACCTGCACCCTGACTACATAGAAAACACGCACCCTTTTAAAAACACAAAATACTTCTGTTTGCCCTGAAAGGGCCTAATGTAATTTGAAAATCCAAAACAAAATCCAACCAATACAATTAGATTACTTAATTTATAATGAAAATGCATCTACACTTCTCTGCTGATTGCAGGCACTTGACCTTCCGACTTACTCACAAGATTAGAACATTTGATTACCAGACTGTGCTCAACACTCCTTCCTATGCAGTTTATTCACACTTCTGCTTCTGCCACAGCTTGCAGGGGAAAAGGGCAATCTCACATGAATCCCCTACTGCATTTTTGTTGTTGATATTTTCCGTTAATAACCCAGCCCTACAGCGCATGCAACAGAAGAGTATCTCTTTCACACGCATGTCATGTTGAGCTAATTTCCTGAACAAATTCTTAGACCTCTGCAATTCAGGTGAACATGTCAAGTGCATAAAGTCTGCTTGGATTTTCTCAAGTGTGTGCATTTCAGACCTGTCACAAACTGAAAGCAATCAATACCTACAATAAGCAAACATGCAATTCATTGGTTTAATAATATGCTTCTGTCTTCTATTAATAAAGATGTGAATAACAAACAGCCATTTCACATTTGGTATATTTGAGAGCATCCATTAAAAGCGATTACAACTTTCTTTCCTCACAACTCTCCCAGCAGAATAACGCAGCCTAGTGACATAGTTGGTCTCAGCTGTTACCCTGATGCTGACCCACATAAGCACCAGGCACTGTGGGTGCAGGGGCATCTCCAGAGTACCAAAATCCACAGCACAGCTTGGGAGACAAGGATGAAGGGTGCTGGGGTCAGGCAGCAACAACCCCAGGGTGTATGTCTGTGCAACATCCCAAATCCCTTCTAAAGCAACAAGCCTCCGCACCCAGTGAGCCATGCCTCTGGTGCCCTGGATGCTGACTTGGGGCAGAATGGTAGGCTCAGGGCTCCCGTCTTTTCCCCTGCCAGGGCCCTGGACCCATTCTGCAATTGCGGATCAGCTGGCAGAGAAGAAACCATCCTCCATGCATCCCATGACCCATGTCCTCAGAAAAAAGCTGCCAGGTTTTTTTGCCCTAAGGTTATTCTGTACACTGCTCTCGTGTCCCACAGGGATCCCCTAGGTCTGGACAAACAAGACTACAACAGGTAAGAAGCCTTTGACACCTATGTCCCTAAAGGTGAGGCCAAAATCTCCCATATTCTCCACTTGCACACTTCATTGTATTAAGTATATGAATTAATCTTTTTTAATCTAATAGCAGCACTGGGGAGAAGTAGCTTTCTGAGAGGTAGCAATAATGACAAATATTGAGAGTTTAAAGACATTAACTGCAGCTAGCCATTAATGAATGACCACATTTGCTGCTGCTCTCTGTAGTTCTTGTAACACCCAACCATGTATCTAACACCCTGAAACAGAAGAAAAATAAAGATGTAGAAAAAAAAATTTATAGAGGATCTGAGGAATACCTGGTCTGAAAACTGTGGAAAACATTTTCTGACAATTTATGTTAGATTTTTAGCTTTTTTCTTGTATTGGAGGTCACATGAGCCAAAATCAAGGCTGGAAAAAGAATAGAAAGACATGCAAAGGGCAGATTTTCATTTACTCCTATGTAGACGCTTGTCTTTGTGTGAGTGCAGTGATAGTAGCATTCATAGAATCATAAAATAGGGTTGTAAAGGACCTTTAGATCATCTAGTTCCAACCCCCCTACCATGGGCAGGGACACCTCCCACTAAACCATGCCACCCAAGGCTATGTCCAACCTGGCCTTGCACACAGCCAGCGATGGAGCATTCACAACTTCCCTGGGCAACCCATTCCAGTGCCTCACCACCCTTACAATAAAGAATTTCTTCCTCATATCCAATCTAAACTTCCCCTGTTTAAGTTTGAACCTGTTATTTGCACTATTTAGAAAAAGACTGGGTTTCAAAAATTTCAATCACTCGCATAGGGTGCAAGATTCCTCACTGAAACTGAAGAGTTATCTAGAGCCACGAAGAGATGGTTCTCCTTTGGTTAAACTGCAAAAAACCCAACCCAACAGCAATTTTCTGAAACTAAACCCACTAGATATGCAGTATATATTCTGATACAACCAAGAACAGAATTATACATCTTTCTATTAAGCTGATAACTCATCAAAAGCTCCAGATGCAGTGGTTTCCAGTAAAATCAGTGAATGAATAAGAAAAAACACCTAAAATATGGCCCTCAAACAGGCAAGAAATTTAATCTTATGTCTGAATTGTACTTCTTTGTACAATAGTTACTTCTGACCCTAACCTATGCCAGGAAATACAAGAAATCTCCCTACTGAAAACTAAAAAAAGACTTCAGAAGTAATTTCACTAGTACAAGGCCCTTTAACTGAAAATGTTGCCCACAAGAAGCACTGAGCATCTCCCAAAACAGTAACTCTTTCTTCTAGAAGACATACTAGCTTTAGAATAAAATACTTCTGTATTTTATTTTACATTTATAACTATATATGTACACATACAAAATATATATATGCACACACACAATCAACATGAACAATGAATAAAACAAATGCCACCACAACCAAAACCAACAGTTGTGTGAAAGTACTGTAATTATCCTCCCAGCAAAGCTCTTAGCTGTCTGCCACCGAGAGCACTGAAGCAGAAACACAGCAAAAGTTGGCTCCCAGAGTGCAAGGTAACTACTACAAATTTTTTCCTACACCTACTTGCTCTGCAAAGCTGCTTTGATACATTTTCCCTCAAATCAAGGCCATCTCCAGTGTTTGCCTGCAGCGGGTATGCCAACATGCCTCCAGCAATTTCAGGCTTAAACAGATTAATTTTGGTCACACGGTACATTCATTCCACCTTCGGATTTTAATCACAGAAGAAAGGCAAATACTGAGGAAGACTAAGATTATATTTCACAACAGGAGAAGGTCATATCTATAAATTAGAAACATGCAAAAAAGCTACATGCAATATTTCTAAACATTCATTCCTAGAACATGTGGTTACAATCCAATGAAGCCAAGTATAACAAAGCATCCCATCTTTCACTTTTCCCTATAAAAATGATAAATGCGTTGTTCATTAATCTGCTGTATGTCCAAGTCTTTCTTTTTTTCTTTGACCCAACATTCCACAAAAAGAAAGTTATTACTCTAAAAAAACATGCTGCTATAAATATTTACATCCTGCTAGCATTACCTCCTGGATCATATGGATCTATGACTTTCAGTGAAATATAAATCCCTCTGACCCTCTCAGAGAGGAATATCTTCATCAGCTTTTTTCTTTTTAGCTACATTCCCTTATTGACCATTTTTTAGGATACTTGTTTTTTTTTTTAGAGGTCTTATAATGTTTGTTTACTTGTTTTTATGATTTCAAACATGAAGAGTTAGACCCAAAAGTCCTTTCATTCCCTATGGAATACATTTGGAAAGTGCTGAACAAAGATTAAAATATTTCAGGCAACAAAGTTGGAGAGACATAGGAATAGAGCTGAGCTTAGAATACATCATGGCGCATTTGGTCTCATAGAATTGGGTGAGGGTGTAGATCAAGTTAACCCTTCAATTTCACCTGCTTAGGCCTTGTGTTCAGATCACACCTGAGTTAAGACGACCGGAACAGCATAGTCAATTCTGCCTACGTATAAGCTGAAGAACCCACAAAGCTAGAAAACAGATGTGAAATGCAGGAAAAAGTGTATTTATATCAGAGAGGGCTGAAGACACAGAGAAACAGATTCACACACACTGGTACACAGCCCAGAGAAACAGTTTGTTTCCACTTTGCTCAGGTGTAATCTGATACTGAGAGGTCTTGCAAGATATATGAAGCATTCTTGTCATTAACTAGATGCTCATAAAATCCAACTGAAGACTTCTGCATTAGAAGAATGTGAAAATATTCTTGACATCAGTAACTCTACTTCCATCCTCCAGCCAGCCATCCAGAGGTGGACAGCTTCCTGCTGTACTTGTTCTTCCTGGGGTACACTTTAAATGCATAGAAGTTTCCCTCAGCATTTTTGATACCAAGTCTAATCTTCACCCCTTAGAAATGTAGGCTATTTCTGACTGTACCACTGTTTACTCTCCTAAATTATTCTACACAATTGTGAAATGCTAAGGAAACCTGAAGATCTGTTTTAGTAGATCTACAAACACCTGTAATAAATTGACAAATACCTGCCTAACCAGTTCTCTCTCAGTCTAGCTGGATGGAGAGCCTTTTAAATTACCATTAACACATACCTTCAAGCTTTACTTTAAACATATTTTCCTTCAAATCTTCTATATTTTATCAGTTCTTTTCCTGTCATTTTCTTATCTCATCTCCAGCCTCACAGGCATTTTAGTTTCTTGCCATTGTTCATATTTTTTCCCTAATTTTCTCTGTGTTTTAACACCTTTCCTGTTTGAGACTCTCTTTCCCCTTTTCTAGTTTACAAAGGCCTTGGGTTTTTTTGCTCAGAGAAAGTCTCACTTTGTTCCCCATCAGCCCCAAAAGGTTTTTAGCTCCAAATAATTTCTGGCCAAGAACAAAACAAAATATGGTTTGGAAATACCTAAACATAGCAGACATTTATATATAAAGCACAGTGCCAAACACCCTTACTGAATGATGATTTTTCATCTTACACTCTTTACAGCAATTTTCATTTCATATCAGGGTGATCACATTCAAGGAACTTGACCTGAGAACATTTTACAAATTTTCTTTCTATCAAGCGCTTAAATAAAATCTGTTATGTCACATCTCCCACTTCTCTCTCCAACCAATTCTGGAAGTCAATACAGAAGGGATGACTTCTTCCCTTCAGTCTCCATCCTTTATGCATCACCAAAGGTGGACTTTGTGGGTCCCACTCTAAAGCTTAATTTTGGAGATGTTCACCAATAAGAATGAAGGTATTTCATATTAGCACTGGAACAGCAATGCTACATAGAAATTACTCAGAAAAATGCAGAATATAAATATTTATTATTGACTTCTATTTGGCAGTTAAATTGTTATTTTCATTCCAGCTGCTTTGCACCATTAGTGATGGAAAGCAAGGTCTTCAAGCAGGACTTAACATATAATAGCTCAAAGTTGAAGTTAAGCCTTAAAGCTGCCCTAACGTCCATTTATGATGCCAGATTAATTGAGAGAAATCTTACAATAAAAATATAGTCACTAAAATTTTCACATCTCAAACTGTGAAGTCCTTGAACTTAAAGTTTTATTGGAGCCTCCATCTTCTTCTCAAAGAACTTTGTAAGAAACTCCTTCAAATGTCCCCAAACTCAGCCTCAATCACTGCAGGCAGAGTGCCATTGGGAAAGCAGGGGCAGCGCACACTGCTGCCCAAGAAAGCAGTAAGCAGCTGGGCATCTCACAGAGCAAAGGTCCACGCTGCTGCATAGCTTGCAGAACATCACCCAAACTGCAGAAAGCAATGAGGGTACGCAAAACAATAAGCACTCCCACAGTATACATGCAGTGAAGACAGATTGCTTTCAAGGCCTCTGCTAAGTATTACACTGTAATGAGCACTAAAACACCAAGGCTGAGCTGTGTGGTGGTATGTGCTCACCTCTTGCTTGCTTCCTCACCCCCTTCATTTGGTACCAATGCCCCTACTAAAACAGGACAAGGTCCTGAACCCATTTCTAGATCAGTATTCTAAATTTAAGAGAGTTACAGCCATTGTGAAGCTGGCCAAGATGCTGCTGCTATTGATCTTTGAAAGCTTCTGAAGGACTGGAGCCTTCCCACCCCCAAAATAAAGAGCCAAGGAAAGCCATAAATCAGTCCCACATCACATAATACTTACTCTCTGTACTCTGGTGACATCCGATGGCTAAAAGCATAATACATGTTTCTTCAATTTCATAAAGAGTTTACAATTTACTAAAGAAGCAAAACAAGTCAAAAGAAATGTCTCTATAACTACAATGACACCTATATATTTTCAGAAAAATGGTTATAATTTGAGAGCCAAGAACACGAGTGTTAATTTGCCTCAGTTCACTTCCCACCAGTTCTATGTATCAATTAGTAAGCAAAACCTGTATGCCCTTCACAGTTTCCAAATTTGTCCATTTCCAACAGCAAGGTCTCTAAAAAGAAAATGGCCTAATTCAGAAATGCATTTTACAACTCTGTCATCACTACCTTCAGAACAAGCTTTCCTGCTGAAGAATTTTGACCAGAAAGGCATCTAACCCTGGGAATAACCCTGAAAATTTTAGTATCACTGACATGCTTGAAGATATGCACATGCTTAGACATACCTGCAAATGGTAGCCCTCTCTCACAAACTAGTTCTGCCATTAGCACTGCTACATTTCTAACTATAGCCCATACCTTCACAAAAGATAGTTATTCTAATTAAGGAAGGTTCTGAATAATTTAGTGTTTCCCATAAACTACTTCTTATTTTAGAGAGAGAACACAGACAATCAGATAATACTTGCAAAAAAAAAAAAAAATTAATAAATTCTTTTGGAAATTTAAAGATTGAGATGAAATATGGGCAGCTTTCAGAATTCAAATAGTTCTTGAACTAATTCTGTTCAATCTTAAATTTTTAATAAAAGATCTCATGTATTTTTAAATGAAGCCTTCTCCATTCCTACCTCAGTTTATCACATATTACCATAACGGTGTTGCATTAACATGAGAAACAACCGAGTGCTTTTTAAAAATCTGAAGTTATTATTTTCATTAATGGAATCAATTTCTTAAGTAATGGGAATTACAACATACAACGTGCTTCCTCACACTTAGCTACTGGTTCTCCTTTTTTTCTTCCAACAACATTCCATAGCAAATGTTGAAAGAAGGAGGAGCTGCTAAGCCATATCTGTTGTAAGATGAGAGACTGTCTTCTACCTTCCTGCTGACTTGCCCCAGTCATATAACATCCATGCACACAATTCCATTTCAAAAATTGCCCCTTGTTTTGAAGAAACTTCAAAGAAGCATAGACACTGTAAGAAGGTTTGAAATAATATGGAGAATACAAATTGATATGGATTGGCCATGGATTTTGCACAATTATCCAGTTAAAATTGTTTTTTATGTTCCAGAAAATACTACTTTTACATCACCATAAGTCTTCAGTTAAATCTCATTTTCCCCATGGCCAAGAAACATGGGCCTTTAATCATCATACTGTAGCTTCAGTGATGGGTCATAACTGAAATCAGATTATTTGTTTCAGTTCAACAACCATGGAATGAGACTTTGCAGAGCACAGAACAAGAAAATGAGAAATACGTTATTCTTTATTTGCAAAGGAAGAAAGTGGAGGTTTATTGTGATGGACAAACGCTGGGAGAAACCATGAGCTTTTCTTAATGTATGCCAGTCCTGATATGGCTTATAAGTATCAGTAGAAGTTAAATAATCAATAGCAATGCTCTGCTTTGCAGAATAAAAGAAATGCCAGCAGCACATGTTTGAAAAACATGAGCCTCTGGTAATTTCTAAAGTCAACCATGCCCCAAATCAATGAACTGAAAATGCCTGTGGGAAAGACTGATCCATCACAATCACACCATTTTGCAAAAACTTCACGCTCCTTAAGATTGCAAAATAAAAAGACTTTTTCAAGTGTGTGCATATACATGAACATATTTTTATTCATACATACAGCCTCTTTGGCTTTCTTATTCCTGTTCTGAACTCTTCATCTCATATTTCCTACTTCCTCCTATGTCTCATGAAAACATTATTAATTCATCACCTTTTCTGAGTATCTACCACCACCCCTGCAGTAACACAATGAACCTCAAAAGAAGTCCCTCACAGCTTGGGCACCTGCCCCCTTTGACAGCTCTGCTGGCACACACACCAGTGGCTCACTCATGTTGAAATGCTGGTACAATATCAGAAGGATCTACATAAATCCTACATTTAGCTTATTTTACTGCCTGAATGCTAGTTTCCGTTCAAACTTTACATCCAGTAAGAGACACTGCCATTATAAATGGAGAAACAAGTACCCTACTGTGTAGGCTTCACTCAAAAACATTACAGCACACAAACTTTTAGTACCTCACATTAAGTCCCCACTGTTGTTGCACAACTGCAATAGGTACTTAAGTTAAAGCTGATCTGAGCATTTCTCATGAAAACAACACACGTATTAGCCATAAATGAGACGTGCAAAGAAAGTATTCCTCTGCCAGCTGAAAGAACAAGCACCTTGAAGATCACAAGGCAAACACCTGACCTCTGTCATTCTGGTTGCTTAGGCTCTGCAGGAAATACCTGCTGAAGTAGGTATTTTTTTAAGGTCTGAACAGAAAAAGCAAAGTTGAATTGTCAGTATAAACAGTAGGAGACGCAGGCTTAGTTTGGGGTTTGGGGATTTTTATTTGGTTTCATTTAACTAAGAGGCTGGCA